>CM057345.1:382905506-383604825 GCA_030015575.1 Agapanthus africanus | reverse complement strand
TACACCCTGAGATAGCACCGGAAGCCTACCAGTATATCTCGCTTGCCCTGGCCAGGGACTACTCGTGTAATGGCTCTCCTAGACACAGCGCGATGTCAACCCCCAATACGGGAGAGACGAATCCTGTCTAACCGTCACTGTCTCCAAGTTGCTTCGGGACTGCACCCAACTACTACCTGTTTGCACGACTCCTTTGAGCCGTGGTAGGGTAGTAACCAAGTACAGTAGGAACACACTCGAGGTGAAGTGACAGCGTCAAGTCAGCGGATTAAGCTGTACTCATGTCACCTGGGAACTGATAACTGACGATAGGTATAATACCACCGGTCAGTTTCCGATGAGTCCTGTCCAGTGTACTCGTAACCCAACGAGCACCCGCATACTATCTCCAGTACGACGTACTGACGGCTGTGGACAGACCGTCTCCCACACTGGGATTGAGAAGCGCATGTGCTAGTCTACTCCGGAGTATCGATGCCCTGTCTCGATTAGTCCTGCGACTAGGGACCTGCATAAGGATGTGCTTATAGATTACCCAGCCCCCACTAGTGTGACTGCCATCACAACGCTGGTAATCAAGCAAAGATCCTAAGGGCTCCACTAATGTGTATAGGTGATTTACTAAAATAAACACATGTACACATTGAAGTAGAAACAAACCAAGTATCATACTACCATTTTGAGCAGATTGTCAATACAAGGTGAATATCCTAAGCTTCCATTAAGTAATATACATACTAGTATGATACAGTAATGGCCTCTAGGGCATATACACTAACAATCTCCACTTGCACTAAGGCCATGTACTGCGTATCGAAGACCTATCATCTCGATCAGCCGCTCGAACTGAGTCTGGGGTAAGGCCTTCATGAGTGGATCAGCAGGTGTTATCTTCCGTATTTACTCTCTTCACCTCGATCTCCCGGCGATCAACGATCTCCATGATCAGTGGTACCGCCTCAAAATATGCCTGGACTTCTGATGGGACCTGGGTTCCTTCGCTAAAGCTATAGCGCCGTTGTTGTCACAATACAGCGGTATTGGATCAACACTGGTAGGAACCACCTGAAGTTCCGTGAGGAACTTCTTCATCCAGACAGCTTCCTTTGCGGCATCGCAAGCAGCTATGTACTCCGCTTGCATAGTTGAGTCAGCAACGGTTTCCTGCTTGGAACTCTTCCAGCAAACCGACCCTCCATTGAGGGTAAAGACATAACCCGACATGGACTTGGAGTCATCCTTATCACTCTGGAAGCTGGAGTCAGCAAAGGCCTCAATCTGGAGGTCTTTTCCGCCATACACCAAGAACATCTCCTTAGTCCTTCTCAGGTACTTGAGAATGTTCTTTACTGCTATCCAGTGTTTCTCCCCTGGGTTCGACTGATACCGGCTTACAACGCTCAATGCGTATGCTACATCTGGTCTGGTACACAACATCGCATACATAATAGAGCCTACCGCAGATGCGTAGGGTATTGATGACATGCGAGCCCTTTCCAAATCAGTCTTGGGAGACATCTCTTTGGAGAGGGTGATTCCATGACAAGCCGGTAGATTACCGCGCTTGGAATCTTCCATACTGAATCGTTTCAATATGGTGTCGATGTACCTTGACTGTGAAAGTCCCAACATCCTCTTAGATCTATCACGATAGATCTGGATCCCCAGAATGTAGTTGGCATCGCCCAGGTCCTTCATGGAGAACCTCTGCGACAAGAATCCTTTGACTGACTGTAGCATAGGAATATCATTTCCTATTAGGAGAATGTCATAGACGTACAAGACGAGGAATACCACATTTCTCCCTACAATCTTACTGTAAATGCATGGTTCATCTGGGTTTTTGACAAAGTCGAATTCTTTGACAGTATCATCAAAGCAGATGTTCCAACTCCGCGATGCCTGCTTGAGTCCATAGATGGACTTGAGCAATTTGCACACTTTACTGCTGCTCCCACTCTGATTGAATCCCTCTGGCTGATCCATATAGACGCACTCTTCCAAATTTCCATTTAGAAAAGCCGTCTTTACGTCCATCTGCCAGATTTCATAATCGTGGAAGGCAGCAATGGCAAGAAGGATCCGAATGGATTTAAGCATGGCTACCGGAGAAAACGTCTCGTCATAGTCCAAACCAGGTCTTTGACGAAAACCCTTTGCAACGAGCCTAGCTTTATAGGTTTCAACCTGCCCATCTACACCAATCTTCTTTCTGAAGATCCATTTGCAGCCTACGGGTTTTACCCCTTCTGGAGCAAAGTCCAAAGTCCAAACTTTGTTGGTGTACATGGACTCCATCTCGGTCCGCATTGCATCCAGCCATTTTACCGAGTCACCGCTCTGAATGGCTTGCTGGAAGCTAGTAGGCTCACCATAATCCATGGTGCAATCCTCTCTATCCCCGTCTATGAGAAAACCGTAGTATCTCTCAGGCGGATGAGACTGCCTACTACTCTTGCGGAGTGGCGTAGGAATGTCCGGTTCCCTGAACCTTCTGGTTCTACTAAGGTTTCAGTAATAGCTTGTAGTTCTGGAATTTCTTCCAGTTCTATTGCGCTCCCACTTATCTGATTTTCTAAAAACTCAGTTTCCAAGAAGCGGGCATGACGAGAGACAAGGACTTTTTGCTCCTCTGCGTAATAGAAAAGATACCCCTTGGAGTTCTTTGGGTATCCCACAAACTTGCACTGTACTGAGCGTGCCTCGAGCTTGTCCGCATGCTGCTTTTTTACAAAAACTGGACATCCCCATGTCTTAAAGGATTTAAGACAGGGTTTCTTCCCACTCCACATCTGATATGGTGTGGTAGGCACTGTCTTAGTAGGAACTTGGTTCAAGAGATGTGCAGCTGTTTCTAGTGCATAACCCCAGAAAGATCTCGGTAACTCAGCCTTACTCATCATGGAACGAACCATATCTAATAGGGTTCGATTCCTCCTTTCCGATACACCGTTGTGTTGTGGTGTGTATGGAGGAGTATGCTGAGAGAGAATTCCATTCTCTTTTAAGTAGTCCAGAAACTCGGCACTCAAGTATTCTCCACCTCGATCAGATCTTAGTGTCTTAATACTTTTGCCTGTTTGTTTTTCAACTTCATTTTTTTATTCCCGAAATTTCTCAAAGGCCTCGGATTTGTGCTTCATTAAGAAGACATGTCCATACCTAGAGAAATCATCTGTGAAAGTAATGAAGTATGAATAACCGCTTCGCGCATGTGTAGACATTGGACCACACACGTCACTGTGTATGAGTCCCAAGAGCTCGCTCGCTCTTACTCCGTGTCCAGTGAACGGAATCTTTGTCATCTTTCCCATGAGACAAGATTCACAAGTGGCATAAGACTGGTACTCGAACGGATCCAAGTATCCTTCTTTATGTAACTTAGTCAACCGTGTCTCATTGATGTGACCCAGTCTACAATGCCATAAGAAAGCCTGATTTAATTCTGGAGACTTTCTTTTAAGTGTGTTCTGGACACTGAATATCTGAGCTTGATTCAATACGTATATACCGTTATTTAATGTACCTGACCCAATCAGTACTTGATTTAGGTGGATGTTTACTACATCGCTTACAAAAGCAAAATCATATCCTTCCTTAGAAAGTAAGGATACAGATATGATATTACAAGTCGCACCTGGTACATACAAACAGTTACGCAGAATCAATATCTGCCCAGTTGTCAGTCCTAGGTGATATTCCCCTACGGATACAGCATCCATGCTCATTCCGTTAGCAACCCTGGGAGTCATATCACCTTTCCTGATAACCCTACGGTTTCTCAGAGCCTGTAACGAATTACAGATGTGAGATCCTGATCCGGTATCCAATACCCAGGAAGTAGGGTTAACTGACAAACAGTTCTCTATTACAAACACACTCGAAGCCGAAGCCACAACATGCTTCGAATTCTGGCTACTGGCTTTGCAAGCCCTGCAATCTTTCTGCCATTGTTCATTCCCGTTACAATAGGAATGTCCCTCTTTTACTATATCCAGTCCTGAAACTTTTGCCCTTGCTTTTCCTTTTTCTTCCCTGGTTTCTTTCAGGGTATAAGCAGAGGGCAGGGACTGTAGAATTAAGTCAGTACTTGACCCATTCTTCAACGTGGTCTCCAGGTCTGTGAGCTTAAAATAGCTGGTCTCTATAAGGACGTTGTCCCTTACAAATGACCCGACAGCCAACCTCGCTTGAAGCAATTCGTTCGAGGTCTCATATCTTGCGATACAAGATTTCTCTCCATATAAATTTTTGTTATGGAGGAAGATAGAAACTGAGTCCATCTTCTCGTGCTGCCCCTGGTTCGCATCATCAACTGAGGCTAACACGAGGCACTTGGCTTTCGCACAATCCTTTTCCGATGTCCTTTGGATGTAAACATCCGTGACAGGGGAAACTGGACCTGAGACGGCAGGGGTTTGATTAGTTAAGAGGTGTCCCAGCTTGTCATGGGTAATGGACATCTGGACAGACCTTTGCCAGTCATAACAGTCAGATTCAGTCATTTTTATTATCTAGATGTAACCTAAGTGCGGTCACTTGGTCGCTGCAATTAAGAGAGAGAGAAGAAAACACTCAGCATGATGCTCTTGCAAGTTTAGAGTGGTTTTTAATTTGTCTAAACAGGATGGCTCCCACTGTCTCTCGAATCCCTCCTCAAAACCAAAAAGGAAGAATTAGTCAGGATCAATCTCACTGTACAATTCTTGCTTAACCGTTCATCCAGGCCAGTGTCGGTACTTCGAGAGAGGTTTTCCAACGCTTTCGCGAAGTTTCTTAATTCAAGAACCTCTTTTCCCTGGGGGCGTAGCCCCGCTAACACCTTTCTAAGCACCTACTTGGTTTATAGCATTGATCGTTAAGTGAGAAATTTCCCGAGGAGTAGCATATACTCACAGTAGGATCGGGATCCAAATATCATCGTGTGACGAAACTGAAGGAATCCTACCAGGATCATCACACTCCAAATGGTATGCAACACTAGCAAGTTTCAGTACTTTTGAAACTCCCGATGTGGATTTTTGCCCCATGCTCTTATGACCTTGACTAAGGCCAACAAATCATAAGTCACATGTCAAGTTCTACCCGTCGTTGTCCAGGTTGATTTGAACCCACCCGTATATACCCTTGACTAAGGCCAACAAAGTAATACAACTGTCCCAAACCAACGCATTTTATCTATGCAACATATGAATACCCACCAGCTACCAAACACTGTGCCTTGACTAAGGCCACCAAACACAACTTGAATACTGTTGATTATTCATATGAAACGACGGAGGGCTACGGATGGTTTTGGCGAAACCTTGAACGTAGTGAACTTGATATAATCGAAGGAACGAAATAGCTTTTAAAAGGAGTGGCTCAAGCTCCGCATTTAAAAGTTAGTTTTGAAAAGAACCGAGTGGTTTTCAAAGTGTTCCAACGACTTGTACTTGGTTTATTTTCTTGCATCAGTTCTTTTAATGCGTGTTATTCTTGCATTAGTTCTTTTAATGCGTCCCATCATTTAATCCTACCATTGCAGAAAACAACCAAAATATGACGTACGCTTATGCCATTCGCATTCGCCACGGGGCCCCGTCATTACCCGTTAGGTTACTTAACTAACGACAGAGCGGGGGCTGGGCTAGCGCGGCTGTAAAACATAAGCAACGCCTAAATAATATCATATATAGATATATACTGCAATGATAGCCATTTCAGATCACAGATGAATACATTGGATATACTAGGAATCCGCAATTCGTACGAGCCTGTAACGAAAAGCAAATTACACGGTCGCGGTGAATAGCCAAAACCCCACCCAAGACCCCTACGGGTGCGGCAAACTACCCGCCAAGTACCCGAAGCGAAGCAACCTCCCTCAACTCCGTGAGTAGGCCACTCGGCACTTCGGCATACCCGGTAGTTTGTGCACCCCCTCCATGGGTCTATCCTAGGAGCAAAAACAGTAAAAAGAAATTATACAATGACGGCTACAACCCCGACCCGGTTGTTCGGCCATACAAATAATTATTACATCAATTTACAAATTTACATGAATTGAAAGAAAAGAAAACTCTCGTCTCACAACCCCCGGCTATTCACCCGCGACAATCCAATGAATTCATATACACATTCCAATAACATTACAGATCACAGATTTGTATAACCCCCACTAATCGACATATAGCGATTAGCAGACGTTCAATACAAATATCACATCACAGAAAAACCCCGTCAGCTTAAGTCTTTTAGAAGTTCGATCAAAAATACGGATTTTCAGGCCCCAAACACAAAATTTTCGTTTTGGAAAATCTGGGCAGAAAATACATATTCCAAAAATCCCAAAACAGACCCAGAAGCACTCTGCAAGCAAATTTTTCCCCGACCGAATTAATTTGGCCGCGGAACCGCGGCGGGAGCATGCTCCCGCCGCGTTTCCGCGGCTCATTGATCGATTCATGGGACGAAATTTCTTGGGTGTACACAAAAAAGCCTGAGCCGATTTTTAAGATAAAATTTATCAATTTTTGAACAGAAACAAAATCGGCAGAAACTTATCATTTCGGGTTCGTCTTGCGACTTTTTCTTTTATCGATCTTCTAGCTATTTTGCCAACATGTTAGATAGAGTTTAACTAGGCTCTGATACCACTGTAAGTCCATGCTACCTCTCCCGGTGTAAGTGCACGGCGGCGCCCCGGCCGTCAAACCGACGCCGGAATGCGGAAGCGGTGAATAACTTAAATTTTGCGGACTTTGCAAACCGACACCACCGCGCACTAACCTCCGGATCGTAACCATTAACAAGTCTACGCTACTAAAAAGAAAGGGAAGAGATGTATACCGACGATCCAAGTCCTCCGGTCTTCATCTCCACTCCGATCTCCTTGCGGGATCTCCGTCCGTCTCCTTCTCGTCGGAAAGGGCACCACGAAGCCGGGTACTTTTACGGGCTCCCACCTCAATACCGAGGCAACTCGCGCATGAAGCCGGCAACTCGACATGCCCAAGATTTGCTGTAGGAAGTATAGTGTAGAGTGCATGTCTCACTTTGGGGTTTGTTGCCTTTGAAAGATGATGGAGGAAGCAAGAAGAAAAATGGTGCTTGCATTTTTCTAGCATGTAAAATGAGATCAAGAATGCTACTCTCTCAAAGATGAAGTTCTCTCCTTCTCTCTTTTTTCCTTCTCACTCAACCATGAAAAAACTTATGAACTTAGAAAAAGAGGAGGAATGAATATGAAGCAATAAGGGAGGTGAGTGTAGGAGATAAGAAGAGGTGACCACATCAAGGGACAAGAAAACATACAACCATGCCTTTCACTATTAAACCCATACCCTCACTTTATCACAATCAAATCTCATAAAGCAAAAGCATGGTTGAAAAGAAATGAAAGCTATCATAATCAATCTTTTACAAGAAACCCCCTCCACTAATGTTATTTGCACAATTGCAAATAACCCCCTCCATCGGAAAAGTCCGGCCGGGAAAGAACAAAGGAAAACCGGCCGGAACGGAATGCAAACTGGCAACTCCAGAAAACTGGTCCCGTAATAAATTACAGGAAAACCCCGATACTGTGCATACACACCCGCATCTGTATTCCGTCCGGATACAAATGCAAAGAGATAAAATCTACACTGTACTAAACTAGGACCGGCTTAAACCAAAGCCGGCTAGTAATATCCGTTCGATCCTGATCCGTGCAATACCGCACGTATCTGATCGAACCCTGCCATATACCTATACGGCTACTAGTACAAACCGTCCGATCCTGATCCGTGCAATACCGCACGTATCTGATCGGACCCTGCCATATCTCCATACGGCCTCTACAGCGTTTCGCCCGAAAGCTGAGTAACTGAAAGTGTGGTGGACTCTAAAGACTCGTCAATACTATGGCTGTGGATTTAACCACTAGCACGTCAGAGGTATAAGCCAATACGTAACGGGCCACCAGCTATTGACTAAAAGGGACGTCGATGAGCGAACTCATCCTGACACCCAACTGAGCCTGTCAGTGACAATATCCGTGCAGTCCGGTCCGTTCGTCTATGAGTATCGCATGGCGGGCCTAGGGGGTTGGTAAAAGTCAGACACCCAAAAGCGGTACAAGTCGTGTCGGAGTGTAGCCCAGAACACCCTGAGATACTACTGGAATACCTACCAGTAAATCTCCTTGCCTTGGCCAAGGACTTTGTGTAATGGCTCTCCTAGACACAGCACGACCTCACCCCCAATACCGGGAGAGACGAACCCCTGAAGATACGCTCACTGCCTCCATGTGGCTCGGGACTGTACCCAACTAAAACCTGTTTGCACGACTCCTTTGAGCCGTGGTAGGGTAGTAATCAAAGTACAGTGGGAACTCACACGAGACAAATGACGATCCCCAGGTCGATGAACTAACATGCACACATGTCACCAGGGAACTGCCATCTGACGTCTGGTATATGACCAACTAGCATGTTCCCGGCGAGTCCTGTCCGGTGTACTCATAACCCAATGAGCACCTGTATACATCTTAGGTGATCCAACTGACACCAGTGGCTTGTGAGACCGGCCACCGCCCCTCGTCGGGGTCTCGACTGTATACACTAGTCTACTAATGGAGTATCGATGCCCGGTCTCGAAACTCCCACGACTAGGGACCTTTTAAGGATATGCTTGTAGACCCCCAGCTCCCACTTATATGATCGCCCTCATACTGCTGGTGGTCAAGCAAGAATCCTAGGGGCTCTATCAACGTGTAATAGCGACGTGTCATGTCACCTAAAGCAGTACACGATGATAAAGGTAAACCAGATAGCATACTATCATCTCGAGTAAGACTGTCCTACCGGGATAGGTCCTCCCTCAATCATTACAATCACGTACCTGTGACCTAATAATTGACTCTGAGGGCACTATCTTCAACAATCTCCCACTTGCACTCAAGGCTAATTATTGCGATGTCGCATACTCACAGCCCGTGTGATACCGAACATCCAACTCCTCTACTAGTCAGTCTCACAAAACTCGTTTGCGGAACTATTGCGTTCGAGGAATAGCCTCAGTGAGTGGATCCGCTTAGTAGTTTCTTTCTATGTCTCTTTATATCTCAAGTTCGCGGAGAAACCCATCTCCCGAAATGAGCAATACCTGTCTTAGAATGTGTCTGGATGTCTGATGGGACATAGCTCATAAATGAACTCCAAATCCAAACTTCTTAGACTGTATCGTCAACTGAACTTAATCAGTATCCTGCGCGCCATGCCTCCCTCAGTATTGCCTTGGACCACCTGTCCAAAATACTGCCCCTCATCAGAAGGAAAACTATAACTCTGACAACCTCCTTGTCGTCCATGTCACCTTGGAAGCCTGGAATGATAACTGTTTCCTAAATGAGGCTGTCGTTATCATATCCCTAGAACACCCACTTATGTTCTAAAACTTGCTTCCGACTGTTTCTCTAGGATTGGATTAATGTCAACTTATTGCATCTAGTGCAAGAACAACATCTGGTGTGGTACTTGACATCTTACGATTGACTCAATTGCCTGAGCAAGTGATCTGTCAATCATGCGCGTCCCTCTCCCCTTTAGTCTGTAAGACACCTTTGGAGAGGGTGACTCCATTACCTGCAGGTACACTACCGTGCCAGGAGTCGTCCATCCTAAATACTCTTAGAATGCTGTCAAGTACCCTGATTGGGAAACCACCCAAATCTAGATCTAAAACCATAGATCTAGTAACCAGTATGTCTGATATAAAATCCATGTCCTTTGTGGAGAAACCACTGTGTGACGACCAAAGTATAACCGATCGTAGTGTAGGAGTTTCCTTTCCTACTCTGTGTATATCATCCAAATGCCAGGATATCACACCCTACTACCTTCTCAACAGATCCATCCCCTATTCTGATGAAGTCAAACCCATGACTGTCACGTCAGAAATAGATGATCTATCTCCGCTACGTCTGCTTTAGTCTATAAATAGACATAAACAACCTGTCCACCAATGCTTCCGCTGCTCCCACTGACTACGACAACCCTCTGGCAGAGTCATATATACGTACACTTCTAAAACTGGTTTAGAACGACGCTATACTCATCCTCCCGCCGGGTCTCGTAACCTGGAACAACAGCAATGGCAATTGTGGGAAAACAAGAACTTCCCTGTCACCGTCCTTGAGGCTACCGGAGTACCTCTCGGGTGCCTGAAGTTACCCACCTTATCTGCGGAGTGGCCAATGGAATGTCAATCCAGATTGAATCTTTAGGTTCCTTATCAAATCTTCAGTAATCGTTTGTGGTTCTGGAATCACTTCCAGTTCTACCATACTCCCACTACTGTTTTCTGAAAAAAAAATCCATTTTTAATAAAACTGTGGCGAGTCTAGAACAATATCGCTATTGTTCATCCAGATGGTAGAAAGTCAACCCTCGTCATAGCCTGGGTCAACCCACAAACAGCCATTACAGAAACGTGCCTTGAGTTGTCCAGTGTCTGGTTTTAATCATAAACCGGACAACTCCCCGTACCTTAACATTGTTAAGATATGAACTGTTCTATATCCAATATAGAAACAGAGGCACTGATTTAATTGAACCAGATTCAAATCATGCAGCTGTCCCCAGCGCATGTCAACTAAATGGAAGGAGGCCGATCAGCGTTACTCAACTTAGGAATACTTCCAATTATGAGTAACCTGAAAGAGAAGCAAGATCTCTTTATTATTACTATCAACTGAATACCATACACAAGTATCTACATCTTCGATCTCTTTGAAGAATCCCGATACTTGCTATACCTGGTTCTCTACTCTATTCAAATACCCATAACTTCTCAAAATTTGGACCCTGTGTTTCCGCGAAACACTCGTCCAAAAACTAGAGAAGTCATAAGTAAACCGAATATAGTACGAAGACCAATCCCCTCTGTCCTGATGGACCCTGGACAACATACAATACTCTGTATAAGTCCCTTGAGTCTGACAACTCATTCACTGTGTGTCGTAGGTTGAAAACTGTACTTATGGTTAAGAAGAATTACACCGCTGTTTAATGCTCCTTACCTAACCATCCACTGATATAGGTAAATGTCGTAGACATAATTTCAGAAAGGTATATCTCACTCTATGAAAATAGACGTACAGATACATCGATTTGAAATTGGTGCATAACGGCGGATATTCAAAACCAAATACTTGCCGTCCGGCAAATAACCCAGGTGATTTCCTCAAATATCACCGATTACAACGAATCCCGATATAATGAGGATAATCACCCAATTCCCAATAACTTACTCCCACTCATCATCTATAAAACCATACAGATGTGAGAATCGTACCTGGTAAATACATACCCTGGAGTAAGTATCTAATCGGGAAATCAGTTTTCCTTTAACATTACACAGTGAAACTGAAACATTGAAATGTTTCGTGGGGTATCCCGGTATTCATAGTAATGCCTCTTCCATTATCCAGATTCACAACTACAACCGTATAATTCATTGCCATCTCTCCACATCCCTTCATATGTCTTTAGTCATTACCTTCTGCACACCCCTTTATGCCAAATGGTTTTCTTCCTTCCCTACCGTTCGGCACCAGCCTATGGTTTGGAAGAAGACTATCCAATAAGCATAATGGGTGTACTGTCCCAATCCTAGGAACACTCGCAATGAGAGAGGGTGAAGATAAAAGACAACCGAATAAACCTTATTCCTATTTCTCCTGAACCAGAATCCATCCCCGAACTGGAACAAGTTCCATTCGAGTTCGTATATAACCATACGATGGAGTATCCAAATAAACTGTGGATCTTCGTAGTGATACGGAGTGTCCTGGAGAAATACAAAGGTGATGTGGGAGTGGTAACGAAATATTTGGTTGGTCGTGAATATCTGTTGCAATTTACTTTGCCCTCTTACTAATCCCTTGCTTTGTCTGAACTTAATACCTTCTGCACACCATCGTTATGCTAATTGGTTTTCTTCATTCCCTACCGGTCGGCACCAGCCTAAGGTTTGGAAGAAGACAATCCAATTTGCGTAATAGGTGTACTACCCCTAAACCAAGGAGTACTCGTAACCTGAGAGAGGGTAAAAGGAAAAGACAACTGAATAATCCTATCCGTTTTCTCCAGAACCGGAAACCATCCTCGAATTCCTTCGAGTTCGTATCTAACCATACGATGGTTTTGTCCAATGGAAGTGGACGTTCGCAGTAATACGGGGTGTCCTGGAGAAAAGGGTAAAAGTAGGAGTGGCAATGAGGTCTGCAACTCTGACAATCCAAAAGCCAGTGTTAAGAAGGTTCGGTCAACTTGGTCACTGAGTCAAAGTCTTAGGGTCGGGTCAATGGTCGCTGCCAAAGAGAGAGAGAAAAGAAACACTCAGCGTGCACTCTAACCTAGATCAGAATGGTTACCAATTTATCTAATCTGGAAACCTCCCACTGTACCTCAAATTCTCCTCCAAACCTGAAAGAAGAATTAGTCGGGGTCACCCGAGGAGTAAACCAACTCATCAGTGGGAATCGGGATCCAACTCTCATCGCATGACAACGTGACGGAATCCGCTCACGGTATCACACTCCAGAAGGTATGCGCATATCTGGCAAGTTTCAGTACTTTTGAAACTCCCGATGTGATTTTTGCCCCATGCTCTTATGACCTTGGCGAAGGTCAACAAATCATAAGTCACATGTCAAGTTCTACCCGTCATTATCCAGGTTAATTTGAATCCACCCGTACAAGCCCTTGACGAAGGTCAACAAGGCTGTACGACTGTCCCAAACCAACGCATCTATCTATGCAGCAGAAAGGTAACAAGCAGCTACCATACACTATGCCTTGACGAAGGTCAACAAACATAGCATGAATACTACGTGCTACCCGTCTGAAACGACGGAGGGCTACGAATGGTTTCTGGCGAAAACCTTTAACGTAAAGAACTTGATATCGTTGAAGGAACTGATAGCTTTTTAGAAAATATAGTGACGAAAACCTTTACTAAAGAGGTCACTCCCGGTGAAGGGATCTCGGCTCTTTCCCCGTAGAATGAGGTGCAGGATATTCCAACTGAATACCACGGTGCAAAGCAAAAGTAGTCGGCTATAGTGAAGTTAATGTCCTGACGCAAACTTCTGTCCAAGGGGTCACTCCCGGTGAAGGGATCTCGGCCCTTGCCTCGTCGACTGAGGAGCAGGATATTCCAAATGAATACCACGATGCAAAACAGAAATGAACGTCCTTGCAATAACAGCTTTTTGAAAAGTGTTCCAACAACATCAGATTAGGTTTGTTTTAACTTGCATTGATCCGAATCAACGCAGTCCCATCAATTGATCACACCACAAAGAACGAAAATATACTGACGTACGTATATGCCATCCGCATTCGCCACTGGGTCCCGTCATTACCCGTTAGGTTAGCTAACTAACGACAGAGCGGGGACTGGACTAGCGCGGATGCAAAACATATACAACATCTACTAATATATATACCAATATATTATATTCTCTCAAGGCGTGAATAAAATGCAACATCACAGAGAATGAACAGCATCACAGAAACAATACAGATATCTGGGATCCCCGGGTTTCACAGAGCCGCTGAAACCCGACGTTCCCCTGGTCGTGTGGATAGCCTGTGCAATGAAAACCTAGACCCCTACGGGCGCGGCAAGTCACCCGCCAAAACCTGAAGCGAGGCAGCCCCCTTCAGCACCGTGAATGGACCACCCAGCACTTCACGGAATCCGGTCACTTGGGCACCCCTCCTGGGTCAACCTGTACCCCCTACGAGTGCGGCGAATAGTCCGCCAATCCTGGAGTGAAGCCCCCTCCGTCCCAATGCCATGAGATGCGGGCTTGTTGCCCTCCAGAACCCGGCTATCCGTGCACCCCTCCGCGGGGCAATCCTAGTACAGAAAGTAAAATATACATACACCGGGTACATCGACCGCAACCAGGTCGTGCCCCAAAAGAATAATACAAACAGGCAGTGACGGCAGTCCACATGTCGGACGCTCGCCCCGCAATATCAAATGTACATTATACAACCAAAACTGTACTAGCATTGCATCCAGGCTATCCCCCACGACCGATCCGCAACATCACAGCAAATACATAGAACATCAACGTGAAAGTCACGTTCGCAAATCCGTCTAACCGGGCTATAGCAGTTAGACAGGATTTACCGATCGAGTGACATTCACGGTCGCAGATATAATGTAAATACTGTGAAAAATGTGTTTAAAATTTTCCGATTGATCAAACAATTAACAAGTGGGCCCCAAAGAAAACTGTAGCACTCACAGAAACAATTGGCCCAACTTTAATATTCCAAAGCCCATATTTTAAGCCCATAAGGCCTCTGTAAAAAATTGGTGAAGTGATGTGAATAGTGCGCGGCGGAAGGGCCGCACAAAGGGGGTTTTCGCGGCGGTTCCGCGCTCCAACTGTGGAGTTACTTCATCAAATTTTTACAGAACTCTTAGATTTTCCAGTACATCAATATTTTACAACCTGAAAAATTTTTCGAGGCCAAAAAATTTCAACAGAAACTGTCGTGGGCAAATACGGGTTTTTGGACATTTCGATCGATCGGAACTGAAAAACACATTACACAAAGCTAGACTAAGTTAATGGCGAGGCTCTGATACCACTGTAAGTGCACGGCGGCGCCCCGGCCGTCAAACCGACGCCGGAATGCGGAAGCGGTGAATAACTTAAATTTTGCGGACTTTGCAAACCGACACCACCGCGCACTAACTTCCGGATCGTAACCATTAACAAGTCTACGCTACTAAAAAGAAAGCGAAGAGATGTATACCGACGATCCAAGTCCTCCGGTCTTCATCTCCACTCCGATCTCCTTGCGGGATCTCCGTCCTTCTCCTCCTCGTCGGAAAGGGCACCACGAAGCCGGGTACTTTTACGGGCTCCCACCTCAATACCGAGGCAACTCGCGCATGAAGCCGGCAACTCGACATGCCCAAGATTTGCTGTAGGAAGTATAGTGTAGAGTGCATGTCTCACTTTGGGGTTTGTTGCCTTTGAAAGATGATGGAGGAAGCAAGAAGAAAAATGGTGCTTGCATTTTTCTAGCATGTAAAATGAGATCAAGAATGCTACTCTCTCAAAGATGAAGTTCTCTCATTCTCTCTTTTTTCCTTCTCACTCAACCATGAAAAAACTTATGAACTTAGAAAAAGAGGAGGAATGAATATGAAGCAATAAGGGAGGTGAGTGTAGGAGATAAGAAGAGGTGACCACATCAAGGGACAAGAAAACATACAACCATGCCTTTCACTATTAAACCCATACCCTCACTTTATCACAATCAAATCTCATAAAGCAAAAGCATGGTTGAAAAGAAATGAAAGCTATCATAATCAATCTTTTACAAGAAACCCCCTCCACTAATGTTATTTGCACAATTGCAAATAACCCCCTCCATCGGAAAAGTCCGGCCGGGAAAGAACAAAGGAAAACCGGCCGGAACGGAATGCAAACTGGCAACTCCAGAAAACTGGTCCCGTAATAAATTACAGGAAAACCCCGATACTGTGCATACACACCCGCATCTGTATTCCGTCCGGATACAAATGCAAAGAGATAAAATCTACACTGTACTAAACTAGGACCGGCTTAAACCAAAGCCGGCTAGTAATATCCGTTCGATCCTGATCCGTGCAATACCGCACGTATCTGATCGAACCCTGCCATATACCTATACGGCTACTAGTACAAACCGTCCGATCCTGATCCGTGCAATACCGCACGTATCTGATCGGACCCTGCCATATCTCCATACGGCCTCTACAGCGTTTCGCCCGAAAGCTGAGTAACTGAAAGTGTGGTGGACTCTAAAGACTCGTCAATACTATGGCTGTGGATTTAACCACTAGCACGTCAGAGGTATAAGCCAATACGTAACGGGCCACCAGCTATTGACTAAAAGGGACGTCGATGAGCGAACTCATCCTGACACCCAACTGAGCCTGTCAGTGACAATATCCGTGCAGTCCGGTCCGTTCGTCTATGAGTATCGCATGGCGGGCCTAGGGGGTTGGTAAAAGTCAGACACCCAAAAGCGGTACAAGTCGTGTCGGATTGTAGCCCAGAACACCCTGAGATACTACTGGAATACCTACCAGTAAATCTCCTTGCCTTGGCCAAGGACTTTGTGTAATGGCTCTCCTAGACACAGCACGACCTCACCCCTAATACCGGGAGAGACGAACCCCTGAAGATACGCTCACTGCCTCCATGTGGCTCGGGACTGTACCCAACTAAAACCTGTTTGCACGACTCCTTTGAGCCGTGGTAGGGTAGTAATCAAAGTACAGTGGGAACTCACACGAGACAAATGACGATCCCCAGGTCGATGAACTAACCTGCACACATGTCACCAGGGAACTGCCATCTGACGTCTGGTATATGACCAACTAGCATGTTCCCGGCGAGTCCTGTCCGGTGTACTCATAACCCAATGAGCACCTGTATACATCTTAGGTGATCCAACTGACACCAGTGGCTTGTGAGACCGGCCACCGCCCCTCGTCGGGGTCTCGACTGTATACACTAGTCTACTAATGGAGTATCGATGCCCGGTCTCGAAACTCCCACGACTAGGGACCTTTTAAGGATATGCTTGTAGACCCCCAGCTCCCACTTATATGATCGCCCTCATACTGCTGGTGGTCAAGCAAGAATCCTAGGGGCTCTATCAACGTGTAATAGCGACGTGTCATGTCACCTAAAGCAGTACACGATGATAAAGGTAAACCAGATAGCATACTATCATCTCGAGTAAGACTGTCCTACCGGGATAGGTCCTCCCTCAATCATTACAATCACGTACCTGTGACCTAATAATTGACTCTGAGGGCACTATCTCCAACACCCGGTACTTACGGGCTTGCGGAATTTGGTGAAAAATGATTTTTAAGAGGTGGTAACATGGACTCAAAACCCGGATCTTTGTTAAACTGCTAACTTACAACCTAACAAGAGTTTACCTACTCGGTTAGGAGGCTATACCTTTCTTGAACTCCTTCGTCTTCAACTCGTCCCGGAGCTCGGATTGGCTTCACCTCGTCGTCTCCTTGCGTCGAAGATGGATCCACCCGAAAGCTTCTACCTTTGGCTTGTTCTTCGGACTTTGAAGAAACTAGATCACTTGGCTTGCTAGGCCTTGTGAGCTAGAATGAGTAGAGAAGAGTGTTGGGATTTTGCTCTATGGTTCTTGCTTCTCAACACATGAGACAAGTGAACCATAGACTAAAAAAGAGAGAGAGCAAGAGGAAGAGGGTGAGAGCAAGAGCATGAGAGCTCAAAACCAAGAGAGAGAAAGGTCAAGCAAGAATAATCCTCTCTTTTGTCTTTCACCCTCTCATAATCCAAAAAAAAAATCATTATCCATAATGTCAACCAAGTATTATGTGATGATTCATATCATGACAAAGGCAATATCATTTCCATGCACTCATTTTGCAAACTACAACAAGCAAGCAAAAGTCTTTGCATGAAAATGACAACCATTGTGATGATGATGGTCAACTAGTCCAACCTAGTCAACCGGTCAACAAAGTCAACAAGTCAACAAAGTCAACCCTCCAACAACCATGTCACTATAATACTTAATTAATATTATTGCTAAATATATATATATATATATATCATATTCTCATTAGGGTTGAGCAAAAAGTCAATAGTCAACAGTCAACGGTCAACAACCCTAATGAGAATCCTCTGCCTCTCTCTCTCCGTCAACTGTGCATACACAGCCGCATCCGCGTTCCGAGGAACACGGATGCAAACTGGATAAAACCAATCCCAATACGTACACTAGGATCTGGCTTAAACCAAAGCCCGCTAGTGTAAACTGTCCGGACACTAAACGTGCACAAGTGCACGGATGTGACTGAACCCTGTCGCAAAACCATGCGACCTGTCGCAAAACCATGCGACCTCTACTCTTTTGCCTAAAGGCGAATAGCTTTCTGTATGGGACTCTAAAGACTCGACACTACGCTGGCAGTGGGTTTAACCACAGACCGCAAGCGGCACTAGCTGTGCGTAACGGTCCCCAGGTAGATGCCGACAAGAAGACTGACGAGGTGAAACCCATCTGAACTCCTACTGAGCCTGAATGTGACAATCTCCGTACAGTCCGGTCTGTTCGTCTGATACATCGCATGGCGGGCCTAGGGGCGGTAAACGTCAGTCCCCTAATAGCGGTACAAGTGGTGTCGGAGTGAAACCCAATACACCCTGAGATAGCACCGGAAGCCTACCAGTATATCTCGCTTGCCCTGGCCAGGGACTACTCGTGTAATGGCTCTCCTAGACACAGCGCGATGTCAACCCCCAATACCGGGAGAGACGAATCCTGTCTAACCATCACTGCCTCCAAGTGCTTCGGGACTGCACCTAACTACTACCTGTTTGCACGACTCCTTTGAGCCGTGGTAGGGTAGTAATCAAAGTACAGTGGGAACACACTCGAGGCGAAGTGACAGCGTCAAGTCAGCGGACTAAGCTGTACTCATGTCACCTGGGAACTGATAACTGACGATAGGTATAATACCAACCGGTCAGTCCTCGACGAGTCCTGTCCAGTGTACTCGTAACCCAACGAGCACCCGCATACTATCTCCAGTACGACGTACTGACGGCTGTGGGACAGACCGTCTCCCACACTGGGATGAGAAGCGCATGCGCTAGTCTACTCCGGAGTATCGATGCCCTGTCTCGATAGTCCTGCGACTAGGGACCTGCATAAGGATGTGCTTATAGATTACCCAGCCTCCACTAGTGTGACTGCCATCACAACGCTGGTAATCAAGCAAAGATCCTAAGGGCTCCACTAATGTGTATATGTGATATACTAAAATAAACACATGTACACATTGAAGTAGAAATAAACCAAGTAGCATACTACCATTTTGAGCAAGATTGTCAATACAAGGTGAATATCCCAAGCTTCCATTAAGTAATATACATACTAGTATGATACAGTAATGGCCTCTAGGGCATATACACTAACAGAGGAATCGCACCCTATTAGATATGGTGCGCTCTATGACGAGCACCGCTGAGTTACCTATTTCCTTTTGGGGTTATGCGCTTGAGACAGCAGCATACCTATTGAATAGAGTTCCAACCAAATCAGTGCCTACCACTCCATATGAGATATGGGAGGGGAAGAGACCGTGTCTTAATTTTGTTAAGATATGGGGTTGCCCGGCCTATGTTAAAAAGCAAAATCCGGACAAGCTCGAGGCAAGGTCATTTCTGTGCAAGTTTGTAGGATATCCCAAGCATTCGTGAGGACATATCTTCTACCAACCTGAGGAACAAAAGGTGTTTGTTGCTCAGCATGCTACCTTTTTAGAAAAGGAATTTCTTATCAAAGAAATTTGTAGCGAGGAGGTAGAACTGGAAGAAGTTCCAGTGATACAAACTACGACAGAGGATTTGGTAGAACCTCAAAAGCTCCCAACAAACCTCAGCCTCTCCGCTGATCTAGTAGGGTTCCTCATCCACCTGAGAGATACTACGGTTTTCTCATTGATGGTGGAATCGAGGACTACATCATGGAAGATGATGACCCAACAAGTTTCGAGAAGGCCATCACAAGTGGGGATTCTGTGAAATGGCTGGATGCAATGTGGTCTGAGATGGAATCCATGTACACCAACAAAGTATGGACTTTAGTGTTAGCTATGTATATGCCCTAGAGGCCATTGTTGTATATATGATGTATATTATAATGGATGCTTAGATATATACAGAGAGGATTTTCTTGATCGATATGATAGTATGCTGTCTGGTTTCACTTTATCTTAACGTGTTTACAAATACTGTTTTGTGATCACATGTTGATGAAGCCCTTGGGATATGTACTTGACTACTAAGACTATGATGAGATCATACTAGTGGGGCCAGGGTAGTCAACGAGTACATCCTATAACTGTTCCTAGTCGAGGGTGTATCGAGACAGGGCATCGATACTCCAGAGTAGACTAGCGTACACGCATCTTGGCCAATATGATGGGCGATGGATGATCCCATATCCATTGGTGTTGGACATCAAAGATGGTGTACGGGTGATCAGTGGAGACTGGGTACACTGAATGGACTCGCCGAGAATTCCTGGATGGTATTATACCTATCGTCAGATAGCAGTTCTCCGGTGACACTGGTACAGGTTAGTCTGTAGTCCCGAGATCGTCATAGAGTCTTGTGTGATTCCCACTGTGCTTTGATTTCCACCTTACCACGTCCAAGAGGGCGTACAAAACGGCGGCTTTTGGGTACAGTCCTGAATCACATGGAGGCAATGAGCGATAGGAGGGGTTTCGTCTCTCCCGGTATAGGGAGATGATGTTGTGCTGTGTTCGATTGGCTATAACTGGAAGTCCCTGGCCAGGGCTGATATGGAGATTTATTGGTAAGAGTTATCAGTAGTTTCTCGACCCTTATGAGCCTTACATCGACACGACTTATCGGCTACTGGGGTCTGACGTTTACCACCCCTAGACTAGATATACAACATATCAGACGAAGAGATCGGATTGTACGATAGTGTTACTGATTGAATTCACAGGAGAATGTACAGGCTTGCTTGTTGATCTTCTGATCGCTCAATACTTGGGTAGCTGTTACGGTTAGCTGACTGCTTGCAGCTTGTAGGTGTTTGATATGATCATCACCCACTGACGGCGTATTGACGATTCTTTAGAGTCCTACACAGAGGTTTCCTGGCTCAGGCAAAACGGAGTAGGAGCACATATGTGATATGTGCGGGACCGAAATAATACGATATGAGATACCGTATTCTATTCTCGCGATATATGATATCGGCCGGGTATATGTGATATAGCCGGGTCATCGGATCAAGTGTTGATTCGATGAATCGGTACATGTTATATTAGTCGGTTATATGCTATATAGCCAGATTGTCGGATCAAGTGTTGATTCGATGATTTAATGTATAATTATATATGTGATATATTACATTACGTTAACTAATATAAGATCGCTTTATTGATTCATTTTCTCACTGGATAATACATTGATATATATGCGATATATATTAATTGCATTATTTTCTTTTGTTGCAAAATATATTATATATGTGATATATAATATTGTAACAAGTTAGAGTTACAAATACAATATGTTTTGTGGAGATTAAACAAGTTAGGGTTTGATTTGGGTTAGCATTTGGGTTAGCTTTTTCATGAAGCTTCATGAAGCTTTCTTTTTTTTTTTTTAGCTAAGATATTTTGTGTTGATATTTATTAACCCAACCCAAACCCTTTACCTTAGGTTTATTCTCTACATGAGTTAAGCCCTTTATTATTAACTAATGGTTGTCATTTGTAACCACAATAATATTCATTATTCCTTGAAAAAGCTTTCTTCTTCTTCTTCCTCCTTGAAAAAGCTTTCTAGCTTTTTGTGAAGTAATGATTTAAAGTGAGAAATTGAAAACAAAAGAGTGTAAAATTCCTACTTCGTCATCCTCATCTATTCTAGCCACTTAGATTAGGGTGTTCACTTCACTAATACTTGATTAGAGAAGTGAGAGTTTGAGTTTGAGATTCTTCAAGGCAGATCATCTTCGAAAAGGAAGACTTCAAGGAAGAATGGATCATTCGACTTGTGGAGCCTCTCTTGAGTCCGGGAGATCATGGATCGCGGCAAAGGGACTACTACTCGGAGCTTATGAAGTGAAGGAATGGACTACAAAGGTTGTAATCCCTCTCTCTTAGATGTAAAATTGTTTACATGCATAGTTAACCCTAATTCTCTAGTTAAGATCTTGGTTAGGGTTCGTTTAGCACCCAATTTTTTTTTAAAGTAGCATGTTTAATGCTTGCAAAAACCTTTCTAAGGTGCTAAGCTAACCCTACAGTGGTATCAGAGCCAAGTTAGAGTATTAGGAGTTGTCTAGACGACGTTAGAAGTCCGATCGAACCCCGAAACCCCGAAATAACCCCTTTTCTGGAAATTTTTCAAAAAGTTGACATTTTTCATATTAAAAATACTCAGAAAATCATGCAGGTAATTTTATGGACCCACCTGAAGAAAGTGTCCCTAACTCGCTACAGTGACCGTGTAACCGCGGCCAAAACTTGATTTTGGCGGCGGTTCCGCGGCGCCACTGTGGAGGCTTGGGACGGGCACTTCAGCGACGGTCCATAGGTGCTGGGGTATGCTACTGGGAATTTTTATTTTCTGCTCAAGTGTTGAGCTCACTGGGGTATTTTGGGAATTCGTTGCGTCTCTCGAATTATCTAACTTCGCCTAGTTTTCTGTGATGTTTATGTGTTGCTGTGATATGTTATATTGGATCGTTGTGTATGGAATAGCCCGGGGTTTTATGTGAGATGAGAGTTTTCTTTTTCATTCATGTAAAATTCATTTGTATGTAATATTCTTTTATTGGGACACTTCCGGGTTGAGGATGATGTCACCGTTGTATATTATTTACTTTTCCGCATTAGGATAGACCCAAGTCGGAGAGCATAGGTAACCGGGTTCTAGGGTCCAGTGGGAGACCATCTCGAGGAGTCGAGACCGGGTCTCCTAACCCTAGAATTGGCAGGGTTACTTGCCGCTCTCATAGGGGTCTAGGGATGTGGGTTTGGCTATTCATCGCGACTGTGGAATCCGTGTTTTATACAGGATCAAAATAAAACACGGATGTCCTAGTATATCCAATATTTCATATGTTGACTTCTGCTGCAATGTTCTGTAATGAGATCATATTACTGCCTGAGACAAATGATTATACTATATGTTGATATATAAATATTGCTGCTTTCGTTTCTTATGTGATGCTTAGGAAGCTTAAATGATAGGTTTTATTAATGAGATTAATAAAAGAAAATAAACCTAAAAGATGTTGTAGAATCAAATTTTCAAAAAGGGTAGCTACAGTTTTTGCTTTGCATAGCGGTATTCCTTGAAGAATATCCAGCACCTTATTCGATAAGGAAAGAGCCGAGATCCCTTCACCGGGAGTGACCTCTTTAGCAAAACTGGCAGATGTTATAGTTTAGTTTTTGATTGCTTCTATAGTTCTTGCTTTGCACAGCGGTATTTATTAAATATCCTGCACCTTATTCGATGAGAAAAGAGCCGAGATCCCTTCACCGGGAGTGACCTCTTTAGCGAATCTAGAAAAGCCTTAAAAACACTCCTTTACATAATCACTTGTTTCTACAACGATATCAAGTTCATTACGCAAAAGGTTTTCTAAAAAACCTGTCGTAGCCCTCCGTTATTTCAGATAAATCCTACTTAGTATTCGTGCTGCATTTGTTGACCTTGTCAAGGTACAGTGTATGGTAGCTAATTAGTGTTTATCTGCTAAAACATGATATGTGATTGGATTAGGGTACTCATACGGCCTTGTTGACCTTGTCAAGGGTCATGCTGGTGGGTTTAATTCAATCGGGAAATGACGGGTTGAACTTGACTTGCGATTTATGGTTTGTTGACTTTGTCAAGGTCATAGATCGCTAGGGGCAGAATATTATCGGGAATTTCAAGTGTTGAAATTTGCAATGAGATTGCATACTTTCTATAAGATAGATGGATCTCGATACCCACTGCGAGCAAGAGTTACTCCTGGGAGAGTTTTACACATGACAAATTAGCCGATCAAGTAGGTGTCTAGAAAGGTGTTAACGGGGTTATGCCTCTGGGAAAACGAGGTTTATATTAATTAGGTCCGTGCGAAAGCACGGGGAAACTCCCTCAAAGTACCAACACTGATCTAGCTGAAAGATTGGCGAACTTGTAGGGTGTAATTAATCCCGGCTAATCTTACCTTTTAGGGTTTGAAGGAAGATTTGATTAAAACAGTGGGAGCCATCCTGATTAGATAAGATAATAACCAATCTAATCTTGCAAGAGCGTACGCTAAAGTGTTTTCTTCTCTCTCTCTCCAGGTAGCGACCATATCAGGCCTTAATCAAGATAATAATATGTATGTATTGACCGAACCCACTTGTTATACTGAGCAGGGGAACGTTGGTCCCGTTCTTTCTTATAAATGTTATAAGACTGAGCAGGGAATAGGACAATATCTTGATTCTCACGCCGCCCAAACGAAGAATAAACATGTTGATGTATCTTCTTCGGAAGTGTTAGTTACCGAGAACTGTTTCTCAGTTCACTCTATGTCCTGGGCATTAGATACCGGATCAGGATCCCACATATGCAATATATTGCATGGGTTAAAGAAAGGTAGAGAACTGGGAATGGGTGATCATTCCGTAAGAGTAGGGAATGGTGCAAATGTTGCAGCCAAAGCAGTTGGCGAATATCACCTTGTATTACCAAGTGGTAATACATTGATTCTGAACGAATGCTATTATATACCGAACATGATATGCAACATTATATCAGTTTCTTTATTAAGTAAAGAAGGATATAATTTTGTAATACAGGATAATGTTATGAACATCTTCCTAAATCAAAAGTTGATTGGATCAGGCTCATTAAATAATGGCATATACGTTCTAAATCAAAACACAGTTCTTAATATACATAACACACACAAGAGGAAAAGTTCAAATATGAACGAATTCTTCTTGTGGCATTGTAGACTTGGTCATATCAATGCGACACGGCTAGCTAAGTTACATAAGGATGGATATTTGAATCCGTTCAAATTTTCATCTTATGACACTTGCCAGTCATGTCTCAAAGGCAAGATGACCAAAACTCCGTTTAGTGGACACGGAGAAAGAGTTACGGAACTCTTAGGACTGATACATAGTAATGTATGTGGTCTCATGTCTACACATGCCAGGAACAGTTCTACCTATTTCATTACATTCGCTGACGATCTCTTAAGATACGGACATGTGTTCCTGTTGAAACACAAGTCTGAAGCTTTTGAGAAATTCAGAGAATATAAAAACGAAGTAGAAAACCAAACGGGTAAAAGTATTAAAATCCTTCAATCTGATCGAGGAGGAGAATACTTGAGCAATGATTCCTGGACTATCTAAAAGAGAATAGGATTCTCTCTCAGTTTGCTCCTCCCTATACACCACAGCACAATGGTGTATCGGAGCGGAGGAATCGCACCCTATTAGATATGGTGCGCTCTATGATGAGCACTGCTGAGTTACCTATTTCCTTCTGGGGATATGCGCTTGAAACAGCAGCATACCTATTGAATCAAGTTCCATTTAAATCTGTACCTACCACACCATATGAGATATGGAGTGGGAAGAGACCTATCTTAAATGAGTTAGGATATGGGGTTGTCCGGCCTATGTCAAAAGGCAAAATCCGGACAAACTCGAGACACGATTAGTTCTCTGCAAGTTTGTGGGATATCCAAAGAATTCTTATGGATACTTTTTCTACCACAATGAGGAGCAAAAGGTGTTTGTTGCTCAACATGCCACCTTTTTAGAAAAGGAATTTCTTGCAAAAGAAATTTGTGGCAATGAGGTAGAGCTGGAAGAAGTTCCAGCACCACAAACTACAACTGAAGATTTAGTCGAACCAGAGGATTCAGTAGTTCCCGATGAACCCCAGCCTCTCCGCCGATCTAGTATGGTTCCTCACCCACCTGAGAGATACTACGGTTTTCTCATAGATGGTGGGAGTGAGGATTGCATCATGGAAGATGATGACCCAACTAGCTTCGAGCAGGCTATCATGAGTGGGGACTCTGTGAAATGGATGGATGCAATGAGATCTGAGATGGAATCCATGTACACCAACAAAGTATGGACTTTGGAAGTTGCTCCTGAAGGGGTAAAACCCATTAGGAGCAAATGGATCTTTAAGAAGAAACTTGGTGTAGATGGAAAAGTTGAGACTTTCAAAGCTAGACTTGTTGCAAAGGGTTTTCGTCAACGACCAGGTGTGGATTATGACGAACCTTTTCTCCAGTGGCTATGCTTAAATCCATTCGGATCTTACTTGCCATTGCTGCATACCATGACTACGAAATCTGGCAAATGGATGTTAAGACCGCCTTTCTAAATGGTGATTTGGAAGAGTGCGTGTACATGATTTAGCCAGAGGGCTTCGTAGACAGTGGGAGCAGCGGAAAGGTGTGCAAGCTGCTTAAATCCATCTATGTGTTAAAGCAGGCATCGCGGAGTTGGAACATCTGTTTTGATGTGGTAGTCAAAGAGTTTGACTTCATCAAAAATATAGATGAACCTTGTATATACAAGAAGGTTGCAGAGAGTAAGGTTGTCTTCCTCGTATTGTACGTGGATGGCATACTCTTGATAGGAAATGATATTCCTATGCTGCACTCGGTCAAGCTCTTCTTATCACATAGATTCTCAATGAAAGATCTAGGTGATGCCTCCTGCATTTTAGGAATTAAGATCTATAGAGATAAATCTAGACGGATACTGGGATTGTCCTAATCCAGGTACATTGACACCATACTAAAAAGGTTTAGTATAGAAGAATCCAAGCGTGGGAACCAACCCACGATCTCTGGACTCACTCTCTCCAAAGAGATGTCTCCCAAGACTGATTTGGAAAGAGCTCGCATGCAAGGGATACCTTATGCTTCGGCAGTAGGCTCTATCATGTATGCGATGCTATGTAACAGACCCGATATAGCATACTCACTAAGTGTAGTGAGTAGGTATCAAGCAGATCCTGGAGAGAATCACTGGACAGCTGTGAAGAACATTCTCAAGTACTTGAGAAGGACTAAAGAGATGTTCTTGATGTATGGTAATGGAGAAATCCAGGTGGAGTCCTTTACCGATTCGAGCTTCCAAAGTGATAAGGACGACTCTAAGTCGCACTCTGGATTTGTCTTTACCCTAAATGGAGGGGCGGTTCGTTGGAAGAGTTCCAAATAGGAAACCGTGGCAGACTCGACGATGGAGGCTGAATACATCGCTGCCAACGATGCTGTCAAAGAGGCTGTCTGGATAAAGAAGATCATCACTGAACTTGGTGTGGTTCCGTCCATTGAGCATCCAATACCTCTGTATTGTGATAACAATGGAGCTGTGGCTTTGGCCAAGGAACCCAGGTCCCATCAGAAGTCCAGACATATTCTGAGGCGGTATCACCTGATCCGGGAGATAGTTGATCGCCGGGAGATCGAGGTTAGGAGAGTTGATACGAAGGACAACACTGCGGATCCACTCACAAAGGCCATTCCTCGGATACAATTTGAGAGACTCTTCGCGATGTTGGGTATGAGATACTACAACAGCTGGCCTTAGTGCTAGTGGGAGATTGTTAGTTATGTATATGTCCTAGAGGCCATTGTTGTACATATGATGTATATTATAATGGATGCTTGGATATATATAGAGAGGACTTTCTTGCTCGATATGATAGTATGCTGTCTGGTTTCACTTTATCTTAGCGTGTTACCAAATACTGTTTTGTGATCACATGTTGATGAAGCCCTTGGGATATGTACTTGACTACTAGTACTATGATGAGATCATACTAGTGGGGCCAGGGTAGTCAACGAGTACATCCTATAACTGTTCCTAGTCGAGGGTGTATCGAGACTGGGCATCGATACTCCAGAGTAGACTAGCGTACACGCATCTTGATCCATATGATGGGCGATGGATGATCCCATATCCATTGGTGTTGGACATCAAAGATAGTGTACGGGTGCTCAGTGGAGACTGGGTACACTGAACGGACTCGCCGAGAACTCTTGGATGGTATTATACCTATCGTCAGATAGCAGTTCTCCGGTGACACTGGTAAAGGTTAGTCTGTAGACCCGAGATCGTCATAGAGTCTTGTGTGATTCCCACTGTGCTTTGATTTCCACCTTACCACGTCCAAGAGGGCGTGCAAAACGGCGGCTTTTGGGTACAGTCCCGAATCACATGGAGGCAATGAGCGATAGGAGGGGTTTCG
Source organism: Agapanthus africanus (assembly GCA_030015575.1). Lineage (NCBI taxonomy): Eukaryota > Viridiplantae > Streptophyta > Magnoliopsida > Asparagales > Amaryllidaceae > Agapanthus > Agapanthus africanus. The sequence continues at coordinate 383,576,936 of CM057345.1, read as the reverse complement.
TCTCTCCCGGTATAGGGAGTTGATGTTGTGCTGTGTTCGATTGGCTATAACTGGAAGTCCCTGGCCAGGGATGATATGGAGATTTACTGGTAAGAGTTATCAGTAGTTTCTCGACCCGTTATGAGCCTTACATCGACACGACTTATCGGTTACTGGGGTCTGACGTTTACCACCCCTAGACTAGATATGCAACATATCAGACGAAGAGATCGGACTGTACGGTAGTGTTACTGATTGGATTCACAGGAGAATGTACATGCTTGCTTGTTGATCTTCTGATCCCTCAATACCTGGGTAGCTGTTACGTTTAGCTGACCGCTTGCAGCTTGTAGGTGTTTGATATGATCATCACCCACTGCCGGCGTATTGACGATTCTTTAGAGTCCTACATAGAGGTTTCCTGGCTCAGGCAAAACGGAGTAGGAGCACATATGTGATATGTGCGGGACCGAGAATAATACGATATGAGATACCGTATTCTATTCTCGCGATATATGATATCGGCCGGGTATATGTGATATAGTCGGGTCATCGGATCAAGTGTTGATTCGATGAATCGGTACATGTTATATTAGTCGGTTATATGCTATATAGCCGGATTGTCGGATCAAGTGTTGATTCGATGATTTAATGTATAATTATATATATGATATATTACATTACGTTTACTAATATAAGCTCGCTTTATTGATTCATTTTCTCACCGGATAATACATTGATATATATGCGATATATGTTAATTGTATTATTTTTTTTGTAGCAAAATATATTATATATGTGATATATAATATTGTAACAAGTTAGGGTTACAAATACAACATGTTTTGTGAAGATTAAACAAGTTAGGGTTTGATTTGGGTTAGCATTTGGGTTAGCTTTTTCATGAAGGTTCATGAAGCTTTCTTTTGTTTTTAGCTAAGATATTTTGTGTTGATATTTATTAACCCAACCCAAACCCTTTACCTTAGGTTTATTTTCTACATGAGTTAAGCCCTTTATTATTAACTCATGGTTGTCATTCGTAATCACAATAATATTCATTATTCATCACAAAAGCTTTCTTCTTCTTCCTCCTCCTTGAAAAAGCTTTCTAGCTTTTTGTGAAGTAATGATTTAAAGTGAGAAATTGAAAACAAAAGAGTGTAAAATTCCTACTTCATCATCCTCATCTATTCTAGCCACTTAGATTAGGGTGTTCACTTCACTAATACTTGATTAGAGAAGTGAGAGATTGAGTTTGAGATTCTTCAAGGTAGATCATCTTCGAAAAGGAAGACTTCAAGCAAGAATAGATCATTCGACTTGTGGAGCCTCTCTTGAGTCCGGGAGATCATGGATCATGGCAAATGGACTACTACTCGGAGCTTATGAAGCGAAGGAATGGACTACAAAGATTGAAATCCCTCTCTCTTAGATGTAAAATTGTTTACATGCATAGTTAACCCTAATTCTCTAGTTAAGATCTTGGTTAGGGTTCGTTTAACACCCCAAAAATTTTAAAGTAGCATGTTTGATGCTTGCCAAAACCTTGCTAAGGTGCTAAGCTAACCCTACATTTAGAAGATTCTCCTGAAGGGGTAGAACCCATCGGGAGCAAGTGGATCTTCAAGAAAAACCTTGGTGTAGATGGAAAAGTTGAGACTTTCAAAGCTAGACTTGTTGCAAAAAGGTTTTCGTCAACGACCAGGTGTGGATTATGATGAAACCCTTTCTCCAGTGGTTATGCTTAAGTCCATCCGGATCCTACTTGCCATCGCGGCAAACCATGAATACGAAATCTGACAAATGGATGTTAGGACCGCCTTTCTAAATGGTGATTTAGAAGAGAGCGTATACATAACTCAGCCAGAGGGCTTCGTGGACAGTGGGAGCAGTGGGAAGGTGTGCAAGCTGCTTAAATCCATCTAAGGGTTAAAGCAGGCATCGCGGAGTTGGAACATCTGTTTTGATGTGGTAGTCAAAGAGTTTGACTTCATCAAAAACGTAGATGAGCCTTGTATATACAAGAAGGTGGCAGAGAGTAAGGTTGTCTTTCTCGTATTATACGTGGATGGCATATTCTTGATAGGAAATGATGTTCCTATGCTACACTCGGTCAAGCTCTTCTTATCATAAAGATTCTCAATGAAAAATCTAAGTGATGCCTCCTACATCTTGGGGATTAAGATCTATAGAGATAGATTTAAACGGATACTGGGATTGTCCTAATCCAGGTACATAGACACCATACTAAAGAGGTTTAGTATGGAAGATTCTAAGCGTGTAAATTTACCCACGATTTCAGGACTCACTCTCTCCAAAGAGAAGTCTCCCAAGACTGATTTGGAGAGAGCTCGTATGCAAGGGATACCCTATTCTTCGGCAGTAGGCTCTATCATATACGCGATGTTATGTACCAGACTTGATGTAGCATACTCACTAAGTATAGTGAGTAGGTATCAAGCAGATCCTGGAAAGAATCACTGGACAGCTGTGAAGAACATTCTCAAGTACTTGAGAAGGACTAAAGAGATGTTCTTGGTGTATGGTAACGGTGAAATCCAAGTGGAGTCCTTTACCGATTCGAGCTTCCAGAGTGATGAGGACGACTCTAAGTCAGTCTTGGGATTTGTCTTTACCCTCAATGGAGAGGCGGTTTGTTAGAAGAATTCCAAACAGGAAACCGTGGTAGACTCGACGATGGAGGCTGAATACATCGCTGCCAACGATACTGCCAAAGAGGTTTTCTGGATGTAGAAGTTCATAACCGAACTTGGTGTGGTTTCGTCCATCGAGCATCCAATACCTTTGTATTGTGATAACAATGGAGCAGTGGCTTTGGCTAAGGAACCCAGGTCCCATCAGCGATCCAGGCATATTTTGAGGCGGTATCACCTGATCCGGGAGATAGTTGATCGCCGGGAGATCGAGGTCAGGAGAGTTGACACGAAGAACAACACAGCAGATCCACTCACGAAGGCCATACCCCAGATATAATTTGAGAGACTCTTTGGGATGTTGGGTATGAGATAGTACAACAACTGGCCTTAGTGCAAGTGGGAGATTGTTAGTTATGTGTATGCCCTAGAGGCTATTATTGTACATATGATGTATATTATAGTGGATTCTTGGACATATATAGAGAGGACTTTCTTGCTCGACATGATAGTATGCTATATGACTGCTCTTTTTCTTAACATGTAGGCTTGTATTGTGATACTGTCTTGCTCTCACATGTTGATAAAGCCCTTAGGATGTGTACTTGACTACCTAGACTATGATAGAGATCATACTAGTGGGGCCAGGGTAGTCTACAAGTACATCTTTTAATTATTCCTAGTCGAGGGTGTATAGAGACAGGGCATCGATATTCCAGTGTAGACTAGCGTATACGCTTCTTGACCCATATGATAGGCGATGGATGATCTCACATCCATTGGTGTTTGACATCAAAGATGGTATACGGGTGCTCAGTGGAGACTGGGTACACTGAACGGACTTGCCAAGAACTCCTAGCTGGTATTATACCTATCGTCAGATAGCAGTTCTCTGGTGACAATGGTACAGGTTAGTCTGTAGACCCGAGATCGTCATAGAGTCTTGTGTGATTCCCACTGTGCTTTGATTTCCACCTTACCACATTCAAGAGAACGTGCAAAATGGTGTCTTTTGGGTACAGTCTCGAATCACATGGAGGTAATGAGCGATATGAGGGGATTTGTCTCTCCTGGTATTGGGGGTTGATGTTGCGCTGTGCTCGATTGGCTATAACAGGAAGTCTCTAACCAGGGCTGATACGGAGATTTATTGATAAGTGTTATCAGTAGTTTCTCGACCCGTTATGAGCCTCACATCGGCATGACTTATCGGTTACTGGGGTCTGACGTTTACCACCCCTAGACTGGATATGCGACATATCAGACGAAGAGACCGGACTGTATGGTAGTGTTACTGACAGGCTTTACAAGAGTATGAGCAGGCTTGCTTGTTGATCTTCTGATCGCTTAATACCCAGGTAGCCGTTACGTCCAGCTAGTACCGCTGACGGCTTATGGGTGCTTGATATGATCATCACCTACTGCCGGCGTATTGACGAGTCTTTAGAGTCCTACACAGAGGTTTCCTGGCTCAGGCAAAACGAAGTAGGAGCACATATGTGATATGTGCGGGACCGAGATTAATACGTGTATGTGATACCGTATTCTATTCTCGCGATATGTGACATTAGTCGGTTATATGTGATATAGCCGGGTTATCGAATCAAGTGTTGATTCGATAAGATGATACATATGATATTAGTCGGTTATATGAGATATAGCCGGATTATTGAATCAAGAGTTGATTTGATAATTTAATGTATAATTATATATTTGATATATTAATTTACATTAACTAATATTTGCTCACTTGAGCATTTCTTTTTCTCACATGTACACACTTAATATATATGTGATATATATTATTTGTGTTTTCTTTTTTGTGTCATGCTTGATTATACACACTACATGGGTGTATGAGACACACACCATGCTCATGATAATGTGAGGTTTATTTATTTAAAGTAAATACAAATTAGTTAGAAATTGGTCACATGGCATGAAGCATGTAGAAGCTTGTAGATCCATTGACTTAGTCCACTAATTTTGTTTTACTTAACATATTTATTAATCCAACCATTCTTATTAGCCATGGTTATGTCTCTACTTGAGTTAGTATATGATATTTTCTCACCCATGGTTGCCATTCACTCTCTCATCCATTATTTGCTTCATTTTCTTCATTGAGCTCTCTAGCTTTCTTAAGAAAAAGAAATAGAGTGAGAAAATTAATTCTAAAGTGAGCAAAAATCCTACTTCATCATTCTCTACTAGATTAGCCATTTAGTTTAGGGTGTTAGCTTCACTAATCCCTAATTAGTGAAGAGGTAGCTTGAGTTAGTGTCTCCTCGACGTAAATCATCTTTGGCCTCGAAGACTTCGTCCAAGCTTGTTCTTTTCTTCTTGTGAAGCCATTCTAGAGTCCGGAAGATCACTATTGGAGCGAAGGGACTACTACATAGAGCTATTGAAGTGAAGGACCGGTCTACAAAGGTTGTATTCCATATTCACTTAGATGTAAAGTAGTTTACACTTTGTATTGTCTAAATCTCTAGTTAAGATTCTAGGGTTAGGGTTGTTTAGCATGGCAAAATTTTGAAAAAGGCATGGACGATGCCTCTCGAAACCTTGCTGTCGTGCTAGGCATTCCTACAGTAGTTTCTCGAACCGTTATGGGCCTCACATCGGCATGACTTATCAAGCTATTGGGGTCTGACGTTTACCACCCCAGGCTGGATATGCGACATATCAGATGAAGAGACCGGACTGTACGGTAGTGTTACTTATTGGATTCACAGGAGTATGAGCAGACTTACTTGTTGATCTTCTGATCGCTCAATATCCGGGTAGCCGTTACATCCAGCTAGTACCGCTGACGGTTTGTAGGTGACTGATACGATCATCACCTACTGCCGGCGTATTGACGAGTCTTTAGAGTCCTACACAGAGGTTTCCTGGCTCAGGCGAAACGAAGTAGGAGAACATATGTGATATGCGCGGGACCGAGATTAATACGCGTATGTGATACCGTATTCTATTCTCGCGATATGTGATATAAATTGATACAAATGATATTAGTCGGTTATATGTGATATAGCCGGGTTATCGAATCAAGTGTTGATTCGATAAGTTGATACAAATGATATTAGTCGGTTATATGTGATATAGCCGGATTATTAAATCAAGTGTTGATTTAATAATTTAATGTATCATTATATATTTGATATATTAATGTACATTAACTAATATTAGCTCACTTAAGCATTTCTTTTTCTCACATTTGCATTTAATATATATGTGATATATATTAATTGTGTTTCGTTTTGTGTCATGCTTGATGGTACATTATACATGGGTGTATGAGACTCATACCATAATTAAGATAATGAGGGTAATTAATTATTAAGTATAAATGCAAAATTAGGTGGAAAATGTCATGGGTTTGGAAGCTTGGAGAAGCTTGTGGTAACCTTGACTAAGTCCACTAATTTTGTCTTACCCTAGATATTTATTAACCCAACCATTATCTTAAGCCATGGTTAAGTCTCTACATGAGTTCATATATGATATTTGCTCACCCATGGTTGCCATTCCATTATTGCTTTCATCTTCTTCCTCATCTCCTTTGAGCTTTCTAGCTTTTCTTGAGGTAAAGAAAATTAGTGAGAAAAATAATTCTAAAGTGAGCAAAAATCCTACTTCATCAACTTATACTAGATTAGCCATTTAGTTTTGGTTGTTTGCTTCAATAATTCCCAATTAGTGAAGAGCTAGCTTGAGTTGGAGATTTCTCGACGTAGATCATCTTCGGCCTCGAAGACTTCAAGCAAGCTTGTTCCTTTCGCCTTGTGAACCCTTACTAGAGTCCGGAAGATCACTACTTGGAGTGAAGGGACTTCTACATGGAGCTTTAGAAGTGAAGGACATGTCTACAAAGGTTGTATTCTTCATTCACTTAGTGTAATGTTTGATTACATGCTTGCTTACTTTTAATCCTCTAGTTAGATCCTTGGCTAGGGTTCTTTAGCTCACTAGAATTTTTAAAATTGCATACTTGATGCTCTTGAAAACATAGTGAGGATGCTAAGAAACCCAGCACATGCTCATTCCTCGATCGGGTCATGTGGGAATCCGGATATTTCCCTATTTCCTGCTCAAACTTATAACAATTATAAGATAGAGCAGAACTAACGTTCCCCAGCTCAGTATAACAAACGGGTTCGGTCAATACATCAATACTATTATCTTGATTAAGGCATGTCATGGTTGCTACCTGGAGAGAGAGAGAGAAGAAAACACTCTGCGTATGCTCTTGCAAGATTAGATTGGTTATTATTTTATCTAATCAGGATGGCTCCCACTGTTTTTATCAAATCTTCTTTTAAACCCTAAAAGGTAAGACTAACCGGGATTAATTACACCCTACAAGTTCGCCAATCTTTCGGCCAGGCCAATGTCGGTACTTTGAGGGAGGTTCCCCGTGCTTTCGCATGGACCTAATTAAAATAAACTTCGTTTTCACAGAGGCATAACTCCATTGACACCTTTCTAGTCACCTACTTGATCGGCTAATTATAAAGTGCAAAACTCTCCCAGGAGTAACTCTTACTCGCAGTGGGTATCGGGATTCAACTATCTCATAGAAGGTATGCAATCTCATTGCAAATTTGAACACTTGAAATTCCCAATAATATTTTGCCCCTAGCGTCCTATGACCTTGACGCAGGCCAACAAACCATAGTCCACTAATCAAGTTCAACCCATACATTTCGTGTTTGAATTAAACCCACCCACACGACCTTTGACGCAGTCCAACAAAGTCGCACGACTTTCCTAATCCAATCACATCAGATGCAGCAGATAAGCACTAAATAGCTACCGCACACTACGTCTTGACGCATACCAACAAACGTAGCACGAATACTAAGTAGTACTTATCTGAAATGATGGAGGGCTACGACAGGTTTTTAAGAAAACCTTTTGCGTAATGAACTTGATATCGTTGTAGAATTGAGTGATTTTGAAAAGGAGTGTTTTTGAGGTTTTTACTAGTTTCGCTAAAGAGGTCACTTCCGGTGAAGGGATCCCGGCTCTTTCCTCATCGAATGAGGTGCTGTATATTTATCAAGAAATACCACTATGCAAAGCAAGAACTAGAGAAGTAATCAAAAGACAATAACGAGTGGGTTGTAGCATCTGCTATCTTCTGCTTAAAAGGTCACTCCCGGTGAAGGGATCTAGGCTCTTTCCTCATCGAATGAGGTGCTGGATATTCATCAAGGAATACCATTATGCAAAGCAAAAACTAGAGGTACCCTTTTTGAAAATTTGATTCTATAACATCTTTAGGTTTCTTTCCTTTCATTAATCTCATTAATGGAGTCCCATCATTTATGCTTCCTAAGCATCACAGAAGAAACGAAAATACAACGTACGCTTATGCCATCCGTATTCGCCACGGGGTCCCGTCATGCACCGTCAGGTTAGATAACTAACGGCAGAGCGAGGAAAGGACTAGCGCGGATGCAAAACATAAGCAACGTTTATTATATATCATATATATAATATTAAGCATTCGTCTTACGCAGTTATATGATCTCATCACAGAACATTAAAGCAGAACTCAACATATGAAATATATGATATACTAGGAGGTCCATGTTTTAAATCAAGCCAGTACAAAACACGGATTCTACGGTCGTGATGAATAGCCAAACTTACATCCTAGACCCCTACGAGAGCGGCAAGCAACCCAACCAATTCTAGAGTTAGGAGACCCGGTCTCGACTCCACGAGATGGTCTCCTACTAGACTCTAGAACCTGGTTACTTGTACTCCACGCCTTGGGTCTATCCTAATACGGAAAAGTAAATAATATACATCAATGGTGACATCATCCTCAACCCGGAAGTGCCCCAATAAAAGAATATTACATACAAGTTTTTACATGAATGAAAATGAAAAACTCTCATCTCACGCAAAAAACCCCGGCTATTCAAACACAACGATCCAATATAACATATCACAGCAACACATAACATCACATATCATCAACGTAAGTAATTATGCGTATCCTAATTGTCGTTGACATATAGCAAGGAAACCGGCAATACACCACATATTACACTTACGGTCGCAGAAAAGAAAGTGAAAACTACGACAATTGGAATCCGCAACCACCTTAGACATCATAAACCTGAAATATCACATACTTCAGATTTCATGCCTAACCATATGAATTCCTTAGACATCATAAACCCGGAATATCTCATATTCCGAATTTCATGCCTAACCTTATAAACCCCGCATTTTAGTCTCAATATTGAAAACACTTTTCAATAACTAGTCGGGTAATTCAACAAGATTCCCGACAACCTGATCGAATGCTCGTCGGAAACTTTAGTAGACGGCCGCACCCCTGATGCCGTCGACAAAGTGCACTTAGGCGGAACACCACGGCCGCGAGCACCCGGGAGGATGCTTTTGGCAACAGGGTTCTCCTACAGTCACTTGATCAGGGCTTTGAGGCGTGGCTCTCTAGTAATGTTACTCGGCGAGTATCCGCGTACACTACATGATTGCGACAGTGTTTTGATCCATATCAAAACCCCGTGGCAACCGATCAAATGAGACTAAATTGCTAGATTTACAAAATTCAAACTAGTTTTCACAAAATTAATTATTGTGGATTCCAAATATTGTATCACATATCAATATGAAACCCGAAACGATGTTAAAATACGACTACGAAACACTCCGTATTGCCACTATAGAAAGATAACATCACATGCAATTTTGGCAAAAACAAACATAACCTGAAACCCTAAAACCATGAGATCAGAACACCACAAAAATTTCAAGGTTTTTTGCTACAGAAAAAAGGTGAGGCCGGTTTTTTAGACAATGTGGCCGGCCAAAATTTTGGTGTTTTGCCTCAAATTTTTCTGGTGTTCTAGATACATCATAACTAGCTTTCTGCACTTGTTTTCAAAAAAATTATAGGGCTTTAAAAAATTCGACAGAAACTAGAGTTTCGGATTCCAGTTTTCGGAGTTTTTTCGGTTTCATAATTCTAACACATTGTATAATTCTCTAGCTTGGCTCCGATACCACTGTAGGGCCTCTTAGCACTCTCACTAGGTTTCATAAGGTATCGGGTATGCAATTTTAGAAAAAACTAGAGAGCAAAGCAACCCAAACCAAGGATCTAACTAGAGAATTAAGGTTTAACTAAGCAAGCAAACAACTTTACTCTAAGTGAAGGAATACAACCTTTGTAGACCGGTCCTTCATTTCTAAAGCTCCGTGTAGTAGTCCCATAGCTCCAAGTAGTGGTCTCCCGGACTCTCGTTAGGCTCCACTAGGCGAAAGGAACGAGCTTGCTCAAAGATCTTCGAGGCCGAAGATGATCTACGTCGAAGAATCTCTAACTCAAGCTAACTCTTCACTAATTGAGAATTAGTGAAGCAAACAACCTATACTAAATGGCTAGTTTGGTATAGATTGATGAAGTAGGAATTTTGCTCACTTTAGAATAATTTTTCTCTCTTTTCTTTTTCACCTCACTCAAAACTAGAGAGCAATGAAGGAGATGATGAAAAGATCTCAAGTGATCAACTCATGAACCATGGGTGAGAAAATATCTCATATAAACTCATGTAGAGACTAAACCTGTTAGTTATATGTATGCCCTAGAAGCCATTACTGTACATGCGATGTATATTGTAGTGGATGCTTGGACATATATAGGGAGGACTTTCTTGCTCGACATGATAGTATGTTATCTGGTTGCTCTTTATCTTAACATTTACACTTATTGTCTCTGTTAGTTATATGTATGCCCTAGAGGCCATTACTGTACATTGGATGTATATTGTAGTGGATGCTGGGACATATATAGGTAGGACTTTCTTGCTCGACATGATAGTACACTATCTGGTTGCTCTTTATCTTAACGTGTATACCTTCTGTCTCCTTGATTACATGTTGATAAAGCCCTTAGGATGTGTACTCGACTTCCAGGACTATGATGCAGATCATACTAGTGGGGCCTGCGTAGTCAATGAGTACATCCTTCATTGTTTCTAGTCGTGGGAATATCGAGACGGGGCATCGATATTCCAGAGTAGACTAGCGTATATCTTCTCGACCCATATGATGGGCGATGGATGATCCCATATCCATTGGTGTTTGACATCGGAGATGGTATGCGGGTGCTCAGTGCAGACTGGGTACACTGAACGGACTCGCCGAGAACTCCCAGATGGTATTATACCTCACGTCAGATGGCAGTTCTCTGGTGACACTGGTACAGCTTAGTCTGTTGACCCGAGATCGTCATAGAGTCTTGTGTGTCTCCCACTGTGCTTTGATTTCCACCCTACCACGGCTCTACTGAGTCGTGCAAACAGGTGGTTTTTGGGTACAGTCCCGATTCACATGGAGGCAATGAGCGATAGGAGGGGATTCGTCTCTCCCGGTATTGGGGGTTGATGTTGCGCTATGCACGACTGGCCATAACAGGAAATCCCTGGCCAGGGTTGCTGTGATATACTGGTAAGAGTTATCAGTAGTTTCACGAATGTTATGGACCTCAAGTCGGCATGACTTATCGAGCTACTGGGGTCTGACGTTTACCACCCCTAGGCGAGATATGCGACATATCAGACGAACAGACCGGACTATACGGTAAGTGTTACTGGTTGGATTCACAGGAGTGTGAGCGGGCTTGCTCGTCGATCTTCTGATCGCTCAATACCCGGGTGGCCGTTACGTTTAGCAGACCGCTTGCGGCTTGTGGGTGTTTGATATGATCATCATCTGCTGCCGGCGTATTGATGAGTCTTTAGAGTCCTACACAGAGGTTTCCTAGCTCAAGCGAAACGAAATAGGAGCGCATATGAGATATGCGCGGGACCGAGAATAATGCGTGTATGTGATACCGTATTCTATTCTCGCGATGAATGTATCGAATGGTTATATGCGATATAACCTAGTTATCGAATCAAGGATTGACTCGATAAGCCGATACATTGGATACTAGCCGGTTATATGCGACATGACCGGATCGTTAAATCAAGTGTTGATTTAATGATTTAATGTAGAATTATATATTTGATATATTACTTTGCATTAACTAGTATTGGTTCACTTTAAATGGATTTACTCACTTGGTTTGTGCACATTGTATATGTGATATATTTTGTGCACATGATTGTATCATGTTTGATGATACATGCAAGCTAGGGTTAGTGTAAAGAATTAGACCATGGTTAAGTTTATGATTAGGGTTTTCTTTTTATTTACTTATTCATTTATTTATTCTTTTTGTTTATTTTGGAAAAAGAAAATGATAAAGAAAATAGAATGGTGGCTTGATTTGTTTGTAGTTGAAGTTTCTTGAAACTTTGACTAAGTCACCATTCTTGTCTCATCTTTAACCCTAACCATTCAAGTTAACCATGGTCCATTCTCTACAACTAACCAAGGGTTAGTAAATGATAAGTATTGATTTATTTATCATTTACATAATACTTATCATATTCTTTTTCTTCATCTTCTTCTTCATCTTCAACTTGAAGAAAGCTTGCACCATCAATGGCAACTAGCCAAAATGAGTGAGAAATCCAAATCTAAAGTCTACCCACTTCCTATTTCTTCATCCTTTACCTCTTGCCAAGTTGTATAGGGTGTTTCCTTCACAAGTTTTCAAGGCTTGGTGAAGTTGGAGCTTGTTCTTGTGATGCCTCGACGTAGATCATCTTCGGCATCGAACCGACGATCAAGCCCGCCCATTCTTCGATGATGCCAATGCTAGAGTCAAGGGTTCGATTTGGACAGCGGAGGGAGATCATCGCGGAGCTTAGGAGGTGGTGGACCGGATCTACAAAGGTTGTAGTCACTTTCCTTTAGCATTTAATTCGATTACATGCTTGCTTCGCCTCATTATCTAGTTAACGATCCGTATTAGGGTTTGTAGGCACAAGGAATTTTTTGATTTGTGCATGTTTGATCACTTGTGAGACTTCATTAGTGTGCCTAGGAACCCTACAGTGGTATCAGAGCCTAGCTAGAGCCTTAGGCGAAGTCTAGACGGAATTAGAACTCCGTTCGAATCAAAACCCAAACCCTAATATTGCTCTCTGGACTTTTTCTGAATTTGTGGATTTTTTAGAATTAAAAATATACAGAAAAATCAGCAGGAAGATCTAAGACTTACTGTAAAATTCGATGGCTTGATTCCTTAAAGTCGCCGCGGATCCGCGGCTAGTTTGTCGTTTTGTGCATCGAAGTTTGCACCGTAATTCTTAGTAAGCAGTGCTGGTTTTCCTGGGAATATTTTAATATTTATTCCAGAGTTTTATTTTCTGGGTTGTATTGGGGATTCGGAGATTCGATCGGACTGTCTAAATTTGTCTGTATGTGTTTCCGGGTATTTTTTAGAATATGTTAAAAAGTTCGATCGGATATAAATACCCACTTTTTCCCCTGCCGGGAAATTTCCAATTGTTGGATTTTTCCGTAGTTTAACGACGTTCTAAGTAGTGCAAGTAACGCGATGGACCCTCTAGAAGACAACAAACCTTAACTCGATTATGTGACCGTCTTGAACTGCCCTTTGAACCTTTGGGTTTGGGGCAGTACGGCGTGCCACATGTGAGGCGTTGGCTTGACCCTTCTACGGCTGGACCGTTGGTACTGAGGCACGAACTGAATGTTGTTAGACTTATTTCATGTGTTGGACTGTATCGGGAAAACTTGGGTGTTCGATTGTTCGATCGGAAAGTTTAACATTTTCTATTTATCCGGAATGTGATACAATAATTGGAATTCACAAGTAGTTATGAGATAACTGAATGAATGTTATAAACATAGCACTTTAGTCTCACTTGATCGGTTGCCACGGGATTTTGATGTGATCAAAAGTCCGTCGCAATCACGTAGCGTACGCGGATACTCGCCGGGTAAACTTAATAGACAGCCTCACTCTATAGCCCCGACCAAGTGACTGTAGGAGAACCCCGTCGCCGAAAGCATCCGTTCGGGTGCTCGCGGCAGCGGTGTTCCGCCTTGGTGCACTTTGTCGACGGCGTCGGGGGTGCGGCCGCCTACTAAAGTTTGCGACGAGCATTCGATCAGAATGTCGGGAATCCTGTTGAATTGCCCGACTTGATATTGAAAAGTGTTTTCGATTTTGAGACTAAAATACGGGGTTTATAATTGTTAGGCATGCGATGTCTAAGTAATTCATTTGGTCAGGCATGCGATGTCTGAGGAGGTTGCGGATTCCAACTGTTGTAGTTTTACACTTTCTTTTCTGTGACCGTAAGTGTAATATGTGATATCGCCGGTTTCGTTGCTATATGTCAACGACAATTGGGATGCGCATATTTACTTACGTTGATGACATGTGATGTTATGTGTTGCTGGATATGTTATATTGGATCGTCGTGTTTGAATAGCCGGGGTTTTTTTTTATGTGAGATGAGTGTTTTTCATTTTCATTCATGTAAAAACTTGTATGTAATATTCTTTTATTGGGGCACTTCCAGGTTGCGGAAGATGTCACCGTTGATGTATATTATTTATTTTTCTGCACTAGGATAGACCCAAGGAGGGGAGCACAAGTAACCGGGTTCTAGGGTCCAGTGGGAGACCATCTCGAGGAGTCGAGTCCGGGTCTCCTAACCCTAGAGTTGGTAGGGTTGCTTGCCGCTCTCGTAGGGGTCTAGGGGTGTGGGATTGGCTATTCATCACGACCGTGGAATCCGTGTTTTATACTGGCTCGTATTGAAAACACGGACGTCCTAGTATATCCAATGCTTCATATGTTTCTTCTGCTGTGATTTATCTGTGATCATGTGATGTTCTGTGACAGATATTATATATAGTATATATGATATATTATATAAACGTTGCTTATGTTTTACACCCGCGCTAGCCCTGCCCTGCTCTGCCGTTAGTTACCTAACCTAACGGTGCAGACGGGACATCGAGGCGAATGCGGATGACATAAGCGTACGTTATATTTATCTGTGATGTTTAGGTGGACTTAAATGATGGGATATTCATTAATGAGATTAATGAAAGAAAATAAACCTAATTGATGTTGTGGAATCGAATTTCAAAATAAAAACAGGTAGCTACAGTTCTTGCTTTGCATCGCGGTGTTCATTGTAGAACATCCTGCACCTTATTAGATGGGGAAAGGACCGAGATCCCTTCACCGGGAGTGACTCCTTTAGCAATAACTGGCAGATGCTACACACTCGGTTTGTCTTTTGATAGCTTCTATAGTTTCTGCTTTGCACAGTGATATATATGATATATCCTGCATCTCATTCGACGAGGAAAGGGCCGACGATCCCTTCACCGGGGGTGACCTCTTTAGCAAAGCTAGAAAAGCCTCAAAAACATTCCATTTAAAAACCATTTGATTCTGCAACGAGATCAAGTTCAAAGCGTTAAAGGTTTTCATAAAAACCAGCCGCAACCCTCCGTCATTTTAGGAAGTAGAGTACTTAGTATTCGTGCTGTGTTTGTTGACCATAGTCAAGGCACAGTGTACGGTAGCTAAGTGATATCTTCCTACACCGCATATGATGCGATTAGTTAGGACAGTCGCGTGACTTTGTTGACCTTAGTTAAGGGTCATGTGGGTGGGTCTAATTAATCACGAAATGACGGGTAGAACTTGACTAGTACTTATGATTTGTTGACCATAGTTAAGGTCATAGGTGCTAGGGGTAAAAACCTTTATCGGGAGTTTCAAGTGTTGAAATTTGCAATGAGATTGCATACCTTCTATATGATAGTTGGATCCCGATACCCACTGCGAGTAATTGTTACTCCTGGGAGAGTTTTGCACTTTGCAATTAGCCGATCAAATAGGTGTCTAGAAAGGTGTCAACGGGGTTACGCCTCTGGGAAAACGAAGTTTACTGTAATTAGGTCCGTGCGAAAGCACGGGAAACCTCCCTCAAAGTACCGACACTGGCCTGGCTGAAAGATTGGCGAACTTGTAGAGTGTAATTAATCCCGGCTAGTCTTTCCTTTTAGGGTTTGAAGGAAGATTTGATAAAAACAGTGGGAGCCATCCTGATTAGATAAAATACATAACCAGTCTAATCTTGCAAGAGCGCACGCAGAGTGTTTTCTTCTCTCTCTCTCCTGGTAGCGACCATATCACGCCTTAATCAAGATAATAATACGGATGTATTGACCGAACCCGCTTGTTATACTGAGCTGGGGAACGTTGGTCCCGCTCCAACTTATAATTGTTATAAGACAGAGCAGGAAATTAGGGTATACCAGAATTCCTATGCCGCCCAAACGAAGAAAGTGCATATGATGCATCTCCTTCGGGTGTGTTCATTACAAAGAACTGTTTCTCAGTATCCTCTGCATCCTGGGTATATGATACCGGATCAGGATCCCAGATATGTAATCTGTTACATAGGGCTACAAATAGGTAGAAAAACTGAGAACGGGTGATAAGTTTCATGAGGCAGAAAACGGGGCAAGTGTTGCAGCCAAGTCTGTTGGTCACTGTCACCCTGTATTACCAATACATTGATTCTGAACAAATGCTATTAGATACCGAACCTGATATACAAAATCATATCAGTCTCTTTATTAGTAAAGAAATGATATAATTTTGTATTGTTGGATAATGTTTTGAACATTTCCTGTATCAAAAGTTGATCGGTTCAGGCACGTTATCTAAAAGCATTGACGTTCTAAATCAAACTACAGTTCCTTGTATACAGAACACACACAAGAGGAAGAGTTCAGAAATGAACGATTCGTTCTTGAGGCATTGTAGACTAGGTCATATCAATGCGACCCGACTGGCTGAAGTTACATTTTAGATGCATATTTAAATCAGTTTGAATTTACATCTTGTGAAACTTGCCAGTCATGTGATTGAAAGAATTAAAGTTAACCGCAATCAAGACGGTGTCGCTATGCAGCTAGCCGGTTGAGCACGGGTCGATCCACAGGGAGATGGTTGTATGTCCTTTCTTATTTTAGACGAGTCAATAAAGAATTTGTATGAGTTTGTTCAGACTAACCTATGTGTATTATTTGCAAGTATAAAGTTGTTAAGAAAAAGATACGAAATTGTAAGCTAAAGAAATTCGTACTCAAAACCTTTGAGCCGAGTCTTGACCAATTGAAGCTAAGCAATCGGCAACAACGTGGATTAGGGGATTTAAGCGCGGTATTCGTGGAATACGGCTTATTTACCCTTGTCCTTCCGTTCTTGTCTCTTGCTTTCGCCTCCGGCCAAACCGAACGCAACCGGTCGCGGTTAGGAATCACCGTTACCTTGTTAGGGTAGGGTGCCTGACGAAGCGCTTGCGTATGGTTTGGGCGGAGTTCAATGGAAAATAACGGGAAAAGGAAATGAGAAAGAAGATATAAACTTACAATACCGTATTTCATCTTAACAACAATAATTACAACCATTCACAAAATGAACAAAAGAGAGCAAAAGAAAAGAACAAAGAAAAGAAAAGATTACAAGTAATTAAGTGCATGAATTAAATTGCAAGAAAGTAAAGCAAGATAATAATAAGCAAGTAATAAAAAGCGATAAAAAGAACAAGAAACTAGAACTCAAGACAAGCATGGGATCAATAGCCAACCCTTAAACTTGCAAGCTCAATCAAGAGGTTGCAAGATCAAGAGAAGGGTAGAGAACGCATGTGAAATGAAGCGCTAATTCCATAAGAAAATACGACCCTTGAGATCAATAACTAACCCTTAACCATTCAAGCTCAATGAAGAGGTTGAATGATCAAGAGAAAGCAAGAATCTCAAGGGGAAGAAGAAACAAAAGAGAATGATACAAAAAGCCCTCATCTTCATTGATCTCCCACTCAAAAAGCTCTCACTACAATTTTCATGGAAAAAGAATGAAGAAGAAGAAGAAAAAGACTAAATCCTAAAAAGAAAGAAGAACAAAGAATGAACTTAGAATTGGCCCCTTGGCTTAGCTCAATTCTGGAGTATTTATAGGCAGAGGGTTGAAGACCTAGGGCAAGAATCTGCCACAATATGAAGTCCCCAAACTACCCCCAAAAAACGACACGACAAGGAGTCAGTAAGGCCGCGGATCCGCCGCCAATACCCCCTATTGGCCGCGGATCCGCCGCCAATACCCCCTATTGGCCGCGGATCCGCCGCACTATAGAGGGTTCAGGGCATGGGCTTTTCTGTAGGTCCCTGGTCTGCTGTCCCCTGTTGTCTGGTACATATATTTTCTGATAAGCTTTCCAGAATATCTTCAGAATTCTTAGTCCAAGATTGCTATCTTTTCTTCACTTTTGACTTCTATCTCTCTCGAGCTCCGCGCACCCATTGATTCTTGTGCTGCCCCCCTCGTGCTCTGTGCTTGTCCCAGACACGAATGACCACTGTCATATGTCTTGTCTCAGGAACAGGTACTCGGCACTGGACGGATATGGATGACCGGAACCCGGCTTTTATCTGCTGTCAACAGATGTTCTGCTTTTGGCGTAACTGTGGAGATTTTGTCATGATTTGCAATATTTGGACTGGAAACCTGTACTCTGTAAATATGCAACAAACACGGATTAAAAGCACCTACCTATAAACATCCGAGCATAAGAATGGGCGGTATAAAATACAATATTCTGGTATGAACAAATACCCCCAAACTTATCTTTTGCTCGTCCCGAGCAAAACCAATTATTCACAAAAAAAGTCCTAACCGCACTTTCGCAGGGAACGCGATTGCACTGAGCACGTGCAACAAGCCGTTAAACCTCTAGGTGTCCCTAGTAGGAGGAGTGTTGTCTCCTGAGGGTTTTCAGCGGATTACACCCACAAAATCCCGTCAAGCTAGTGTCATAAGTTAACATAGATTCTACTCCTACAGTTCAGTATTTACGTTAGAAATTCTATCATCCTAAGTTAGAAATATCCAACCCTTATTTTTCACACCTCCTATCTATTTAACCTTAGGTCCTATACGTTCCAAAAAAGTTTAGAAAGATGTTGGTTCTCCTGAGTTTTCCTTCTAAAGTGCGACCTCAAATCAGGGATTTTTATCAACTTTACAGAAAACACAAGTCTTATTCTTTATTTCTATCTTTTATTCAAACATCTATTGTATACCCCTACGTGTGTGTATATTTGCACCCCTACACTCAAGAATTCAATTTAAGCTATAATACCCTTGCCCTAATACCTAATACTACTTCTTTTCATTAAGGATGGACGGATTTGCTCACACACCTTTCATGCGACTATTAATGCTTCTTGAGGCACTAACGACCGATTACTGAATGTGTGAACTTTAAAGCGTAAATAGCAGTTTCCAGGTCTTGACTTTATTCTATTTTTCTTTTTCTTTTTCTTTTTCTTTTTCAAGACCGGATATATTTTTCAATATGCTCTTTTGGTGTTTAGCTTTAAATACCGTTTTTTCTTTCATACTAGGCTTTCCGGCAAGAGTATTTCTAGGTATCTTCTACTATCCCAAGTTTCAAGGTACGTGTAAGTGCAGTTTGTAGGGTATATACTTTCTAAATTTAAACTCAAGAAAAGAAACTATTTTTCAGACTTATCCTCCAGTAAAGCTTCAATACTTTCCCTTCATCTTGACTTAACTCAAGAACTGAACTCAAGATTACCTATTTCTCAAAAAAAACTGTAAGGACGTATACTTACCAAAGTTAGACAGAATGAGGGTTATTTTTAGGGTTTTCAAATCCTAAGCCTAGAATTTAGTTATTTCTATCATATCAACTAAACTTTCGGAATAAAGATCTAAGTTACCCTATTAGCTAACTTGACGACAAAGTTTTTATATTTTTTGGAAATTTTTTCGATTTTTATGGGTTTTTAAATAAGGTATGCAAATGCAAAATATACAAATGAATGCGAAGGAAGAAAGCTTACCGAGCACACCCCCAAACTTAAACTTGACAGTGCCCTCACTGTCAGGCTACACAAAGAGGGTCAAAATTGTCGGCGCTCCCTAGAAACAAATTATATACAAAACAAAAAGGAAAACAAAAAAAATATATACAAAAAAGGAGTCCCCCCCAAACTTAAGTAAAACAGTGTTTCCACTGTTAAGCGTTGAAATTCAGGATTAGGGGGAAAGAGAACAGTATCAAGCTATACAAGGCCTTACACAGGCCAAAAGTTAACACCAACCATTCAAAGATTTTATCGCTATAATGTACCGGTTGGTGGAAGAAGGCGTAGAGGAAAGAGATGGAGAATACGCGAGACCATATGCGGAGAGAAGCGGGATATGGTCTCGGTATATGAGAGGAAGAAGAATGGCGGACGGGAAAAAGAAGTGGAATACGAACTTGAGGGTGCAAATGGAGTAAATAGATTAGCACAATTTGGGATGACCGATGTGTGAAAAGCGATTGTGCTAATATATTTATCCGTCGAGAAATGGGGTCAAATCCCTCAAGATTCGTGAGAAACCATGGGTACGCCGAACTCGGTAAACCAGACACAGGAAGTGAAAATGGTACGGGTTCTTGCAAGGTCGGAACGATGGAAAGGATGGAGGGAAGTGGTTGAGGAAGGGTATCGGTTAAGGGTTCTGGAGGGTGTACACAGTCAGTGAAAGGAATAGGATGAATTGGAAAATTCGACTCATCATCTAGAACTGTTTCATCCTCAAAAATATCCTCAAAATTCTCCTCAAGGTTAAGCTCATCCATGCATATTTCATCAAAGTCCAGACGCATATGTTGTTCGGGAAAAACATTTAATGACTCGGGATGATGAATTGGAGAGAAAAACTCAGTCAAATCTACGGGTTCATCATCCAAAATAGTCCCAGCGTCAATATCCTTAATCAAGTGAAAGTCAATTTTCTCAGACACCTCATCAAAAGCATGGATTTCAATCAATTCAGGTTCTAAGATGGAGGTGTAGAGGTCAAAAGGATTGGGTGTGGTTTCACTTGGCAAGGTCCCTTCACAATTTGGCAAATCAAATACTACAAAGTCGCACAACTCATTAAATATTTTATCTTCAACTGATAATTCATTTGGGACACTTGATAGACTTTCAACACAGGAGTTGTGGGGTTCAATTTGAGACGGGTAGGTTTGATTTGGAAGGGTATACAGCTCACTTTCTCCACTCAAATTCACATCCTGTCCTACCGCCTCTTCATACATTGGAAAATTTGGAGCTAGTTGAAAACTAGCTACCGGGTCACTAGGTTGTATGAGGGCGGCCATGGACGCATTCAAATCCATCATCTGTTGGCTTGACGCTACCCTAAAGTCTTCCAAGGACTGTTCTAGACTAGACATTGGTTGTGAAGGGGTTTCAGTAAAAGATTCAAAGTTGTTTGGATACTGAAAATTCCCAAATGGCGGTTCAGAAACAATGTCTAGGGAAGGTGAAAAAGTAGGGTAGGACTGGTAGGAATTGAATGGTTGGACAGGGGTAGGATCAACATTTGGATAAGAAGGTGAATGAAATTGTTGATCCCAAGAATTTGAAGTGGTGACAGGAGTGAAAGATCGGCTACGAGATTGTTCAATACGTTCTGCAATAGACATAGGTCTTGGAGTTGCAACATGACTCGAAGAAGGGGTATCAACGTAAGAAGGGGTGAATGTTTGAAATGGTTGATACGAAGTTGATTGCGGAGTCAAATTGTTTGTCCTAGACGCGTCTATCCGATCTCTCAATGAAATTTTTGGCATGGATGGATCGTTCGAAGTTCGGCCAAAGTAAGAACCGTAAGAAGTAATGTCTGGTTGGGGTACTAAAGTTCGGCAAGAGTTTTTCGAGGTGGGGTACCCATGATATGAAGAGAGAGAAAGAAAGGTAGAGAAAAGGAGGGGAAAAAGAATGTGATATTTTTTAAATATTTTTATTAACAAAAGAATGAAGTATACACAAAAAGAATATGGACAAAAACAATCACGACACAAAAATACCACACACCTAATCGTTCTAGGGTTCACCTGGGTCAACTAGACCTGCTCCAGAACTTGATTGTCGAAGTAAAACTGTGTCGAGAAACGGGCTCAAGATACACTGATCACGAGGCCAGGTAAGTGCAGAGATAAGGGGAGGTTTTCCAACGCTTTCGCGAAGTTCCTTAATTAAATAACCCTTTCTCTTTTGGCGGTTGCGCCGTTAACACTTTCCTAGACACCCCGTAAACAATATACCGTTAAGCGAGGTTCTAAACACAGTTAACTTCTCCTAGTGAGCGCGAAGTCCTTAAGGCTTAAAGTCTAATTTCTTTTAAAATTTGTGCGGGTAAACGTTATGCTCAAGTTCGTGATTTGTGGGCCACAGAAAAGGTGATGAAATCCTTTACCATATGTTGTGGGGTTCGCTTGCCCTTAAGTCCGTATTAATGTATGCAATGCGCAATTCAATAAAAATTCTATAAAGAATCAAACAATCGTTTTTTAGTTTAAGCGCGGCACTGCAACAAATACGGGTTAGTCAATTTTTAGCGTTTGCTAGCGAACTTGCAAAGAATCCTGCAAAGAATAGAATATTGGATGCGTCGGATTTGAGAAGAAGGTGTTTAAGAAATACGTACCGTTACGTTTTTGGGTTAGGAAACCCCCGTTGAATCAAATCCGGTAAGCTTGGAAAGTTCGCTTGCGCGGGTCAAACTACCCGGATCTTTGGCACTGTACTTCGTAATCACCTTAACTTTGAACGTACACTTTGCTCTCTACAATCGCAGTTTGCAAATCCGCAAAAATCTGCACTCTTGCCCACAAAATGATCAAAAATAACAAAAAGATTTTTTTTTTATATATATACAAAAAGAATATTAACCCGAATAACAAGAAAGAAAATACGCTACCGTCTCCTCGGCAACGGCGCCATTTGATTGAAAGAATTAAAGTTAACCGCAATCAAGACGGTGTCGCTATGCAGCTAGCCGGTTGAGCACGGGTCGATCCACAGGGAGATGGTTGTATGTCCTTTCTTGTTTTAGACGAGTCAATAAAGAATCTGTATGAGTTTGTTCAGACTAACCTATGTGTATTATTTGCAAGTATAAAGTTGTTAAGAAAAAGATACGAAATTGTAAGCTAAAGAAATTCGTACTCAAAACCTTTGAGCCGAGTCTTGACCAATTGAAGCTAAGCAATCGGCAACAACGTGGATTAGGGGATTTAAGCGCGGTATTCATGGAATACGGCTTATTTACCCTTGTCCTTCCGTTCTTGTCTCTTGCTTTCGCCTCCGGCCAAACCGAACGCAACCGGTCGCGGTTAGGAATCACCGTTACCTTGTTAGGGTAGGGTGCCTAACGGAGCGCTTGTGTATGGTTTGGGCGGAGTTCAATGGAAAATAACGGGAAAAGGAAATGAGAAAGAAGATATAAACTTACAATACCGTATTTCATCTTAACAACAATAATTACAACCATTCACAAAATGAACAAAAGAGAGCAAAAGAAAAGAACAAAGAAAAGAAAAGATTACAAGTAATTAAGTGCATGAATTAAATTGCAAGAAAGTAAAGCAAGATAATAATAAGCAAGTAATAAAAAGCGATAAAAAGAACAAGAAACTAGAACTCAAGACAAACATGGGATCAATAGCCAACCCTTAAACTTGCAAGCTCAATCAAGAGGTTGCAAGATCAAGAGAATGGTAGAGAACGCATGTGAAATGAAGCGCTAATTCCATAAGAAAATACGACCCTTGAGATCAATAACTAACCCTTAACCATTCAAGCTCAATGAAGAGGTTGAATGATCAAGAGAAAGCAAGAATCTCAAGGGGAAGAAGAAACAAAAGAGAATGATACAAAAAGCCCTCATCTTCATTGATCTCCCACTCAAAAAGCTCTCACTACAATTTTCATGGAAAAAGAATGAAGAAGAAGAAGAAAAAGACTAAATCCTAAAAAGAAAGAAGAACAAAGAATGAACTTAGAATTGGCCCCTTGGCTTAGCTCAATTCTGGAGTATTTATAGGCAGAGGGTTGAAGACCTAGGGCAAGAATCTGCCACAATATGAAGTCCCCAAACTACCCCCAAAAAACGATACGACAAGGAGTCAGTAAGGCCGCGGATCCGCCGCCAATACCCCCTATTGGCCGCGGATCCGCCGCACTATAGAGGGTTCAGGGCATGGGCTTTTCTGTAGGTCCCTGGTCTGCTGTCCCCTGTTGTCTGGTACATATATTTTCTGATAAGCTTTCCAGAATATCTTCAGAATTCTTAGTCCAAGATTGCTATCTTTTCTTCACTTTTGACTTCTATCTCTCTCGAGCTCCGCGCACCCATTGATTCTTGTGCTGCCCCCCTCGTGCTCTGTGCTTGTCCCAGACACGAATGACCACTGTCATATGTTTTGTCTCAGGAACAGGTACTCGGCACTGGACGGATATGGATGACCGGAACCCGGCTTTTATCTGCTGTCAACAGATGTTCTGCTTTTGGCGTAACTGTGGAGATTTTGTCATGATTTGCAATATTTGGACTGGAAACCTGTACTCTGTAAATATGCAACAAACACGGATTAAAAGCACCTACCTATAAACATCCGAGCATAAGAATGGGTGGTATAAAATGCAATATTCTGGTATGAACATCATGTCACAAAGATATAATGACACCAGCTCTGTTTACTGGAAGCAGAGAAAGAGTTAGTAAACTCTTGGGACTGATACATGATGATGTATGTAAGGTCTCCTGTCTACACATGCCAGGACTGGTTCTTTATACTTCATTATATTCTCTGATAATCTCTCAAGATTCAGTCGTATGTTCCCGTTGAAACATAAGTCCGAAGCTTTTGAGGTATTCACAGAATATAAGTTGGAAGTAGAGAACCAAAATACGGGTATTAGTATTATGTTCTATGATGAGATCAGGGAGGAGAATACTTGTGCATGGCATTCCTGGACCATTCTAAAGGAGAATGAGATTCTCTCTCCGTATTACTCCTCTGAATACACCACAGCACAACGGTGTATCACGGCGGAGCAATTACACAATATTAGATATCGTGTGCTCTATGATGAGTACTACTGAGTTACCTATTTCCTTTTTGGGAGTTATGCGCTTGAGAAGCTGCATACCTATTGAATTAAGTTCAAATCAAATCAGTGCCTACCACTCCATATAAGATATGGTGTGGGAAGATCCTATCTCTTAAGTAAATTAAGATTTGGGATTGTCCGGCCTATGTCAAAAGAAAAATCCGGACAAGATCAAGGCAAGGTCAGTTCTGTAGAACTGGAAAGGTTCCAGCTATACGAAACTACAACTAAAGATTTGACAGAACCAAAGGATTCTATAGTCCCCGACGAACCTCAGCCTCTCCGCCGAGCTGGTAGGGTTCCTCGCCTGCCTGAGAGATACCTCGGTTTCTCGATGACAGTGGGAGCGAGGATTGCATCATGAGATGATGACCCAACCAGTTTCGAGCAGGCCATCGAGAGTAGGGACTCTGTAAGAATGGCTGGATGCTTAGTGATCTGAGATGGAATCCTTATACACCAACAAAGTATGGACTTTGGTTGCTATATCTGAAGGGTTAAATCCCCATCAGGAGCAAGTATATCTTGAGAAGATTACTTGGTGTACATGGAAAAGTTGAGACTTTCAAAGCTAGACTTGTTAAAGTTTTTCGTCATCAACCAGGCATGGATAATGATGAAACCTTTTCCAGGGACTATGTTTAAATCCATCCAGATCCTACTTGCCACGGCTACATACCACGACTACGATATCTCATGGTTGGGTGCCATGACTACTTTTCTAAATATTTATTTAGAAGAGAACGTCTATAAGAACACAGCCAGAGGGCCTCGTAGACAGTGGGAGCAGCGGAAACGTGTGCAAGATGCTTTATAGGATAAAGCAGGCATCGCGGAGTTGGAACATCTGTTTTGATGGATTAGTCAAAGAAGTTGACATCATCAAAATGGTAGATGAACCTTGTATAAACAAAAAGGTAGTAGGGAGTATGGTGACGATCCTCGTAGAGTACGTAGATGACATACTCTTGTTAGGGAAGGAGTTTCCTATGCTACGCTCGATCAATCTCCGCTTATCACAATGATTTTCCATATAGGATCAAAGTGATACATACTAAATCCTAAGCTTTGGATCTATGAGATAGATCTAATTGGATGTTAGGATACTCACTAGTTGTAGTGAGATGGTATCAATCGATCCTGGGGAGAATCACTGGAAGGGTTCCAGAGTGATAAAGACGACTGAATGTCAGTCACAGGCACTGTCTTTACCCTCAGTAAAGGGACGGTATGTTGGAAGAGTTCCAAGCTCGATACCGTGGCAAACTAGACGATAAAGGCTGGTAACATCGCTATTAAAGATACTACCAAAGAGGCAGTTTGGGTGTATATTGGTTCATAAGATGAACTAGGTTCCTGCCATTGTATGACAATGGAAGTATGGCTTCGGCCCTGGAACCCTGGTCCCATCAGTGACCCAGACAAATTCTGAGGCAGCATCACCTGATCATGGAGATAGTTGATCTCCAGGATGATCGAGGTAAGGAGAGTAGACTCAGAGGACAACACGGCGGATCCACTCACGAAGGCCTTTTCCCAAAGAGAGACTTTTAGGGGATGGTTGAGTATGTGATACTGCAACCACTGCTACAGATGGCCCTAGTGCAAGTGGGAGATTGTTAGTTATATGTATGCCTTAGAGGCCATTACTGTACATTGGATGTATATTGTAGTGGATGCTGGGACATATATAGGTAGGACTTTCTTGCTCGACATGATAGTACGCTTTCTGGTTGCTCTTTATCTTAACGTGTATACCTTCTGTCTCCTTGATTACATGTTGATAAAGCCCTTAGGATGTGTACTCGACTTCCAGGACTATGATGCAGATCATACTAGTGGGGCCTGCGTAGTCAATGAGTACATCCTTCATTGTTCCTAGTCGTGGGAATATCGAGACGGGGCATCGATATTCCAGAGTAGACTAGCGTATATCTTCTTGACCCATATGATGGGCGATGGATGATCCCATATCCATTGGTGTTTGACATCGGAGATGGTATGCGGGTGCTCAGTGCAGACTGGGTACACTGAACGGACTCGCCGAGAACTCCCAGATGGTATTATACCTCACGTCAGATGGCAGTTCTCTGGTGACACTGGTACAGCTTAGTCTGTTGACCCGAGATCGTCATAGAGTCTTGTGTGTCTCCCACTGTGCTTTGATTTCCACCCTACCACGGCTCTACTGAGTCGTGCAAACAGGTGGTTTTTGGGTACAGTCCCGATTCACATGGAGGCAATGAGCGATAGGAGGGGATTCGTCTCTCCCGGTATTGGGGGTTGATGTTGCGCTATGCACGACTGGCCATAACAGGAAATCCCTGGCCAGGGTTGCTGTGATATACTGGTAAGAGTTATCAGTAGTTTCACGAATGTTATGGACCTCAAGTCGGCATGACTTATCGAGCTACTGGGGTCTGACGTTTACCACCCCTAGGCGAGATATGCGACATATCAGACGAACAGACCGGACTATACGGTAAGTGTTACTGGTTGGATTCACAGGAGTGTGAGCGGGCTTGCTCGTCGATCTTCTGATCGCTCAATACCCGGGTGGCCGTTACGTTTAGCAGACCGCTTGCGGCTTGTGGATGTTTGATATGATCATCATCTGCTGCCGGCGTATTGATGAGTCTTTAGAGTCCTACACAGAGGTTTCCTAGCTCAAGCGAAACGAAATAGGAGCGCATATGAGATATGCGCGGGACCGAGAATAATGCGTGTATGTGATACCGTATTCTATTCTCGCGATGAATGTATCGAATGGTTATATGCGATATAACCTAGTTATCGAATCAAGGATTGACTCGATAAGCCGATACATTGGATACTAGCCGGTTATATGCGACATGACCGGATCGTTAAATCAAGTGTTGATTTAATGATTTAATGTAGAATTATATTTTGATATATTACTTTGCATTAACTAGTATTGGTTCACTTTAAATGGATTTACTCACTTGGTTTGTGCACATTGTATATGTGATATATTTTGTGCACATGATTGTATCATGTTTGATGATACATGCAAGCTAGGGTTAGTGTAAAGAATTAGACCATGGTTAAGTTTATGATTAGGGTTTTCTTTTTATTTACTTATTCATTTATTTATTCTTTTTGTTTATTTTGGAAAAAGAAAATGATAAAGAAAATAGAATGGTGGCTTGATTTGTTTGTAGTTGAAGTTTCTTGAAACTTTGACTAAGTCACCATTCTTGTCTCATCTTTAACCCTAACCATTCAAGTTAACCATGGTCCATTCTCTACAACTAACCAAGGGTTAGTAAATGATAAGTATTGATTTATTTATCATTTACATAATACTTATCATATTCTTTTTCTTCATCTTCTTCTTCATCTTCAACTTGAAGAAAGCTTGCACCATCAATGGCAACTAGCCAAAATGAGTGAGAAATCCAAATCTAAAGTCTATCCACTTCCTATTTCTTCATCCTCTACCTCTTGCCAAGTTGTATAGGGTGTTTCCTTCACAAGTTTTCAAGGCTTGGTGAAGTTGGAGCTTGTTCTTGTGATGCCTCGACGTAGATCATCTTCGGCATCGAACCGACGATCAAGCCCGCCCATTCTTCGATGATGCCAATGCTAGAGTCAAGGGTTCGATTTAGACAGCGGAGGGAGATCATCGCGGAGCTTAGGAGGTGGTGGACCGGATCTACAAAGGTTGTAGTCACTTTCCCTTAGCATTTAATTCGATTACATGCTTGCTTCGCCTCATTATCTAGTTAACGATCCGTATTAGGGTTTGTAGGCACAAGGAATTTTTTGATTTGTGCATGTTTGATCACTTGTGAGACTTCATTAGTGTGCCTAGGAACCCTACAGTCTCTCTATTACATGTTGATAAAGCCTTTAAGATGTGTACTTGACTATCAGGACTATGATACAGATCATACTAGTGGGAACATGGGTAGTCGATAAGTACATCCTTCAAATGTTCCTAGTCGTGGAAGTATCGAGACAGGGCATCGATACTCCAGAGTAGACTAGCGTATACGATTCTCAACCCATATGATGGGCGATGGATGATCCCACATTCATTGGTGTTTGACATCAGAGAAGGTATACGGGTGCTCAGTGGAGACTGGGTACACTGAACGGACTCGCCGAGAACTCCTAAATGGTATTATACCTATCGTCGGATAGCAGTTCTCTGGTGACACTGGTACAGGTTAGTCTGTAGACCCGAGATCGTCATAGAGTCTTGTGTGATTCCCACCGTGCTTTGATTTCCACCATAGCACGGTCAAGAGATCGTGGAAAAAGGTGGTTTTTGGGTACAGTCCCGAGTCACATGGAGGCAATGAGAGATAGGATGGGTTTCGTCTCTCCCAGTATTGGGAGTTGATGTTGCGCTATACTCGATTGGCCATAACAGGAAATCCCTGGCTAGGGTTGCTGAGATTTACTGGTAAGTGTTATTAGTAGTTTCTCGAACTGTTATGGACCTTGCATTGGCATGACTGTTGGCTATAGTGCCCTCAAGGAAATTATCATAGTCGCGGACAGGTGATTATGATGATTGAGGGAGGACCTCTACCGGTAGAACAGTCTTACTTGAGATGATAGTATGCTATCTGATTTGTCTTTATCATCATGTACATATTGATAGAGCCCATAGGATTATTGCCTGACTGCCAGCATTATGATGGCGATCATATACGTAGGAGCTGGGGGTTTATAAGCACATCCTTAAATGTCCCTAATCGTGGGAGTATCGAGACTGGGCATCGATACTCCAGTGTAGACTAGTGTATACTGATCGAGACCCCGACGAGGGGCGGTAGCCAGGTCTCATAAGCCATTGGTATTAATTTGTTCACCTAAGATGGTATACAGGTGCTCATTGCGTTATGAGTACACTGGACGGACTCGCCGGGAACGTGCTATTTGGTATTAAACCTATTATCAGATAGCAGTTCCCAGATGACATGTGTATAGGTTAGTCTGTCGACCTGAGATCGTCATTTGTCTCTTATGAGTTCCTACCGTGCTTTGATTACTATCCTACCATGGCTCAAAGGAGTCGTGCAAATAGGTTTTAGTTGGATACAGTCTCGAGCCACATGGATGCAGTGATCGGATCGTCGGGGATTCGTCTCTCCCGGTATTGGGGGTTGATGTCGCATTGTGCACAGATGACCATCACCAGAAATCCGTGGCCACGGTGGAAGAGAATTACCGATCCAGGATCGATAGTTATTCAGGTGGTGATGGGTTTCATGCCGACACTAAATGTCGCGTTGTTAGGGGTTTGACAATATCCACCCCCCTAGACTCGATATGCGATACTCTTAGACGAATAGACCGGACTGTACGGATATTGTCACTGTCAGGCTCAGTAGGGGTTCAGGATGAGTTTGCTCGTCGGCCTCCTTTTCGCTCACCTGGGTAGCCGTAACGTACAGCTAGTGCCGCTGACGTGCTTGTGGTTAAACCCACTGCCAGCGTATTGAGGGGTCTTTAGAATCCCACACAGAGGGTTTTCCTGGTTCTGACGAAATGATGTAGTAGCCGTATTGGATACGTGTAGGGTTCCGATCGATTGATGTACTTTGTACCCGGACTTTCGATCGGACAATGGATAATATTAGCCGTCTCGGATTTGAGCCGGATTATTAAATCAGGTATTGATTTAATAATTTACGTATATGTATTTCGATACGTATATTCTAATATTATGTTCTTTGTGTTATTCTATCTCTTTGAGTATTCGTATTTCGGTACGAATGCAGGTATGTATATACAGTAGAATGTAATTCGTATTTTATCTGGAAAACATTCTAGAAGGTGGCCACCTCATTTTTTGGATTTGACCATTTTTAGAAAATGGTAAATGAGGTGGAAATTAGAATGAGGGGAGTATGGTGATGACCATGCTTGCATAGTATACACAAATGAATTGTTAATTTATTTGTTCTCACTATTCAAGTATGGGATCTATTTTAAAATGCAAACAATTGTTTTACAAAACCTAGCATGCTTATTTTCTCTCTCCAAGAGAGCTCATTTTTTTTGGATGCTTCATTTTTCTTCACTTGAGCAAGCTTTGAGCTCCTTCACCATTTGTGCTTCACTCTCCTCTAGTTTTCATGTTTTGCCTCCACCTTCATTCTTCACCTCCTCTCATGTGTTGAGAACCATGAGAGGAGGTGAGATGAGATAGACCAACACTTGGATTATACTCACTATATCCTAGGCTTTCTAGAATAGCATCCTAGAAACCCTAGTTGCTTCACTTGCATCCATTGTGTGAAGTTAGAGCCAAAACTACAACCCTCGGGTGGATCATCTTCGATGGAGGGAGACCGGCGACCAAATTCGATCAAGGAGCCACTAGAAGCTTGGGGATGATGGTTGAAGATCGAAGGACACGGATCAACTCGGTATAACCATTCTAACTTCTTTATATTGCTTGCTAGTTTAGGGTTTAAGGTAGATCCGATAATCGGGTAATGGTAGCGCCAGTTTAGTAAATTTTTGTTCCGTATTTGGCCACGGTTTCATGGCCAGAGCGCTGCCGTAACCCAACATGGTATCAGAGCCACCCTTTAAACGCTTAGCCAGCTAGTTTAGACAATGTTAAAGTATTGAAATCGAAACAACCCGAAAACGATGCACTGCAGATTTTAGTCTCTGTGGATTTTCAAAGTCTTCAAAAATTTTTTTAAACAACTTCAGAAGACTTCTTGAGTGACCAATAGAACATACCCTAAATACGAGACCAATCCATCGGATTTTGGCCGAGCACAATCACCAAAAATCCGAGGAGGCCGGCCATTTTGAGGCATTTGGGTTTCGTTTTTGGGTGTGGTCTTGTCTCTGGAATCTTGGTTCAGTGGTATTGTTTGTTTAGCCCAGTTTGGATATTATATTATCAGTTGTTCGGGGGCTATTCGGGGTGTTTTAAAGTCGATGTTTTAACACCGTTTAAATGTTTATACAGTACTTACATTACTATCTGCGACCGTGAATGTCATTTGATCGATACAACTCGTCTAATTGCTATATGTTCTTTTAGATGGGTTTGCGAACGTGACATTCACGTTGATGTTCTGTATTGTGCTGTGATGTTGGTTGGATCGTCGTGGTGGATAGCTATGGTGTAATATTAGTACAGTTTAGTTTCATTTGTACATTTGATATTGCGGGGCGAGCGTCCGACATGTGGATTTCCATCACTGCCAGTTTGTATATTATTCATTTGGGGCATGACCGGGTTGAGGTCGATGTTACCCCTGTGTATTATTTTCTTTTTTGTACTAGGATTGCCCCGCGGTGGAGTGCACGAATAGCCGGGTTCTAGAGGGCAACGGGTCCGCATCTCATGGCGTCGAGAAGGAGGGGACCTTACTCTAGAATTGGTGGGCTATTCATTGCACTCGTAGGGGGTATAGGTTGACCCACAGAGGGGTGCCCATCTTACCGGATTTCGTGAAGTGCTGGGTATCCCATTCACTTTGTTGAAGGGGGTTGCCTCGCTTCTGGTTTTGGCGGGTAACTTTCCGTGCTCGTAGGGGTCTAGGTTTTCATTGCACAGGCTATCTACACGACAGGGAACGTCGGGTCTTATTTGCGGCTCAAGTGAAACCCGGGGCTCCAAGACTATCCACCATTCTGTGTTGCTTCTGTGATGTTGCTTTATATCATGCCTGGGATGATTGTTATATATATTTATATATACTAGTAGATGTTGTATATGTTTTGCACCCGCGCTAGTCCAGTCCCCGCTCTGTCGTTAGTTAAGTAACCAACGGGTGATGACGGGACCCAGTGGCGAATGCGGATGGCATATACGTATATTTTATTTTCGTTCTTTTTATGGTGTGATTAATTGATGGGACTGCATTCATTCTTATCAATGCAAGGATAAATCAAACCTGTATATGATGTTGTTGGAACCAAGTTTTAAAAAACTGACATTACAAACGTTCTCTTTTGCTTTGCACAGTGGTATTCGGTTATGAATATCCAGCACCTCATTCGACGAGGTAAGGGCCGAGATCCCTTCATCGTGAGTGACCCCTTGAGTAAAAGTTTGCGTCAACGTAATAACTTCACTATAGTCGTTTCCTTTTGCTTTGCATCATGGTATTCACTTTGGAATATCCCGCACCTCATTTGACGAGGAAAGAGCCGAGATCTCTTCACTGAGAGTGACCTCTTTAGAAAAAGTTTTCGCCACTATACTTTTATAAAATCACTTGGATTCCTTCAACGATATCAAGTTCATTACATTAAACGTTTTTCGCCAAAAACCAGCCGTAGCCCTCCGTCATTTCGGATAAGTAGCACATAGTATTTGTGCGGTGTTTGTTGGCCAAAGTCGAGGCATCGTGTGCGGTAGCTGTATGTTGCTTGTCCGTTGCATGGATATGCATTGGTTTAGGACAGTCGTACCACTTTGTTGGCCAAAGTCAAGGGTGTGTGCGGGTGGATCTAAATCAATCAGGACAATGACGGGTAGAACTTGACTTGCGGGTTATGATTTGTTGGCCAAAGTCAAGGTCATAAACCGCTTGGGGGTAAAAACACATATCGGGAGTTTCAAACATACAGGAAACTTGCCAGGCATGCGCATACCTTCTGGAGTGTGGTGACTTGAGTGGCTTCCATCAAGTTATCATGCGATGAGGGTTAGATCCCGATTCCCACTGATGAGTAGGTTTACTCCTCGGGTGATTTTAGATGATCCCGACTAATTCTTCTTTTGGGTTTGGAGGAGAATTCGAGAAAACAGTGGGAGCCATCCAGATTAGATAAAGTGATTAACCATTCTGATCTAAGTTAGAGTGCATGCTGAGTGTTTCTTTTCTCTCTCTCTGGCAGTGACCATGGCCCGACCCTTGACTAAAACTCATGAACCAAGTTAACCGAACCTTCTTAAAACACTTTGGCTTTTGGAATGTCACGGTGTCGCATATATCATTGCTCCTTCTATATCACCTTTGCATTTCTCCAGAACACCCCGTATCACTACGAACATCCACTTCCATTGGATAATTTCATCGTATAGTTACATACGAACTCAAAGGAACTTGTTCCAGATTCGAGGATGGATTCTGGTTCTGGAGAGATTGAATAGGATTATTCAGATGTCTTTTCCCTTTACCTTCTCTCAGGTTGTGAGGGCTCCTAGGATTAGGAGAGGGTACACCTATTGAGCTTATTGGATAGTCTTCTTCCAAACCATTGGCTGGTGCCGATAGGTAGAGAAGGAAGAAAACCAATTAAGCCTAAGTGTGGTGTACAGAAGGTAATAAGTAAAAGACAAATAAAGGGATTAGAATAACGACAAAGAAAATTGCGACTGCTATCATTCACGACAAAACCGTGTATACCCATGCCACTCCCACATCCACTTTGGATTTCTCCAGAACACTCCGTATCACTATGGATATCCACTCCTATTGGATATGCCATCGTATAGTTACATACGAACTCGAAGGAACTTGTTCCAGATTCGAGAATGGAATCCGATTCAGGAGAAATAGAATATGATTATTCAGATGCATTTTCTCTTTACCTTCTCTTAGGTTGCGAGGGCTCCTAGGATTAGGAGAGTACACCTATTACGCTTATTGGATAGTCTTCTTCCAAACCTTAGGCTGGTGCTGAAGGGTAGGGAAGGAAGAAAACGAATTAGCCTAAAGGTGGTGTACAGAAGCTAATAAGTAAAGACATAATAAAGGGATTGGAGTGAGGGCAGGTAAGTATATGGTTACTGTCATGAATCAGGATAGTGAAAGAGACGTTACTAGGAATACCGGTTAACCCCTTTTGAAACATTTTCATGTTTCAGTTTTACTGTGCGATGTTAATTGAAAATTGTTTTCCTAATTGGAATCTAACTCCAGGGTATGTATTTACCAGATCAGTTTATCACATCTGTATGTTATTACGGATGGTGAGTGGGAGTAAGATATTGGGAATTGGGTGATTAGATTCTCATTATATCGGAATTCGTTGTAATTGGTGATATTTGAGGAAATCACCTGGGTTTTTGCCGGACGGCAAATATTTGGTTTTGAATATTCGTAGTTATGTATCAATTTCAAACTGATATATCTGTACGTTTATTTTATAAAGTGAGATATAAATTTTTGAAATTATGTCTATGATATTTACCTATATCAGTTGGTGATTAGGTAAGGTGCATTCAACAGCGGTGTAATTTTTCTTAACCATAGTACAGTTTTTCAACCTAGACGCATAGGGTTTGAGTTATTGAACTTAGGGGACTTATACAAAATATTGTATGTTGTCCAGTGTCCATTAGGACAATGGGGTTGGTACTCGTACTATATTCTGTTTACTCATAACTTCTCTAGTTCTAGACAAGTATTTTGTTGAAATACAAGGTTCAGATTTTGAGAAGTTATAGGTATAAGAATAATGTAGAGAACCATTTGTTGGAAGTATCAGGATTCTTCGAGGAAGTCGAAGATATAGATACTTGTGTTTGGTATTATGTTGATAGTAATGGTTTTGAGAACTTGTTTCTCTTTCAGGTTACTCATATATGGATGCACTCCCAGATGAGTAATGTCGATTGGCCTCTTTCCATTTGGATGATATGCACTGGAGACAGCTGCATGATTTTGAATCTGGTTCCAATTAAATTAGTGCTTTTATTTCTATATTATATATATATAGAATCAATTTATATCTTAACGATGTTAAGGTATAGGGAGTTGTCCGGCTGATGCTTAAAACCAGAATCCGGATAAACTCGAGGCACGTTTCAGTAATGGCTGTTTGTGGGCTATCCCGGGCTTTGACGAGGGTTAACTTTCTACCATCAGGAAGATCAATAATTATATTGTTCTTGACTCGCCACAGTTTTAGTAAAATGGATTTTTTCAGAAAACAGAAGTGGGAGTATGGTAGAACTGGAAGTGATTCCAGAACCATAAACGATCACTGAAGATTTAATAGAACCTGATGATTCAAATGGTTTCGACATTCCATCAGCCACTCCGCAGATTTGGTGGGTAACCTTAGGCACCCGAGTGGCACTTCGGTCTTCTCAGAGATGGTGACAGGGAGGTTCTTGTTTACCCAGACTTACCATTACTGCTGTTTTAGACTATGAGACCCAGCAGGAGGATGAGTATAGCGTCGTTTTAAACAAGCTTTAGAAGTGCACATGTATATGACTCTGCCAGAGGGTTGTTGTAGTCAGTGGGAGCAGCGGAAGCATAGTGGGCAAGTAGCTTATGTCTATTTATAGACTAATACAGGTATAGCTGAAATAGATCATCTATTTTTGATGTGACAGGCATAGGCTTTGACTTCATCAGAATGGGAGATGGATCTGCTAAGAAGGTAGTAGATAATGATGTCCAGGTATTTAGGATGACATGCACTTAATTGGAAGAGATATTCCTATACTACGATCGGTTATACTGTGGTTGTCACAAAGTTGTTTCTCCACATAAGATATAGATATAATATCAGGTTTTCTGGTTACTGGATCTATGGTTTTAGATCTAGATTTGGGAAGTATCCTAATCTGGGTACTTTGACATTATTTTAAAGGTATTTTAGAATGGACGACTCCTGGCATGGTGGTGTACCTGCAGGTGATGGAGTCACCCTCGCTAAAGGTGTCTTATAGACTAAATGGGAGAGGGATCTGCATGATTAGCATATCATTTGCTTAGGCAATTGAGTTAATTATGAAATGTCAAGTACCACACCAGATGTTGTTTTTGCACTAGCTGCAATAAGCATATATTAATCCAATCCTAGAGAAACATTAGGAAGCAGTTTATGAACATAAATGGATGTTCTAGGGAAATGATTTTGGTAGGCTCCTCCAGGAGACGGTTATCATTTCAGGCTTCCAGGGTGACCTGAATGACAGAGTGATTGTCAGAGTTATAGTTTTCCCTCTTTTGAGGGACAGTATGTTGGACAGATGGTCCAAGCGGATACTGAGGAATGGCATGGCGCATGATACTGATTAAATTCAGTGGACGATACAGTCTATGAAGTTTGCTGGATTTGGAGTTCATTTGTGAACTGGGTCCTATCAAATATCCAGACAAATTCTAAGACAGGTATTGCTCATTTCGGGAGATAGCTTTCTCCGCGAAGTTGAGATATAGAGAGATACAGAAAGAAACATTGGAGCGGATCCACTCACTGAGGCTATTTCTCGAACGCAATAGTTTCGCAAAAGGGCTTTGCGAAACTGATTAGTAGAGAAGTTGGGTGTTCGGTATCACACGGGCTGTGAGTATGCGACATCGCAATAATTGGCCTTAAGTGCAAGTAGGAGATTGTTGGCTATAGTTCCCTCAAGGCAATTATCATAGTCGCGGGCAGGTGATTATGATGATTGAGAGAGGACCTATACCGGTAGAACAGTCTTACTAGAGATGATAGTATACTATCTGGTTTGTCTTTATCATCATGTACATGTTGATAGAGCCCATAGGATTGTTGCCTGACTTCCAGCATTATGATGGCGATCATATATGCAGGAGCTAGGGGTTTATAAGCACATCCTTAAATGTCCCTAGTTGTGGGAGTATCGAGACTGGGCATCGATACTCCAGTGTAGACTAGTGTATACTGATCGAGACCCCGATGAGAGGAGGTGGTCAGGTCTCACAAGCTATTGGTGTTAGTTTGTTCACCTAAGATAGTATACAGGTGCTCATTGGGTTATGAGTACACTGGACGGACTCGCCGGGAACGTGCTAGTTGGTATTATACCTATTGTCAGATAGCAGTTCCCAGGTGACATGTGTACAGGTTAGTCTGTCGACCTGAGATCGTCATTTGTCTCGTGTGAGTTCCCACTGTGCTTTGATTACTACCCTACCATGGCTCAAAGGAGTCGTGCAAACAGGTTTTAGTTGGGTACAGTCCCGAGCCACATGGAGGCAGTGATCGGATCATCGGGGATTCGTCTCTCCCGGTATTGGGGGTTGATGTCGCGTTGTGCATGGATGGCCATCACCAGAAATCCGTGGCCATGGTGGAAGAGAATTACTGATCCAGGATCGATAGTTTCTCAGGTGGTGATGGGTTTCATGCCGACACTAAATGTCGCGTTGTTAGGGGTCTGACTTTATCCACCCCCTAGGCTCGTTATGCGATACTCTTAGACGAACAGACCAGACTGTACGGATATTGTCACTGTCAGGCTCAGTAGGGGTTCGGGATGAGTTTTCTCGTCGGCCTCCTTTCACTCAATACCTGGGTAGCCGTTACGTACAGCTAGTGCCACCAACATGCTTGTGGTTAAACCCGCTGCCAGCGTATTGATGGGTCTTTAGAGTCCCATACAGAGGGTTTCCCTGGTTCTGGCAAAATGATGTAGTAGCCGTATTGGATACGTGCAGGGTTCCGATTGATTGATGTACTTTGTACCCGGACTTTCGATCGGACAATTGATAATACTAGGCGGCTCGGATTTGAGCCGGATTATTAAATCAGGAATTGATTTAATAATTTACGTATATGTATTTCGATACGTATATTCTAATATTATGTTCTTTGTGTTATTCTATCTCTTTGAGTATTCATATTTCGGTACGAATGCAGGTATGCATATATAGTAGAATGTAATCCATATTTTATCCGGAAAACATTCTAGAAGGTGGACACCTCATTTTTTGGATTTGACCATTTTTAGAAAATGGTATATGAGGTGGAAATTAGAATGAGGGGAGTATGGTGATGACCATGCTTGCATAGTGTACACAAATGAATTGTTAATTCATTTGTGCTCACTATTCAAGTATGGGAGCTATTTTAAAATGCAAACAATTGTTTTACAAAACCTAGCATGCTCATTTGCTCTCTCCAAGAGAGTTCATTGTTTTTGGATGCTTCATTTTTCTTCACTTGAGCAAGCTTTGAGCTCCTTCATCATTTGTGCTTCACTCTCCTCTAGTTTTCATGTTTTGCCCCCACCTTCAATCTTCACCTCCTCTCAACCCTCTCATGTGTTGAGAATCATGAGAGGAGGTGAGATGAGATAGACCAACACTTGGATCACACTCACTAGATCCTAGGCTTTCTAGAGTAGCATCCTAGAAACCCTAGTTGCTTTACTTGCATCCATTGTGTGAAGATAGAGCCAAGACTACATCCCTCGGGTGGACCATCTTCGATGGGGGGAGACCGGCGACCAAATTCGATCAAGGAGCCACTAGAAGCTTGGGGATGATGGTTGAAGACCGAAGGACATGGATCAACTCGGTATAACCATTCTAACTTCTTTATATTGCTTGCTAGTTTAGGGTTTAAGGTGTTGGATATAGTGCCCTCAAAGTCAATTATTGGATCGCAAGTACATGATTGCAATGATTGAGGCATGACCTATACCGATATGGCAGTCTTGCTCGAGATGATAGTATGCTATCTGGTTTGTCTTTATCATCGTATACATGCTTTAGTTCACTATTGCATGATGATAGAGCCCATAGGATTCTTTCTTGACTACCAGCATTATGATGGCGATCATATACGTAGGAGCTGGGGTCTATAAGCACATCCTTAAAAGTGTCCCTAGTCGTGGGAGTTTCGAGACAGGGCATCGATACTCCAGAGTAGACTAGTGTATATAGTCGAGACCCCGATGAGGGGCGATGGCCGGTCTCACAGGCCATTGGTGTCAGTTGGTTCACCTAAGATGTATACAGGTGCTCATTGGGTTATGAGTACACCCGACAGGACTCGCCGGGAACATGCTAGTTGGTATTATACATATCGTCAGATAGCAGTTCCTTGGTGACATGTGTACAGGTTAGTTTGTCGACCTGAGATCATCATTTGTCTCGTGTGAGTTCCCACTGTGCTTAGATTACTACCCTACCACGCTCAAAGGAGACGTGCAAACAGGTTTTATTTGGGTACAGTCCCGAGCCACATAGAGGCAGTGAGCGGATCGTCGGGGATTCGTCTCTACCGGTATTGGGGGTTGATGTCGCACAGTGCACGGATGGCCATCACTAGAAATCCTCGGCCGAGGTAGTAGAGAATTACTGATTTGGATCAGTAGTTTCTCAGGTGGTGATGGGTTTCATATCGACACAATTTATCGCGTTATTAGGGGTCTGACTTTATCCACCCCCTAGACTCGATATGCGATACTCTTTAGACGAACGGACCGGACTGTATATACATTGTCACTGTTAGGCTCAGTAGGGTTTATAGATGAGTTCGCTCGTCAGCTTCCCTTCCAATCAATACATTGGCAAACGTTACGTACAGCTCGTACCTCTGACGTGCTAGTGGTTATATCCAGTGCCAGTGTGTTGATGAGTCATTAGAGTCCCCCACAGACACTTTCCCCAGTTCGGGCGAAACGTTGTAGAGGCCGTATGGTATTATGGCAAGGTTCGGAAAATGCACGTGCGTTTTCGCACGTGTCATTTTTCGGGCAGATAGTACTGGTCGGCTTTGGTTTAAGCCGGATCCGAGTATTATACTGTGTAGATATAATATCTTTGTCTCAGATGCATTTGTATTCGGTCGTAATACAAATGCGGGTATGTTTATACCATTACGGGGTTATCCTGAAATTCGTTTCGGGATCACTTTTCAAAGTTGCCAGTTTCCAGTTTCCAGTTTTCTATCAGCCGTATTTAACATTCGGTTAAATGCGGATTTATCTTTTCTTCTTGAGAAGAGTCATAGGGTGAGTCATGCTTCTAGAAGTTTCTAGATGATGACTAGGATGGTGATGTGGCTTTTGACTCATTAGTTCATTAATTGTGCATTTAATGGATGATGACTAGGTTTATATGATTCATTGTTTTCATTAATGGTTTGCAAGGTGTCTAAATGACTCATTGTTCTCTTTATGGTTGTGGTCACCCTCTCCCTCCTCCTACACTCACCCCCCTTGCTTATATAGTGGCCGGCCACCCCTTGGTGGAGAAATATGGTTATTGATTAAAAGATTGTGATAGTTTGGACTCATGGAATTAGATAGCCTCATTTCTCATTTCACCCGATTCCAAAAGGCAACTTCATTAAACGTTCGTCCATACCTTTGGACGAACGTTTAATGTGTTCTACTCATTCTCTACATCATCTTGGTCGTCTCTTTTAGCAAACTTGACGATCGAGTTGCCTCGGTTCAGAGACGGGAGCCCGTTTAAAGATCTGTCGACATGGTGCCACCTGGACGAGAAGATTGGAGATTCAGGAGATCGGAGCAGCCACAAAAAAACGTGGGATGATGATTGAAGACCGAAGGACTCGGATCGTTCGGTATAACTCTTCTACCCACTTTGTAGTTTGTTAGTTTAGCTTTAATGGCAGATCCGGGTTATAGTACGCGATAGCGCCAGTTGTAAAAAGTTTTTGTTCCGCATTTGGCGTCTGTTAGACGGCCGGGGCGCTACCGTAGACTTACAGTGGTATCAGAGCCTCACCATTAAGCTATACTAACTTGTGCTAACGCGTTTAAAAGATCGATCGAACGGAATTTCCGAAATCACAATTTTCAAGCACACAAGTTTCTGTCGATTTTTTAAAGGGCCTAAAAATAATTTTGCATATCACAGAAAAGCGTGCAGGGTTTTTTAAGCAAACTGGTAAATTTTGAGCACGTGATCCCACGTAACCGCCGCGGATCCGCGGTCAAACCTAGGGTTTGACCGCGGATCCGCGGCAGTACTGTGGGAACAGTGCGTCAAAATTCTTCAGTAGGCTTTGCTGTGGAAATTGTGGATTTTGGTATAGTTCTTTTGGGCCCAGATTTTGTTACTGAACAGCAGATGTACGTGGGGCCCACTTCGGGAAATTTTGTCGATCGAAATTTTAAATTTGTTAGTATGCAGTACTTACATTATATCTCCGACCGGGAATGTCATTTGATCGGTAAACTGCGTCTAATTGTTATAGTTCTTTTAGACAGGTTTGTGAACGTGACATTTGCGTTGATGTTCTGTATTGTGCTGTGATGTTGCGGATTTGTCGTAGTGGATAGCAGGGTGCAATGATAGTGCAGTTTGGATTTATTTGCACATTTGATATTGCGGGGCGAGCGTCCAACATGTGGACTGCCGTCACTGCCTGTTGTATAATATTCTTTTTGGGGCACGACCGGGTTGAGGTCGATGTACCCGATGTACATATTTTTATTTCTGTACTAGGTTTATCCCGCGAAGGAGTGCACGGATAGCCGGGTTCTTGAGGGCAACGGGTCCGTATCTCATGGCTTTGAGAGGCAGAGGGACCTCACTCTAGAATTGGCAGACTATTCGCCGCACTCGTAGGGGGTACAGGTTGACCCAAGAAGGGGTACTCAATTTACCGGATTCCATGAAGTGCCGGGTGTTTCATTCACTATGCTGTGGGGGACTACCTCGCTTCAGGTTTTGGCGGGTAACTTGCCGCACCCGTAGGGGTCTAGGTTTCATTGCACAGGCTATCCACACAACCAGGGGAATGTCGGGTTTTAGTAGCGGCTCTGTGAAACCCGGGAATCCCAGATTATCTGTATTGTTCTGTGATGCTTATTACTTTTCTGTAATGTTGCATATTATCTCGCCTGGAGCGATTATTGTATATTGGTATATATACTATTAGATGTTGTATATGTTTTACACCAGCGCTAGTCCAGCCCCCGCTCGGTCGTTAGTTAAGTAACCTAACGGGTGATGACGGGACCCAGTGGCGAATACGGATGGCATATACGTACATTTTATTTTTCGTTCTTTTATGATGTGATTGATTGATGGGACTGCATTGATTCTTATCAATGCAAGGATAAAACAAACCTATATTTGATGTTGTTGGAACAAATTTTAAAAGGTGTTATTACAAAGATGTTTCCTTTTGTTTTGCATAGCGTTATTCAGTCAGAATATCCTGCACCTCATTCGACGAGGCAAGGGCCGAGATCCCTTCACCGGGAGTGACCCCTTGGGCAGAAGTTTGCGTCAGGGTAATAACTTCAATATAGTCGATTACAAGTTGCTTTGCATCGCGGTATTCAGTTGGAATATCCTGCACCTCCTTCCACGAGGAAAGAGCCGAGATCCCTTCACCGGGAGTGACCTCTTTAGCAAAAGGTTTTCGCCATTATATTTTAATAAAAAGCTATTAGGTTCTTTCAGCGAGATCAAGTTCATTACGTTAAAGGTTTTTTGCCAAAAACCAGTCGTAGCCCTCCGTCATTTCTTATGGATGGTCAGTAGTATTCAAGCCATGTATTTTGACCAACGCCAAGGCATAGTGTTTGGTAGCTGCTGGGTATTCATCTGTTGCATAGATAGATGAGTTGGTTTGGGACAGTCGTTCTGTCATACTTGGCCAACGTCAAGGGCATGTGCGGGTGGGTTCAAATTGACCTGGATAGTGACGGGTAGAACTTGGCATGTGACTTATGATATTTTGACCAACGCCAAGGTCATAAGAGCATGGGGCAAAAATTACATCGGGAGTTTCAAACATACAAGAAACTTGCCAGGCATGCGCATACCTTCTGGAGTGTGCTAACTTGAGTGGCTTCCATCAAGTTATCATGCGATGATAGTTGGATCCCGATTCTCATTGATGAGTTGGTTTACTCTTCGGGTGATCCCAATTGATTCTTCTTTCAGGTTTGGAGGAGAATTTGACGTTACAGTAGGAGGTTTTCCTGATTAGATAAAGTGATAACCATTCTGATCTAGGTTAGAGTGCACGCAGAGTGTTTCTTTTCTCTCTCTCTTTGGCGGCGACCTTTGACCGACCCTAGACTATGATTCAGTGACCAAGTTGACCGAACCTTCTTAATATACTGGCTTTTGGATTGTCTCAGTTGCATAACTCATTGCCGCTCCTTCTTTTACCCTTTGCATTTCTCAGAACACCCCGTATTACTACGGACATCCACTTCCATTGGATAGATCCAT
This sequence comes from Agapanthus africanus, assembly GCA_030015575.1. Lineage (NCBI taxonomy): Eukaryota > Viridiplantae > Streptophyta > Magnoliopsida > Asparagales > Amaryllidaceae > Agapanthus > Agapanthus africanus. Next base: position 383,533,420 of record CM057345.1, on the reverse strand, counting down.
CGTATGGTTATATACGAACTCGAAGGTACTACTTCGAGGATGGATCCAGGTTCAGGAGAAACAAAATTGGTTTATTCAGTTGTCTTTTGTTATCACCTTCTCTCAGGTTGCGAGGACTCCTTAGTTTAGGAGAGTACACCTATTACGCTTATTGGATAGTCTTATTCCAAACCATAGGATGGTTCCGAAAGGTAGGGAATGAAGAAAACCAATTAGCCTAAATAGGGTGTACAGAAGGTAATATGTAAAGACAAAATAAAGGGATTAGAAAGGGGGCAAAGTAAATTGCGACTGTTATCATTCACGACCAAACCGCGTACTTCATCGCCACTCCTATTTCACCTTTGCTTTTTCCCAGTTCGGGAGAAATAGAATAAGGTATTATTCAGTTGTCTTTTATCATCACCTTCTCTCAAGTTGCGAGTACTCCTAGGATTAGGAGAGTACACCTATTATGCTTACTGGATAGTCTTCTTCCAAACCATAGGCTGGTGTCGAGCGGTAGGGAAGGAAGAAAACCATTTAGCCTAATGTTGGTGTACAGAAGGTAATGAATAAAGTCGAATAAAGGGATTTGGAGAGATGGCAATAAAATATACGGTTAAAGTCATGAATTGGATTATGGAAGAGGCATTACTAGGAATACCAGGATACCCCTACGAAACATTTTTATGTTTCAGTGCATTGTTAATGGAAAACTGATTTCCTGATTAGATACTTACTCCAGGGTATGTATTTACCAGGTATGATTCTCACATCTGTATAGTTTTACAGATGATGAGTGGGAGTAAGTTATTGGGAATTAGGTGATCGTCCTCGTTATATCGGAATTCGTTGTAATTGGTGATATTTGAGGAAATCACCTGGGTACAGTTTTCAACCTACAATGCACAGGTTTTGAGTTATTTAAACTCAGCGGACTTATACAGAGTATTGTATGTTGTCCAGTGTCCGTCAGGACAAAGGGGTTGGTCCTCGTACTATGTTCTGTTTACTTATGACTTCTCTAGTTTTTAGACAAGTGTTTCGTAGAAATACAATGTCTAAGTTTTGAGAAGTTGCGGGTATAAGAATAAAGTAGAGAACCAGGTATCACAAGTACCGGGATTCTTCAAAGAGATCGAAGATGTAGATTCTTGTGATAGTAATGGTTTTGAGAAACTTGTTTCTCTTTCAGGTTACTCATAATTGGATGGATTCCTAAGTTGAGTAATGCTGATTAGCCTTTCTCCATTAAGATGATATGCACTGGAGATAGCTGCATGATTTGAATCTGGTTCCAATTAAATTAGTGCCTCTATTTCTATATTGTATATAGAATGGTTCATATCTTAACGATGTTAAGATACAGAAAGTTGTCCAGCTTATGCTTAAAACCAGACACTGGATAAATCAAAGCACGTTCCTGTAATGGCAGTTTGTGGGTTGACCCTGGCTTTGACGAGGGTTGACATTTCTACCATCTAGAAGATCAATAGTGATATTGTTCTTGACTCGTCACAGTTTTATTAAAATGGATTTTTTCAGAAAACAGTAGTGGGAGTATGGTAGAACTGGAAGTGATTCCAGAACCGCAAACAATTACGGAAAATTTAATAGGACCTATATATTCAATCAGGTTTGACATTCAATTAGCTACTCCGCAGACATGGTGGGTAACCTCAGACACCCGAGAGGTACTCTGGTAACCTCAAGGACGGTGACATGGGTTCTAGTTTACCCAGACTTGACACTACTGTTGTTCCAGACTATGAGACCCAGCAGAAGGATAAGTATAGCGTCGTTCTAAACTAGTTTTAGAAGTGTACGTATATATTATTCTGCCAGAGGGTTGTCGTAGTCAGTGGGAGCAGCGGAAGCACAGTGGGCAAGATGCTTGTGTCTATTTATAGGCTTGAGCATATATAGCGGAGATAAGATCATCTATTTTTGATGTGACAGTCATGGGTTTGACTTCATCAGAATAGGGGATGGATCTGTTATGGAGGTCGTAGGGTGTGATGTCCTGGTATATGGATGACATACAAGAAGTAGGAAGTAAAGTTTCTATACTACGATCGGTTGTACTTTGGTCGTCACACAGTTGTTTCTCCATAAAGGATTTGGATATAATATCAGACATTCTGGTTACTAGATCTAGATTTGGGTAGTTTCCCAATATGGGTACTTTGACAATATTCTAATAGTATTTTAGAATAGATGACTCCTGGCATGGTAGTGTACCTACAGGTGATGGAGTCACCCTCTCTAAAGGTGTCTTACAGACTAAAGGAGAGAGGGATGTGCATGATTGGCAGATCACTTGCTTAGGCAATTGAGTCAATCATGAGATGTCAAGTACCACACCAGATGTTGTTTTTGCACTAGATGCAATAAGTTTGTATTAATCCAATCCTGGAGAAACATAAGGAAGCAGTTTTAGAACATAAGTGTATGTTCTACGGATTTGATGACGGCAGCCTCCTTCGGGAGACGGTTATCATTCCAGGCTTTAAAGGTGACATGGATGACAGAGTGATTATCAGAGTTATAGTTTTCCCTCTGACGGGGGACAGTATTTTGGACAGGTGGTCCAAAGGGATACTGTGAAAGGCATGGTGCTGGATATTGATTAGGTTCAGTTATCGTTACAGTCTAAGAAGTTTGGATTTGAAGTTCATTTATGAACTAGGTGTAAGTGCACGGCGGCGCCCCGGCCGTCAATCCGACGGCCAAATGCGGAAGCGGTGATAAACATTAATTTTACTGAACTGGAAAACCGCCGCGCACTAATAGCCGGATCGAACCATTAACAAGTCTAAGCTAACTACAAGATAGGGAAGAGAAGTATACCGACAGATCCGAGTCCTCCGGTCTTCTCGTCGTCGTCCTGATCTCCTGCGGAATGTCCCGTCTCCTCCTCGTCGCCGGAAGTGCACCACATCGCCTACTTCTTTTACGGGCTCCCACCTCAATGCCGAGGCAACTCGGGCACGAAGCCGGCTACTCGACGTGCCCAAGATTCGCTGTAGAATATGTAGTCCTCAAGTCTCACTTTGGGGTTGTAGGAATTGCCTTTTGGTGGAGGAAATGATATGAGCTTGTGGAGATGAAACATGTGGGATTTTACAGAGCTAGAATGATAAAAATCCCACCCCAAGAATTTTGGACAGCCCCCTCCCTCAATGAGGCCGGCCATGTATATTGTGGTGGAGAGAGTGAAAGAGTGAGAGAGTATCAAAAAGATGGGAGCCATTCTCATATCACGCAAGAGAGAGAAAGGAAAAAAAAACTCATCATGAAAAGAAATAATCACCAAAACAAACCCATACTCCACACACTAATCATCAACAACCATGATGCTTACAAAGTCAAGCCATCATGAAGTGATCAAGTCAAAGGATGGTGCACATCATGAAAGCCATCATGATGCAACAAGATGCAAAGAACCCCCTCCACTAATGCCTATTTGCAACAATGCAAATAAACCCTCCTCCACCAATCTTCGGCCAATGAACGATACAAAGGAAATCGGCCGAAACGAAAAGCAAACTGGCAACTCCAGAAAACTGGTCCTGTAATAAATTACAGGAAAACCCCGATACTGTGCATACACACCCGCATCTGTATTTCGACCGAAATACAAATGCAATGAGACAAAATCTACACTGTACTATACTAGGATCCGGCTTATACCAAAGCCGGCTAGTAATACCTGTTCGATCCTGATCCGTGCAATACCGCACGTATCTGATCGAACCCTGCTATATAACCATACGGCCTATAGTACAGACTGTCCGATCCTGATCCGTGCAATACCGCACGTATCTGATCGGACCCTGCCATATCTCCATACGGCCTATACAACCTTTCGCCCGAAAGCTGAGTAACTGAATGTGGGGGACTCTAAAGACTCGTCAACACCTTGGTTGTGGATTTAACCACTAGCACGTCAGAGGTATAAGCCAATACGTAACGGGCTACCAGGTATTGACTAAAAGGGACGTCTGCGAGCGAACTCAGCCTGACAACCCTACTGAGCCTGTCAGTGACAATATCCGTACAGTCCGGTCCGTTCGTCTATGAGGATCGCATGGCGGGCCTAGGGGGTTGGTAAAAGTCAGACCCCCAAAAGCGGTACAAGTCGTGTCGGAGTGTAGCCCAGAACACCCTGAGATACTACTGGAATGCCTACCAGTAAATCTCCTTGCCTCGGCCGAGGGCTTCGTGTAATAGCTCTCCTAGACACAGCACGACCTCACCCCCAATACCGGGAGAGACGAACCCCTGAAGATACGCTCACTGCCTCCATGTGGCTCGGGACTGTACCCAACTAAAACCTGTTTGCACGACTCCTTTGAGCCATGGTAGGGTAGTAATCAAAGTACAGTGGGAACTCACACGAGACAAATGACGATCCCCAGGTCGATGAACTAACCTACACACATGTCACCAGGGAACTGCCATCTGACGTCTGGTATATGACCAACTAGCATGTTCCCGGCGAGTCCTGTCCGGTGTACTCATAACCCAATGAGCACCTGTATACATCTTAGGTGATCCAACTGACACCAGTGGCTTGTGAGACCGGCCACCGCCCCTCGTCGGGGTCTCGACTGTATACACTAGTCTACTATGGAGAATCGATGCCCTGTCTCGAAACTCTCACGACTAGGGACCTTTTAAGGATATGCTTATAGACCCCCAGCTCCCACTTATATGATCGCCCTCATATTGCTGGTGGTCAAGCAAGAATCCTAGGGGCTCTATCAACATGTAATAGCGACGTGTCAGGTCACTTAAAGCAGTACACGATGATAAAGGTAAACCAGATAGCATACTATCATCTCGAGTAAGACTGTCCTACCGGGATAGGTCCTCCATCAATCATTACAATCACGTACCTGTGACCTAATAATTGACTCTGAGGGCACTATCTCCAACAATCTCCCACTTGCACTCAAGGCTAATTATTGCGATGTCGCATACTCACAGCCCGTGTGATACCGAACACCCAACTCCTCTACTAGTCAGTCTCACAAAGCTCGTTTGCGAAACTATTGCGTTCGAGGAATAGCCTCAGTGAGTGGATCCGCTTTGATGTTTCTTTCTATGTCTCTCTATATCTCAAGTTCGCGGAGAAAGCCATCTCCCGAAATGAGCAATACCTGTCTTAGGATGTGTCTGGATGTCTGATGGGACATAGCTCATAAATGAACTCCAAATCCAAACTCCTTAGACTGTATCGTCAACTGAACTTAATCAGTATCCTGCGCCATGCCACCCTCAGTATTGCCTTGGACCATCTGTCCAAAATACTGCCCTTCGTCAGAAGGAAAACTATAACTCTGACAACCTCCTTGTCGTCCATGTCACCTTGGAAGCCTGGAATGATAACTGTCTCCCGAATGAGGCTGTCGTTATCATATCCCTAGAACATCCACTTATGTTCTAAAACTGCTTCCGACTGTTTCTCCAGGATTGGATTAATGTCAACTTATTGCATCCAGTGCAAGAACAATATCTGGTGTGGTACTTGACATCTCATGATTGACTCAATTGCCTGAGCAAGTGATCTGCCAATCATGCACATCCCTCTCCCCTTTAGTCTGTAAGACACCTTTAGAGAGGGTGACTCCATCACCTGCAGGTACACTACCGTGCCAGGAGTCGTCCATTCTAAATACTCTTAGAATGCTGTCTAAGTACCCTGATTAGGAAACCACCCAAATCTAGATCTAAAACCATAGATCTAGTAACCAGTATGTCTGATATAAAATCCATTTCCTTTGTGGAGAAACCACTGCGTGACGACCAAAGTATAACCGATCGTAGTATAGGAATATCATTTCCTACTCTGTGTATGTCATCCAAATACCAGGACATCACACCCTACTACTTTTTCAACAGATCCATCCCCTATTCTGATGAAGTCAAACCTATGACTGTCACGTCAGAAATAGATGATCTATCTCCGCTATATCTGCTTTAGTCTATAAATAGACATAAGCTACATGTCCACCAATGCTTCCGCTGCTCCCACTGACTACGACAACCCTCTGGCAGAGTCATATAGACGTACACTTCTAAAACTAGTTTAGAACGACGCTATACTCATCCTCCCGCCGGGTCTCGCAGCCTGGAACAACAGCAATGGTAATTGTGGGTAAACAAGAACTTCCCTGTCACCGTCCTTGAGGCTACCGTAGTACCTCTCGAGTGCCTGAAGTTACCCACCTTTATCTGCGGAGTGGCCAATGGAATGTCAATCCAGATTGAATCTTTAGGTTCCTTGTCAAATCTTCAGTAATCGTTCGTGGTTCTGGAATCACCTCCAGTTCTACCATACTCCCACTACTGTTTTCTGAAAAAATCCATTTTTAATAAAACTGTGGCGAGTCTAGAACAATATTGCTATTGTTCATCCAGATGGTAGAAAATCAACCCGCGTCATAGCCTGGGTCAACCCACAAACAGCCATTACAGAAACGTGCCTTGAGTTGTCCAGTGTCTGGTTTTAATCATAAACCGGACAACTCCCCGTACCTTAACAACGTTAAGATATGAACTGTTCTATATCCAATATAGAAACAGAGGCACTGATTTAATTGAACCAGATTCAAATCATGCAGCTGTCTCCAGTGCATGTCAACTTAATGGAAGGAGGCCGATCAGCTTTACTCAACTTAGGAATGCTTCCAATTATGAGTAACCTGAAAGAGAAGCAATTTCTCTTTATCATTACTATCAACTGAATACCATACACAAGTATCTACATCTTCGATCACTTTGAAGAATCCCGATACTTGCTATACCTGGTTCTCTACTCTATTCAAATACCTATAACTTCTCAAAATTCGGACCCTGTGTTTCCACGAAACACCTGTCTAAAAACTAGAGAAGTCATAAGTAAACCGAATATAGTACGAGGACCAACCCCTCTGTCCTGATGGACCCTGGACATCATACAATACTCTGTACATGTCCCTTGAGTTTATTAACTCATTCACTGTGTGTCGTAGCTTGAAAACTGTACCTATGGTTAAGAAGAATTACACCGCTGTTTAATACTCCTTACCTAACCATCCACTGATGTAGGTAAATGTCATAGATATAATTTCAAAAAGGTACATCTCACTCTATGAAAATAGACGTACAGATATATCAATTTGAAATTGGTGCATAACAGCGGATATTCAAAACCAAATATTTGCCGACCGGCAAACAGCCCAGGTGATTTCCTCAAATATCACCGATTACAACGAATCCCGATATAATGAGGATAATCACCCAATTCCCAATAACTTACTCCCACTCATCATCTGTAAAACCATACAGATGTGAGAATCGTACCAGGTAAATACATACCCTGGAGTAAGTATCTAATTGGGAAATCAGTTTTCCTTTAACAGTACACAGTGAGACTGAAACATTGAAATGTTTCGATGGGGTATCCCGGTATTCCTAGTAATGCCTCTTCCAGATTCACGACTGTAACCGTATAATCCTTTGCCACCTTTCCAAATCCCTTCATATGTCTTTAGTCTTTTCCTTCTGCACACCCCTTTAGGCCAAATGGTTTTCTTCCTTCCCTACCGTTCGGCACCAGCCTATGGTTTGGAAGAAGACTATCCAATAAGCATAATGGGTGTACTGTCCCAATCCTAGGAACACTCGCAATGAGAGAGGGTGAAGATAAAAGACAACCGAATAAACCTTATTCCTATTTTTCCTGGACCAGAATCCATCCCCGAACTGGAACAAGTTCCTTTCGAGTTCGTATATAACCATACGATGGAGTATCCAATAAACTGTGGATCTTCGTAGTGATACGGAGTGTCCTGGAGAAATACAAAGGTGATTTTAGGATTGGCGAAGGAATACTTGGTTTGGTCGTGAATATCTGTTGCAATTTACTTTGCCCTCTTACTAATCCCTTGCTTTGTCTTGACTTAATACCTTCTGTACACCATCGTTAGGATAATTGGTTTTCTTCATTCCCTACCGGTCGGCACCAGCCTAAGGTTTGGAAGAAGACTATCCAATTTGCGTAATAGGTGTACTATCTCCTAAACCAAGGAGTACTCGCAACCTGAGAGAAGGTAAAAGGAAAAGACAACTGAATAGTTCTATCCGTTTTCTCCAGAACCAGAAACCATCCTCGAATAAATTCTTTCGAGTTCGTATCTAACCATACGATGGTTTTGTCCAATGGAAGTGGACGTTCGTGGTAAAACGGGGTGTCCTGGAGAAAAGGGTAAAAGTAGGAGTGGCAATGAGGTTTGCAACTCTGACAATCCAAAAGCCGGTGTTTAAGAAGGTTCGGTTAATTTGGTCACTGAGTCATAGTCTTAGGGTCGGGTCAATGGTCGCTGCCAAAGAGAGAGAGAAAAGAAACACTCAGCGTGCACTCTAACCTAGATCAGAATGGTTACCAATTTATCTAATCTGGAAACCTCCCACTGTACCTCAAATTCTCCTCCAAACCTAAAAGAAGAATTAGTCGGGAACACCCGAGGAGTAAACTAACTCATCAGTGGGAATCGGGATCCAACTATCACCGCATGATAACGTGACGGAATCCGCTCACGCAATCACACTCCAGAAGGTATGCGCATATCTGGCAAGTTTCAGTTCTTTTGAAACTCCCGATGTGATTTCTGCCCCATGCTCTTATGACCTTGACTTTGGCCAACAAATCATAAGTCACATGTCAAGTTCTACCCGTCATTCTCCAGGTTGATTCGAATCCACCCGCACAAGCCCTTGACTTTGGCCAACAAGGCTATACGACTGTTCCAAACCAACGCATCTATCTATGCTGCATATGAATAACCAACAGCTACCAAACACTGTGCCTTGACTTTGGCCAACAAACACAGCTTGAATACTATTGATTACCCATATGAAACGACGGAGGGCTACGAATGGTTTCTGGCGAAAACCTTTAACGTAATGAACTTGATATCGTTGAAGGAACGGATAGCTTTTTAGAAATATAGTGACGACAACTTCCGCTAAAGAGGTCACTCCCAGTGAAGGGATCTCGGCTCTTTCCCCGTAGAATGGGGTGCAGGATATCCCAAATGAATACCGCGATGCAAAGCAAAAGTAATCGGCTATAGTGAAGTTATTGCCCTGACGCAAACTTTTGTCCAAGGGGTCACTCCCGGTGAAGGGATCTCGGCCCTTGCCTCGTCGACTGAGGAGCAGGATATTCCAACTGAATACCACGATGCAAAACAAAAGTGAACGTCTTTGCAAATAACAGCTTTTTGAAAAGTGTTCCAACAACATCAGATTAGGTTTGTTTTTAACTTGCATTGATCCGAATCAACGCAGTCCCATCAATTGATCACAGCAAAAAGAACGAAAATATACTGATGTACGTATATGCCATCCGCATTCGCCACTGGGTCCCGTCATTACTCGTTAGGTTAGCTAACTAACGACAGAGCGGGGACTGGACTAGCGCGGATGCAAAACATATACAACATCTACTAATATATATACCAATATATTATATTTCGCTCAAGGCGTGAATAAAATGCAACATCACAGATATGTACAGCATCACAGAAACAATACAGATATCTGGGATCCCCGGGTTTCACAGAGCCGCTGAAAACCCGACGTTCCCCTGGTCGTGTGGATAGCCTGTGCAATGAAATCCTAGACCCCTACGGGCGCGGCAAGTCACCCGCCAAAACCTGAAGCGAGGCAGCCCCTTCAGCAACGTGAATGGACCACCCAGCACTTCACGGAATCCGGTAACTTGGGCATCCTTCCTGGGTCAACCAGTACCCCCTACGAGTGCGGCGAATAGCCCGCCAATCCTAGAGTGAAGCCCCCTCCGTCTCAATGCCATGAGATGCGGGCTTGTTGCCCTCCAGAACCCGGCTATCTGTGCACCCCTCCGCGGGGCAATCCTAGTACAGAAAGTAAAATATACATACAACGGGTACATCGACCGCAACCAGGTCGTGCCCCAAAATAATAATACAAACAGGCAGTGACGGCAGTCCACATGTCGGACGCTCGCCCCGCAATATCAAATGTATATAATACAACAAAACTGTACTAGCATTGCATCCAGGCTATCCCCCACGACCGATCCGCAACATCACAGCAAAAACAGAACATCAACGTGAAAGTCACGTTCGCAAATCCATCTAACCGGGCTATAGCAGTTAGACCGGATTTACCGATCAAGTGACATTCACGGTCGCAGATATAATGTAAATACTGTGAAAAATGTGTTTAAAATATCCGATCGATCAAAAATTAACAAGTGGGCCCCCAAGCAAAACTGTAGTACTCACAGAAATAATTGGCCCAATATTAATATTCCAAAACCCCAATTTTCACCCCAGAAAGCTACTGTAGAAATTTGGTGCAGTGATCTCCACAGTGTGCGGCAGAACAGCGGTGGGAAGAGGGTTTTCGCGGCGGTTCCGCGCTCCCACTGTGGATTCACTTCATCGAATTTTTACAGAGCTCTTAGATTTTCCAGTACATCAATATTTTACAACCTGAAAAATTTTTCGAGACCAAAAAATTTCAACAGAAAACTGTCACTTTGAAAAACACGGTTTTGGAACTTTTTGATCGATCGGAAATGCAAACACATTACACAAAGCTAGACTAAATTAATGGCGAGGCTCTGATACCACTGTAAGTGCACGGCGGCGCCCCGGCCGTCAATCCGACGGCCAAATGCGGAAGCGGTGATAAACATTAATTTTACTGAACTGGCAAACCGCCGCGCACTAATAGCCGGATCGAACCATTAACAAGTCTAAGCTAACTACAAGATAGGGAAGAGAAGTATACCGACAGATCCGAGTCCTCCGGTCTTCTCGTCGTCGTCCCGATCTCCTGCGGAATGTCTCGTCTCCTCCTCGTCGCCGGAAGTGCACCACATCGCCTACTTCTTTTACGGGCTCCCACCTCAATGCCGAGGCAACTCGGGCACAAAGCCGGCTAGTCGACGTACCCAAGATTCGCTGTAGAATATGTAGTCCTCAAGTCTCACTTTGGGGTTGTAGGAATTGCCTTTTGGTGGAGGAAATGATATGAGCTTGTGGAGATGAAACATGTGGGATTTTACAGAGCTAGAATGATAAAAATCACACCCCAAGAATTTTGGACAGCCCCCTCCCTCAATGAGGCCGGCCATGTATATTGTGGTGGAGAGAGTGAAAGAGTGAGAGAGTATCAAAAAGATGGGAGCCATTCTCATATCATGCAAGAGAGAGAAAGGAAAAAAAACTCATCATGAAAAGAAATGATCACCAAAACAAACCCATACTCCACACACTAATCATCAACAACCATGATGCTTACAAAGTCAAGCCATCATGAAGTGATCAAGTCAAAGGATGGTGCACATCATGAAAGCCATCATGATGCAACAAGATGCAAAGAACCCCCTCCACTAATGCCTATTTGCAACAATGCAAATAAACCCTCCTCCACCAATCTTCGGCCAATGAACGATACAAAGGAAATCGGCCGAAACGAAAAGCAAACTGGCAACTCCAGAAAACTGGTCCTGTAATAAATTACAGGAAAACCCCGATACTGTGCATACACACCCGCATCTGTATTTCGACCGAAATACAAATGCAATGAGACAAAATCTACACTGTACTATACTAGGATCCGGCTTATACCAAAGCCGGCTAGTAATACCTGTTCGATCCTGATCCGTGCAATACCGCACGTATCTGATCGAACCCTGCCATATAACCATACGGCCTATAGTACAGACTGTCCGATCCTGATCCGTGCAATACCGCACGTATCTGATCGGACCCTGCCATATCTCCATACGGCCTCTACAACCTTTCGCCCGAAAGCTGAGTAACTGAATGTGGGGGACTCTAAAGACTCGTCAACACCTTGGTTGTGGATTTAACCACTAGCACGTCAGAGGTATAAGCCAATACGTAACGGGCTACCAGGTATTGACTAAAAGGGACGTCTGCGAGCGAACTCAGCCTGACAACCCTACTGAGCCTGTCAGTGATAATATCCGTACAGTCCGGTCCGTTCGTCTATGAGGATCGCATGGCGGGCCTAGGGGGTTGGTAAAAGTCAGACCCCCAAAAGCGGTACAAGTCGTGTCGGAGTGTAGCCCAGAACACCCTGAGATACTACTGGAATACCTACCAGTAAATCTCCTTGCCTCGGCCGAGGGCTTCGTGTAATGGCTCTCCTAGACACAGCACGACCTCACCCCCAATACCGGGAGAGACGAACCCCTGAAGATACGCTCACTGCCTCCATGTGGCTCGGGACTGTACCCAACTAAAACCTGTTTGCACGACTCCTTTGAGCCGTGGTAGGGTAGTAATCAAAGTACAGTGGGAACTCACACGAGACAAATGACGATCCCCAGGTCGATGAACTAACCTGCACACATGTCACCAGGGAACTGCCATCTGACGTCTGGTATATGACCAACTAGCATGTTCCCGGCGAGTCCTGTCCGGTGTACTCATAACCCAATGAGCACCTGTATACATCTTAGGTGATCCAACTGACACCAGTGGCTTGTGAGACCGGCCACCGCCCCTCGTCGGGGTCTCGACTGTATACACTAGTCTACTATGGAGAATCGATGCCCTGTCTCGAAACTCTCACGACTAGGGACCTTTTAAGGATATGCTTATAGACCCCCAGCTCCCACTTATATGATCGCCCTCATATTGCTGGTGGTCAAGCAAGAATCCTAGGGGCTCTATCAACGTGTAATAGCGACGTGTCAGGTCACTTAAAGCAGTACACGATGATAAAGGTAAACCAGATAGCATACTATCATCTCGAGTAAGACTGTCCTACCGGGATAGGTCCTCCATCAATCATTACAATCACGTACCTGTGACCTAATAATTGACTTTGAGGGCACTATCTCCAACACTAGGTACCATCACATATCCAGACATATTCTAAGACATGTATTGCTCGATTCGGAAGATGGATTTCTCTGTGAACTTGAGATTAAGAGAGACTTAGAAAGAAACATCAGGGCGGATCCACTCACTGAGGCTATTTCTCGAACACAAGAGTTTTACAAACTAGCTTTGTGAAACTGATTAGTAGAGGAGTTGGGTGTTCGGTATCACACGGGCTGTGAGCATGCGACATCGCAATAATTAGCCTTAAGTGCAAGTAGGAGATTGTTGGATATAGTGCCCTCAAAGTCAATTATTGGATCGTAGGTACGTGATTGCAATGATTGAGGTAGGACCTATACCGATATGACAGTCTTGCTCGAGATGATAGTATGCTATCTGGTTTGTCTTTATCATCGTATACATGCTTTAGTTCACTATTGCATGATGATAGAGCCCATATGATTCTTGCTTGACTACCAGCATTATGATGGCGATCATATACGTGGGAGTTGGGGTCTATAAGCACATCCTTAAAAGTGTCCCTAGTCGTGGGAGTTTCGAGACAGGGCATCGATACTCCAGAGTAGACTAGTGTATACAGTCGAGACCCCGACGAGGGGCGATGGCCGGTCTCACAAGCCATTGGTGTCAGTTGGTTCACCTAAGATGTATATAGGTGCTTATTGGGTTATGAGTACACCGGACAGGACTCGCCGGGAACATGCTAGTTGGTATTATATATATCGTCAGATAGCAGTTCCTTGGTGACATGTGTACAGGTTAGTTTGTCGACCTGAGATCGTCATTTGTTTCGTGTGAGTTCCCACTGTGCTTAGATTACTACCCTACCACGCTCAAAGGAGACGTGCAAACAGGTTTTAGTTGGGTACAGTCCCGAGCCACATGGAGGCAGTGAGCGGATCGTCGGGGATTCGTCTCTCCCGGTATTGGGGGTTGATGTCGCACAGTGCACGGATGACCATCACTAGAAATCCTCGGCCGAGGTAGTGGAGAATTACTGATTTGGATCAGTAGTTTCTCAGGTGGTGATGGGTTTCATACCGACACGATTTATCGCGTTATTAGGGGTCTGACTTTATCCACCCCCTAGACTCGATATGCGATACTCTTTAGACGAACGGACCGGACTGTATATACATTGTCACTGTTAGGCTTAGTAGGGTTTATAGATGAGTTCGCTCGTCAGCTTCCCTTCCAATCAATACATAGGCAAACGTTACGTACAGCTCGTACCTCTGACGTGCTAGTGGTTATACCCAGTGCCAGTGTGTTGATGAGTCATTAGAGTCCCCCACAGACACTTTCCCCAGTTCGGGCGAAACGTTGTAGAGGCCGTATGGTATTATGGCAAGGTTCGGAAAATGCACGTGCGTTTTCGCACGTGTCATTTTTCGGGCAGATAGTACTGGTCGGCTTTGGTTTAAGCCGGATCTGAGTATTATACTGTGTAGATATAATATATTTGTCTCAGATGCATTTGTATTCGGTCGTAATACAAATGCGGGTATATTTATAGCATTACGGGGTTATCCTGAAATTCGTTTCGGGATCACTTTTGGAAGTTGCCAGTTTCCAGTTTTCTATCAGCCGTATTTAACATTCGGTTAAATGCGGATTTATCTTTTCTTCTTGAGGGTGAGTCATAGGGTGAGTCGTGCTTCTAGAAGTTTCTAGATGATGACTAGGATGGTGAGGTGGCTTATGACTCATTAGTTCATTAATTGTGCATTTAATGGATGATGACTAGGTTTATATGATTCATTGTTTTCATTAATGGTTTGCAAGGTGTCTAAATGACTCATTGTTCTCTTTATGGTTGTGGTTACCCTCTCCCTCCTCCTACTCTCACCCCCTTCCTTATATAGTGGTCGGCCACCCCTTGGTGGAGAGATAAGGTTATTGATTAAAAGATTGTGATAGTTTGGACACATGGAAATTATATAGCTTCATTTCTCATTTCACCCGATTCCAAAAGGCAACTTCATTAACGGTTCGTCCATACCTTTGGACGTAACGAGACAAAGTGTTCTACTCATTCTCTACATCATCTTGGTCGTCTCTTTTAGCAAACTTGACAATCGAGTTGCCTCGGTTCAGAGGCGGGAGCCCGTTTAAAGATCCGTCGACATGGTGCCACCTGGACGAGAAGATTGGAGATTCAGAAGATCGGAGCAGCCGCAACAAAGCGTGGGATGATGGTTGAAGACCGAAGGACTCAGATCATTCGGTATAACTCTTCTACCCACTTTGTAGTTTGTTAGTTTAACTTTAATGGAAGATCCGGGTTATAGTACGCGATAGCGCCAGTTGTAAAAAGTTTTTGTTCTGCATTTGGCGTCTCCGGGGCGCTACCGTGGATTTACATAAGGTAGATCCGGAAATCGGGTAATGGTAGCGCCAATTCAGTAAATTTTTGTTCCGCATTTGGCCACGGTTTGATGGCCGGGACGCTGTCGTAACCCAACAATGACTTATCAGGCTATTAGGGTTTGACGTTATACCACCTCCAGGCTGTGATATGCGACATATCTGACGAAGAGACCGGACTGTACGATAGTGTTACTGATTGGATTCATAGGAGTACGAGCAGGCTTGCTTGTTGATCTTCTGATCGCTCAATACCCAGGTGCCCGTTACGTTTAGCAGACTGCTTGGGCTTGTTGGTGTTTGATATGATCATCACCTACTGCCGGAGTATTGACGAGTCTTTAGAGTCCTACACAGAGATTTCCTGGCTCAAGCGAAACAGAATAGGAGCACATATGTGATATGTGCAGAACCAATATTAATGCGTGTATGTGATACCGCATTTCATTCTCGCTTTGTGTGACATGATAAGTTATATATGATATAGCCGGGTTATCGGATCAAGTGTTGATTCGATAAGATGTTACATTTGATATTAGTCGGTTATATGTGATATAGCCGGATTATTAAATCAAGTGTTGATTTGATAATTTAATGTATAATTATATATTTGATATATTACATTATATTAACTAGTATTAGCTCACTTAAGATTTCTTTTCTCACATTTGATACACTTTACATATATGTGATATATGTATTGTTTTCTATTTGCATACATTATATATATGTGATATATATTATGTATCATGCTAGGTTACACTTGCAACATATATGAATGGGACTTTTACCATGCTAGGGTTTAAGCTATGGTTTTATTTGTTTTATGCAAATCAAACATTTGGATTTAGTCAAGGTTAAGCTTGGAGATGCTTGTAGAACATTTACCAAGTCCACTTGTTTGTCTTACTTAAGATATTTCTTAACCTAACCATTAACCTTGGACTATAGTTTATTCTTTATATGAGTTTGGCATGACACTAACTCACCCATGGTTGCAATTCTAACCTCACTCTCTCATGAGTTTCTTTTCTTTTTCTTCTTCAACAAAAGAAAAAGCTTGCTAGGTTTTTTCCAAGTGAAGATTTAGTATGAGAAAAATAAATCTAAAGTGAGCCCACTTCCTACTTCATCATCCTCTACTACTTGCCATTTAGTATAGGGTGTTTGCTTCACTAATCTCACCATTAGTGAAGAGATAGCTTCGGTTAGTGTCTCCTCGACGTAGATCATCTTCGGCCTCGAAGACTTCGATGCAAGCATGTTCGTTTCTTCATGGGAGCTTCTCTAGAGTCTGGGAGTTCGTGATCGCAGTGAAAGGACTACTACACGGAGCTATTGAAGTGAAGGACCGGTCTACAAAGGTTGTATTCCTTGTTCACTTTAGATGTAAAGTGTTTACATTATGTTTCGTCGGATTTTTTAGTATCGATTCTAAGGTTAAGGTTTACTAGAACGGCAATTTTTAAAATTGGCATGGACGATACCTCCCGAAAACTTGCTCCCGTGCTAGGCAACCCAACAGTGGTATCAGAGTCATGCTAAAAAATTAGACGGATTTTGTCAAGATTACGAAACCGAAACAACTCCGAAATACCCGATACGCTAACTTAGTTTCTGTCGAATTTTTAAAGTCTTCAAATTTTTTTTAAACAACTGCAGAATGTTGTATGTGATATGACATGAACACCATGAAAATTTGAGGGGGTTTTGTGCAAACTGGGCCGGCCACATCAAGCTTAAAACCAGTGTGCTCGGGTCAAATTTGGAATTTGGGCTTCAAATTTTCACTGTGTTCCAGTCTCTGGGTTTTGGGGTTTCAGGTGTTGTTTGTTTTTGCTAAATTTTCATGTGATGTTAACTTTCTGCAAAAGCAACTCGGAGTGTTTCGTAATCGTAATCCTAACATGTATTCGGGTTATTTAGAGGATATTAAAAAGTTTGAACGGATATCAATAACCCAATTTTTCCCCCGCTGGAAATTTTTCAAGAGTTGGATTTTTTCGAGTTTAAAATTTTCAGAAAATCTTGCAAGCGATTCTGTGGACCATCTAGAAGAATGAAACCCTAACTCGATTATGTGACCATCAGAACCACCATCAATCCCTAGGGTTTGTGGTAGTTTAGCGGTGCCACATGTGAGGCATTGGTTGACCCTTCTACGGCTGGTTCATAGGAGCCGTGGCATTTTTCTTGGTACTTTTTGAACTCCGCTCAAGTGTTGAGCTTCACGGGAAATTTTGGGTGTTTGTTTATTCGATCGAAAAGTTTAATTTCATCTAGCTATCTGTGATTGTGATACAATATTTGGAATCCACAAATAGTTATGAGATAACTAGTTTGAATTTTATAAATCTAGCAGTTTAGGTTCATTTGATCGGTTGCCACGGGATTTTGATGTTGATCAAAAGTCCGTCACAGTTACCTAGTGTACGCGGATACTCGCCGGGTAAACTTAATAGATAGCCACGCCCCATAGCCCCGACCAAGTGACTGTAGGAGAACCCCGTCGTCAAAAGCATCCGTTCGGGTGCTCGCGGCTGCGGTGTTCCGCCTTATTGCACTTCGTCGACGGCATCGGGGGGTGCGGCCATCTACTAAAGTTTCCAACGAGCATTCGATCAGGTTATCGGGAATCTTGCTGAATTACCCGACAGGTTATTGGAAAGTGTTTTCAATATCGAGACTAAAATGCGGGATTTATAATTGTTAGGCATGTGATGTCTAAGGAATTCATTAGGTTAGGCATGAAATCCAAAGTATGTGATGCATTGGGTTTATGATGCTAAGGTGGTTGCGGATTCCAATTCTTGTAGTTTTTCACCTTCTTTTCTGTGACCTTAAGTGTAATATGTGGTGTATCGCTGGTTTCGGTGCTATATGTCAACGACAATTGTGTAGGACTACGGTAGCGCCCCGGCCGTCTATCCGAGGCCAAAATGCGGGAACAAAAAAATTTCTTGACTTTAAACCGGCACTACCGCATCCTAAAAATCCGGATCATAACCATTAACCTAATGCTAGCAAACAAGAGAAAGGGTAGAATGCTATACCGAGCGATCCGTGTCCTTTAGTTTTCGGCTTCCATCCCGACCTCCTCGTGGAATCTCCGGTCTTCATCTCCTCGTCGGAACGGGCACAACTTCGCCGGGTTCTTTTACGGGCGCCCACCTCTGGACCGAGGCAACTCGGGTACGAAGTTGGCCAGTCGACGTGTCCAAGAATGCTGTAGGCTTAGTGTAGAATGCTTTATCTCTATGCGGGTATGAAGTTGCCATATATGATGGAGGAATGAATAATGAGCAAGAGGAAAATGAGCTTTGGGATTTTTGGTGTAAGCAAAAGAAAAATGAGATGAACTAATTTTCCCCCACACCAAAATGAATTCCCTTCCCCCCCTCAAATGTGTGGCCGGCTCTTAACAAAAGGAGATGGGAAAAATCACAAGGTGGTGAGCACAAGAGAAGAATGGAGGTAACCATAAGGAAATGTGAAGATAATGAGGAGAAAAGGTCACACACATTTCTAATCAAATCCAATCTCATTTAATGCAAGCTATGATCACGAAAGGAATCAAAAGATGCTAGATTATCATAATCCCTCATTTACAAGAAACCCCCTCCACATATCTAATTTGCACACTTACAAATAACCCTCTCTATCGGAAAAATCCGGCCGTGAAGGAACAAAGGAAAACTGGCCGAAACGGAATGCAAACTGGCAACTTCAGAAAACCGATCCCGTAATAAATTACAGGAAAACCCCGCGACTGTATATACATACCCGCATTTGTATTCCGACCGAATACAAATGCAAAGAGACAAAATCTACACTGTACAATACTAGGATCCGGCTTAAACCAAAGCCCGCTAGTATTACCCGTCCGATCATGATCCGTGCAATACCGCACGTATATGATCGAACCCTGCCATATCTCCATACGGCCTCTACAGCGTTTCCCCCGAAACTTGAGAAACTGTCTGTGGGGGACTCTAAAGACTCGTCAATATTTTGGCTGTGGATTTAACCACTAGCACGTCAGAGGTATTAGCCATACGTAACGGGCTACCAGGTATTGACCAAAAGGGACGTCGATGAGCAAACTCATCCTGACACCCTACTGAGCCTGTCAGTGATAATATCCGTACAGTTCGGTCCGTTCGTCTGTGTGCATCGCATGGCAGGCCTAGGGGATTGGTAAAAGTCAGACTCCCAAAAGCGGTACAAGTCGTGTCGGAGTGTAGCCCAGAACACCCTGAGATACTACTGGAATACCTACCAGTAAATCTCCTGCCTCGGCCGAGGGCTTTGTGTAATGGCTCTCCTAGACACAGCGCGACCTCACCCCCAATACCAGGAGAGACGAACCCCTGCAGATCCGCTCACGGCCTCTATGTGGCTCGGGACTGTACCCAACTAAAACCTGTTTGCACGACTCCTTTGAGCCGTGGCAGGGTAGTAATCAAAGTACAGTGGGAACTCACATGAGACAAATGATGATCTCAGGTCAATGAACTAACCTGTACACATGTCACCAGGGAACTGCTATCTGACGTCAGGTATAAGACCAACTAGCATGTTCCCGGCGAGTCCTGTCCGGTGTACTCATAACCCAATGAGCACCTGTATATATCTTAGGTGATCCAACTGACACCAGTGGCTTGTGAGACCGGTCACCGCCCCTCGTCGGGGTCTCGACTGTATACACTAGTCTACTCTGGAGTATTGATGCCCTGTCTCGAAACTCCCACGACTAGGGACCTTTTAAGGATGTGCTTATAGACCCCAGCTCCCACGTATATGTTCGCCATCATACTGCTGGTAGTCAAGCAAGAATCCTAGGGGCTCTATCAACGTGCAATTGTGATCAGTAATGTCACCTCAAACAGTACACGATGATAAAGATAAACCAGATAGCATACTATCATTTTGAGTAAGACTGTCCTACCGGTATAGGTCCTCACTCAATCATTGCAATCACGTGCCTGTGATCCAATAATTGACTCTGAGGGCACTATCTCCAACAATCTCCCACTTGCACTCAAGGCTAATTATTGCGATGTTGCATACTCACAGCCCGTGTGATACCGAACACCCAACTCCTCTACTAATCAGTCTCACAAAACCCATTTGCGAAACTATTGCGTTCGAGGAATAGCCTCAGTGAGTGGATCCGCTCAGATGTTTCTTTCTATGTCTCTCTTTATCTCAAGTTCGCGGAGAAAACCCATCTCCCGAAATAAGCAATACCTGTCTTAGAATATGTCTAGATAACTTATGGGACCTGGTTCATAAATGAACTCCAAATCCAAACTTCTTAGACCGTATCGTCAACTGAACTTAATCAGTATCCTGCGCCATGCCTCGCTCAGTATCCTCCTGGACCACCTGTCCAAAATACTGCCCTTCGTCAGAGGGAAAACTATAACTCTGACAGTCACTCTGTCATCCTGGTCACCTTGGAAGCCTGGAATGATAACCGTCTCACTGAATGAGGCTGTCGTTATCATATCCGTAGAACATCCACTTATGTTCTAAAACAGCTTCCGATCGTTTCTCCAGGATTGGATTAATATCAACTTATTGCATCTCCTACAAAAACAACATCTGGTGTGGTACTTGACATCTCACGATCGACTCAATTGCCTAAGCAAGTGATCCGCTGATCATGTACATCCCTCTCCTCTTTAGTCTGTAAGACACCTTTTTAGAGAGGGTGACTCCACCGTGCCAGGAGTCGTCCATTCTAAAACACCTGTAGAATGCTGTCAAAGTACCCTGATTGGGAAACTACCCAAATCTAGATCTAAAACCATAGATCCAGTAACCAGAATGTCTGATATAAAATCCATATCCTATATGGAGAAACCACTGTGTGACAACCAAAGTATAACCGATCGTAGTATAGGAATTTCACTTCCTACTCTGTGTATGTCATCCAAATACCAGGACATCACACCCTACTACCTTCTTAAACGATCAATCCCCTATTCTGATGAAGTCAAACCTATGACTGTCACATCAGAAATAGATGATCTATCTCCGCTATATCTGCTTTAGTCTATAAATAGACATAAGCTACCTATCCACTATGCTTCCGCTGCTCCCACTGACAACGAAAACCCTCTGGCAGAGTCATATAGACGTGCACTTCTAAAGCTTGTTTAGAACGACGCTATACTCATCCTCCTGCCGGGTCTTATAGCCTGGAACAACAGTAGTGTCAAATCTGGGTAAACAAAAACCTCCATGTCACCGTCCTTGAGGCTACCGAAGTACCTCTCGAGTGCCTGAGGTTACCCACCATATCTGCGAAGTGGCCAATGGAATGTCAAACCAGATTGAATCTTTAGGTTCTTATCAAATTTTCAGTAATTGTTTGCGGTTCTGGAATCACTTCCAGTTCTACCATACTCCCACTTCTGTTTTCTGAAAAATCCATTTTTTATTAAAACTGTGGAGAGTCAAGAACAATATCACTATTGATCTTCCAGATGGTAGAAAGTCAACCTTCGTCATAGCGCTGGTCAACCCACAAACAGCTATTACAGAAACGTGCCTTGAGTTATCCGGAGTCTGGTTTTAAGCATAAGCCGGACAACTCCCCGTACCTTAACATCGTTAAGATATGAACTGTTCTATATCCAATATAGAAACAGAGGCACTGATTTAATTGAACCACATTCAAATCATGCAGCTATCTTCAGTGCATGTCAACTAAATGGAGAGAGGCCGATCAGCATTACTCAACTTAGGAATGCTTCCAATTATGAGTAACCTGAAAGAGAAGCATGTTCTCTTAATCATTACTATCAACTGAATACCATACACAAGTATCTACATCTTCGATCACCTCGAAAAATCCTAATACTTGCAACACCTGGTTCTCTACTTTATTCATATACCTATAACTTCTCAAAACTTGGACCCTGTGTTTCTACGAAACACCTGTCTAAGAACTAGAGAAGTCATAAGTAAACCGAATATAGTACGAGGACCAACCCCTCTGTCCTAATGGACACTGGACAATATACAATACTCTGTATAAGTCCCCTAGTCTAATAACTCATTCCCTGTCTGTCGTAGGTTGAAAACTGTACTTATGGTTAAGAAGAATTACACCGCTGTTTAATGCTCCTTACCTAACCATCCACTGATATAGGTAAATGTCATACACATAATTTCAAAAAGGTATATCTCACTCTATAAAAATAGACGTACAGATATATCAATTTGAAATTGGTGCATAACAACGGATATTCAAAACCAAATATTTGCCATCCGGCAAACAGCCCAGGTGACTTCCTCAAATATCACCAATTACAATGAATTCCGATATAATGAGGATAATCACCTAATTCCCAATAACTTACTCCCACTCATCATCTGTAAAACCATACAGATGTGAGAATCATACCTGGTAAATACATACCCTGGAGCAACTGTCTAATTAGGAAATCAGTTTTCTATTAACAGTACACAGTGAAACTGAAACATTGAAATGTTTCGTAGGGGTATCCGGGTATTCCTAGTAATGCCTATTCCATTATCCAGATTCACAACTGTAACCGTATATTTCTTTTCCACCTCAACAAATCCCTTTATATGTCTTTAGTCGTTACCTTCTGTACACCCTCTTAGGCTAAATGGTTTTCTTGCTTCCCTACCGTTCGGCACCAGCCTATGGTTTGGAAGAAGACTATCCAATAAGCATAATGGGTGTACTGTCATAATCCTAGGAGCACTCGCAACCCGAGAGAAGGTAAAGATAAAAGACAACCGAATAAACCTTATTCCTATTTCTCCTGAACCAGAATCCATCCCCGAACTGGAACAAGTTCCTTTCGAGTTCGTATATAACCATACGATGGAGTATCCAATAAACTGTGGATCTTCGTAGTGATACGAAGTGTCCTGGAGAAATACAAAGGTGATTTAGGATTGGCGAAGAAATACTTGGTTTGGTCGTGAATAGCAGTCGCAGTTTACTTTGCCCTCATACTAATCCCTTTATTTGTCTTTACTTAATACCTTCTGTACACCATCGTTAGGCTAATTGGTTTTCTTCATTCCCTACCGGTCGGCACCTGCCTATGGTTTGGAAGAAGACTATCCAATTTGCGTAATGGGTGTACTGTCCTAATCCAAGGAGCACTCGCAACCTGAGAGAAGGTAAAAGGAAAAGACAACTGAATAGTCCTATCCGTTTTCTCCAGAACCGGAAACCATCCTCGAATAAATTCCTTCGAGTTCGTATATAACCATACGATGGTTTTATCCAATGGACGTGGACGTTCGTAATAATACGGGGTGTCCTGGAGAAAAGGGTAAAAGTAAGAGTGGCAATGAGGTATGCAACTCTGACAATCCAAAAGCCAGTGTTTAAGAAGGTTCGGTTAATTTTGGTCACTGAGTCATAGTCAAGGGTTGGGTCATGGTCGCTGCCAAAGAGAGAGAGAAAAGAAACACTCAGCGTGCACTCTAACCTAGATCAGAATGGTTATCACTTTATCTAATCAAGAAACCTTTCACTGTAATCTCAAATTCTCTTCCAAACCTGAAAGAAGAATTAGTCGGGATCACCCGAGGAGTAAACCAACTCATCAGTGGGAATCGGGATCCAACTATCATCACATGATAACGTGACGGAATCCACTCACATTATCACACTCCAGAAGGTATGCGCATGCCTGGAAAGTTTCAGTTTCTTTAGAAACTCCTGATGTGTGTTTTTACCCCAAGCGGCTTATGACCTTGACTAGGTCAACAAACCATAAACCGCTAGTCAAGTTCAACCCGTCATTATTCTGGATTGCATTAAACCCACCCGTACGTGCCCTTGACTAGGTCAACAAGGCCGCACGACTGTCCTAACCAATCCCATTTATACAACAAACAAGCACCACTTAGCTACCGAACACTACTTCTTGACTAGGTCAACAAACGCAGCACGAATACTAAATAATACCCGTAGGAAATGACGGAGGGCTACGGCTGGTTTTTGGCGAAAAACCTTTAACGTAATGAACTTGATATCGTTGAAGGAACTGCATAGCTTTTTATAAAAATATAGTGGCGAAAACCTTTGCTAAAGAGGTCACTCCCGGTGAAGGGATCTCGGCTCTTTCCTCGTAGAATGAGGTGCAGGATATTCCAACTGAATACCACGATGCAAAGCAAAAAGTAATCGGCTATAGTGAAGTTATTACCCTGACGCAAACTTCTGTCCAAGGGGTCACTCCCGGTGAAGGGATCTCGGCCCTTGCCTCGTCGACTGAGGTACTGGATATTCATAACCGAATACCACTGTGAAAAACAAAAGAGAACGTCCTTGCAATAACAGCTTTTTGAAAAATTGTTCCAACAACATCAGAATAGGTTTGTTTAGCTTGCATTGATCCGAATCAACACAGTCCCATCAATTGATCGCACCAATAAAGAACGAAAATAATGATGTACGTATATGCCATCCGCATTCGTCACTGGGTCCCGTCGTCACCCGTTAGGTTACTTAACTAACGACAGAGCGGGGACTGGACTAGCGCGGATGTAAAACATATACAACATCTACTAGTATATATATCAATATATAATATTCGCTCAAGGCGTGATAAAATGCAACATCACAGAAATGTAATAAGCATCACAGAACAATACAGATATCTGGGATCCCCGGGTTTCATAGAGCCGCTACTGAAACCCGACGTTCCCCTGGTCGTGTGGATAGCCTGTGCTATGAAATCCTAGACCCCTACGGGCGCGGCAAGTTACCCGCCAAAACCTGAAGCGAGGCAGCCCCCTTCAACAACGTGAATGGACTACCCAGCACTTCACGGAATCCGGTAACTTGAGCACCCCTCCTTGGGTCAACCTGTACCCCCTACGAGTGCGGCGAATAGCCCGCCAATTCTAGAGTAAAGCCCTCTCCGTCTCAACACCATGAGATGCGGGCCCGTTGCCTTCTAGAACCCGGCTATCCGTGCACCCCACCGCGGGGTAATCCTAGTACAGAAAATAAAATATACATACAACGGGTACATCGACCTCAGCCCGGTCGTGCCCCAAAAGAATAATATACAAACAGGCAGTGACGGCAGTCCACATGTCGAACGCTCGCCCCACAATATCAAATGTACATATATAAACAAAACTGTACTACCATCGCACCAGGCTATCCACCACGACAAATCCGCAACATCACAGCACAACACAGAACATCAACGTGAATGTCACATTCGCAAATCCGTCTAAAAGAGCTATAGCAGTCAGACAGGATTTACCGATCAAGTGACATTCACGGTCGCAGATATAATGTACATACTGTGAACTAACATGTTTAAAATTTTCGATCGACTAAATTTCCCGAAGTGGGCCCCAAGCACAACTGTAGCACTCAAAGAAAATCTGGGCCCAAACAGTATATACCAAAAACCCTATTTCCAAGTCAGAAGCCCACTGTAAAAATTTGGTGATGTGAAGAGTTAAAGTGGCGGCGGAATCGCGGCCAATGAGTGGATTTGGCTGCGGTTCCGCGGAGGAACAGTGACGTCATGCTACCAAATTTTCACAGAATGCTTAAAAATCCCTGCTCGTATTTTTACAATGTACCAAATAATTTTCAGAGCACTAGAAAAATTCGACAGAAACTGTACTTTAGAAATCGGGTTTTCGGAAAATCCGTTCGATCGAACTTGTAAACACGTTAGAGTAAGCTAGACTAGGTTAATGGCGTGGCTCTGATACCATGTAGGACTACGGTAGCGCCCCGGCCGTCTATCCGAGGCCAAAATACGGAAACAAAAAATTTTCTTGACTTTAAACCGGCACTACCGCATCCTAAAAACCCGGATCGTAACCATTAACCTAATGCTAGCAGACAAGAGAAAGGGTAGAATGCTATACCGAGCGATACGTGTCCTTCGGTCTTCGGCTTCCATCCCGATCTCTTCGCGGAATCTCCGGTCTTCATCTCCTCGTCAGAACGGGCACCACATCGCCGGGTTCTTTTACAGGCCCCCACCTCTGGACCGAGGCAACTCGGGCACGAAGTTGGCGAGTCGACGTGTCCAAGAATGCTGTAGGCTTAGTGTAGAATGCTTTGTCTCTATGCGGGTATGAAGTTGCCATATATGATGGAGGAATGAATAATGAGCAAGAGGAAAATAAGCTTTGGGATTTTTGGTGTAAGCAAAAGAAAAATGAGATGAACTAATTTTCCCCCACACCAAAATGAATTCCCTTCCCCCCCTCAAATGTGTGGCCGGCCCTTAACAAAAGGAGATGGGAAAAATCACAAGGAGGTGAGCACAAGAGAAGAATGGAGGTAACCATAAGGAAATGTGAAGATAATGAGGAGAAAAGGTCACACATATTTCTAATCAAATCCAATCTTATTTAATGCAAGCTATGATCACAAAAGGAATCAAAAGATGCTAGATTATCATAATCCCTCATTTACAAGAAACCCCCTCCGCATATCTAATTTGCACACTTACAAATAACCCTCTCCATCGGAAAAATCCGGCCGTGAAGGAACAAAGGAAAACTGGCCGAAACGGAATGCAAACTGGCAACTTCAGAAAACCGATCCCGTAAAAAATTACAGGAAAACCCTACGACTGTATATACATACCCGCATTTGTATTCCGATCGAATACAAATGCAAAGAGACAAAATCTACACTGTACAATACTAGGATCCGGCTTAAACCAAAGCCCGCTAGTATTACCCGTCCGATCATGATCCGTGCAATACCGCACGTATATGATCAAACCCTGCCATATCTCCATACGGCCTCTACAGCGTTTCACCCGAAACTTGAGAAACTGTCTGTGGGGGACTCTAAAGACTCGTCAATACTTTGGCTGTGGATTTAACCACTAGCACGTCAGAGGTATTAGCCATACGTAACGGGCTACCAGGTATTGACCAAAAGGGATGTCGATGAGCGAACTCATCCTGACACCCTACTGAGCCTGTCAGTGACAATATCCGTACAGTTTGGTCCGTTCGTCTATGAGCATCGCATGGCGGGCCTAGGAGTTGGTAAAAGTCAGACCCTCAAAAGCGGTAGAAGTCGTGTCGGAGTGTAGCCCAGAATACCCTGAGATACTACTGGAATACCTATCAGTAAATCTCCTGCCTCGGCCGAGGGCTTTGTGTAATGGCTCTCCTAGACACAGCACGACCTCACCCCCAATACCGGGAAAGATGAACCCCTGCAGATCCGCTCACTGCCTCCATGTGGCTCGGGACTGTACCCAACTAAAACCTGTTAGCACGACTCCTTTAAGCCGTGGCAGGGTAGTAATCAAAGTACAGTGGGAACTCACACGAGACAAATGACGATCTCAGGTCGATGAACTAACCTGTACACATGTCACCAGGGAACTGCTATCTGACGTCAGGTATAAGACCAACTAGCATGTTCCCGGCGAGTCCTGTCCGGTGTACTCATAACTCAATGAGCACCTGTATACATCTAAGCTGATCCAACTGACACCAGTGGCTTGTGAGACCGGCCACCGCTCTTCGTCGAGGTCTCGACTGTATACACTAGTCTACTCTGGAGTATCGATGCCCTGTCTCGAAACTCCCACAACTAAGGACCTTTTAAGGATGTGCTTATAGACCCCAGCTCCTACGTATATGATCGCCATCATACTGCTGGTAGTCAAGCAAGAATCCTAGGGGCTCTATCAACGTGCAATAGTGATCAGTAATGTCACCTCAAACAGTACACGATGATAAAGATAAACCAGATAGTATACTATCATCTTGAGTAAGACTGTCCTACCGGTATAGGTCCTCACTCAATCATTGCAATCACGTGTCTGTGATCCAATAATTGACTCTGAGGGCACTATCTCCAATAAATTGGGATACGCATATTTACTTACGTTGATGACATGTGATGTTATGTGTTGCTGTGATATGTTATATTGGATCGTCGTGTTTTGAATAGTCGTTTTTTTTTATGTGAGATGAGAGTTTTTCATTTTCATTCATGTAAAAGATTGTATGTAATATTCTTTTATTGGGGCACTTCCGAGTTGAAGATGATGTCACCATTGTATATTATTTACTTTTCCGCATTAGGATAGACCTAAAGCGGGGAGCACAAGTAACCGGGTTCTATGGTCCAGTGGGAGACCATCTCGAGGAGTCGAGACCGGGTCTCCTAACTCTAGAATTGGTAGGATTGCTTGCCTCTCTCGTAGGGGTCTAGGGATGTGGGTTTGGCTATTCATCACGATCGTGGAATCCGTGTTTTATACTGGCTTAAATAAAACACGAAATTCCTAGTATATCTAATATTTCATATATGTTCTTCTGCTGTTGATATTTTGTGATGTGATCACTTGATATGTTCTGAGATGAATGCTTATATTATATATATAGATATAATAAATATTATTGCTTTCGTTTCTACTGTGATACTTGGGAAGCATAATTTGATGGGAATTCATTAATGAGATTAATGAAATAAAAGAAACCTAAAGATGTTGTAGAAACTTGTTTTAAAAACCGGTAGCTCTAGTTCTTGCTTTGCATAGCGGCATTCCTTGTTGAATATCCAGCACCTTATTCGATAAGGAAAGAGCCGAGATCCCTTCACCAGGAGTGACCTCTTTAGCGAAACTAGTAGATGCTACAAACTCGGTTTGTCTTTCGATTGCTTTTATAGTTTTTGCTTTGCATAGTGGTATTTGTGAAATATCCTGCACCTTATTGGATAAGGAAAGATCCGAGATCCCTTCACCGGGAGTGACCTCTTTAGCAAAACTAGTAAAAGCCTAAAAACACTCCTTTTAAAAATCACTCGATTTTACAACGATATCAAGTTCATTACGCAAAGGGTTTTCTTAAAAAACCTGTCGTAGCCCTCCGTCATTTCAGATAAGTACTACTTAGTATTCGTGCTACGCTTGTTGGCCTTCGTCAAGGCGTAGTGTGTGGTAGTTAACTAGTGCTTATCTGCAGCATATGATGCGATTGGATTAGGGTAGTCGTGTGACTTTGTTGGCCTCCGTCAAGAGTCGTGCGGGTGGGTTTAATTCAATCATGAAATGTACCGGTTGAACTTGACTAGCAGCCTATGGTTTGTTGGCCCCCGTCAAGGTCATAGGAAGCTAGGGGTAAAATATTATTGGGAATTTCAAGTGTTGAAATTTGCAATGAGATTGCATACCTTCGATGAGATAGTTGGATCCCGATACCCACTGCGAGTAAGAGTTACTCCCGGGAGAGTTTTACACATTATAATTAGCTAATCAAGTAGGTGTCTAGAAAGGTGTTAACATGGTTACTCCCCTAGGAAAACGAGGTTTATTTTAATTAGGTCCGTGCGAAAGCACGTGGAACCTCCCTCAAAGTACCGACACTGGCCTGACCGAAAGATTGGCAAACTTGTAGGGTGTAATTAATCCCGGCTAGTCTTAGCTTTTAAGGTTTGAAGGTAGATTTGACTAAAACAGTGGAAGCCATCCTGATTAGATAAACTAATAACTAATCTAATCCTGCAAGAGCGCACACAGAGTGTTTTCTTCTCTCTCTCTCTCTCCAGGTAGCGACCATGTCGGGCCTTAATCAAGATAATAATATGGATGTATTGACCGAACTTGCTTATTATACTGAGCTAGGGAACGTTGGTTCCGTTCATTTTTATAATTGTTATAAGTCCGAGCAGGAAATGGGGGAATATCTGGAATCCCATGCCACCCAATCGAGGATTAAGCATATTGATGCATATTCTTCGGATGTGTTCATTACCGAGAACTGTTTCTCAGTATCCTCTACGTCCAAGGTATGAGATACCGGATCAGGATCTCACATATGTAAGAGTTACATGGGCTACAAAAAGTTAGAGAACCGAGAATAGGTGATATATCTCTAAGAGTTAGAGAATGGTGCAATTGTTGCAGCCAAGTCTGTTGGCAGATATCACCTTATATTAATACATTGATTCTGAACAAATGTTATTACATACCGAACCTGATATACAACATTACATTATGTTCTTTACTGAGTTAAAGAAGGATATAATTCTGTATTGGAGGATAATGTTGTGAACATTTTCCTGAATCAAGAGTTGATTCGATCAGGCACGTTAGATAATAGCATATACGTTCTAAATCAAACCACAGTTCAAAGTATGTAGAACACACACAGGAGGAGGAGTTCAGAAATGAACAAATCTTTCTTGTGGCATTGTAGACTAGGGCATATCAATACGACACGAGTAGCTAAGTTACATAAGGATGAATATGAGAATCTGTTCGAATTTTCATCTTATGATACTTGCCAGTCTTGTCTCAAAGGTAAAATGACCAATACTCCGTTTACAAACAGAGAAAGAGTTAGTGAACTCTTGGGACAGATGCATGATGATGTATACGGTCTTATGTCTACAAATGCCAAGGTTGGTTCTTTATACTTTATTACATTCATCGACTATCTCTCAAGATTCGGACATGTGTTCCCGTTGAAACATGAGTCTGAAACTTTTGAGATATTCAAGGAATATAAGCTTGAAGTTAAGAACCAGACGGGTGGAAGTATTAAAGTCCTTTGATGTGATCGAGGAGGAGAATACTTGGGCATGGCGTTCCTGGATTATTTAAAGGAGAATGTGATTCTCTCTCAGCTTACTCCTTCGAGTACACCACAGCACACGGTGTATCGGGGCGGAGATATCGCACCCTATGAGATATGGCGCGCTCTATGATGAGTACTGCTGAGTTACCTGCTTCTTTTTGGTGTTATGCACTTGAGTAGTTGCATACCTATTGAATGGAGTTCCATCCAAATCAGGGCCTACCACTACATATAAGATATGGAATGGGAAGAGACCATGTCTTAAACGAGTTAAGATATGGGGTTGTCCGGCCTATGCTGAAAAGAAAAATCCGGACAAGATCGAGGCAAGGTCAATCCTGTACAAGTTTGTTAGGATATCCCGAACAATCGCAAGGGAATATCTTCTACCACTCTGAGGAGCAAAAGGTGTTTTGTTTCTCAGCATGCCACCTTTTTAGAAAAGGTATTTCTTGTGAAGAAATTAGTGGACATGAGGTAGAACTGGAAGGAGTTCCAGCTAGACAAACTAACAGCTGATGATTTGGTGAAACCAAAGGATTCAATAGTCTCCAATGAACCTCAGCCTCTCCACGAATCTGGTAGGGTTCCTCATCCACTTGAGAGATACTGCGGTCTTCTTGGTAACAGTGGGAGTGAGGATTACATCATGGTTGATGATGGCCCAACTAGGTTCAGGCAGGCCATCATGAGTGGCGACTCTGTGTAAAGGCTGGATGCTATGTGATCAAAGATGGAATCCATATACACCAACAAATTATGACTTTGATTGTTGCACCTGAAGGGGTAAAACCCATTGGGAGCAAATGGATCTTGAGAAGATTCTTGGTGTAAATGGAAAAGTTGAGACTTTCAAAGCTATGCTTAAGTCCATCAGGATCAATACAAGCATCGCGGAGTTGGAACATCTGTTTTGATATGGTAGTCAAAGAGTTTGACTTTATCAAAAATGTAGATGAACCTTGTATATACAAGAATGTTGTAGAGAGTAAGGTTGTCTTTCACGTATTGTACGTAGATGACATATTCTTGAAAGGAAATGGTTTCCTATGCTACACTCGATCAAGCTCCTCTTATCACGGGGATTCTCAATAAAAGATCTGGATGATACTTACTACATCTTGTGGATTATGATCTATGGTGATAGATCTAAAGTGGATATTGGGAGTGTCCCAAATCCAGGTACATTAACACCGTACTAAAAGGGTTTTAGTATGGAAGATTCTAAGTGTGGTGGTTCGCCCACTTACTCATGGATCACTCTCTCCAAAAAGATGTCTTCCAAGATTGATTTGGAGAGAGCTCGTGTACAAGGGATATCCTATGCTTCGGCAGTAGGCTCTATCAGAGTATGCGATGTTATGTACCAGACCAGATGTAGATGACTCACTAGGTGTAGTGATTAGGAATCAATCGGATCTTGGGAGAATCACTGGACAGCCGTGGAGGATATTCTTAAGTACTTGAGAAGCACTAAAAGAATGTTCTTGGTTCGAGCTTCCAGAGTGATAAGGATGACTGAAAGTCAGTCACAGGCATTGTCTTTACCCTCAATGGAGGGACGGTATGTTGGAAGAGTTCCAAGCTAGATACTGTGACATACTAGACGATAAAGGCTAAATACATTGCTACCACCGTTACTACCAAAGTGGCCGTCTGGACATTTCTTGTTCATGAGATGAACAAGGTTCCTACCATTGAGCGTCCAATAACTGTTATTGTGACAACAATGGAGTTGTGGCTTTGGCCTAGGAACACTGGTCCTATCAGCGTTCCAGACATATTCTGAGGCAAGTATCACCTGATCAGAGAGATGGTTGATCTCCAAGGGATCGAGGTCAGGAGAGTAGACACGAAGAATACATAGTGGATCCACTCACAAAGTCCTTACCCCTATAGAGACTTCTATGGGATGGTTAAGTATGGGATACTACAACCACTGTTATATTGTTGAGTATGAGATACTGCAACAAATGGCCTTAGTGCAAGTGGGAGATTGTTAGTTATATGTATGCCCTAGAGGCCATTACTGTACATGCGATGTATATTGTAGTGGATGCTTGGACATATATAGAGAGGAATTTCTTGCTCGACATGATAGTATGCTATCTGGTTGCTCTTTATCTTAACATGTACACTTATTGTCTCTCTATTACATGTTGATAAAGCCCTTAGGATGTGTACTTGACTACCAGGACTATGATGCAGATCATACTAGTAGGGACATGGGTAGTCGATAAGTACATCCTTCAAATGTTCCTAGTCGTGGGAGTATCGAGACAGGGCATCGATACTCCAGAGTAGACTAGTATATACGCTTCGCGACCCATATGATGGGCGATGGATGATCCCACATCCATTGGTGTTTGACATCAGAGAAGGTATACGGGTGCTCAGTGGAGACTGGGTACACTGAACAGACTCACCGAGAACTCCTAGATGGTATTATACCTATCGTCGGATGGTACAGGTTAGTCTGTAGACCTGAGATCGTCATAGAGTCTTGTGTGATTCCCACCGTGCTTTGATTTCCACCATAGCATGGTCAAGAGATCGTGCAAAAAGGTGGTTTTTGGGTACAGTCCCGAGTCACATGGAGGCAATGAGCGATAAGAGGGGTTTCGACTCTCCCGGTATTGGGAGTTAATGTTGCACTATGCTCGATTGGGCATAACAGGAAATCCCTGGCCAAGGTTGCTGAGATTTACTGATAAGTGTTATCAGTAGTTTCTCGAACTGTTATGGACCTTGCATCGGCATGACTTATCAGGCTATTGGGGTCTGATGTTATACCACCCCCAGGCTGTGATATGCGACATATCTAACGAAGAGACCGGACTGTATGGTAGTGTTACTGATTGGATTCGCAGGAGTACGAGCAGGCTTGCTTGTTGATCTTCTGATCGCTCAATACCCAGGTGGCCATTACATTTAGCAGACTACTTGCGGAATGTTGGTGTTTGATATGATCATCACCTACTGCCGGAGTATTGATGAGTCTCTAGAGTCTTACACAGAGGTTTCTTGGCTCAAGAGAAACGGAGTTGGAGCACATATGTGATATCTGCGGAACCGAGATTAATGCGTGTATGTGATACCGCATTTCATTCTCGCGATATGTGACATAATAGGTTATATGTGATATAGCCGGGTTATCTGATCAAGTGTTGATTCGATAAGATGTTACATTTGATATTAGTCGGTTATATGTGATATAGCTGGATTATTAAATTAAGTGTTGATTTGATAATTTAATGTATAATTATATATTTGATATGTTATATTACATTAACTAGTATTAGCTCACTTAAGATTTCTTTTCTCACATTTGATACACTTTACATATATGTGATATATGTATTGTTTTCTATTTGCATACATTATATATATGTGATATATATTATGTATCATGCTAGGTTACACTTGCAACATATATGAATGAGACTTTTACCATGCTAGGGTTTAAGCTAGGGTTTTATTTGTTTTAGGCAAATCAAACATTTGGATTTAGTCATGGTTAAGCTTGGAGAAGCTTGTAGAACATTGACCAAGTCTACTTGTTTGTCTTGCTTAAGATATTTCTTAACCCAACCATTAACCTTGGACTATGGTTTATTTTCTACATGAGTTAGGCATGACACTAACTCACCCATGGTTGCAATTCTAACCTCACTCTCTCATGAGTTTCTTTTCTTCTTCTTCTTCAACAAAAGAAAAAGCTTGCTGGGTTTTTTCCAAGTGAAGATTTAGTGTGATAAAAATAAATCTAAAGTGATCTCACTTCCTACTTCATCATCCTCTACTACTTGCCATTTAGTATAGGGTGTTTTCTTCACTAATCTCACCATTAGTAAAGAGATAGCTTGGGTTAATGTCTCCTAGACGTAGATCATCTTCGGCCTCGAAGACTTCGATGCAAGCATATTCGTTTCTTCATGGGAGCCTCTCTAGAGTCTGGGAGTTCATGATCGCAGCGAAGGGACTACTACATGGAGCTATTGAAGTGAAGGACCGGTCTACAAAGGTTGTATTCCTTGTTCACTTTAGATGTAAAGTGTTTACATTATGTTTCGTCGGATTTTCTAGTATCGATTCTAAAGTTAGGGTTTACTAGAACGACAATTTTTAAAATTGGCATGGACGATGCCTCCCGAAAACTTGCTGTCGTGCTAGGCAACCCAACAAAACCATGACTAAAGATAATGGTTAGATTAATAAATATTTAGAATAAAACAAAATTAGTGGACTAAAGTCAAAGCTTCTCCATGCTTCCACAAACATCTTAGCCATGCTAATTTCTACCTAATTTTGATTTTCCCCTTAATATTTAAATACCCAAATTATCTTAAATTAGGTATGAGTCTCATACACCTAAGTCTAATGTATCATCTAGCATGACACAAAATAACTACATTAATATATATCACATATATATTCAAATGTATTTGGAGAAAACATTTTCTTAAGTGAACTAATATTAGTTAATATATGTTAATATATCAAATACATAATTATACATTAAATCATTAAATCAACACTTGATTTAATAACCCGGCTGTATCGCATACAACCGACTAATATCATTTAATAAATTATTGAATCAACACTTGATTCAATAATCTGGTTATATCACATATAACCTGTATCGCGAGATTAGAATACGGTATCACATACACGTATTAATCTTGGTCCCGCACATATCACATATCTGCCCTACTTCGTTTCGCATAAGCTAGGAAATCTTAGTATAGGAGTCCAAAGACTCGTCAATACGCCAGCAGTATGTGATGATCATATCAGTCACCCACAAGCCGTCAGCGGTACTAGCTGGACGTAACGGCTACCCGGGTATTGAGCGATCAGAAGATCAACAAGCAAGCTTGTCCATACTCCCGTGAATCCAATAAGTAACACTACTGTACAGTCCGGTCTCTTCGTCTGATATGTCGCATATCTAGTCTGGGGGTGATAAACGTCAGACTCCAATAACTTGATAAGTCATGCAGATGTGAGGCTCATAATGGGTCCAAAAACTACTGATAACACTTACCAGTAAATGTCAGTATCAGCCCTGGCCAAGGACTTCCTATTATAGCCAATCGAGAACAACGCAACATCAACCCCCAATACCGGGAGAGACGAAACCCATCCTATCGCTCATTGCCTCCATGTGACTCGGGACTGTACCAAAAAACCACCGTTTTGCACGCTCTCTTGAACGTGGTAAGGTGGAAATCAAAGCACAGTGGGAATCACACAAGACTCTATGATGACCTCGGGTCTACAGAATAACCTGTACCAGTGTCATCAGAGAACTGCTATCTGACGATATGTATAATACCATCTAGGACTTCTCACCGAGTCCTGTTCAGTGTACCCAATCTCCACTGAGCACCCGTATACAATCTTTGATGTCAAACACCAATGGATGTGGGATCATCGATCGCCCATCAAACGGGTTAAGAAACGTATACGCTAGTCTACTCTGGAATATCGATGCCCTGTCTTGATACTCCTACGACTAGGAACAATTAAAGGATGGACTTATGGACTACCCTGGCCCCACTAGTATGATCTCCATCATAGTCCTAGTAGTTAAGTACACATCCTAAGGGCTTTATCAACATGTAAGAGAGAGACAGTATAGACAGTATAAAGATACAAGTATACATGTTAAGATAAAGAGCAACCAGATAGCATACTATCATGTCGAGCAAGAAAGTCATCTCTATATATGTCAAAGAATCCACTATAATATACAATCATGTACAATAATGGCCTCTAGGGCATACATACAACTAACAGAAGCTGCCCGCCAGGATGAACCGAGTATGAGGGTGCCCGATAGCCTCGTGATGAAGGATTTCGATCCTTGGCGTCGTAGGGCAGGAAGCTGCCCGCCAGGATGAACCGAGCATAAGGGTGCTCGGTCGCCTCGTGATGAGGGCTTCGATCCTTAGCGTCGTGGGACAGGAAGCTGCCCGCCAGGATGAACCGAGCATGAGGGTGCCCGGTCGCCTTATGATGAGGGCTTCGATCCTTGGCGTCGAGGGGCAGGAAGCTGCCCACCAGGATGAACCGAGCATGAGGATGCCCGGTCGTCTCTTGAGGAGGGATTTCGATCCTTAGCGTCGAGGGGCAGGAAGCTGCTCGCCAGGATGAACCGAGCATGAAGGTGCCAGGTCGTCTTATGAGTAGGGCTTCGATCCTTGGCGTCGTGGGGCGGAAGCTGCCCGCCAGGATGAACCGAGCATGAAGGTGCCCGATCGCCTCGTAATGAGGGATTCGATCCTTGGCGTTGTTGGGCAAGAAGCTGCCCGCCAGGAAGAACTGAGCATGAGGGTACCCGGTCGCCTCTTGAGGAGGGTTCTCGATCCTTGGCATCAAAGGGCAGGAAGCTGCCCGCCAGGACGAACCGAGCATGAAGGTGTCCGGTCGTCTCATGATGAGGGCTTTCTATCTTTGGCATCGAAGGGAAGGAAGCTGCCCGCCAGGATGAACCGAGCATGAGGGTGCCCAGTCGCCTTGTGATGAGGGATTTCGATCCTTAGCGTTGTGGGGCAGGAAGTTGCCCGCCAGGATGAACCGAGCATGAGGGTGCCCGGTCGCCTTATGACGAGGGCTTCGATCCTTGGCATCGTGGGGCAGGAAGCTGCCCGCCAGGATGAACCGAGCATGAAGGTGCCCGGTTGTCTTTGGAGGAGGGCTTTCGATCCTTGGCGTCGAAGGGCAGGAAGCCATCTGAAGGGTTCTGGCAGTGCCCCGGCCGTCGAAACGCGGCCAAAATGCGGAACAAAAAATTTCTAAAACCGGCGCTACCGCTACCCGAATCCCGGATCGATCTTAAACCCTAAACTAGCAAACTAAGAAGAGCTAGAATCGTTATACCGAGTTGATCCGTGTCCTTCGGTCTTCATTCCAAGCTCCTAGCGTCTCCTTGATGTGGTTTGGTCGCTGGTCTTCCTCCATCTCCGATGATCCACCCGAGGGAAACGACGCAAGCTCCAACCTCGACGAACGATGTAACCGACACTCCAAAGTCGCTAGCGATGGAGAGTGGGGTGTATGAAAGTGTTACTATAATTTTCTCTTTTTCCTTTTTGCTCATTGAGCAAGCATAGAAGATGAATGAGGAGGTGAGGAAATCTTGGCATGAACCACAATAAAAATGGCTAACTCCTTTTTGTGTATGAGAGAGTGAGAGTGGAGAGTGTAACAATGTGATGTTTTTCCAAATGAAATGAAGCCCCTACCCCTTGATTGAGTGGCCGGCCCACCCCCCTCTCTCATTCACCAAAAGAAAAAATCATATCCATTTAATCAAATAAAATATTCACAACCATACTTTGCACCATGCTTTGAACCATGCCACTCCATGCCTCATGCCACCTCACACCCTCCACCTCATTATCAAACAAATGATTTTTCTAAAAAGAAAAATCAATAATGAGGTGGCACACCTTCTAGAAGTCATTCCGTATAAAATACGGAATACTTCCCGGTACATGTATCGAAGTACATATACGCGTATTCGTATCAAAATACGAATAGCCGAGAGAGAATATGAATAGTGAACAATAATACTAGAATACATATATATAAATACATATGTAAATTATTAAATCAAAACCTGATTTAATAATCTGGCTTAATCCTAAACCGCTAGTATTATCAACCGTCCGATTAAAGTCTGCGCAGCAAGTGCACATATTTAATCGGACACTTGTATGTACCAACATACCTCATGTACACCATATCGCCTGAACCGTGAAAACCCTCTGTGTGGGACTCTAAAGACTCGTCAATACGCTGGCAGTGGGTTTAACCACAAGCACGTCAGCGGCACTAGCTGTACGTAACGGCTACCCAGGTATTGAGCGAAAGGGAGGCCGACGAGTAAACTCATCCTGAACCCCTATTGAGCCTAACAGTGACAATATCCGTACAGTCCGGTCTGTTCGTCTAAGAATATCGCATATCGAGTCTAGGGGGGTGGATAAAGTCAGACCCCTAACAACGTGAAATTTAATGTCGGCATGTAACCCATCACCTCCTGAGAAACTATCGATCCTGGATCAGTAATTCTCGTCTACCATGGCTATGGATTTGTGGTGATGGCCACCCGTACACAATGCGACATCAACCCCCAATACCGGGAGAGATGAATCCCCGACGATCCGATCACTGCCTCCATGTGGCTCGGGACTATACCCAACTAAAACCTGTTTGCACGACTCATTTGAGCCATGGTAGGGTAGTAATCAAAGCACAGTGGGAACTCACACGAGACAAATGACGACCTAAGGTCGATAGACTAACCTGTACACATGTCACATGGGAATCGCTATTTGACAATTGGTATAATACCAACTAGCAGGTTCCCGGCGAGTCCGTCCAGTGTACTCATAACCCAATGAGCACCTGCATACTATCTTAGGTGAACAAACTAACACCAATGGCTTGTGAGACCTGGCCACCGCCCCTAGTCGGGGTCTCGATCAGTATACACTAGTTTACACTGGAGTATCGATGCCCGGTCTCAATACTCCTACGACTAGGGACATTTAAGGATGTGCTTTAGACCGCAGCTCCTACATATATGATCACCATCATAATGCTGGCAGTCAAGCAAGAATCCTATGGTCTCTATCAACACGATGATAAAGACAAACCAGATAGCATACTATCATCTTGAGTAAGACTGTTTTATCGGTATAGGTCCTTACTCAATCATCATAATCACAAGTCTATGACTATGATAATTGCCTTGAGGGCACTATTGCCAAC
Source organism: Agapanthus africanus (assembly GCA_030015575.1). Classification (NCBI taxonomy): domain Eukaryota; kingdom Viridiplantae; phylum Streptophyta; class Magnoliopsida; order Asparagales; family Amaryllidaceae; genus Agapanthus; species Agapanthus africanus. The sequence continues at coordinate 383,493,767 of CM057345.1, read as the reverse complement.
AATCTCCCACTTTCACTTAAGGCCAATTATTGCGATGTCACATACTCACAGCCCATGTGATACGGAACACCCAACTTCTCTACTAATCAGTTTCGCAAAGCTCGTTTGCGAAAATAATTGCGTTCGAGAAATAGCCTCAGTGAGTGGATCCGCTCTAATGTTTCTTTCTGTATCTCTCTTAATCTCAACTTCACGGAGAAAAACTATCACCCGAAATGAGCAATACCTGTCCTAGAATATATCTGGATATCTGATGGGACCCAGTTCACAAACGAACTCCAAATCCAGCAAACTACTTAGACTGTATCGTCCACTGAATTTAATAAGTATCCTGCGCCATGCCTTTCCTCAGTATCCGCTTGGACCACCTGTCCAACATACCGTCCCTCAAAAGAGGGAAAACTATAACTTTGACAGTCACTCTGTCATCCATGTCACCTTGGAAGCCTGATATGACAACCGTCTCCTGAAGGAAGCTGCCGTTACCATATCTATAGAATATCCATTCATGTTTATAAAATGCTTCCCAATGTTTCTCCAGGATTGGATTAATATATCTGCTTATTGCATCTAGTGCAAAAGCAATATCTGGTGTGGGTACTTGATATTTCATGATTAACTCAATTGCCTCAGCAAGTGATATGCTAATCATGCAGATCCCTCTCCCCTTTAGTCTGTAAGACACCTTTAGAGAGGGTGACTCCATCACCTGCAGGTACACCACCATGCCAGGAGTCGTCCATTTAATGTCAAAATACCCAGATTAGGATACTTCCCAAATCTAGATCTAAAACAATAGATCTAGTGACCAGAAAACCTGATATTATATCCATATCCTATGTGGAGAAATAACTTTGTGACAACCAAAGTATAACCGATCGTAGTATAGGAATATCTCTTCCTATTAAGTGCATGTCATCCCGAATCCTCGGACATCACACCCTACCACCTTCTTACCAGATCCACCTCCTATTCTGATGAAGTCAAAACCTATGACTATCACATCAAAAATAGATGATCTATTTCCGCTATACCTGCTTTAGTCTATAAATAGACATAAGCAACTTGTTTACTATGCTTCCGCTGCTCCCACTGACTACAACAACCCTCTGGCAGAGTCATATATACGTACACTTCTAAAACTAGTTTAGAACGACGCTATACTCATCCTCCTGCCGGGCCTTATAGTCTAGAACAGCAGTAATGACAAGTCTGGGTAAACAAGAACCTCCCTGTCACCGTCTCTGAGAAGACCGAAGTACCTCTCGGGTGCCTGAGGTTACCCACCAAATCTGCGGAGTGGCTAATAGAACATCAAATCCAATTGAATCCTTAGGTTCTATTAAATTTCCAGTAATCGTTTGTGGTTCTGGAATAACTTCCAGTTCTACCATACTCCCACTTCTGTTTTCTGAAAAAATCCATTTTACTAAAACTGCGGTGAGTCAAGAACAATATAAATATTGATCTTCCTGATGGTAGAAAGTTATCCTTCGTCAAAGCCCGGGATAACCCACAAACAGCCATTACTGAAACGTGCCTTGAGTTTATCCGGATTCTAGTTTTAAGCATCAGCCGGACAACTCCCTATACCTTAACATCGTTAAGATATAAATTGATTCTATATATATCTAATATAGAAACAAAAGCACTAATCTAATTTGAACCAGATTCAAAAACATGTATCTGTCTCCAGTGCATATCAACCAAATGGAAAAAGGACAATCAACATTACTCATCTAGGAGTGCACCCATATATGAGTAACCCGAAAGAGAAGCAAGTTCTCAAAACTATTACTATCAACGGAATACCAAACACAAGTATCTATATCTTCGAATACTTCGAAGAATCCCGATACTTACAACAAATGGTTCTCTACTTTATTCTTATACCTATAACTTCTGAATGTCTGGACCTTGCATTTCAACGAAATACATGTCCAGAACTGGAGAAGTCATAAGTAAACAGAATATAGTACGAGTACCTACCCCTTTGTCCAAATGGACACTGGACAACATACAATACTTTGTACAAATCCACTGAGTTCAATAACTCAAACCCTGTGCGTCGTAGGTTGAAAAACTGTACTATGGTTAAGAAGAATTACATCGCTGTTGAATGCACCTTACCTAATCACCAACTGATATAGGTAAATGTCATAGACACAATATCAAAAAGTTGTATCTCACTTTATAAAATAAATGTACCGATATATCAGTTTGAAATTGGTGCATAACAACGGATATTCAAAACCAAATATTTGCCATCCGGCAAAATCCAGATGATTTCCTCAAATATTACCAATTACAACGAATTTCGATATAATGTGGATCTAATCACCTAATTCCCAATATCTTACTCCCACTAACCATCTGTAATAACATGCAGATGTGAGAAACTGATCTGGTAAATATATACCCTGGAGTTAGATTCTTATTGGGAAAACAATTTTCAATTAACATCGCACAGTAAAACTGAAACATGAAAATGTTTCGAAAGGGTAACCGGGTATTCCTAGTAACGCCTCTTCCACTATCCCGATTCACGACAGTAACCATATAGTTGCCTGCCCTCTCCGCAATCCCTTTATTATGTCTTTACTTATTACCTTCTGTACACCTCCTTTACGCTAATTGATTTTCTTCTTTCCCTACCCTTCGGCACCAGCCTAAGGTTTGGAAGAAGACTATCCAATAAGCGTAATAGGTGTACTCTCCTAATCCTAGGAGCCCTCGCAACCTGAGAGAAGGTAAAGAGAAAAGATATCTGAATAATCCTATTCTTTTTCTCCTGAACCAGAATCCATTCTCGAAAAAGTTCCTTCGAGTTCGTATATAACTATACGATGGATTTATCCAATGGAAGTGGATATCCGTAGTGATACGGAGTGTTCTAGAGAAAAGCAAAGTAGATGTAGGAGTGGCAGGGGTATACACTGTTTTTGTCGTGAATGATGGTGATCGCAATTTCCTTTGCCATTATTCTAATTCCTTTATATGTCTTTACTTATTACCTTCCGTACACCACAGTTAAGCTTGTTGGTTTTCTTCCTTCCCTACCGTTCGGCACCTGCCTATGGTCTGGAGGAAGACTATCCAATAAGCTCAATAGGTGTACCCTCTCCTAATCCTAGGAGCCCTCACAACCTGAGAGAAGGTAAAGAGAAAAGACAACCGAATAATCCTATTCAATCTCTCCAGAACCAGAATCCATCCTCGAATCAGATCCTTCGACTTCGTATATAACCATACGATGGATTTATCCAATGGAAGTGGACGTTCGTAGTGATACAGGGTGTTCTGGAGAAATGCAAAAGTGATATAGAAGTGGCAACAGTATATGCGACACCGTGACATTCCAAAAGCCAAAGTGTTTTAAGAAGGTTCGGTCAACTTGGTTTATGAGTTTTAGTCAAGGGTCGGGTCATAGTCGCAGCCACAGAGAGAGAGAGAGGGAGAGAAGAAACACTCAGCGTGCACTCTAACCTAGATCAGAATGATTAATCATTTTATCTAATCTGGATGGCTCCCACTGTTTCCTCGAATTCTCCTCCAAAACTAAAAAGAGAATCAGTCGGAATCACCCGAGGAGTAATCCTACTCATTAGTGGGAATCGGGATCCAACTATCATCGCATGATAACTTGATGGAAGCCACTCAAGTCATCACACTCCAGAAGGTATGCGCAATCCTTGCAAGTTTCCTGTATGTTTGAAACTCTCGATGTGATTTTTACCCTTAGGACCCAAGTGACCTTGACTAAAGATCAAAATGTCAAAAGGTCCTAGTCAAGTTCTACCCATCATTATCTGGACTGCATTAGACCCACCCGTACGAGCCTTGACTAAAGATCAAAATGATCGTACGACTGTCCTAACCAATCGCATTATCTCTGCAACAGAAAAGCACTACATAGCTACCGAACACTACGCCTCGGCTAAATGCACGACATACGTAGCACGAATACTAAGCAATACTAGTCTGAAATGACGGAGGGCTACGGCTGGTTTTTGGCGAAAAACCTTTAACGTAATGAACTTGATATCGTTGAAGGAATCCAAGTGGTTTTATAAATTTATAGTGGCGAAAACTTTTGCTAAAGAGGTCACTCCCGGTGAAGGGATCTCGGCTCTTTCCCCGTCGAATGGGGTGCATGATATCCCAAACCGAATACTACGATGCAAAGCAAAAATAATCGACTATAGTAAAGTTATTACGTTGACGCAAACTTTTACCCAAGGGGTCACTCCCGATGAAGGGATCTCAGCTCTTGCCTCGTCGAATGAGGTGCAGGATATTCCAAAATGAATACCACGATGCAAAGCAAAAGAGAACGTCTGTAATGTCAGGTTTTTAAAAACTTGGTTTCAACAACATCATATATAGGTTTGTTTTATCCTTGCATTGATAAGAATCAATGCAGTCCCATCAATTAATCACACCAGAAAAGAACGAAAATAAAATGTACGTATATGCCATCCGCATTCGCCACTGGGTCCCGTCATCACCCGTTAGGTTACTTAACTAACGACAGAGCGGGGACTGGACTAGCGCGGGTGCAAAACATATACAACATCTACTAGTATATATAAATATATATATAACATTCGTCCCAGGCATGATAAAAAACAACATCACAGAAACATCACAGAATGGTGGATAATCTGGAGCCCCGGGTTTCACTTAAGCCGCAAATGTGACCCGACGTTCCCTGTCATGTGGATATCATGTACAATGAAACCTAGACCCCTACGAGAGCGGCAAGTTACCCGCCAAAACTAGAAGTGAGGCAGCCCCCTTCAACAACGTGAATGGGCCACCCGGCACTTCAAGGAATCCGGTAACTTGAGCACCCCTCCTGGGTCAACCTATACCCCTTACGAGTGTGGCGAATAGCCCGCCAATTCTAGAGTAAGGTCCCCTCCGTCTGAATGCCTTGAGATGCGGACCAGTTGCCCTCTAGAACCTGGCTATTCGTGCACTCCACCTCGGGGTAATCCTAGTACAGAAAATAAAATAATATACAAGGATGACATCGACCTCAGCCCGGTCGTGCCCCAAAAGAATAATATACAAACTGGCAGTGACGACAGTCCACAAGTCGGACGCTCGCCCCGCAATATCAAATGTACAAATGAAATAAAACTGTACTAACATTGCACCACAGCTATCCACCACGACAATCCAACCAACATCATAGCACAACACAGAACATATACGTGAATGTCACGTTCGCAAACCCGTCTAAAAGAACATATAGCAGTTAGACGGGTTTACCGATCAAATGACATTCACGGTCGTAGATAGTAATGTAAGTACTGTCAAACGTACGCTTAAAATATCGATCGACTAACTTCCAAATTGGCCCCAATAGCAAAACAGCACTGCACAGAAAACTGGGCCAAAACAGAATATCTTAAAAATCATAATTCCATTTAATGGAGTTACAGTAAAAATTTTGGAACCCGTCGCTACTAGTCGACCGCGGAACCACCGCCAATAGGGGTATTACGCGGCGGTTCTGTGGCACAATAGATGAATCATGGCCTCAAAATTTTTGTGTACTCTTAAAATTGCCTGCACGGATTTTTAAGATGCCTTAAATAATTTTTTGACCACGTTTGAAAATCGACAGCAAACAGAAAAATGGAATCGTGTTTTTGGAAATTTCCATCGATCGATCTTTCAAGCACGTTAAACAAGCTAGTAAGGGGTTTAAAGGGTGGCTCTGATACCATGAAGGGTTCCGGCAGCGCCCGGCCGTCGAAATGCGGCCAAAATGCAGAACAAAAAATTTCTAAAACCGGCGCTACCGCTACCCGAATCCCGGATCGACCTTAAACCCTAAACTAGCAAACTAAGAAGAGGTAGAATCGTTATACCGAGTTGATCTGTGTCCTTCGGTCTTCATTCCAAGCTCTTAGCGGCTCCTTGATGTGGTTTGGTTGCCGGTCTTCCTCCATCTCCGATGATCCACCTGAGGGAAACGGCGCAAGCTCCATCCTCGACGAACGAGGTAACCGACGCTCCAAAGTCGCTAGCGATGGAGAGCGGGGGTGTATGAAAGTGTCACTACAATTTTCTCTCTTTCCTTTTTGCTCATTGAGCAAGCATAGAAGATGAATGAGGAGGTGAGGAAATCTTGGCATGAACCACAATAAATATGGCTAACTCCTTTTTGTGTATGAGAGAGTGAGAATGGAGGGTGTAATAATGTGATGTTTTTCCAAATGAAATGAAGCCCCCACCCCTTGATTGAGTGGCCGGCCTACCCCCCTCTCTCATTCACCAAAATAAAAAATCATATCCATTCAATCAAATAAAATATTCACAACCATACTTTGCACCATGCTTTGAACCATGCCACTCCATGCCTCATGCCACCTCACACCCTCCACCTCATTATCAAACAAATGATTTTTCTAAAAAGAAAAATCAATAATGAGGTGGCACACCTTCTAGAAGTCATTCCGTATAAAATACGGAATACTTCCCGGTACATGTATCGAAGTATATATACGCGTATTCGTACCAAAATACGAATAGCTGAGAGAGAAAATAAATAGTGAACAATAATACTAGAATACATATATATAAATACATATGTAAATTATTAAATCAAAACCTGATTTAATAATCTGGCTTAATCCTAAGCCGCTAGTATTATCAACCGTCCGATTAAAATCTGCGCAGCAAGTGCACATATTTAATCGGACACCTGTATGTACCAACATAGCTCATGTACACCATATCGCCTGAATCGTGAAAACCCTCTGCGTGGGACTCTAAAGACTCGTCATACGCTGGCAGTGGGTTTAACCACAAGCACGCCAGCGGCACTACCTGTACGTAACGACTACCCAGGTATTGAGCGAAAGGGAGGCCGGCGAGCAAACTCGTCCTGAACCTCTACTGAGCCTGACAGTGACAATATTCATACAGTCCGGTCTGTTCGTCTAAGAATATCGCATATTGAGTCTAGGGGGTGGATAAAGTCAGACCCTTAACAACGCGATATTTAGTGTCGGCATGTAACCCATCACCTCCTGAGAAACTATCGATCCTGGATCGGTAATTCTCGTCTACCATGGCCATGGATTTATGGTGATGGGCACCCGTACACAATGCGACATCAACCCCCAATACCGGGAGAGATGAATCCCCGACGATCCGATCACTGCCTCCATGTGGCTCGGGACTGTACCCAACTAAAACCTGTTTGCACGACTCCTTTGAGCCATGGTAGGGTAGTAATCAAAGCACAGTGGGAACTCACACGAGACAAATGACGACCTCAGGTCGACAGACTAACCTGTACACATGTCACCTAGGAACTGCTATCTGAAAATAGGTATAATACCAACTAGCAGGTTCCCGGCGAGTCCGTCCAGTGTACTCATAACCCAATGAGCACCTGCATACTATCTTAGGTGAACAAACTAACACCAATGGCTTGTAAGACCTGGCTACCGCCCCTCGTCGGGGTCTCGATCAGTATACACTAGTCTACACTGAAGTATCGATGCCCGGTCTCGATACTCCTACGACTAGGGACATTTAAGGATGTGCTTATAGACCCCAGCTCCCACATATATGATCTCCATCGTAATGCTGGCAGTCAAGCAAGAATCCTATGGGCTCTATCAACACTATGATAAAGACAAACCAGATAGCATACTATCATCTTGAGTAAGATTGTTTTATCGGTATAGGTCCTCACTCAATCATCATAATCACAAGTCCACGACTATGATAATTGCCTTGAGGGCACTATAGCCAACACCATCCGCCAGGATGAACCGAGCATAAGGGTGCCCGGTCGTCTCGTGAGGAGGGCCTCGATCCGCAGCGTTGTAGGGGTAAGAAGCTACCAACTGCGGATGGACCGGGCAAAGTAGCTGCGCAGTGGCCTCGAGATGAGGGCTTCGATCCTTGGCATAGATGGGTAGGAATCTACCCTCCAGGGATTGACCGGGCAGGGAAGCTGCTCGGTGGCCTCGTGAGGAGGGCTTCGATCTGCAGCGTTGTGGGGTAGAAAGCTACCAGCTGCGGATGGACCGGGCAGAGTAGCTGTGTGGTGGCCTCAAGATGAGGGCTTTGATCCGCAGCGTTGTGGGGGTAGGAAGCTACCGGGTGTGGATGGACTGGGCAAAGTAGATGCGCGGTGGCCTCGAGATGAGGGCTTCGATCATTGGCGTAGATGGGTAGGAATCTACCCGCCAGGGATTGACCAGGCAGGGACGCTGCTCAGTGGCCTCGAGATGAGGGCTTCGATCCACAGCGTTGTGGGGTAGGAAGTTATCAGCTGCGGATGGACCAGGCAGAGTAGCTACGCGGTGGCCTCGAGATGAGGGCTTTTGATCCTTACGGATGGGCCAGCAGGAAATTGCTCGGCCGCCTCGTGGTGAGGGCTTCAATCTGCAGTGTTGTGGGGAGGAAGCTACCAGCTGCGGATGGACCGGGAAGGGAAGGTGCTCGGTGGCTTCGTGACGAGGGATTTTGATCTACAGCATTTGTCGGGCAGGAATCTACCCGCTGCGGATTAGCAGAAGACATTCGTCGGTCCTGCACGGAGTTTCAGCATGGAAACAAAAGGAAGCAATTCAGATCGCAGAGAAGCAAGAATCTTTATTATTAAACAAAATATAATTTATGTAATTTAGTTTAGATTCTCCTGTATTGAGTGACCGGGATCGGCAGGTGTCCTTATTGCTCGGACTCGGGTCAGTCGGTGATGACCATGATCTTTCCGATCGTTAGCTCTGCGTCATTAATTTGACTGGCTTGCCTCCGATCTACTTTATGTTTGTCTCGTAGGTACTTTTCCAGGTGACCCGAGCGAATCAACTAGTCACGGAGTTGTTTGCAGTTCTTGGTCGGATGCCCTTGCGTCCTATGGAAGGCGCAGTAAGGGCCGCGGGGACGCTTTTCCTCCCTTGGGGTGATTGGAGGGAGCTTAAAGAAACTCTCTCTCTTTGATTCCTCTAATAGATCGGCTTAGGAGATATTCAGAGGAGTGTACTCCTGAAACCTCGGGGAGTAAGGTATTGGCCAGTCGACCCACTTCTTCTCTTCTCTGCCCCCTTTCTTTTGGTCGGCTCGGTCGGCTCGGGGTATTTTTGAGTTAACCTCGGACTCGAGTTGGATTTCCCGCTCGGTTCATGCTTTTACCTCAGCCATGGTCTTAGGCTGCGTCAATGCAAAAGAGCGGAGCCACTCCTTGTGCCTAAGACCTGACCTCAGAGCTATGATTACAGTTTCGTCCCTGTGCTCGGGAACTTCAAGAAGAGCGTTGTAGAAGCGAGTGATGTATCCTTTAAAGGATTCCTTGTCCCCGCTCTTTATAGTGAAGAGGTAATCGACGGTCCACTTCTTTCATCTGTTTCCGATGAAATGTCCGAGGAATTGGGCGGCTAGCTCATCAAAGGTAGAGATAGAACATGGCGTGAGTCTTCGGAACCAGTCTCGTCCAGCCCAGATGAGAGTGGTGGGGAACGCTCGGCATTGGGTAGCGTCGGAGTTGTCTTGGAAGCTCATGCCCGCCGTAAACGCGTCCAGATGGTCTTTCGGGTTGGACTTCCCGTCAAAGAGGGCCACTTTTGGAGGCTTGTTTCTAGAAGAGACGCGGACAGCGAGCAGCTCTTCAGTGAAGGGCTTCGTAAGTGAGTCGGCGGCATACCTGGCCCCCTCGTTTGAAGGAAGACCCTCCCGATGTATACCTTCGATTTTCTTTTCGAGGGCATCGAGACGGTCATGGTACCCCGAGAATTCGGCGTAGTCGGAGTTATGGCCCTTCTCGCTGGAGGCCTGCGCCTAGCTGCGGCTCCGGTTCCGTTCTATCAGGTTCCTCAGGTCCCCTGGAGAGATCATTCTTAAGTCATCGTGGCGAGTGCCGCCCGCGCGACCCCGTCGAAGGAGAGGGTGCCGGCCATGCCTGGGAGCAGGCGAGCTGACCGACACCTCCTCGGGAGGGACGGGAGCACGATGGGTCTCGGGGTGAGGATCTCTTTCACGAGACCTCGGTGTGGAGCTATGAGGTGCCCAACGGGTCATTGAATCGGTCGCCGCGGGGGACCTGTGGCCGCCGGAGATAGCAAGATGCTGTTCAGTGGTGCCGGCGTGGGCAGTGTCATCTCCCCCTCTGTGGAGGTCATGATCCCGGACAGGGGGAACGGCGGCCTGGGGGGCTTGTCCCGCCGTTTGGACGCGGACAAGAGCATCTACTATGGATGCGAGCCCGTCAATCCGTGCAGAGAGGGCGTGAATAGCGTTAGGGGGAAGGGTGGATCAGTCCGCGCCTCCATTGTGGGGAGGGCGACGGCTTGTGCTTAGATCGTCACGATGTTCACTTGCCATGAGTTCGAGATCGGAAGATCAACTTTCAATGAGTGGAATTTTCGTTCCCACAGACGACGCCAACTGACGGAGGCTAGGATCTCCTACAGATGTTGTCCTCCGTCGATCTGTCGCAAGCATTGGTGGACGGCTGAGATTGGTGTTGGAGGTTGCCTCCTTGAGTGTGTGGATCTCAGTGGGCTTGATAGGCGAAGCCGAGCTATCTGCAAAAGAAGTTCCGGGGTGGTTGTACCACCGTGGACCCTCCGACGATCAAGTTAGACGAGAAATTTGGGCAGAGTAGCGGCTTATTGGAATAAAATTGCGTTACCTGAGTCGTCTGAGAGAGGGGTTTATAAAAGGGTCGCATGGAGCGAGCCGGTGTGAGATCTACGCCGTCAGTTACGCCTATACATTACGCCCGCGTTAATGGCGGGATCCGCTCATTAATGGGGAAAATGAGCCTGCGTAGGACACGGGACGTGGGGCGGTGGATATCTTGCTTTGGCGAGATACGCGGAGCTGTTGCAGAAATGCTAAGGCCTCGCGTTCTCGCTTGTCCGGGAGAGCTGGGGAGACTTAACTCGGCATGAGGCTCGGAGACGAGCCGGGAGGCCGAGGAAGTTCAGCTCTGCAATAGCTCGGAGACGAGCAAAGGAGAATGGACGTTAGTTCGGCGGCTAGGTCGCTCTTGGGTACGAGACAGAGTGCAAGCTCGGGGATAAGCTGAGGAAGGTCATCAATGCTCCACACTGATTTTACCTCGGTATCCCTCCATGAGTTTAGTGAGCTGTCGCGGGTGACACGTCATTCGCCACGTGTCGTGATCTAAGGAAATACCATTTCTGAGCATCATCAAAAGCGAATTCTCAAAATCCGCTTTCCCATTGCATATGAAAAGGCGGATTCTCAGAATCCGCCTTAACATATATATTGGAAAAGCAAATTCTTTGAACCCGTTTACCCAATAATTTTCAATACTTAGGCCTACAAACTGATCTGGCCTTCTTTTCTTCACTCTTTCTTCTGCCTTACTCTGCTGAAAAAGCCTCATTCACTCGTCTTGATTTTTTTTTATTTATCAAAAACAAATCAAATACAATGGAAAACCAACCCTTTTATGGATTGCTTCTCATACATCAAATGAGCATAAATCAATGGGTATATCGCATGAAGTGGTAGAATTCTCAACTTTTTTTTTAATTTAAAGTTCAGATGTTAAATTTAGAGAGATTTCCATATGATCAGGTAAAATTTGGTTCCCGTATTTTATAGATTTTGCCAATCCAACTCATTATCCTCATCTTAGAATCCTAGTGTTTTCATGTCGATGAATCTATGTATTAATTTCTAATTTGGTGATGTGTGACCAAAAGCATGTGTATTACATGTGATCATTGCACACGGGGGATGCAAATCTTGATTTCTTTACTCAAGTGAGTGCCCAAATTATCCTTATTGTTTTCTAATTTTCAAACTGCTTGAAACTCATATTACTCTAATTATTTTCTCCACTTTTCGTTGATTATGAACAAATTTATTTCTTTGGTCGTATCTCATAATTTCTCGTTTATTCATTAGAATATATCACATTGTTAAATTTAGAGAGATTGTCACATATATTTCAATTCAAATATTTGAAAATAAAATGAATAAATCTTACAGAGTGGAGATAATATTAAAGTCGTCAGTAATGGTTGTGAAAGATGGCGGATTACCGATCCTCGTACTATCGAGTGGCATCACACAGCCGTTTTTTATGAAGTTTCATTACTGTGTTTGTAACATTTTAAAAATAAATAAATAAATAATTAAATAAATAAAATTCTTTAGATGAATTTTCTGATAATCGATAAAATAAACCGTATTTTCCGTAAAATTTAAAAATAATTATTTTTCAATATAGATTTAAATATGCCTATTTAAACTATGTAATTGCTAGTAATTGATATTATTTAGTGACTTATAAATTGTTAGTTTAATAAAATATTTTTCCTATATTAATTAAATTCAAATATTAATAGAAGCTTTAAATATACATTAAATTAGTGTAAATTACAAATTAGAAATGGGTTAATTTCACAAAGTGAACCATGACATATTAGAATTAGGTTTGTAGCATGCTCTTCTCTTCTTGATTTGTCTTCAATATTCTAGTAGATTCTAGCATGAAACAATTAGAAAATAAATAAAATTTAATAATTTATGAAAAGACATAAAAGAGGTATTAATTAAAGAAGTTTTCTACACACTTCTACCGCTCACCCTCACTTCTCTCTCCCCTCATGTCTTGGCCGAAATTCCCCCCACCCCCCCCAATGGCAGCCCCTCATTTCTCCAATTCCTTCTCACTTCAAAAATTCATCAAAATTTATGAAAAAATCCACAAAAAACATCACAAATTCCTAAGTAAATCTTTACTCATGATTCTTTTTCCAAACAAGCAAGGATCTTGGAGCAAAGTTAGCATTTTGGAGGCTAGGTTGTATGTTGATCTCATGTTTGTGGAGGTATAATCCTAAGCCAAGTGTTTGATTATTGATAAATCACTTTAAATCAATTTAATTAGCTAATTAATTGGTTCCAATTTCAAATTTGAAAATTCAAGATTAGGGTTTGTGATCAAGTGAGAATTTTTATCAATTATTTATGGTTTTAATGAGTAGATTAACATGTTAATGGAATGCAAAATCTAATCTAATTACTAGTTGCTAATTTGTTAGTTTAAAATTGTGATAATTATGCTATTTTGCAAACTAGGTTTTTAGAAATTGATTAAATAATTGAGATTAAAATCTAATTATGGTTTTCATGACATTATTAATATTTTAATTTGTTGTTTAGCAACTTAGATCATGCAAAACTTAGTTTAGTTGATGATTTGTGAATTTTTGCTTTAAAAGTGTTAAAATTGGATAATTTTGCAAACTAGAATTTTGGGTTTAATGGAAATTGATGAGATTAAATTTAAGTAATGCTTTGTATGACTTAGTTATGATATTTAGTGAATATTATGGCCATTAATTTTGTTAAAACATCAAGTATCGAATTAAAACGGTTATTTGAGGGTTTCTAGGTTTTCGGAAATAAATCGAATTGATTTATTTTGAGGTTTTTATGAGTTACAACTTATTTCATATTATAATTAGTGATTTGTGAAACCACGATTGGTATGTTTGGATTTTTCTCGATCAATCGGCGTTTGTACGCCGATGTCGAGGGTTATTTGGTTATTTTGCATGAGCGGGTCATAGGTTTTAACCTATGCGCGTGTCGTGTGCTGTTTTGGTTTTTATCCGCGATTTCGGTTTACGATATTATATATGTTTGAATATAGGTACCTCTCATGTGGACTTTGGACGTTGAAGAGGAGGATGGCGACATCGATTTCGGCAAGCGAGGATCAGGTGAGTAGATGTATATCTACGGGGGAAGTCGGGTGGATGGCATATAGCACCCCCGCAATTTCATAGGATATGACGTGGTCTTGAGATAGTTATATATAGATATGTTATTGCGAGACATGAATACTGAACAAGAAAGGTTCTAGGACGACCACGGAATGAAATTTTAGGTATTTTGGATGACACTCCTCCTATTCTAGTCCTTAGTCGCGAGACCCTAGAGTATAGGTTAGCGCGCGCGCACACACACTTGTTTTCTAGGTCTACAACAATACACGTGATATGAGGATGTTATGTGATACTTGGGGATGAGTTGATATGATCGGGCATGATGCGTGAGAAATTTGATATGTGACCGAGTTATGATATGAGATATGTTATGATATTACAGCGGATCGTTGGACGATGATACCATGTGATTGGTGATATATATTTGATAGTTGACCTGTACCCCGATTTTGGGATGCCGTACGATAGATTTTACCGTATGAGATATATATGTGATGATTGATCCACACTCTTGACTTGAGAAAGTCGTACTTTGTACGTGGCGCTATTGAGGCTGGATCGCCGACTACTAGAGATATAGACTCGGACTGTAGGTGGATTCTTCTTACCTATCGACTAGTTCTTTAGTTTAGTCCCTTAGATGGTTAGGTAGATGTTAGTTTAGGCTTGAGTCATACTTATTTTCAAAACTAACGAATCGTGCGCATTTTTAAAGACAGCTTGAGGGATTCTACGGATTTTTCAAAGGACGTATCTTTTTTCAAAACCCCGTAGCCCCTATTTTTCTAAAAACCACGATTCGTGCCTTTTTAAATACCAAAACGGTATGACTCGTATAGTAGAAAAGTATATTCTTCGGTATTGCGGTTATTACTAATTCTCTGTTATTCATGTTATTCTCATTATACTGCATGTTTATACATATGTTCCCTAACTGTTATGATTCCATCTGTTAGGACACCAGCACCATTACCGATAATGCGCATGTTCCACGTAAACATATTTGCCGGCTCATACACATCATCATCGGTAATTGCCATGTCATGTACACTTTAGAATATATTATCTCATTAATATAATCAGCTGAATGCTAGTTACCACATAATAGTTATGTGATTGCTCTCATGTGTTAACTTAGAGATTGCATTCTTTACATAGATACTTCATGCATTCATATATTCATTCATGTACTATTCTGGGGCTTTATGCCGATATTCACTGATTACTTACTCTTGATTCTTGGATTTCGGATTTCCATGAGATTTCTGGATTTGGGGGAAAACTGCAAGAATTTATAATAACTTCTCTTTTTCTCTCTCTCTTATTTAAAATACCAGTTGCGGTTTTCTCGTGATGTATGTGTCGTCTACCATGTGTTTTCATGATTGCTGTTGGATTTCGAGACCCGATTCGAGGAGTAGGATGAACCGTTTTGGGTACATGGTGGGCCCGATAAGATACCCCGGGACAAGAAGCTCGAGTTGTAGATGATGAGCCTAGCAGGGGAAGACTACCTATCGGTGATGTCTTGCGTGGCGAATATCCGGAGGATACCGACCGTTGTCGTGAGATTTGATGATATAGGCCGATCCGGACTGACGGAGCCCGAGATATTGAGACATTGAGATATTAAGATATTGAGATGTTGAGACATTGAGGTACTTAGACATTGAGATATTGAGACTTGAGATATTGAGATATTGTGTCGATGCTGGACACGGATTTCTGTCGATTTCACTGATGATGTTTTAGTTTTATTATATGAGATTTATTGATGTTTTTCTTATATCAGATTATTCAGATTTTCGTGATTGATTTTATCATTCATGATGCATTCATACCTCAGCTATGTGACTCATTACTGTTTAGTGACACTGACACGATGCACTGAGTACTGCACTTTTGCAAAGATGCTTACCTTGTCACTACTAGATGACCAGTGTTATTTATGTATATTATTATGACCTAGGAGATCGTCGTGCATACGATTTCTACTCGTAGATGTCTTCTACTCACGAGTTGGCAACTCACCCCCGTTGTGCCAAATTTTCTTACAGGTTCAGATGTACAGGTTTCCTTGACGGCTTGCTGGCACACTATTTCATTTAGGGTGATTGCTTGGTAGGTTGGTTCATTTGTATCGTGACCGCCGTTGTATTTTTATTCATTACATTTGTATCTAGTAAGCTCCATCAACCAGACTTGTATTACTTGATAGATTTAGAAGACCAGTTGTTTATTCTTTCGACCTTAGAGTCGCGCTAGTATTATTATGGTTTTCTGGTGGATTTTGGGTTTTCTTTTGAGCTTGATCCTCGCCCTTCGGCGTTGTATATTATATTATTTTGTTTGCGTGGTTGTGTTCGCTAATTGGCGAAGAGCTAGCTCCTGCTTGGGGATGCCTTTATTATTGCTTACGTATATATTCTTGTTTGTACCCGTTTGGGGCCAGTTTTTACAAAGGAGACTCTGCCGAAATTTTTGAGAAAATTTGATGTTACTTTTAAACATATTTTCCTACACTTCTTCTTTTAAATGCTTTAGATTTCTGGGCTTCGGTTTGCTTAGATTACGTTACGCCTCTAGACGTTTCGTAATTTAAGTGCCGGTCACGTTCCGTACCTTCGGGTCGTGACAAAGTTGGTATCAGAGCGTTAGGTTTTACCTTTCTAATGTAGGATGACCCTTGGTTGATGGAGTAGGTGACTAAAGTAGAGTGACGTACCGTGGGTATGTTCCGCGGCATACTTACAATACGCTACTCCGCTTAAGGAGCCTTAGGATGTACATTTCTTTGCACCGTATTCTATTCGTTCCTTCGATCTATCTTCGTCGATATCAAATGGTTGTTCTGTTACCACGGTCGCACGGGCAGAGAGAGCTGCGACTAGAGTTGCGGTCAGCATGAGCATTTAGATATGTCGTTTACTATGTTTTCTCGTGGATGCGAGCATTGATATATACATCGGGTGATCGGGCCGTTGCTAAAGACCGGTTAGAATGTGATGACCGTTAGTGTATCGTCTATTCTCGAGGATCAAGGCACTGTTTAGCGTGCGGACGAAGGGTATTCACATGTCGTCTAGGCGAAGTTAAAAGGTTTGAACGATTGTTAGAAACCCATTTTTCCAAGTTTAAGGTATTCGGAAGAACATGCAGATAATTCTATGGACCCCCTAGAAGAATGAAACCCTAACTCGACATAATGACCATGAGAACGCCCTTGAACCTTAGGGTTTTTGGCTGTTCCGCGGTGCCATTAGTGAGGCTTGGGTTTGCCCTTCTACGGCTGGTCCGCAGGTGCTGTGGCATGTAATGGATATTTTTAAACTGTACTTGAGTGTTGAGCTCTCGGGGAATTATGTGACTTTGATGAATCGATCGAAAAGTTTAACGTAGTCCGGATATCTTATGATGGGATACATTGCTTGGGAGACTCTAGATATGAGTATATCCGTTTGTAGCACAGTTCATACAGCTACGAAGAGACGAGTTCGAATCAGTCGACACCAGAGGAAAGAGGAGCACATCGACGTCGGTGTTACAATTTGCGATTTGGTGATTTGAATTTCACATTTTCGTTGTTTGGATTTTGGTATTTTGAGCATTTCGTTTTATGATTGGTCTTCCTATGTACATATTCTTTGCACTCGATTCGTGTTCCATGTATCAATTGTATTGTATTGATGTTCGTTTTGTGCATACCCATTGCACTTGATTTTGATTTTATACATTCTGAGATACTGATTTGATTTCGTGTATATGGGTTGCACATGATTTTGAGCTTATGCTTTCGGTATAGTTTTCATGCACTTTTCGTACTTTTATTTGGTTTTGTGCACACTGATGCAGGTGGTTGTAAGTTTATCTATCGCGGTATACTTGATTTTGATTCGGTGTATGTCGTATACCGCTGATTTCAATTTTGGATATTCGATTTATGTTTTCGTGCACCATGTGCACTTGATTGAGATTCTTGCGCACACTTGGCGCACTTGATGCGATTTTGTGCACACCATATGCACTAAATTGAGATTTGTGCAGATTAGATGCACCTGATATTGTTGTCGTGCACGCCCGTTGCACTTGACAGATGTTTTTGGTGCACACCGTTGCACTCAGTTTTGTTTCTGTGCATATTCGTGGCATATGTATTTGGTTTCGATTTCCGTGTGCACCGGACGCACGTGGTATTTTGCATGCTGTATTGGAAATTGATTTCATTTTGAGCATCATATTTTTATGATATATACTATAGGGTATAGTAATTAAGCAGGACTGTTCTGAGAACAGTACCAAAGGTGTTTTTGCATGCATTGATAGTTACCGAAGGGATTTCCAAAAGAGAGCTATAGTCTCAATATTTTCTTATGTGTCTGAGATGACACGAAATATTTTCAAAGGAAACCCTTCTAAATTATTTTCAAAAGGCGGGACATGTATGTTAAATAAAAGATATATATGTATAGCTATTTTTCCTTAAAATGAACGTCCGCTACATATGCTGTGATACGCGCATCGCGCAGCGATTTAAAAAAGGGGTTTTTTGCATGCTTCTCTATTCAGATGTTTGGACGATTTTACTACGATGCGTACTATATACAAGTTATAGTTTTGATGTATATCATGTTGGTTTTCATATTGGAATTTGACATCGTATTTTCACCATAACTCCGATGATTACGTTATACTTGACGGAGTTTTGATTTTGAGTTATGCACTTGTTTATCCTGCGCATGCAAATGTGTTTTAGGTATTGATGATTTCGGAGCCCCGACGATCTGAGTGTTTTGCTAAATATTTTAGTATTTGGGGGAGTTTTAATTTAAATTCAGGGACCGAATTTTTTTAAGGGGGGAAGATTGTAACATTTTAAAAATAAATAAATAAATAATTAAATAAATAAAATCGTTTAGATGAATTTTCTGATAATCGGTAAAATAAACCGTATTTTCCGTAAAATTCAAAAATAATTATTTTTCAATATAGATTTAAATATGCCTATTTAAACTATGTAATTGCTAGTAATTGATATTATTTAGTGACTTATAAATTGTTAGTTTAATTAAATATTTTTCCTATATTAATTAAATTCAAATATTAATAGAAGCTTTAAATATACATTAAATTCGTGTAAATTACAAATTAGAAATGGGTTAATTTCACAAAGTGAGCCATGACATATTAGAATTAGGTTTGTAGCATGCTCTTCTCTTCTTGATTTGTCTTCAATATTCTAGTAGATTCTAGCATGAAACAATTAGAAAATAAATAAAATTTAATAATTTATGAAAAGACATAAAAGAGGTATTAATTAAAGAAGTTTTCTACACGCTTCTACCGTTCACCCTCACTTCTCTCTCCCCTCATGTCTTGGCCGAAATTCCCCCCCCAATGGCAGCCCCTCATTTCTCCAACTCCTTCTTACTTCAAAAATTCATCAAAATTTATGAAAAGATCCACAAAAAACATCACAAATTCCTAAGTAAATCTTTACCCATGATTCTTTTTCCAAACAAGCAAGGATCTTGGAGCAAAGTTAGCATTTTGGAGGCTAGGTTGCATGTTGATCTCATGTTTGTGGAGGTATAATCCTAACCCAAGTGTTTAATTATTGATAAATCACTTTAAATCAATTTAATTAGCTAATTAATTGGTTCCAATTTCAAATTTGAAAATTCAAGATTAGGGTTTGTGATCAAGTGAGAATTTTTATCAATTATTTATGGTTTTAATGAGTAGATTAACATGTTAATGGAATGCAAAATCTAATCTAATTACTAGTTGCTAATTTGTTAGTTTAAAATTGTGATAATTATGCTATTTTGCAAACTAGGTTTTTAGAAATTGATTAAATAATTGAGATTAAAATCTAATTATGGTTTTCATGACATTATTAATATTTTAATTTGTTGTTTAGCAACTTAGATCATGCAAAACTTAGTTTAGTTGATGATTTGTGAATTTTTGCTTTAAAAATGTTAAAATTGGATAATTTTGCAAACTAGAATTTTGGGTTTAATGGAAATTGATGAGATTAAATTTAAGTAATGGTTTGTATGACTTAGTTGTGATATTTAGTGAATATTATGGCTATTAGTTTCATTAAAATATCAAGTTTCGAATTAAAAGGGTTATTTGAGGCTTTCTAGGTTTTCGGAAATAAATCGAATTGATTTATTTTGAGGTTTTTATGAGTTACAACTTATTTCATATTATAATTAGTGATTTGTGAAATCACGATTGGCGTGTTTGGGTTTTTCTCGATCAATCGGCGTTTGTACGCCAATATCGAGGGTTATTTGGTTATTTTGCATGAGCGAGTCATAGGTTTTAACCTATGCGCGTTTCGTGTGCTGTTTTGGTTTTTATCCGTGATTTTGGTTTACGATATTATATATGTTTGCATATAGGTACCTCTCATGTGGACTTTGGACGATGAAGAGGAGGATGGCGATATCGATTTCGGCAAGCGAGGATCAGGTGAGTAGATGTATATCTACGGGGGAAGTCGGGTGGATGGCGTATCGCACCGCAATTTCGTAGGATACGACGTGGTCTTGAGATATTTATATATAGATATGTTATTGCGAGACATGAATACTGAACAAGAAAGGTTCTAGGATGACCACGGAATGAAATTTTAGGTATTTTGGATGACACTCCTCCTATTCTAGTCCTTAGTCGCGGGACCCTAGAGTATATGTTACGACCCGCAGGATACGGAACGTGACTGGCACTTAAGTTACGAAACATCTCAAGACGTCCGTAAAATAAGTAAGTCAAAACCCAGAAATCAAAACCAAAAAGCAAAAGAGTGAAGGAAAACCAATCAATTGAAAGCGAGTTTATCAAATAAGTCATATCAAGCCTTTTTAAAAACAATATCAATTTTTCCGAAAATTTCGGCAGAGTCTCCTTTGTAAATACTGACCCACAAAATGGGTACAACAAGAATATATATGAATACAATAAATAAGGCATCCCCAAGCGGGAGCTAGCTCTTCGCCACAAGGCGGTCATAAATCCCACGCAATGTAAATCAGCAATGTGCATAAATAAACATAAGAAGCATAAGTAAAATAGCATGTCGACTCAAGTGAGCTCGACCCCAAAATACAGCATAAAAAGCCCATAAATCTCACAGTCTCGCCTCTAGGTCAATATACAACAATACTGGTAGATACAGTAGATGGAGTACTCTAGATACAAAGAATATATAAGGTGGTACAAAATAATAATACAACCCACCTACGAGCAAAAACCTCGAGTCCAGGCAAAAGAGGTAAAAGAAGCAAGTGCGCCCGCCGCTACTGTGCTGACGGAGCGGACCTGCAAAGGACTGTGGCACAACGGGGGTGAGTTGCCAACTCGTGAGTAATAAATAATATCTATATAGGCTATCGCAAGCATGCACACAAGCATCCTAGCATCTATAATACAGGTATGGCAGGATATACTAGCAGGTATGTATGCAACATGAATGTACTAGCAGGTATGAATGCAATATGAATCAACTCGTGATCTGAATATATAGGTACAAGAAGTCATATTTTTCATTTAGGAATCTCTTTTCTTTTAAATATCAGCACAATACCAATAGAATCAACAAGAATCCGTGTCCAGTATCGACACCTCAAAACTGTCTCAATCTCATGTATCCATATCATAGTACCTCTGGCCTCAGCCGTCCGGCTGACCCATCTCAAATATCAATATCTCATCATCTCGCGGCCACGGTCGGTATCCTCTGGATATCCTCCATGCTAAAAAGTCACCGGTAGGTAGTCTATCCCCTGCCAGGCTCAACGTCAGCAACACGACCTTCTTGCCCCGGGATACCTTACCGGGTCCACCATGTACCCGAGACGGTTCATCCAACTCCTCGAAACGGGTCGTGAAAACCACAGAAAACTTAAGGTGGACGACACTTACATCACCAGAAAACCACAATTTTGCATATTTTAAAAACGGTAATAAGTTTTAGAAATTTTGCGGCTTTCCCCCGAAATCCAGAAATATCATAAATCTCAAGAAATTATCATGAATGCATACGTCAATGATAATGAATGCATATGGTATCAATGTTCAAGTTGGGATGTATGATTAATAGACTAGGCATGAACAAATAATATGATGAGGTACATGCACATGAATAGCAATCCTACGATTTCATTTTAAGGATTTAAAGGCAATAGCACAGGTTAAAGCATCAATTATAGTAAAAGGTTTCAAATTATAGGTTATCTAGTGTGGTTGCATGGCAATTACCAGGGTGTGTGTGTACGCATGAATAGTGCTCGTGCTGCATATAAAAACCCTGGCAATGGTGCAGGTGTCCTATAGAATGGGTTCGCATATGTATGTCAAATAAAGCATGGATGTAGTTACTAATATTACTAGAAATCTTTAACTACTTAAACTATCGGGCGACTTGCGCCATCTAAACGATAGTCCCCCGTAGATGTTACATCTACTCACCGGAATCCCCAGCTAGCTACGTCCAATCACCGCTTTCCCTTTTCGTGCCGCGTCCGAAGTATCCGCGACCAAACCTGGAATTTGCACCAATACAAAACATAAGGTTACATATCATGAAACGACACAAATCCCAAACGAAAATATCAACGTTCACGAGTTAGGCACAACGTGCACAGAGTGCGCGGAACACACACGAAAATCACAAAAACTAACTATAATCGTCATTTTGGGACGCCCAGCAAAACTAAAACCCGATCACACAAAATTGTGCACTCACACATCCTAAATGTCGTAGGATATGCTAAAAATATAATCAAGTTATCACAAATAATTCATCATATAATTTTATAAAAAAACTAGTAAGCATTTACATTCCAAAATCGGTGCAAACATCGCCGATTTGTGATAAAGTGCATACATCATCGCATAACCACCCAAGTTAACCATTAGAAAGCCACTACAATTAATTTAACCCAATTACCATGCTACAAAACCCATTATCCAAGCACAACCCTTTCTTGAATTTATAACCTAGCAATTCCAAATCAAATTCCACACTTACAAATTTAAATTAACACAAATAAAAGCCCACATAAGAAAATTAACCTCTTAGATTAGGTTAGCAAAATAACTAGATAGAAAAATTGATTTAATTAGCCTAGTAATGGTGTGCTAAAACCCAAGTTCATATCAAACTACCCTCTTTAAAAAAAACTAGATTAGAAATTAACAAAAGATTTAACACTAAACAATTTAATTAAAGGAATTTAACCATAAGTAATCAAATGGGTCAAAATTATACCTCACTTTCCTAGGGATCTAGCAAGAGAATTTGCCTTCAAAGATGGCCTCCTAGCATCCAAGATCCATGCAAAAATGGCTAAGGAGAATGGAGGAAGGAAAAGGTTTGAAATTGTGAGGTAAAAATTGAATTTTTGAAGCAATTTGTGATGTTTTTTGAAGGAAAAAGAAGGGAATTAGGGGGGGGGGGGACAGCAGCTGCTGCAGGATTCGGCCAAGAGGGGAGTGGGGAGAGGTGAGAGGTGATGTGAAAATAAAAACCAAAGTCATAGCCCTCACATCTCACATAAAACCCATACCCAAATTACTATATTTTATTCCAATCATACCATTTCATTCACAAGAGATAAAGGAAAAAAAAGGAGGGGGTGATTCCTACTGTGGTGGGGCTGTCCAAGGGAGTGAGGAATGAGTGTGAGAGATATCAAAAAAAAATTTCATGCAAAAAGACCCCCAACAATATCATATTTGCAAGTTTTAGTTCAAATTAATTATATTTTTGTTTTCCATAATAAAAACCAATTAAAACTTGAAATAAAATACTAAAAAATTATATTACAACTAGATTTTAATTAACATGATTCTAAAGAGTAAAATTAGCCCATTTAAATTTGTATTTATCGCTAATTTAATGTATTTTTTTACCGGCTTAAAATAATATTAAAATTTGAAAAATTAGGGAAAAATTTTAAACGACCAGAATTTTATAAGCAACTCATTAGCTACTAAAAACAAGCAATTATCTATCCAAATTAGGTGTAATTAGGCCTAAACTGCAAAATAACAAAAAAGACGATTTACGGAAAAATACCAAATTTTCACCGATTTTCGGGAAAACACCAAAACGACTTTTCAAGACGCTACAATCTTCCCCCCTTAAAGAAATTCGGTCCCCGAATTTAAAAATATAACTACGCGTACCTTCAAAGAGATGGGGGTATTTCTTCCTCATCTCGTCCTCGGTCTCCTAGGTAACCTCCTCGCTGCTCGGGCCACGCCAAAGGACCTTGACGGTCGGTATAACTTTCGATCTCAATTTCTTCACCTGTCGATCCAGGATGACCACCGGCTGCTCTGCAAAAGAAAGGTCGCGCTTTAACTGGACTGTTGGGTGCTGAATCGCATGCGAAGGGTCGTGAAGGTACTTGCGGAGCATCGAAACATGGAAGACGGGGTGAACATCGGGAAAGCTGGGTGGAAAAGCCAAACGATACGCAACTGCGCCGACACGCTTGAGGATCTCGAAGGGACCCACAAATTTGGGACTAAGCTTTCCTTTTTGCCCAAATCGCATCACGCCCTTCATCGGAGAGACCCTCAGAAAAACATGATCGCCAACTGTGAACTCTAGTCTGCGACGACGTCTGTCCGCATACAATTTTTGCCTGCTCTGAGCCGCTCTCATCCGGTCTCGAATCAACTGTATCTTCGCTGTCGTCTCCTCAACAAGCTGCGGCCCCAAAATACTGCTCTCGCTGAGCTCTGTCCAACAGACGGGCGATCTGCATCTTGTAGGGTTGCTAGGCACGCGCACAAGAGTCTACGAGGCATCAACCATGCCCGATTAAAAAATTAGCCGTGCCGAACAACCCGAATACGGAACTTTAAACTAGAGATTGGGCGAAAACTAACATGCTAAACATTTTAACACTAAGTGAGAGGGATTACAACCTTTGTAGATCCGGTCCTTCACTTCATATGCTCCGTGTTGTGGTCCCTTCGCTGCGATAATCGGGATCCGGACTCTCGAGAGGTTCCACGAAGAGAAAGACGCAACCTTTGCTTCCGATCTTCGATACTAAGATGATCTACCTTGAAGTTTCTTTAACACAAGCTAACACTCATGAAATGATGTGAACACCCTCATCTAAATGGCAAGGGAAGATAAGGATGATGAAGTAGGATTTTTTCTCTCTTTATTTATCTTTTTCTCATATTTATTCATCACTTTGGAAAAATCAAGCAAGCTTTTTCATGAAAGAATGAAGGAAGAAGAAGAATAGTGATCCATTTCCTTTTGTGATGAATAA
Organism: Agapanthus africanus; assembly: GCA_030015575.1. Lineage (NCBI taxonomy): Eukaryota > Viridiplantae > Streptophyta > Magnoliopsida > Asparagales > Amaryllidaceae > Agapanthus > Agapanthus africanus. The sequence goes on along the minus strand of CM057345.1, from coordinate 383,468,707 downwards.
GAAAGGATTAATATGAAGAATAATGCAACCATGGTTGACTTAACCATTGTAGAGAATTGACTAGGGTTAGGGTTTGGGTTGGGTTAAAGCATGAGTCACTTGTAAATATCTTTATCATGACAAAAAGAAAAGCTTCTAGAAACATCTAGAAAGCTTAACCCTAATCCAAACCCTAATCATGTTTAAACTCCACTAAACAAGTTGCATTAGTTATCATATCATGTTACAATATTATATATCACATATATAATATTTATCGTAACCAAATAAAATAATACAATTAACATATATCGCATATATATCAATGTATTACCCGAGTGAGAAAAAGAATCATTTAGTGAGCAAATATTAGTTAATGTAATTTAATATATCATATATATTATTATACATTAAATTATCGAATCAACACTTGATCCGACAATCCGGCTATATTGCATATAACCGACTAATATTTATCCGTACCGATTCATCGAATCAACACTTGATCCGATGACCCGGCTGATATCAAATATCGCCAGAATAGAATACGGTATCACATATCGCATTATACTCGGTCCCGCACATATCACATATGTGCCCCTACTCCATTTTGCCTGAGTCAAGAAACCTCTGTGTAGGACTCTAAAGAATCGTCAATACACCGGCAGTAGGTGATGATCATATCAATCACCCACAAGCTGCAAGCGGTCAGCTAAACGTAACAGCTACCCAGGTATTGAGCGCTCAGAAGATCAACAAGTAAGCCTGTACATTCTCCTGTGAATCCAAACAGTAACACTCCCGTACAGTCCGGTCTCGTCGTCTGATATGTTGCATATCTCGCCTAGGGGTGGTAAACGTCAGACCCCAGTAGCTCGATAAGTCGTGTCGATATGAGGTCTATAACAGTTCGAGAAACTACTGATAATACTTACCAGTAAATCTCAACAACCCTGGCCAGGGATTTCCGGTTATAGCCAATCGAACACAGCACAACATCAACTCCCTATACCGGGAGAGACGAATCCCCTCCTATCGCTCATTGCCTCCATGTGATTCGGGACTGTACCCAAAAGCCACCTTTTTGCACGCCCTCTTGGACGTGGTATGATGGAAATCAAAGCACAGTGGGAACCACACAAGACTCTATGACGATCTCGGGTCAACAGACTACTCTGTACCAGTGTCACCGGAGAACTGCCATCTGACGTATGGTATAATACCATCTGGGAGTTCTCGGCGAGTCCGTCCAGTGTACCCAGTCTCTACTGAGCACCCGTACACCATCCTTGATGTCAAACACCGATGGATATGGGATCATCCATCGCCCATCATATGGGTCAAGATGCGTATACGCTAGTCTACTCTGGTGTATCGATGCCCTGTATCGATACACCCTCGACTAGGAACAGTTATAGGATGTACTCGTCGACTACCGTGGCCCCACTAGTATGATCTCATCATAGTCCCAGTAGTCGAGTACATATCTTAAGGGCTTTATCAACATGTAACATAGAGACAATCAGAGTACATGTTAAGATAAAGTACAACCAGATAGCATACTATCATGTCGAGCAAGAAAATCCTCCCTATATATGTCCTAGCATCCACTACAATATACATCGTATGTACAGTAATGGCCTCTAGGGCATACATATAACTAACAATCTCCCACTTGCACTAGGGTCATCTGTTATGGTATCGCATACCCAACAATTAGCTGCAGTTGAAATATCTCATACTCAACCATCCCATAAAAGTCTCTACTGGGAAAAAGGCCTTCGTGAGTGGATCCGCGCTGTTGTCCTCTGTGTCTACTCTCCTAACCTCGATCTTCCTGGAGATCAACCATCTCCATGATCAGGTGATACTGCCTAAGAATTATATCTGGATTTCTGATGGGATGGTAGTTCCTTGGCTAAAGCCACAACTCCATTGTCACACAATGGTAGGAACGAAGTTCATCTCATGAACTTATATGTATCCAGACTGCCTCTTTGGTAGCATCCTTGGTAACGATGTATCTTGCCTTTAATCATCTAGTATGTCACGGTGTCTAGCTTGGAACTCTTCCAACATACCGTCCCTCCACGGAGGGTATAGACAATGCCTGCGACTGACATTCAGTCGTCCTTATCACCCTGGAACCTTTCCAGTGATTCTTCCCAGGATCGATTGATACCATCTCACTACAACTAGTGAGTATCCTAATATCCAATTAGATCTATCTCATAGATCCAAAACCTAGGATTTAGTAGGTATCACTTTGATCCTATATGGAGAATCCTTGTGATAAGTGGAGATTGACCGTGCGTAGCATAGGAAACTTCTTCCCTATCAAGAGTATGTCATCCACGTACTCTACGAGGATCTCCACCATACTCCCTACTACCTTTTTGTATATACAAGGTTCATCTATCATTTTGATGAAGTCAAATTCTTTGACTACCACATCAAAACAGATGTTCCAACTCCGCGATGCCTGTTTTATCATATAAAACATCTTGCACACGTTTCCGCTGCTCCCACTGTCTACGAAGCCCTCTGGCTGTGTACTTATAGACGTTCTCTTCTAAAACATCACTTAGAAAAGCAGTCATGACACCCAACCACCAGATATCGTAGTCATGGTATGTAGCCGTGGCAAGTAGGATCTGGATGGACTTAAGCATAGCTTTGAAAGTCTCAACCTTTTCATGTACACCAAGTAATCTTCTCAAGATATACTCGCTCCTGATGGGGATTTAACCCTTCAGATAAAGCAACCAAAGTCCATACTTTGTTGGTGTATAAGGATTCCATCTCAGATCGATAAGCACCCAGCCATTCTTACAGAGTCCCACTCCTGATGGCCAGCTCGAAACTAGTTGGGTCATCATCTCATGATGCAATCCTCGCTCCCACTGTCATAGAGAAACTGAAGTATCTCTCAGGTGGGTGAGGAACCCTACTAGATCGGCGGAGAGGCTGAGGTTCGTCGGAAACTATTGAATCCTTTGGTTCTACCAAATCATCAGCTGCAGTTTGTATAGCTGGAACCTTTCCAGTTTTACAGCGCTGACCTTGCCTCGAGCTTGTCCGGATTTTTCTTTTAGACAAAGGCCGGACAACCCCAAATCTTAACTTACTTAAGATATGGGCTCTTCCCTTTCTATATCGCATATGAAGTGGTAGGCAACTGATTTGATTTGAACCCTTATTCAATAGGTATGCAGCTTCTCAAGTGCATAACTCCCTAAAGGAAATAGGAAACTCAGTAGTACTCATCATAGAGCACACCATATCACATAGGGTGCTATGGCTCCACCCCGATACACCGACATGCTGTGGTGTATACGGAGGAGTAATGCTGAGAGAGAATCTCATTCCCCTTTAGAATAGTCCAGGAATTCCGTGCTCAAGTATTCTCCTCCTTGATCACATCAAAGGACATAATACTTTTACCCGTATTTGTTGGTTCTCTACTTCTAACTTATATTCTGTGAATATCTCAAAAGCTTCGGACCTGTGTTTCAACAGAAACATATGTCTGAATCTTGAGAGATTATCAGAGAATGTAATGAAGTAGAAAGAACCGATCTTGGCATGTATAGACAGGGGACCTTACATACATCAACATGTATCAATCCCAAGAGTTCACTAACTCTTTCTCTGTTTCCAATAAACAGAGCTATGGTCATCTTATCTTTGTGACATGACTGGCAAGTTTCATAAGATGTAAATTCAAACTAATTTAAATATGCATCTAAATGTAACTTTAGCCAGTCGGGTCGCATTGATATGACCTAGTCTACAATGCCTCAAGAAGGATTTGTTCATTTCTGAACTCTTCCTCTTGTGTGTGTTCTGTATACTAAGAACTGTAGTTTGATTTAGAACGTCAATGATTTTAGATAACGTGCCTGAACCGATCAACTCTTGATATAGGAAATGTTCAAAACATTATCCAACAATACAAAATTATATCCTTTCTTTACTAATAAAGAGACTGATATGATTTTGTATATCAGGTTCGGTATCTAATAACATTTGTTCAGAATCAATGTATTCAGGTAATACAGGGTGATAGTGACCAACAGACTTGGCTGCAACACTTGCACCGTTTTCTGTCTCCTGAAACTTATCACCCGTTCTCAGTTCTCTACCTATCTGTAGCCCATGTAACAGATTACATATGCGGGATCCTGATCCGGTATCACATACCCAGGACGTAAAGGATACTGAGAAACAGTTCTGTGTAATGAACACACCCAAAGATGATGCATCAGCATGTACTTTCTTCATTTGGGCGGCACGGGAAATCTGGTATTCCCCAATTTCCTGCTCTGTCTTATAACAATTATAAGTTGGAGAGGGACCAACGTTCCCCAGCTCAGTATAACAAGCGGGTTCGGTCAATATATCCGTATTATTATCTTGATTAAGGCGTGATATGGTCGCTACCTGGAGAGAGAGAGAAGAAAACACTCAGCGTATGCTCTTGCAAGATTAGATTGGTTATCTAATATATCTAATCAGGATGTCTCCCACTGTTTTAATCAAATCTTCCTTCAAACCCTAAAAGGAAAGACTAGCCGGGATTAATTACACGCTACAAGTTCGCCAATCTTTCAGCCAGGCCAGTGTCGGTACTTTGAGGGAGGTCCCCCGTGCTTTCGCACGAACCTAATTAAAGTAAACCTCGTTTTTCCAGAGGCATAACCCCATTAACACCTTTCTAGACACCTACTTGATCGGCTAATTGTAATGTGTAAAACTCTCCCAGGAGTAACTCTTACTCGCAGCGGGTATCGGGATCCAACTATCTCATAGAAGGTATGCAATCTCATTGCAAATTTCAACACTTGAAATTCCCAATAATATTTTACCCCTAGCGTGCTATGACCTTGACGCATGCCAAACAACCCATAGTCCGCTAGTCAAGTTCAACCCGTACATTTCTTGATTGAATTAAACCCATCCGCACGACCCTTGACGCATGACAAACAACGCCGTACGAATACCCTAATCCAATCGCATCGTATGCTAGCAGATAAGCACTAGTTAGCTACCGTACACTACGCCTTGACGCATGCCAAACTACCGCAGCACGAATACTAACTAGTACTTATCTGAAATGACGAAGGGCTACGACAGGTTTTTAAGAAAACCCTTTGCGTAATGAACTTGATATCGTTGTAGAATCGAGTGATTTTAAATGGAGTGTTTTTGAGGCTTTTTTAGTTTTGCTAAAGGGGTCACTCCCGGTGAAGGGATCGTCGGCCCTTTCCTCATCGAATAAGGTGCAGGATATATCATATATACCACTATGCAAAGCAGAAACTATAGAAGCAATCAAAAAACAAACCGAGGGTTGTAGCAACTGCTAGTTATTGCTAAAGGAGTCACTCCCGGTGAAGGGATCTCGGTCCTTTCCTTATCGAATAAGGTGCTGGATGTTCTACAAGGAACACCGCTATGCAAAGCAAGAACTGTAGCTACCTGTTTTATTTAGAAATTCGATTCCACAACATCTTAGGTTTCTTTTATTTCATTAATCTCATTAATGAAGTCCCATTTTATTATGCTTCACAAGCATCTCTTTTTGAAACGAAATCTGCAATATAACATATATCTCATATATATAATATAAACATTCGTCACAGGCAGTAATATGATCTCATCACAGAACATTGCAGCAGAAGAACATATATGAAATATTGGATATACTAGGACGTCCGTGTTTTCAATACGAGCCTGTATAAAACACGGATTCCACGGTCGCGATGAATAGCCAAACCCACATCCCTAGACCCCTATGAGAGCGGCAAGTAACACTGCCAATTCTAGGGTTAGGAGACCCGGTCTCGACTCCTCGAGATGGTCTCCTACTGGACCCTAGAATCCGGTTACTTGTGCTCCCCGCCTTGGGTCTACCTAATGCGGAAAAGTAAATAATATACAACGGTGACATCTTCCGCTACCTGGAAGTGCCCCAATAAAAGAATATTACATACAAAAGAATTTTACATGAATGAAAAAGAAAAACTCTCATCTCACATAAAACCCCCGGCTATTCAAACGCGACGATCCAATACAACATATCACAGCAACACATAATATCTCATATCATCAACGTAAGCAAGTATGCGTATCCCGATTGTCGTTGATGTATAGCAACGAAGCCGGCGATACACCACATACTACGCTTACGGTCACAGAAAAAAAAGTGTAAAACTACAACAGTTGGAATCCGCAACCTCCTTAGACATCACATGCCAAACCAAATGAATTCCTTATAAACCCCGCATCTTAATCTCATTATCGAAAACTCTTTTCAATATCAAGTCGGGCAATTCAACAAGATTCCCGACGTCCTGATCGAATGCTCGTCGCAAACTTTAGTAGACGGCCGCACCCCCGATACCGTCGACGAAGTGTACCAAGGCGGAACACCGCTACCGGGAGCACCCGAACGGATGCTTTCGGCGACGGGGTTCTCCTTCAGTCACTTGGTCGGGGCTATGGGGAGTGGCCGTCTATTAAGTTTACCCGGCGAGTATCCGCGTACACTACGTGATTGCGACGGACTTTTGATCACATCAAAATTCCGTGGCAACCGATCATTTGAGACTAAACTGCTATGTTTATAATATTCAAATCAGTTATCTCATAACTACCTGTGGATTCTAAATATTGTATCACATTCCAGATAAATAGAAAAAGTTAAACTTTCCGATCGAATCATCAAGCACCCAAGATTTTCCCAATATATCTCAACACTTGAAATCAGTTTAAAAACATTCATTACATGCCACAGTACCAATGGTCCAGCCGTAGAAGGGTCAAGCCAACGCCTCACATGTGGCACGCCGTACTGTCCCAAACCCTAAGGTTCAAAGGGCAGTTCAAGACGGTCACATAATCGAGTTAAGGTTTGTTGTCTTCTAGAGGGTCCACCGAGTTACTTGCATGACTTAGAACATTCTTAAACACGAGAAAAAATCCAACTTTTGAAAAAATTTCCGACAGGGGAAAAAGTGAGTTATTATATCCGTTCGAACTTTTTAACAGTTTCTAAAAATTATCCGGAAAACACACATAGACAAAATCTGATAATCCGATCGAATCATCGAATCCCTAAACAACCCCAGAAAACACAACAGGAGAATAAATATTAAAAATTCCCAGAAAATCCAGCATATTAAAATAGGAGTTACTGTGCAAACAGGAGATACTGACGTCATCATTTCGCCGCGGAACCGCCGCAGAAGGCATGCTTCTGCCGCGGTTCCGCCGCGCTTTATACTGTTCATCAAAAAAATTTTGCACCGTAATTCTTATAATTCCCTGCTGAATTTTTAAAGCATTTTTAATGTGGAAAAATCCCAGTTTTTAGAAAAAGTCCAGAGAGCGGGTTTTATCGGGGTTTCGGGTTTCGATCGGACTTTAAATTTCGTCTAGACTTCGCCTAAAGCTCTAGCTTGGCTCTGATACCACTGTAGGGTTGCTAGGCATGCGCACAAGAGTCTACGAGGCATCAACCATGCCCGATTAAAAAATTAGCCGTGCCGAACAACCCGAATACGGAACATTAAACTAGAGATTGGGCGAAAACTAACATGCTAAACATTTTAACACTAAGTGAGAGGGATTACAACCTTTGTAGATCCGGTCCTTCACTTCATATGCTCCGTGTTGTGGTCCCTTCGCTGCGATAATCGGGATCCGGACTCTCGAGAGGTTCCACGAAGAGAAAGACGCAACCTTTGCTTCCGATCTTCGATACTAAGATGATCTACCTTGAAGTTTCTTTAACACAAGCTAACACTCATGAAATGATGTGAACACCCTCATCTAAATGGAAAGGGAAGATAAGGATGATGAAGTAGGATTTTTGCTCTCTTTATTTATCTTTTTCTCATATTTATTCATCACTTTGGAAAAATCAAGCAAGCTTTTTCATGAAAGAATGAAGGAAGAAGAAGAATAGTGATCCATTTCCTTTTGTGATGAATAAGAAAGGATTAATATGAAGAATAATGCAACCATGGTTGACTTAACCATTGTAGAGAATTGACTAGGGTTAGGGTTTGGGTTGGGTTAAAGCATGAGTCACTTGTAAATATCTTTATCATGACAAAAAGAAAAGCTTCTAGAAACATCTAGAAAACTTAACCCTAATCCAAACCCTAATCATGTTTAAACTCCACTAAACAAGTTGCATTAGTTATCATATCATGTTACAATATTATATATCACATATATAATATTTATCGTAACCAAATAAAATAATACAATTAACATATATCGCATATATATCAATGTATTACCCGAGTGAGAAAAAGAATCTTTTAGTGAGCAAATATTAGTTAATGTAATTTAATATATCATATATATTATTATACATTAAATTATCGAATCAACACTTGATCCGACAATCCGGCTATATCGCATATAACTGACTAATATTTATCCGTACCGATTCATCGAATGAACACTTGATCCGATGACCCGGCTGATATCAAATATCGCGAGAATAGAATACGGTATCACATATCGCATTATCCTCGGTCCCGCACATATCACATATGTGCCCCTACTCCGTTTTGCCTGAGTCAAGAAACCTTTGTGTAGGACTCTAAAGAATCGTCAATACGCCGGCAGTAGGTGATGATCATATCAATCACCCACAAGCTGCAAGCGGTCAGCTAAACGTAACAGCTACCCAGGTATTGAGCGCTCAGAAGATCAACAAGCAAGCCTGTACATTCTCCTGTGATTCCAAACAGTAACACTCCCGTACAGTCCGGTCTCGTCGCCTGATATGTTGCATATCTCGCCTAGGGGTGGTAAACGTCAGACCCCAGTAGCTCGATAAGTCGTGTCGATATGACGTTTATAACAGTTCGAGAAACTACTAATAATACTTACCAGTAAATCTCAACAACCCTGGCCAGGGATTTCCGGTTATAGCCAATCGAACACAGCACAACATCAACTCCCTATACCGGGAGAGACGAATCCCCTCCTATCGCTCATTGTCTCCATGTGATTCGGGACTGTACCCAAAAGCCACATTTTTGCACGCCCTCTTGGACGTGGTATGATGGAAATCAAAGCACAGTGGGAACCACACAAGACTCTATGACGATCTCGGGTCAACAGACTACTCTGTACCAGTGTCACCGGAGAACTGCCATCTGACGTATGGTATAATACCATCTGGGAGTTCTCGGCGAGTCCGTCCAGTGTACCCAGTCTCTACTGAGCACCCGTACACCATCCTTGATGTCAAACACCGATGGATATGGGATCATCCATCGCCCATCATATGGGTCAAGATGCGTATACGCTAGTCTACTCTGGTGTATCGATGCCCTGTCTCGATACACCCTCGACTAGGAACAGTTATAGGATGTACTCGTCGACTACCGTGGCCCCACTAGTATGATCTCATCATAGTCCCAGTAGTCGAGTACATATCCTAAGGGCTTTATCAACATGTAACATAGAGACAATCAGAGTACATGTTAAGATAAAGTACAACCAGATAGCATACTATCATGTCGAGCAAGAAAATCCTCCCTATATATGTCCTAGCATCCACTACAATATACATCGTATGTACAGTAATGGCCTCTAGGGCATACATATAACTAACACATCTCCTCCCATACAATGCCTCGAAAGGGGCCATCTGAATAGTATCCTGGAAGCTGTTGTTGTAGGAGAACTCCACTAAAGGTAAATGATGATCCCAACTACCACCAAAGTCCAAAACGCACGCTCGGAGCATGTCCTCGAGAGTCTGAATAGTCCGCTCTGACTAGCCGTCGGTCTGCGGATGAAATGCTGTGCTGAAACTCAAACGGGTGCCCAATGCCTCCTGAAGCCTCTGCTATAGTCGGCTGGTAAACTGGGTGCCTCTGTCGGACACGATACACGTCGGGACTCCATGCAGTCGTACAATCTCATCGATGTATATCTGGGCATACTGAGCAAAACCAAAAGTGGTATTCACTGGCAGGAAGTGAGCCGCTTTCGTCAATCGATCCACGATCACCCAAATGGAGTCATACCCTCGACTGGTCCTGGGTAGACCCACCATAAAGTCCATTGAAATCTGCTCCCATTTCCACTCCGGAATGGGCAAAGGCTGCAACTCTCCTGCTGGCCTCTGGTGCTCAGCCTTGACTTGCTGACAAGTCAGGCATCTCGATACAAAGTCTGTGACGTCCCTCTTCATCCCGTCCCACCAAAAGACATCTCTCAAATCGCGGTACATCTTGGTGGAGCCCAGATGAACGCTGTATGTGGATCTATGCGCCTCCTCAAGAATCTCACGCCGCAGCCCCCCGGAATCTGGTACGCACAATCGAGTCCCAAATCGCAGTACTCCCTGATCATCGATCACGAACTCGGAATCTCTGCCCTGCCTAATCTTCTCCATGATCTCTGAAAGACGGTCATCGCTGGGCTGTGCCTCTCGAATACGGTCAAGTAACTGCGGACGTGCACGAACATGCGCAAGCTGTCCCCCTGTCGGAATGAACTCGAACTCAACCCGGCTGACGCATAAAATTTGCCAATCTGCCAACGACTGCCTCTGTACTGCGCGCAAACAAGATAGACTACCCCCGGGCCTCCTGCTCAAAGCATCCGCCACTACATTAGCCTTGCCCGGGTGATACAAAATCTCGCAATCGTAGTCCTTTACTAGTTCCATCCAACGGCGCTGTCTGAGATTTAGGTCTCGCTGCTAAAATATATACTTTAAGCTCTTGTGATCAGTGAATATCTGACACGACTCGCCGTATAGGTAATGTCGCCAGATCTTAAGTGCAAAGAGCACTGCAGCCATCTCCAAATCGTGAGTGGGGTAGTTCTGTTCATGTTTCTTCAACTGCCGGGAAGTATACGCGATCACCCTGTCCTGCTGCATCAATACGCACCCTAGCCCCACTCGTGAAGCGTCACAATAAACCACGAATCCGCCTGATCCTGAAGGCAAAGATAATACCGGCGCCGTAGTCAAACAAGTCCGTAGCTGCTGAAAACTGTGCTCGCACTCCTCCGTCCAAACGAAAGGAACTCCCTTCCGGGTCAATCCGGTCAAAGGTGCAGCAATACGGGAGAAATCCTGAACGAATCGCCTGTAGTAGCCAGCCAGGCCTAGGAAACTGCGGATCTCCGTAACTGATGTCGGTCTGGGCCACTGCTGAACGGCCTCAATATTCTTTGGGTCCACACATATGCCATCTCTCATAATCACGTGACCCAAGAATCCGACGCTGTCCAACCAGAATGCACACTTGGAAAATTTTGCGAAAAGCTGGTGCTCCCTCAAAGTCTGCAACGTAATCCGCAAGTGCTGCTCGTGCTCCTCTCTGCTCCGGGAGTACACCAAGATATTGTCGATAAACACGATGATGAACAAGTTAAGATACGGCCTGAATGTACGGTTCATTAAATCCATGAATGCAGCTGGGGCGTTGGTGAGTCCGAATGACATCACCAAAACCTCATAGTGGCCGTAGCGTGTACGGAAAGCTGTCTTCGGTATATCATCCTGTCGAACTCGCAGCTGATGGTACCCTGATCGCAAGTCGATCCTCGAAAAATATCCTGCCCCCTGAAGCTGGTCGAACAAATCTTCGATATGTGGTAAGGGATACCGGTTCCGTACGGTAACTTTTTTCAGCTGGCGGTAGTCGATACACAAACGCAAACTGCCGTCCTTCTTCTTGACAAACAGGACCGGAGCACCCCACGAAGAAACGCTAGGTCGAATAAGCCCTTTTTCTAACAAATCCTGCAACTGATCCTTCAGCTCTCTAAGCTCTGCCGGGGCCATCCGATAAAGCAATATAGAAATAGGCCCCGAGCCGGGAATCAAGTCAATGCAGAACTCAACGTCGCACTCAGGCGGTAGCCCAGGAAGCTCATCAGGGAAAACATCAGGGAACTCACAAACAATCGGGACCCGGTCCAACGGAACCTCTGCAGCTCGAGTATCACAAATATACGCTAAGAATCCCTGACATCCCTTCCGCAAGAGCTGACCATCGCGAAGAGACGAAATCAAGCTGGGAAGGGTGACGCTGCGGTCTCCCTGAATAACAAGGACTGGCTCTCCCGGAAAGCTAAATCTGACTGCCTTCTCACGGCAGTCCACAGAAGCATAACAAGTGGCTAGCCAATCCATGCCCAGAAGCACATCAAAGTCCAACATACCGAGGAGAATCAAATCAACCGACGAATCGCTCTCCCCGATACGAACGGAACACAATCGAAACACAAAACGAGCGACAAATGACTCGCCTACCGGGGTAATAACAACAAGCGGCTGATCTAACGACGACGACTCATGGCCCAACATTGGTGCAAAGTGTGTAGATACGTACGAATGTGTGGAACCTGGGTCGAATAATACTCGTACGTCGAAAGAGCAAACTGGCAAGGTACCTGTCACAACGGCGTTGGATGCCTGCGCATCCTGCGGCGTCAAAGCAAAAACTCGGGCCTGACCCCTACCAATAACTGGCTGTCCTCGGCCTCGGCCTCGGCCTCCTCGTCCTCTCTGGATTGGACTGCCATGTCCACGGCCTCTGGGTGCATCAAACTGTCGTGGAGCATCACCAGTGATAGGAAGCAGGGCTCTCTGAGGAGGAGGTGCTGATGGTGGTAGGATAACATGTGGCACTGTCGCCGCTCCCTGTCGTCTCGCTGGACAGTCCCTGATACGATGGTGCAGACTCCCGCACCCATAACATCCTGGCGACGGCTGCTGTCCCTGTGGATATGAACCATATAACCGACCCCGTCCAAATCCTCTGCCAGGCCCATCTCTCGGAAAGAATCTGGCGCGCTGCCTCTGCGACGGCACATCGGTGCGAATCCTCTTCGGCCCAGAAACGGCCGAAGTCTGTGATATGCGTGCCTCCATCCGTAATGCCGTATCCATAGCAGCTGAATAGGTGTCGAAGTGCTGGGCGCCAATAGCAAGAAATAGCTGGGTGTCAAGTCCCTGCACGAACCTCTTCACTATCTTTTCTTCAGTATCCACCAAATACGGAGCATATCTGGACAACTGTGTGAACTGTACATCGTACTTAGACACCGTCATCCCTGGAGTCTTGATCAAGGCCTCAAAACTATGAGCTCTGGCGTCACGAACGCTCTCTGGGAGGAAACGAGCTAGAAAGACTGCTGTAAACTCGGCCCAAGTCATAGGCGGTAGACCTGCAGCTCAACCTCTCAAGACTGACTCCCACCATGTCTGCGCGAGGCCCTCTAGACGGAAACTCGCAAGCTCCACCCATCGATCGTCAGAACATCTGAGCGAACGGAAGATCCTAGCTAAACTGTCAAGAAATGTCTGCGGATCCTCTGCTGCATCGGTGCCTGTGAAGACTGGAGGTCTCAGCCTCATGAAATCCTGTAGCGATACTGGGATAGCCACGGTGGTAGTAGTAGCAACTGTCTGGGCAGCAGGCACCATGGTAGTCTGTGATGTGGTAGGTACATCCTCTGATCTCGGTGCACGACTGGCCGCTACTAGGGATCCCACCATCTGTCGTAACTCCTGCATACCTCCCATCATCTGTCGTAGCTCCTCCATACCAGACTCTAGCCTGTCCAAGCGGCCCGGGGAAGGCGGATCAGTCTGTCCCTGAGGCGTAGGTATACCACCCTGCTCGGTCCTCGTCTCGGACGAGCCTGCTCGGATCTCATCTCGGACGGCAGCCCTCTGCGCCCTCGTAGCTTTCAGCGGCATAGTGGCTGTTATAAGAACAGGATGATAAGAACAGTGCAATAGAATCATAGGATACACGGAATTGAAGAAGGAATTTCAAGCAAGTATATCCTAAAGTCACCTAGGCGGAGTACCGTATCGCAAGTATGCTGTGGACATACGCACGCTACGTTACCCTGCTTAAGTCACTTACTCCATCTACCAAGGGTCATCCTACACTCAAAAAGGTAAAACCTATCGCTTTGATACCAACTTTGTCACGACCCGCTGGGTACGGAACGCGACTGGCACTTAAGTTACGAAACGTCTCAAGACGTCCGTAAAATAAGTAAGCTAAAGCCCAGAAATCAAAACCAAAAAGCAGAAGAGTGAAGGAAAACCAATCAATTGAAAGTGAGTTTATCAAATAAGTCATATCAAGCCTTTTTAAAAACAATATCAATTTTTCCGAAAATTTCGGCAGAGTATCCTTTGTAAATACTGGCCCCCAAAATGGGTACAACAAGAATATATATGAATACAACAAATAAGGCATCCCCAAGCGGGAGCTAGCTCTTCGCCACAAGGCGGTCACAAATCCCACGCAATGTAAATCAGCAATGTGCATAAATAAACATAAGAAGCACAAGTAAAACAGCATGTCGACTCAAGTGAGCTCGACCCCAAAATACAGGATAAAAGGCCCACAAATCTCACAGTCTCGCCTCTAGGTCAATATACAACAATACTGGTAGATACAGTAGATGGAGTACTCTAGATACAAAGAATATATAAGGTGGTACAAAATAATAATACAACCCACCTACGAGCAAAAACCTCGAGTCTGGGCAAAAGAGGTAAAAGAAGCAAGTGCGCCCGCCGCTACTGTGGTGACGGAGCGGACCTGCAAAGGACTGTGGCACAACGGGGGTGAGTTGCCAACTCGTGAGTAATAAATAACATCTATATAGGCTATCGCAAGCATGCACACAAGTATCCTAGCATCTATAATACAGGTATGGCGGATATACTAGCAGGTATGTATGCAACATGAATGTACTAGCAGGTATGAATGCAATATGAATCAACTCGTGATCTGAATATATAGGTACAAGAAGTCATATTTTTCATTTTGGAATCTCTTTTCTTTTAAATATCAGCACAATACCAATAGAATCAACAAGAATCCGTGTCCAGTATCGACACCTCAAAACTGTCTCAATCTCATGTATCCATATTATAGTACCTCTGGCCTCAGCCGTCCGGCTGACCCATCTCAAATATCAATATCTCATCATCTCGCGGCCACGGTCGGTATCCTCTGGATATCCGCCGTGCCAAAAAGTCACCGGTAAGTAGTCTATCCCCTGCCAGGCTCAACGTCAGCAACACGACCTTCTTGTCCCGAGGTACCTTACCGGGCCCACCATGTACCCGAGATGGTTCATCCAACTCCTCGAAACGGGTCTCGAAAACCACAGCAAACTCATGGTGGACGACACTTACATCACTAGAAAACCGCAATTTTGTATATTTAAAAAGGGTAATAAGTTTTAGAAATTTTGCGGCATTCCCCTGAAATCCAGAAATATCATAAATCTCAAGAAATCATCATGAATGCATACGCCAATGATAATGAATGAATATGGTATCAATGTTCAAGTTGCGATGTATGATTAATAGACTAGGCATGAACAAATAATATGATGTGGTACATGCACATGAATAGCAATCCTACGATTTCATTTTAAGGATTTAAAGGCAATAGCACAGGTTAAAGCATCGATTATAGTAAAAGGTTTCAAATTATAGGTTATCTAGTGTGGTGGCATGGCAATTACCAGGGCGTGTGTGTACGCATGAATAGTGCTCGTGCTGCATATAAAAACCCTGGCAATGGTGCAGGTGTTCTATAGAATGGGTTCGCATATGTATGTCAAATAAAGCATGGATGTAGTTACTAATATTACTAGAAATCTTTAACTACTTAAACTATCGGGTGACTTACGCCTTCTAAATGATAGTCCCCCGTAGATGTTACATCTACTCACCAGAATCCCCAGCTAGCTACGTCCAATCACCGCTTTCCCTTTTCGTGCCGCGTCCGAAGTCTCCGCGACCGAACCTGGAATTTGCACCAATACAAAACATAAGGTTACATATCATGAAATGATGCAAATCCGAAATGAAAATATCAACGTTCACGAGTTAGGCATAACGTGCACAGGGTGCGCGGAACACACACGAAAATCACAAAAACTAACTATAATCGTCGTTTTGGGACGCCCGGCAAAACTAAAATCCGATCACACAAAATTGTGCACTCACACATCCTAAATGTCATAGGATATGCTAAAAATATAATCAAGTTATCACAAATAATTCATCACATAATTTTATAAAAAAACTAGTAAGCATTTACATTCCAAAATCGGTGCAAACATCGCCGATTTGCGATAAAGTGCATACATCATCGCATAACCACTCAAGTTAACCATTAGAAAGCCACTACAATTAATTTAACCCAATTACCATACTACAAAACCCATTATCCAAACACAACCCTTTCTTGAATTTATAACCTAGCAATTCCAAATCAAATTCCACACTTAAAAATTTAAATTAACACAAATAAAAGCCCACATAAGAAAATTAACCTCTTAGATTAGGTTAGCAAAATAACTAGATAGAAAAATAGATTTAATTAGCCTAGTAATGGTGTGCTAAAACCCAAGTTCATATCAAACTACCCTCTTTAAAAAAAACTAGATTAGAAATTAACAAAAGATTTAACACTAAACAATTTAATTAAAGGAATTTAACCATAAGTAATCAAATGGGTCAAAATTATTCCTCACTTTCCTAAGGATCTAGCAAGAGAATTTGCCTTCAAAGATGGCCTCCTAGCATCCAAGATCCATGCAAAAATGGCTAAGGAGAAAGGAAGAAGGAAAATGCTTGAAATTGTGAGGTAAAAATTGAATTTTTGAAGCAATTTGTGATGTTTTTTGAAGGAAAAAGAGGGGAATTTGGGGGGGGGGGGGACAGCAGCTGCTGTAGGATTCGGCCAAGAGGGGAGTGGGGAGAGGTGAGGGGTGATGTGGAAATAAAAACCAAAGTCAAAGCCCTCACATCTCACATAAAACCCATACCTAAATTACTATATTTTATTCCAATCATACCATTTCATTCACAAGAGATAAAGGAAAAAAAAGGAGGGGGTGATTTCTATTGTGGTGGGGCTGTCCAAGGGAGTGAGGAATGAGTGTGAGAGATATCAAAAAAAAATTCCATGCAAAAAGAGCCTCCACAATATCATATTTGCAAGTTTTAGTTCAAATTAATTATATTTTTGTTTTCCATAATAAAAACCAATTAAAACTTGAAATAAAATACTAAAAAATTATATTACAACTAGATTTTAATTAACATGATTCTAAAGAGTAAAATTAGCCCATTTAAATTTGTATTTATCGCTAATTTAATGTATTTTTTTACAGGCTTAAAATAATATTAAAAATTGAAAAATTAGGGAAAAATTTTAAACGACCAGAATTTTATAAGCAACTCATTAGCTACTAAAAACAAGCAATTATCTATCCAAATTAGGTATAATTAAGCCTAAACTGCAAAATAACAAAAAAGACGTACGATTTACGGAAAAACACCAAATTTTCACCGATTTTCGGGAAAACACCAAAACAACTTTTCAAGGCGCTACAGTATAGATTAGCGCGTGCGCGCACACACACACACTTGTTTTCTAGGTCTACAACAATACACGTGATATGAGGATGTTATGTGATACCTGGGGATGAGTCGATATGATCGGGCAAGATGCCGTGAGAAATTTGATATGTGACCGAGTTAAGATATGAGATATGTTATGATATTACAGCGGATCGTTGGATGATGATACCATGTGATTGATGATATATATTTGATAGTTGACCCGTACCGCGATTTTGGCATGCCGTACGATGGATTTTACCGTATGAGGTATATATGTGATGATTGATCCCCACTCTTGACTTGAGGAAGTCGTACTTTGTACGTGACGCTATTGAAGCTGGATTGCCGACTACTAGAGATATCGACTTGGACTGTAGGTGGATTCTTCTTACTTATCGACTAGTTCTTTAGTTTAGTCCCTTAGTTGGTTATATAGATGTTAGTTTAGGCTCGAATCATACTTATTTTCAAAACTAATGAATCGTGCGCATTTTTAAAGACAGCTTGAGGGATTCTATGGATTTTTCAAAGGACGTATCTTTTTTCAAAACCCCGTAGCCCCTATTTTTCTTAAAACCACGATTCATGCTTTTTCAAACACCAAAACGGTATGACTCGTATAGTAGAAAAGTATATTCTTCGGTATTGCGGTTGTTACTCCTTCTCTGTTATTCATGTTATTCTCATTATACTGCACGTTTATATATATGTTCCTTAACTGTTATGATTCCATCTGTTAGGACACCAGCACCATTACCGATGATGCGCATGTTCCACGTACACATATTTGCCGGCTCACACACATCATCATCGGTAATTGCCATGTCACGCACACTTTGGAAAATATTATCTCATTGATATAATCAGCTGAATGCTAGTTACCACATAATACTTGTGTGATTGCTCTCATGTGTTAACTTAGAGATTGCATTCTTTACATAGACACTTTATGCATTCATATATTCATTCATGTACTATTCTGGGGCTTTATGCTGATATTCACTGTTTACTTACTCTTGATTCTTGGATTTCGGATTTCTATGAGATTTCTGGATTGGGGGAAAACCGCAAGAATTTATAATAACTTCTCTCTTTCTCTCTCTCTATCTCTCTTATTTAAAATATCAGTTGCGGTTTTCTCGTGATGTATGTGTCGTCCACCATGAGTTTTCAAGATTACTGTTGGATTTCGAGACCCGATTCGAGGAGTAGGATGAACCGTTTCGGGTACATGGTGGGCCCGGTAAGGTACCCGGGGGCAAGAAGCTCGAGTTGTAGATGATGAGACTGGCAGGGGAAGACTACCCACCGGTGATGTCTGGCGCGGCGGATATCCGGAGGATACCGACCGTTGTCGTGAGATTTGATGATATTGGCCGATCCGGACTGACGGAGCCCGAGATATTGAGACATTGAGATATCGAGATATCGAGATGTTGAGACATTGAGATACTGAGACATTGAGATATTGAGATATTGAGACTTGGGATATTGAGATATTGTGTCGATGCTGGACACGGATTTCTGTCGATTTCACTGATGATGTTTCAGTTTTATTATATGAGATTTATTGATGTTTTTCTTATATCAGATTATTCAGATTTTCGTGATTGATTTTATCATTCATGATGCATTCATACCTCAGATATGTGACTCATTACTGTTTAGTGACACTGACACGATACACTGAGTACTGCACTTTTGCACAGATGCTTACCCTGTCACTACTAGATGACTAGTGTTATTTATGTATATTATTAAGACCTAGGAGATCGTCGTGCATGTGATTTCTACTCGCAGATGTATTCTACTCACGAGTTGGCAACTCACCCCCATTGTGCCAAATTTTCTTACAGGTTCAGATGTACAGTTTTCCTTGGCGGCTTGCTGGCACACTATTTCATTCAGGGTGATTGCTTAGTAGGTTGGTTCACTTGTGTCGTGACCGTCATTATACTTTTATTCATTACATTTGTATCTTGTAAGCTCCATCAACCAGACTTGTATTACATGATAGATTTAGAAGACCAGTTGTTTATTCTTTCGACCTTAGAGTCGCGCTAGTATTATTATGGTTTTCTGGTGGATTTTGGGTTTTCTTTTGAGATTGATCCTCGCCCTTCGGCGTTGTATATTATATTATTTTGTTTGCGTGGTTGTGTCCGCCAATTGGCGAAGAGCTAGCTCCCGCTTGGAGATGCCTTTATTATTGCTTACGTATATATTCTTGTTTGTACCCGTTTGGTGCCGGTTTTTACAAAGGAGACTCTGCCGAAATTTTTGAGAAAATTTGATGTTACTTTTAAACATGTTTTCCTACACTTCTTCTTTTAAATGGTTTAGATTTTTGGGCTTCGGCTTCCTTAGATTACGTTACGCCTCTAGACATTTCGTAATTTAAGTGCCGGTTACGTTCCGTATCTTCGGGTCGTGACAATGTTACATCCAACTCGACCACAGTCTCATTACTTCTCTTGTTGAGCATTGGAAAAGAGAGACTCACACTTTTCATCTTAAATGGGATGGGATCACTATCATACTTCCAGGATGTTGTTATCTTGCTTGGTTTACAAGTGGATAGAGTTGGATTGGTTGGAGACAAGATTGTGAGTCCGGATACTGTGCATTCAGGTTAGGTTACATATGTGGAGTATGTTCTCAGACATGTATACTTTTTATTTTTTGTAAATTAAAAGTTGAAATATATTACAGTCATATTAATTAACGATTAATTGGAAAATTAAGGTCTCCGGAGAGTTTACTAGGCGGAATAAGATTAGTTTAGCTTGGCTCAGAGATACATTTCATAATATCCCTAATGAAGCAAATGATGAAGTTTTAGATAGACATGCACATGACTATATCTTATACATGATCAGTTGTTGGTTAATACCGGACCAGTCAGCAATGCATGCCTATCCGATATATCTGGGGTTTCTTAGAGACTTCAATGAGTGTGGTCGGTATGCTTGGTGAGCAGGAGTCCTGGCATATCTTTACAATGAACTAGATATGGCATGTGATTCGTCGAAGAATAAGATTTGTGATTGCATTACATTACTTCCGATACATATTATTTTTAAAATAATTATTTAAAAAATCATAATGTTGGTTTTTTCTAATATGTACGGCATTTTATATATAGATTTAGTTATGTGAGCACATGTACATTGGTAGACATGATGGGATTCGTATTGCTGGTGAGGATACACTTGGAAGACCTCTCGGCTATAAGCGGAATGACAACAAATCATATAAAGCTCCTCGTCGAGTGCTTAAGTTCTATAGAGATGAGTTGGATCGCATGGCGGCAACTCAGGTAATCATTAATTAGGTAATTAAATTTGTTTTAAAACTTTAATTAACATTATTTCATATTTGAGTACTATACTTTTGCAGTTCACGTGGGCGCCTTATACAGAAAATCGTCTGCAAGTGTAACACCCTAGTTCATTTATACCAGTTCTAGTTCATGTATTTCTTTATTTATGGTATTTTCCTGATTTACTGTGTTTTGGGTGCGAATGGTGTTTTGAAATTTTATTTCATCTGACCCGACCCGCTTGCTTGAAACCAGTCTTGATTTATGTCTATAATTTATCCTGATTTGTTACGTAGACTTGTACACTTTCATTATAATTTATACATCTTGCATACTGGCATTTTATCTGGCATTTGCATTTTACAATATAACATTTTAAGTCACACAAAATAATTTAGAAATACATTGCATGGCCTGCGTGATACCCCTAACCCCGTGGTAGCATCCGCGCATCTTGTTCTCGTCCCGTTCAGTGAAATGGACTTGTTTGGATGGCTATGCGCACGTACGTGCATCCGTTCTTGGGGGTATGCATTTTCGTTATCTGGACATCCAATTTTAGTTTTGGTCGACACATATATTTTTCATATTTTGAAACTAAATTTTAAACCCGACCCGGGCGTGTTTTGGACTAAATCTGTATTTACCTGAAAATCCAATTTTATTTAATATAATATTTATATTTAAAATTTGTTTAACCGTTTAAAATTTATATATAACTTATAAATCTTTTTATTTAAAATCCTAACGTTTTAACAACTCTCTCTCTCTCTCTCTCTCTCCTTCTGACACCACTCACCTTTCTTTCTCTTTCTCTCTCCGCCTCGCTGTCTCTCTCTCTCCCCTTTCTTTCTCCTCTCGCGCTCTCTATCTCCTATCGTGAGTACTGTGCATTCCTCGATTGTGGTCACTGCTTCCTCCTTACACTTAGCTCCCTTCTTTCTTTTTCTCTTCTTCTCTTTTTAAACCCCCGAGCCCCACGAGAAAACCCAGCCTCCTCAAACCCTATGTAACGCTTCGAAAATCGTTTAGGCAGTTTTTCGATAATCGGCAAAATAATCAGTCATTTCCGTAAAAAGTTAAAATAAGTATTTTTCAATATAGGCCTAATTATACAAAATTTAGATAAGATATTGATAGAATTTGGTCACTAAATTGTCACTTAAAAATTTCTAGTCATTTAAATTTTTTCCCTTAATTAATTATTTTTAATATGATTTTAAGCTTTTAAATATACATTAAATTAGTGGTAAATACAAATTTAAATGGGTAAATTACACACTTAGGAACCATTATAAACTAAAATATGGTAGTAACAAAAAATTTTACCAAAACTTTCCAAGATTAGCTGTTTCATGGCTTAAAAATGAATTTAAAATGGTTTTTTTTGTAAAATTTGATGTGATATGCATTAATTGACCTTTGAAGATGATTTTTGTGTAGAATTTTCTACACAATTCCCTCATTCTCCCCTCCTCTACTCCCAGGCCGAGCTCACCAGCAGAAAACCCTCCTCTTTCCCCATTTTCTTGCTTCAAAATTCCTTCAAAAAATCAACAAAAATCCACAAAAATACATAATTTTCTTCACTAATTCAAACCTAAACCTAATTCTACCTCTTCTCAAACCCTAATTTGTTTGAAATATAGAGAAAAGAGGCAACTTTGGAGGCTTAGTGCAAGGGGATCAACACTTGGGAGGTATAATTTTAATCTAGTTGTTAAATTGGCAGTTTAAATATGCTAATTTAGATTTTAAAGTGTTATTTTGGTTATAATTCCTTGTTTAATGAAATTCTAGAAAAGGGTTGGTGTTGTAATTAGGGTTTGAAATATGGTAAGTGGGTTAAAGTTAGTGTTGTGGCCATCTAGTGGGTTAGGTCGGACGTTTGTGCTAGTTTGTGAACGCTAAATCGCTAATTCGCGAGGTTTGCATCGAAATTTATATGTGAATGCTTACTAAGTTTTTCTAAAAATTAGGAAGTGATTTAATTGAAATATCATGACGATACTATTAGCATCTACTACGACTTGTAGGGTGTGCGAATGCGGAGTTTGGTTTAGTCGGGTTTTAGTTTTGACGGTTGCCCCGAAACGACGATTTTAGTTAGGCTTTTAGTGATTTTCGTGTGTTTTCCGCGCACCGAGTGCACGTTGTGCCTAACTTGTGGGCGTTGATCTTTTCATATTGTGACTTGCGTCGTTCCATGGTGTTTAATCTTATGTTGTGTGTTGTGCAATTTTAGGATCGGTTGCGGAAATATCGGACGCGGCGCGTAAAGGCAAAGCGGTGGTTGGATCAGATTAGCGAGGCGTCCGGGTGAGTAAATGTATACATCTATGGGGAAATCGTCTGGATGGCGTGAGGCACCCCATAGTTAGGATCACTTTATTACTTGCAAATTATATGCATAGTTAGTTAGTTAACCATCTCATTCATATTCACAACCGTCTAGTTATTCGTCTGTTGGCATTGCATGGACATCTATATACCTATGTGTGATATCACCCTTAGGACACTTACACCATTACCATTGGCTCATGTTGCACGCGCACTATTCATGTGAACACACACGCCTTGGTAATTGACATTTCACGAGCACTTTAGAACATTCTTGGTTTAGTATCACCACTTGTTTCATACATGATACATCTAATTGCATAGCATGTATATACCTTACATCATCATCATGCTTATGTAGATTCCTAGTCACAAATCAATTACATACTTTTGATATCATAAACATTTATTATATACAACATGTTGGGTATTATGATTTTCTTGAGGATTTCAGTATTGATGAGATTTCTGGATTTTGGGGAAAACCGCAAGAATTTAACAAAAACTTATTATCATCATTTTAAAATAAAGTTGCGGTTTTCTCGTGATGTATGTGTCGTCCACTATGAGTTTTCATGTTTTCTGTTGGATTTCGAGACCAAATTCGAGAAGTGGATGAACCGTCTCGGGTACATAGTAGGCCCGGTATGGTACCCCGGGGCAAGAAGATCGAGTTGTAGACGATGAGCCTGGCAGGGGAAGACTACCTACCGGTGATGTCTGGCGCGGCGGATATCCGGAGGATACCGACCATTGTCGTAAGATTTGATGATATGGGCCGATCCGGACTGACGGAGCCCGATGTATTGAGATATTGATATAGTGAGACATTGAGACAGATATATTTCCATATTTGGTATCGATGCTTGACACAGTTTTCAGATTATTTCATTGATGGTACATTAGCTATTGCATAGATATTCTTTTTCTAAGTTAAGAATGCAGAGCTTATAGTGTTTTAAACACTTAAAGATTTCGTATTGATGTTGCATACATGTGCATACATACTAGTGGCATTACATCACATATAGACATACATGTTGTGTCGCATTTGCTTGCATTCTTACGATAGCCTTACTAGATGTTATATTCTACTCACGAGCTGGCAACTCACCCCCGTTGTTTCACAGTGTCTTGCAGGTCGGACCCGTCAGCCTTGTAGCGGCGGGCTTATCTTATCATTGGCTTCTTTGCTCAGACTCGCAACATTGCTCGTAGGTGGGTTGCGAGGACACTTTATCTCTTTTTGTATTATCTTTGTATCTAGTATTCTCCATCTACCACTTCTTATTTGTATATGCGACCTAGTGATGAGACTAAAAGATTTGTGTATATGTGGTTTCTCTGGGGTCGAGCTCACTTGAGCCGACGTTGTGTATTTTCTTATTTTGCAGTTCTTTATGCTTATTAGCTTGATATTGCATATATATTGCGTGTGGTTGTGATCCTCCTTGGGCGAAGAGCTAGCTCCCGCTTGGGGATGCCATTTATTCGTTACAGGTTATATATCTTGTTGTACCCATTTTTGGGGGCTAGTATTCACAAAGGAGACTGCCAAAATTTTCAGAATTTTTTTGATGTTTTTAAAAAGGGTTAATACAATTTAATTGATTTTAAAGTCATTTTCATAAAAGGTTTTCCTTCACTCTTTTGATTTTGGTTTAGATTTTCTGGGCTTTGGCTGACTTAGGTTACGTTACGCCTTTAGACGTCTCGTAATCTAAGTGCCAGTCACGTTCCGTATTTTCGGATCGTGACAAAGTTGGTATCAGAGCGTAGGTTTTACCTTAATGAGTGTAGGACGACCCTTGGTAGATGGAGTAGGTGACTTAAGCAGAGTGGCGTAGCGTGGGTATGTTCCGCGGCATACTTACGATACGGTACTCCGCCTAAGTGACCTTAGGACATAATTGCTTGTGTTTCCTCCTTGATTCCATGCATCCCTTGATTCAATTGCAATGTCCTTATCGCTCCTGTTTTTTATTCCAGCTTTGATGCCGCCAAAGACTACGAGAGTTCAGCGGGCTGCCACTAGGGATGAGCTTCGAGCGGGCTCGTCTGAGGCGAGGATCGAGTGGGATGATACGCCTACCCCTCAGGGTCAGAATGATCCGCCTTCTCCAGACCGTATTGCCAGATTAGAGGCCGGTATGCAGGAGTTGCGATAGATGATGGGATCGTTAGTTGAGTCCAGTCGGGCATAGAGATCCGAAGACGTTCCTTCCACCGCACAGACCATGATTGTACCTGCTACCCAGACGGTTACTCCTGCTACTACTGCGACTATCTCTGTTTCACTTTAGGAGTTTATAAGACTGAGACCTCCAGCTTTCACCGGTACGGATGCGACAGAGGACCCACAGGCATTTCTTGATAAGATTGCTAGGATTTGCCGTTCGTTGAGGTGTTCTGATGATAGATGGTTGGAGTTCGCGAGTTTTCGTCTGGAGGGCCTTGCCCAGACATGGTACGATTCAGTAGAGAGAGGCCGAGCTGCAGGTCTACCTCCTATGACCTGGGATGAGTTTACAGCTGCATTTCTTGCCCGTTTCCTTCTGGAGAGTGTCCGAGATGCTCGAGCCCATAGTTTTGAGTCTTTGCGTAAGACTCCTGGGATGACTGTGTCCGAGTATGATATACAGTTCACTCAGTTGTCTCGATATGCTCCGTATCTAGTAGACACGAAAGAGAAGAGGATAAAGAGGTTTGTGCGAGGGCTTGACACACAGCTATTCCTTGCCATCGGCACCGGGCACTTTGACACATACACAGCCGTGATGGATGCAGCCTTACTTTTGGAGGAGTGCATTTCTGAGACTCCGGTTGTTTCTGAGCCGAAGAGAATCCGTACTGATACGCCAGCCCAGCGGCAGATGGGTAGACACCGTGATAGATTCTTTCCGGGAGATGGCGGCGGCAGAGGATTGAGACGAGGTCAGTTATTTGGTTCATATCCACAGACCCAGCAGTCATCGCCGGGATGTTTTCGGTGCGGGAGTCAGTACCATCGTGTCAGAGACTGTACCATGGGGTGCCAGGGCATGGCGACAGTGCCACATATGACCTTACCACCTTCACCACCTCCTCAGAGAGCTCTACTTCCTACCCCTGATGAGACTCCATGCCAGGCAGATGCTCCTAGAGGTCGTGGGCGTGGCGGTCCAGTTCAGAGAGGACGAGGCGACAGAGGCAGAGGTAGAGGCAGAGGACATCCAGCTATTAGTGGTGGACAGGCCCGAGTGTTTGCGTTGACTCCTCAGGATGCATAGGCATCCAATGCCGTTGTGACAGGTACTCTGCCAGTATGATCTTTTGATGCACGGGTATTATTTGATTCAGGCTCCACACATTCTTATGTATCCATATATTTTGCACTGAGGTTGGGCCGAGAGTCTTCCTTATTAGATCAGCCGCTTGTCGTTATTACTCCGGTAGGAGAGTCGTTTGTTGCTCGATTTTTGTACCGATCGTATCCTGTTCGTATCGGGGAGAGGGGTTCTTCTGTTGATTTTATTCCCCTCGATATGATAGACTTCAACGTTCTTCTTGGTATGGACTGGCTAGCCACCTGTTATGCATCTGTGGACTGCCGTGAGAAGGCAGTCAGATTCAGTTTTCCTGGTGAGCCGGTTCTTGTTATTTAGGAAGATCGTAGCGCTACCCTTCCCAGCTTGATTTCTTCTCTTCGCGCTGGTCAGCTCTTGCGGAAAGGGTGTCAGGGATTCTTAGCCTATATTTGTGATACTAGCGCCACAGAGGTTCCGTTGGACCAGGTCCCTGTTGTGAGAGAGTTTCCTGATGTATTCCTTGACGAGCTGCCTGGTCTACCACCAGAGCGCGAGATTGAGTTCTGCATCGACTTGATCCCCGGCATGGGGCCTATCTCTATACCGCCTTATCGGATGGCCCCGGCGGAGCTTAGAGAGCTGAAGGATCAGTTACAGGACTTGCTGGACAAAGGGCTTATCCGACCGAGTGTGTCACCTTGGGGTGCTCCCGTCCTGTTTGTTAAGAAGAAGGACGGCAGTATGCGGTTATGCATTGATTATCGTCAGCTGAACCGGGTTACTGTGCGGAACAGGTATCCCTTACCCCGTATTAACGACTTATTTGATCAGCTCCAGGGTGCGGGGTATTTCTCGAAGGTTGATTTACGGTCAGGTTATCACCAGTTGCTGGTTCGGAAGGAGGATATTCTGAAGACCGCTTTCCGTACACGTTATGGTCATTATGAGTTCTTGGTGATGTCGTTCGGGCTCACCAATGCCCCAGCAACATTTATGGACTTGATGAACCGTGTATTCAGGCCGTATCTTGATCAGTTCATCATTGTGTTCATTGACGACATCTTGGTTTATTCTCGGAGCCGGGAGGAGCATGAGCAACACTTGCGCATCACATTGCAGACTTTGAGAGAGCATCAGTTGTTCGCTAAATTTTCCAAGTGCGAATTCTGGCTAGACAGTGTCGACTTCTTGGGTCATGTGGTGACGAGAGGTGGTATTTGTGTGGACCCAAAGAAGATCGAGCAAGTGCAGCGTTGGCCCAGACCGGTATCAGTTACAGTGGTTCGCAACTTTCTAGGTCTGGCCGGCTATTATCGACGTTTTATCCAGGATTTCTCCCGTATTGCTACACCGTTGACCGGGTTGACCCGGAAAGGGGTTCCTTTTGATTGGACTGAGGCATGTGAGGATAGTTTCCAGCAGTTGAAGACACGTCTGACTACTGCACCAGTGTTATCATTGCCTTCAGGATCGGGCGGTTTCGTGGTATATTGTGATGCTTCTCGAGTGGGGCTGGGCTGTGTATTGATGCAGCACGACAGAGTTATCGCGTATGCTTCTCGGCAGTTGAGGAAACACGAACAGAACTACCCCACTCATGATTTAGAGATGGCTGCAGTGGTATTTGCACTTAAGATCTGGAGACATTACCTATACGGCGAGTCGTGCTAGATATTCATTGACCATAAGAGCTTGAAGTATATCTTTCAGCAGCGAGATCTGAATCTGAGACAACGCCGTTGGATGGAGTTAGTGAAACATTATGACTGCGAGATTCTATACCATCCAGGTAAGGCGAATGTGGTGGCAGATGCTTTGAGTAGGAGGCCCGGAGGTAGCTTATCTTGTTTGAGCGCAGTACAGATGCAGTCGACGGCGGATTGGCAGGTGTTATGTGACAGCAGAGTGCAATTTGAGTTTACTCCTATAGGGGGACAGCTGGCCCATTTCAGAGCACGCCCACAATTACTTGACCGTATTCACGAGGCACAGTCCGGTGATGCCCGTATTTTACAGATTATCGAGCAGATTCGGCAGGGCAGAGTTTCCGAGTTCATGATTGATGATCAGAGGATACTTCGATTTGGGATTCGACTGTGTGTACCAAATTCTGAGGGACTGAGGCGTGATATCCTTGAGGAAGCACATAGATTAGTGTACAGTGTGCATCCAGGTTCCACCAAGATGTACCGTGATTTAAGAGAGGTTTACTGGTGGGACTGGATGAAGAAGGATGTTATAGACTTTGTATCGAGATGTTTGACTTGTCAGCAAGTCAAGGCCGAGCACCAGAGGCCAGCCGGCGAGTTACAGCCTATGCCCATCCCTAAGTAGAAGTGGGAACAGGTCTCCATGGACTCATTGTGGGTCTACCCAGGACCAGTTGAGGGTTTGACTTTATTTGGGTGATTGTGGATCGACTGACGAAAGCGGCTCACTTCCAGCCAGTGAAGACCACTTTTGGATTTGCTCAGTACGCCCAGGTTTATATTGATGAGATCGTGCGACTGCATGGCGTCCCAACTTGCATTGTGTCCAACCGGGGCACCCAGTTTACCAGCCGATTGTGGCAGAAACTTCAGGAAGCTTTGGGCACCCGATTGAGTTTTAGCACAGCTTTTCATCCGCAGACTGACGGTTAGTCAGAGCGTACTATTCAGACTCTTGAGGACATGCTCAAATCTTGTGTTTTAGATTTCGGTGGTAGCTGGGATCGTCATTTTTCCTTGATTGAGTTCTCCTACAATAATAGATTCCAGGAGACGATTCGGATGGCACCTTTCGAGACTTTATATGGGAGGAGATGTTGATCGCCTGTATGTTGGACAGAGCTCAGGGAGAGTAGTATTTTGGGGCCACAGATTGTACAGGAGACGATCCAGCTGGAGCGTGATCTTTCATTAACCGAGCAGCCGGTGGTCATTTTGGATCGGCAGGTGAAGAAATTGAGGTCGAAGGTTATACCATCCGTTAAGGTTCTTTGGCGTGGCCCGAATAGTGAGGAGGTCACCTGGGAGACTGAGGATGAGATGAGGAAGAAATATCCCCATCTTTTTGAAGGTACGCGTAGTTAAATTCTAAATTCGGGGATCGAATTTCTTTAAGGGGGGAAGATTGTAACGCTTTGAAAATCGTTTAGGCAGTTTTTCGATAATCGGCAAAATAATCATTCTTTTCCGTAAAAAGTCAAAATAAGTATTTTTCAATATAGACCTAATTATACAAAATTTAGATAAGATATTGCTAGAATTTGGTCATTAAATTGTCACTTAAAAATTTCTAGTCATTTAAATTTTTTTTCTTAATTAATTATTTTTAATATTATTTTAAGCTTTTAAATATACATTAAATTAGTGGTAAATACAAATTTAAATGGGTACATTACACACTTAGGAACCATTATAAACTAAAATATGGTAGTAACAAAAAATTTTACCAAAACTTTCCAAGATTAGTTGTTTCATGGCTTAAAAATGAATTTAAAATGGTTTTTTTTTTGTAAAATTTGATGTGATGTGCATTAATTGACCTTTGAAGATGCTTTTTGTGTAGAATTTTCTACAAAATTCCCTCATTCTCCCCTCCTCTACCCCCAGGCCGAGCTCACCTGCAGAAAACTCTCCTCTTTCCCCATTTTCTTGCTTCAAAATTCCTTCAAAAAATCAACAAAAATCCACAAAAATCCACAATTTTCTTCACTAATTCAAACCTAAACCTAATTCTACCTCTTCTCAAACCCTAATTTGTTTGAAACATAGAGAAAAGAGGCAACTTTGGAGGCTTAGTGCAAGGGGATCAACACTTGGGAGGTATAATTTTAATCTAGTTGTTAAATTGGTAGTTTAAATATGCTAATTTAGATTTTAAAGTATTATTTTGGTTATAATTCCTTGTTTAATGAAATTCAAGAAAAGGGTTGGTGTTGTAATTAAGGTTTGAAGTATGGTAAGTGGGTTAAAGTTAAGGTTGTGACCATCTAGTGGGTTATATCGGACGTTTGTGCTAGTTTGGGAACGCTAAATCGCTAATTCGCGAGGTTTGCATCGAAATTTATATGTTAATGCTTACTAGGTTTTTCTAAAAATTAGGAAGTGATTTAATTGCGATATCATGACGATACTATTAGCATCTACTATGACTTGTAGGGTGTGCGAATACGGAGTTTGGTTTAGTCGGGTTTTAGTTTTGACTGCTCCGAAACGACGATTTTAGTTAGGCTTTTAATGATTTTCGTGTGTTTTCCGCGTACCGAGTGCACGTTGTGCCTAACTTGTGGGCGTTGATCTTTTCATATTGTGACTTGCGTCGTTCTATGATTTTTAATCTTATTTTGTGTGTTGTGCAATTTTAGGATCGGTTGCGGAAACATCGGACGCGGCGCGCAAAGGCAAAGCGGTGGTTGGATCAGATTAGCGAGGCGTTCGGATGAGTAGATGTATACATCTATGGGGAAATCTTCTGGATGGCGCGAGGCACCCAATAGTTAGGATCACTTTATTGTAGGGTTCCTAGTCACACTAATGAGGTTTCACAAGGCATCAACCATGCCAAATTATAATTTTTCCGGTGCCGAGAAACCCTAATGCGATCGTTAACTAGAGTTTAGGCGAAACTACAAGCTACTAAACTACTTTAGTGCTAAGTGAACGGAAATACAACCTTTGTAGATCCGGTCCTCCACCTCCATAGCTCTGCGTTGACGTCCCTCCGCTGCGATCATCGGATCCCGGACTCTAGTAATGGTTTCGTCGAAGAAATGATCGGGCTAGGTCGTCGACTTTGATGCCGAAGATGATCTACGTCGAGGCAACACAAGATCAAGCTCCAACTTCACCAAGCCATGAAACTTGTGAAGAAAACACCCTATACTACTTGGCAAGTGGTAGAGGATGAAGAAATAGGAAGTGGGTTCACTTTAGAATTGGATTTCTCACTCTTTTTCTCAAGTCACCATTGAAGCTTGCAAGCTTCTTTCTTCTTGAAGAAGAAGAAGTAGAAGAAAAGGAATATGATAAGAATTATTGGAAAATAGAAAATAAGTCATTCTTATCATATTAGCAACCATGGTTAAGTGTAGAGAATAAACTAAGGTTAGGTGAATGGTTAGGTTTAGCATGAAACAAAAATGGTAGACTTTTTCAAAGCTTCATGAAACTTCAACTATAAAACAAAGCAAGCCACCATTTCTCTTTTTGCCAAAATAAATAAATAAATGAATAAATAAAAACCCTAACCATTTACTTAACCAAGGTTTAAATCAAACATACACCCAAGTTTGCATGTATCATCAAACATGATACAAACTTGTGCACAAAAATATATCACATATACAATGTGCACAATCAAGTGAGAAAAACATCTTAAGTGAACCAATATTAGTTAATGTAAAGTGATATATCAAATATATAATTATACATTAAATCATTAAATCAACACTTGACTTAATGATCCGGTCATATCACATATAACCGACTAATATCAATAGTAACAACTTATCGAATCAACACTTGATCCGATAACCCGGCTATATCGCATATAACCGATCAATGTCACAAATCGCGAGAATCGAATACAGTATCACATACTGGTATTATTCTCGGTCCCGTACATATCTCATATGCGCTCCTATTTCATTTCTCTTGAGCCAGGAAACCTCTGTGTAGGACTCTCAAGACTCGTCAATACGCCGGCAGCAGGTGATGATCATATCAAATACCCACAAGCCGCAAGCGGTCTGCTAAACGTAACGGCCACCCAGGTATTGAGCGATCAGAAGATCGACGAGCAAGCCCGCTTACACTCTTGTGAATCCAACCAGTAACACTTACCGTACAGTCCGGTCTGTTCGTCTGATATGTCGCATATCTCGTCTAGGGGTGGTAAACGTCAGACCCCAATAACTCGATTAGTCGTGTCGATATGAGGTCTATAACAGTTCGAGAAACTACTGGTAACACTTACCAGTAAATCTCAGCAACCCTGGACAGGGATTTCCGGTTATAGCCAATCGAACACAGCGCAACATCAACTCCCTATACCGGGAGAGACGAATCCCCTCCTATCGCTCATTGCCTCCATGTGATTCGGGACTGTACCCAAAAACCACCGTTTTGCACGCCCTCTTGGACGTGATAAGGTGGAAATCAAAGCACAGTGGGCATCACACAAGACTCTATGACGATCTCAGACTAACCTGTACCAGTGTCACCAGAGAACTGCCATCTGACATAAGGTATAATACCATCTGGGAGTTCTCGGCGAGTCCGCCCAGTGTACCCAGTCTCTACTGAGCACCTGTATATCATCTCTGATGTCAAACACCAATGGATATGGGATCATCCATTGCCCATCTGTATGGGTCGAGAAGGTATACGCTAGTCTACTCTGGTATATCGATGCCCCGTCTCGATACACCCATGACTAGGGACCTTGAAGGATGTACTTATGGACTACCATGTCCCCACTAGTATGATCTGCATCATAGTCCAGGTAGTCAAGTACACATCCTAAGGGCTTTACCAACATGTAACAGAGAGACAATCGGTATACACGTTAAGGTAAAGAGTAACCAGATAGCATACTATCATGTCGAGCAAGAAAGTCCTCCCTATATATGTCCAAGCATCCACTACAATATACATCCTATGTACAGTAATGGCCTCTAGGGCATACATATAACTAACAATCTCCCACTTGCACTAGGGCCATCTGTAGCAGTGGTTGTAGTATCTCATACTCAACCATCCCATAATAGTCTCTCTCTAAGAAAAGGCCTTTGTGAGTGGATCCGCCGTGTTTTCCTCTGAGTCTGCTCTCCTAACCTCGATCCCCTGGAGATCAACCATCTCCACGATCAGGTGACACTGCCTTAGAATATGTCTAGACCACTGATGGGACGGACGCTCCTTGGCATAAGCCACAACTCCATTTTCACACAATGGAAGGAACTAAGTTCATCTCATGAACAAATATACATCCAGACTGCCTCTTTGGTAGCATCTTAAGTAGCGATGTATCCAGCCTTTATCATCTAGTATGCCACGGTATCTAGCTTGGAACTCTTCCAACATACCGTCCCTCCATAGAGGGTAAAGACAATGCCTGTGACTGACATTCAGTCGTCCTTATCACCCTGGAACACTTCTAGTGATTCTCCCCAGGATCATTTGATACCATCTCACTTCAACTAGTGAGAATCCTAACATCCATTTAGATCTATCTCATAGATCCAAAACCCAGGATTTAGTAGGCATCACTTTGATCCTATATGGAGAATCATTGTGATAAGCGGAGATTGATCGAGCGTAGCATAGGAAACTCCTTCCCTATCAAGAGTATGTCATCCACGTACTCTACGAGGATCGTCACCATACTCCCTACTACCTTTTTGTTTATACAAGGTTCATCTACCATTTTGATGATGTCAAACTCTTTGACTACTTCATCAAAACAAACGTTCCAACTCCGCGATGCCTGCTTTATCCTATAAAGCATCTTGTACACGTTTCCGCTGCTCCCACTGTTTACGAAGCCCTCTGACTGTGTACTTATAGACTCTCTCTTCTAAAACATCATTTAGAAAAGCAGTCATGACACCCAACCGCCAGATATCGTAGTCATGGTATGTAGCCGTGGCAAGTAGGATCTGGATGGACTTAAGCATAGCCACTGGAAAAAGGTTTCATCATTTTCCACGCCTGGTCGATGACGAAAACCTTTAACAAGTCTAGCTTTGAAAGTCTTAACCTTTCCATCTACACCAAGTAATCTTCTCAAGATATACTTGCTCCTGATGGGGATTTAACCCTTCAGATATAGCAACCAAAGTCCATACTTTGTTGGTGTATAAGGATTCCATCTCAGATCGCTAAGCATCCAGCCATTCTAACAGAGTCACACTCCTGATGGCCAGCTCGAAACTAGTTGGGTCATCATCTCATGATGCAATCCTCGCTCCCACTGTCATCGAGAAACCGAAGTATCTCTCAGGTGGGTGAGGAACCCTACTAGATCGGCGGAGAGGCTGAGGTTTGTTGGTCTCTACTGAATCCTTTGGTTCTACCAAATCATCTGCTGTAGTTTGTATAGCTGGAAACTTTCCAGTTCTACATAACTGACCTTGCCTCGAGCTTGTCCGGATTTTGCTTTTTGACATAGGCCGGACAACCCCAAATCTTAACTAACTTAAGATATGGGCTCTTCCCTTTCCATATCACATATGAAGTGATAGGCAACTAATTTGATTTGAACCCTATTCAATAGGTATGCAGCTTCTCAAGTGCATAACTCCCAAAAGGAAATAGGTAACTCAGTAGTACTCATCATAGAGCACACCTTATCATATAGGGTGTGATTGCTCCGCCCCGATATACCATCGTGCTATAGTGTATACGGAGGAGTAATGCTGAGAGAGAATCTCATTCTCCTTCAGAAAAGTCCAAGAATTCCGTGCTCAAGTATTCTCCTCCTTGATCACATCAAAGGACATAATACTTATACCCGTTTTGGTTCTCTACTTCTAACTTATATTCTGTGAATATCTCAAAAGGTTCGGACTTGTGTTTCAACAGGAACATATGTCTGAATCTTGAGAGATTATCAGAGAATGTAATGAAATACAAAGAACCAGTTTTGGCATATGTAGAAAGGGGACCTACATACATCAACATGTATCATCCCAAGAGTTCACTAACTCTTTCTCTGTTTTCAGTAAACAGAGCTATGGTCATCGTATCTTTGTGACATGACTGGCAAGTTTCATAAGATGTAAATTCAAACAGATTTAAATATGCATCTAAATGTAACTTCAGCTAGTCAGGTCGCATTGATATGACCTAGTCTACAATACCTCAAGAAAAATTCGTTCATTTCTGAACTCATCCTCTTGTGTGTGTTCTGTATACTAAGAACTGTAGTTTGATTTAGAACATCAACGCTTTTAGATAACGTGCCTGAACCGATCAACTTTTGATATAGGAAATGTTCAAAACATTATCCAACAATACAAAATTTTATCATTTCTTTACTAATAAAGAGACTGATATGATTTTGTATATCAGGTTCGGTATCTAATAGCATTTGTTCAGAATCAATGTATTGGTAATACAGGGTGACAGTAACCAACAGACTTGGCTGCAACACTTGCCCCATTTTCTGTCTCATGAAACTTATCACCCGTTCTCAGTTTTTCTACCTTTTTGCAGCCCTATGTAACAGATTACATATCTGGGATCCTGATCCGGTATCATATACCCAGGATGCGGAGGATACTGAGAAACAGTTCTTTGTAATGAACACACCCGAAGATGATGCATCAGCATGCACTCTCTTCGTTTGGGCGGCACGGGAATTCTGTTAATCCCCAATTTCCTGCTCTGTCTTATAACAATTATAAGTTGGAGCGGGACCAACGTTCCCCAGCTCAGTATAACAAGCGGGTTCGGTCAATAATCCATATTATTATCTTGATTAAGGCGTGATATGGTCGCTACCTGGAGAGAGAGAGAAGAAAACACTCAGCGTGCGCTCTTGCAAGAATAGATTGGTTATTGTTTTATCTAATCAGGATGGCTCCCACTGTTTTTATCAAATCTTCCTTCAAACCCTAAAAGGAAAGACTAGCCGGGATTAATTACACACTACAAGTTCTCCAATCTTTCAGCCATGCCAGTGTCGGTACTTTGAGGGAGGTCCCCCGTGCTTTCGCACGAACCTAATTAATGTAAACCTCGTTTTCCCAAAGGCGTAACCTCGTTAACACCTTTCTAGACACCTACTTGATCGGCTAATTGTAATGTATAAAACTCTCCCAGGAGTAACTCTTACTCGCAGTGGGTATCAGGATCCAACTATCTCATAGAAGATATGCAATCTCATTGCAAATTTCAACACTTGAAATTCCCGATAATTTTGCTCCTAGCACCCTATGACCTGACGGAGGTCAACAAACCATAGGCTACTAGTCAAGTTCAACCCGTCATTTCTTGATCGAATTAAACCCACCCGTACGACCCTTGACGGAGGTCAACAAGGCCGCACGACTACCCTAATCCAATCTGCATCATATGCATAAACAGATAAATACCAGTTAGCTACCGCTCACTACGCCTTGACGGGGTTCAACAAACGTAGCACGAATACTAAATAGGACTTATCTGAAATGACGGAGGGCTACGACAGGTTTTTCTGAAAACCTATTGCGTAATGAACTTGATATCGTTGTAGAATCAAATGATTTTAAAATGGAGTGCTTTTGAGGCTTTTCTAGTTTTGCTAAAGGGGTCACTCCCAGTGAAGGGATCGTCGGCCCTTTCCTCGTCGAATGAGGTGCGGGATATATCATATATATCACTGTGCAAAGAAGAAACTATAGAAGCTATCAAAAGACAAACTGAATGTGTAGCATCTGCCAGTTATTGCTAAAGGGGTCACTCCCGGTAAAGGGATCGTCGGCCCTTTCCTCGTCGAATGAGGTGCAGGATATATCATATATACCGCTGTGCAAAGCAAGAACTGTAGCTACCTGTTTTCTTTTTGAAATTCAATTCTACAACGTCTTTAGGTTTCTTTTATTTCATTAATCATATTAATGAAGTCCCATCATTTAAATACCTAAACATCACAGATAAATACGACGTACACTTATGCCATCCGCATTCGCCTCGATGTCCCCTCGTGCACCGTTAGGTTAGGTAACTAACGGCAGAGCGGGGCAGGGCTAGCGCGGGTGTAAAACATAAGTAACGTCTATATAATATATCATATATACTATATACTGTATCTGTCACAGAACATCACATGATCACATCACAGATATCGCAGCAGAAGAAACATATGAAATATTGGATATACTAGGACGTCCGTGTTTTCAATACGAGCCAGTATAAAACACGGATTCCACGGTCGTGATGAATAGCCGATCCCACATCCCTAGACCCCTACGAGAGCGGCAAGCAACCCTACCAATTCTAGGGTTAGGAGACCCGGACTCGACTCCTCGAGTTGGTCTCCCACTGGACCCTAGAACCCGGTTACTTGTGCCCTCCTCCTTGGGTCTATCCTAATGCGGAAAAGTAAATAATATACAAAGGGTGACATCTTCCGCAACCTGGAAGTGCCCCAATAAAAGAATATTACATACAAGTTTTTACATGAATGAAAATGAAAAACACTCATCTCACATAAAATACCCCCGGCTATTCAAACACGACAATCCAATATAACATATCCAGCAACACATAACATCACATGTCATCAACGTAAGTAAACATGCGTATCCCAATTGTCGTTGGCATATAGCAACGAAACCGGCGATATCACATATTACACTTACGGTCACAGAAAAGAAAGTGTAAAACTACAACAGTTGGAATCCGCAACCTCCACAGACATCGCATGCCTAATCAAATGAATTCCTTAGACATCGCATGCCTAACAATTATAAACCCCGCATTTTAGTCTCGAAATCGAAAACACTTTTCAATATCAAGTCGGGCAATTCAACAAGATTCCCGACATCCTGATCGAATGCTTGTCGCAAACTTTAGTAGGCGGCCGCATCCCCGACGCCGTCGACGAAGTGCACCAAGGTGGAACACCGCTGCCGCGAGCACCCGAACGGATGCTTTCGGCGACGGGGTTCTCCTACAGTCACTTGGTCGGGGCTCTGGGGTGTAGCTGTCTATTAAGTTTATCGGCGAGTATCCGCGTACACTACGTGATTGCGACGGAGTTTTGATCACATCAAAATTCCGTGGCAACCGATCAAGTGAGACTAAACTGCTATGTTTATAACATTCATTCAGTTATCTCATAACTACTTGTGAATTCCAATTATTGTATCCCATTCCAGATAAATAGAAAATGTTAAACTTTCCGATCGAACATTGAAACACCCAAGTTTTCCCGAAACAAATCAACACATGAAATAGGTTTAAAAAACATATAGTTCATGCCTCAGTACCAACGGTCCAGCCGTAGAAGGGTCAAGCCAACGCCTCACATGTGGCACGCCGTACTGCCCCAAACCCAAAGGTTCAAAGGGCAGTTCAAGACGGTCACATAATCGAGTTAAGGTTTGTTGTTTTCTAGAGGGTCTATCGCGTTACTTGCACTACTTAGAACGTTATTAAACCACGGAAAGATCCAACACTTGGAAATTTCCCAACAGGCGAAAAATTGGGTATTTATATCCTGTCGAACTTTTTAACATATTCAAAAATTATCCGGAAAACACATAGACAAAATTAGACAATCCGATCGAATCTACGAACTCCCAATACAACCCAGAAAACTCAAGTCTTGAGTAAGATTTAAAAATTCCCAGAAAATACAGCACCAGAATATAGGAATTACTGTGGAAAAATAAATGGAAGAAGAGACAAAATGACCGCTAAACCTCCGCATTAGTCACGCTATTGCCGCGGTTCCGCGGCTATTTGATCGAATTAGATGTTCCGTTTTGTACAGTAATTCTTAGAAACTCCTGATGAGTTTTCTGCATATTTTTAATTTTCAAAAATCCCCGATTTCAAAAAATGTACAGAGAGCAATTTTGAATTAGGGTTTCGGTTCGATCGTGTTAGTTATATGTATGCCCTAGAGGCCATTACTGTACATTGGATGTATATTGTAGTGGATGCTGGGACATATATAGGGAGGACTTTCTTGCTCGACATGATAGTACGCTATCTGGTTGCTCTTTATCTTAACGTGTATACTTTCTGTCTCTCTGTTACATGTTGATAAAGCCCTTAGGATGTGTACTCGACTTCCAAGACTATGATGTAGATCATACTAATGGGGCCTGGATAGTCCATGAGTACATCCTTCAATGTTCCTAGTCAAGGGAATATCGAGACGGGGCATTGATATTCCAGAGTAGACTAGCGTATATCTTCTCGACCCATGCGATGAGCGATGGATGATCCCATATCCATTGGTGTTTGACATCAGAGATGGTATACGGGTGCTCAGTGGAGACTGGGTACACTGAACGGACTCGCCGAGAACTCCCAGATGGTATTATACCTCACGTCAGATGGCAGTTCTCTGGTGACACTGGTACAGCTTAGTCTGTTGACCCGAGATCGTCATAGAGTCTTGTGTGTCTCCCAATGTGCTTTGATTTCCACCCTACCACGGCTCTACTGAGTCGTGCAAACAGGTGGTTTTTGGGTACAGTCCGGATTCACATGGAGGCAATGAGCGATAGGAGGGGATTCGTCTCTCCCGGTATTGGGGGTTGATGTTATGCTATGCTCGACTGGCCATAATAGGAAATCCCTGGCCAGGGTTACAGTGATATACTGGTAAGAGTTATCAGTAGTTTCACGAATGTTATGGACCTCAAGTCGGCATGACTTATCGAGCTACTGGGGTCTGACGTTTACCACCCCTAGGCGAGATATACGACATATCAGACGAATAGACCGGACTGTACGGTAAGTGTTACTGGTTGGATTCACAGGAGTGTGAGCGGGCTTGCTCGTCGATCTTCTGATCGCTCAATACCCGGGTGGCCGTTACGTTTAGCAGACCGCTTGCGGCTTGTGGGTGTTTGATATGATCATCATCTGCTGCCGGCGTATTGACGAGTCTTTAGAGTCCTACACAGAGGTTTCCTAGCTCAAGCGAAACGAAATAGGAGCGCATATGAGATATGTGCGGGACCGAGAATAATGCGTGTATGTGATACCGTATTTCATTCTCCCGATGAATGTGTCGAATGGTTGTATGTGATATAACCTAGTTATCGAATCAATGATTTATTCGATAAGCCGATACATTGGATACTAGTCGGTTATATACGATATGACCGGATCGTTAAATCAAGTGTTGATTTAATGATTTAATGTATAATTATGTATTTGATATATTACTTTCCATTAACTAGTATTGGTTCACTTTAAATGGATTTTCTCACTTGAATTGTGCAAGTTGTATATGTGATATACTTTTGTGCACATAATTGTATCATGTTTGATGATACATGCTTATTTGGTTAAGTGTAAAGAATTAAACTATGGTTAAGTTAATGATTAGGTTTTTGTTTACTTAATTACTTATTCATTTATCTTATTCATTTATTCATTTTGGAAAATGAAAAGGATAAATGAATGGTTACTTGTTTTGTTTTTAGTTGAACTTTCTTGAAGTTTTGACTTTGTCTCCATTCTTGTCTTATACTTAACCCTAACCATTTAAACTAACCCTAATTCATTCTCTACACTTAACTAAGGTTAGAAGATGATAAGAATGAATTCTATTTCATTTTTTCTTTAATACTTATCATATCTTCTTCTTCTTCTTCATCTTCTTCTTCCATGAAGAAAGCTAGTCAATGGCAACTAGTGAAATCAAGTGAGAAATCCAATTCTAAAGTCTACCCACTTCCTATTTCTTCATCCTCTACCTCTTGCCAAGTTGTATAGGGTGTTTCCTTCACAAGTTTTCATGGCTTGGTGAAGTTGGAGCTTGTTCTTGTGATGCCTCGACGTAGATCATCTTCGGCATCGCACCGACGATCAAGCCCGCCCATTCTTCGATGATGCCGATGCTAGAGTCATGGGTTCGATTTGGACAGCGGAGGGAGATCATCGCGGAGCTTAGGAAGTGGTGGACCGGATCTACAAAGGTTGTAGCCCCTTCCCTTTAGCTATATTTCCGTTTACTTGCTTGCTTCGCCTATACTTCTAGCCAACGATCCGTTCTAGGGTTTCTCGGCACCGTAATTTTAGAAATTGGCATTTTGATCACTTGCGAGACTCCATTATAGTGCCTAGGAAACCCTACAGTGGTATCAGAGCCTAGCTAGAGCCTTAGGCGAAGTCTAGACGGAATTAGAACTCCAATCGAATCAAAACCCAAACCCTAATATTGCTCTCTGGACTTTTTCTGAAATCGTGGTTTTTTCGAAATTAAAAATATGCAGAAAAATCAGTAGGGAATCCTAAGAATTACTGTGCAACATGTGTCCATGATTCGACAAGAGTGCGGCGGAACCGCGGCAGAAGCAAGGCTTCTGCGGCGGTTCCGCGGCAGTATAGTCACAATGCCCAATACTGTTTGCACAGTAACTCCTAGTTTCTGGTGTTGGTTTTCCTGGGAATATTTTTAATATTTATTCCAGAGTTTTATTTTCTGGGTTGTATTGGGAACTCAGTATATTCGATCGGACTGTCTAATTTTGTCGGTGTGTATTTTCGGGGTATTTTTAGAATATGTTAAAAAGTTCGACCGGATATAAATACCCACTTTTTCCCCTGCCGGGAAATTTCCAATTGTTGGATTTTTCCATAGTTTAACGATGTTCTAAGTAGTGCAAGTAACGCGATGGACCCTCTAGAAGACAACAAACCTTAACTCGATTATGTGACCGTCTTGAACTGCCCTTTGAACCTTCGGGTTTGGGGCAGTATGGCGTTCCACATGTGAGGCGTTGGCTTGACCCTTCTACGGCTGGACCGTTGGTACTGAGGCACGAACTGAATGTTGTTAGACTTATTTCATGTGTTGAGCTGTATCGGGGAAAACTTGGGTGTTTGATTGTTCGATCGAAAAGTTTAGCATTTTCTATTTATCCGGAATGTGATACAATAATTGGAATTCACAAATTGTTATGAGATAACAGAATGAATATTATAAACGTAGCAGTTTAGTCTCATTTTGATCGGTTGCCACGGAGTTTTGATGTGATCAAAAGTCCCGTCGCAATCACGCAGCGTACGCGGATACTCGCTGGGTAAACTTAATAGACAGCCTCACCCCATAGCCCTGACCAAGTGACTGTAGGAGAACCCCGTCGCCGAAAGCATCCGTCCGGGTGCTCGCGGCAGCGATGTTCCGCCTTGGTGCACTTCGTCGACGGTATCAGGGGTGCGGCCGCCTACTAAAGTTTGCGACGAGCATTCGATCAGTTTTTCGGGAATCTTGTTGAATTGCCCGACTTGATATTGAAAAGTGTTTTCGATAATGAGACTAAAATGCGGGGTTTATAATTGTTAGGCATGCGATGTCTAAAGAATTCATTTGGTCAGGCATGTGATGTCTGAGGTGGTTGCGGATTCCAACTGTTGTAGTTTTACAATTTCTTTTCTGTGACCGTAAGTGTAATATGTGGTGTCGCCGGTTTCGTTGCTATATGTCAACGACAATTGGGATGCGCATATTTACTTACGTTGATGACATGTGATGTTATGTGTTGCTAGATATGTTATATTGGATCGTCGTGTTTGAATAGCCGGGGGTTTTTATTTGAGATGAGTGTTTTTCATTTTCATTCATGTAAAAACTTGTATGTAATATTCTTTTATTGGGGCACTTCCAGGTTGCGGAAGTTGTCACCGTTGATGTATATTATTTACTTTTCTGCACTAGGATAGGCCTAAGGAGGGGAGCACAAGTAACCGGGTTCTGGGGTCCAGTGGGAGACCAACTCGAGGAGTCGAGTCCGGGTCTCCTAACCCTAGAATTGGTAGGGTTGCTTGCCGCTCTCGT
This sequence comes from Agapanthus africanus, assembly GCA_030015575.1. Lineage (NCBI taxonomy): Eukaryota > Viridiplantae > Streptophyta > Magnoliopsida > Asparagales > Amaryllidaceae > Agapanthus > Agapanthus africanus. The sequence continues at coordinate 383,425,833 of CM057345.1, read as the reverse complement.
AGGGGTCTAGGGGTGTGGGATTGGCTATTCATCACGACCGTGGAATCCGTGTTTTATACTGGCTCGTATTGAAAACACGGACGTCCTAGTATATCCAATATTTCATATGTTTCTTCTGCTGTGATTTATCTGTGATGTGATCATGTGATGTTCTGTGACAGATATTATATATAGTATATATGATATATTATATAGACGTTGCTTATGTTTTACACCCGCGCTAGCCCTGCCCCGCTCTGCCGTTAGTTACCTAACTTAACGGTGCAGACGGGACATCGAGGCGAATGCGGATGGCATAAGCGTACGTTATATTTATCTGTGATGTTTAGGTGGAATTATATGATAGGATATTCATTAATGAGATTAATGAAAGAAAATAAACCTAATTGATGTTGTGGAATCGAATTTCAAAATAAAAATAGGTAGCTACAGTTCTTGCTTTGCATCGCGGTGTTCATTGTAGAACATCCTGCACCTTATCCGATGAGGAAAGGACCGAGATCCCTTCACCGGGAGTGACTCCTTTAGCAATAACTGGCAGATGCTGCAACCCTCGGTTTGTCTTTGATCGCTTCTATAGTTTCCGCTTTGTACAGTGATATATATGATATATCCCGCACCTCATTCGACGAGGAAAGGGCCGACGATCCCTTCACCGGGAGTGACCCCTTTAGCAAAACTAGAAAAGCTTCAAAAACATTCCATTTAAAAACCATTTGATTCCGCAACGAGATCAAGTTCAAAGCGTTAAAGGTTTTCACAAAAACCAGCCGCAACCCTCCGTCATTTTAGGAAGTAGAGTACTTAGTATTCGTGCTGTGTTTGTTGACCATAGTCAAGGCACAGTGTACGGTAGCTAAGTGATGTCTTCCTACACCGCATATGATGCGATTAGTTAGGACAGTCGCGTGACTTTGTTGACCTTAGTTAAGGGTCATGTGGGTGGGTCTAATTAATCACGAAATGACGGGTAGAACTTGACTAGTACTTATGATTTGTTGACCATAGTTAAGGTCATAGGTGCTAGGGGTAAAAACCTTTATCGGGAGTTTCAAGTGTTGAAATTTGCAATGAGATTGCATACCTTCTATATGATAGTTGGATCCCGATACCCACTGCGAGTAATTGTTACTCCTGGGAGAGTTTTGCACTTTGCAATTAGCCGATCAAGTAGGTGTCTAGAAAGGTGTCAACGGGGTTACGCCTCTGGGAAAACGAGGTTTACTGTAATTAGGTCCGTGCGAAAGCACGGGGAACCTCCCTCAAAGTACCGACACTGGCCTGGCTGAAAGATTGGCGAACTTGTAGAGTGTAATTAATCCCGGCTAGTCTTTCCTTTTAGGGTTTGAAGGAAGATTTGATAAAAACAGTGGGAGCCATCCTGATTAGATAAAATATATAACCAATCTAATCTTGCAAGAGCGCACGCTGAGTGTTTTCTTCTCTCTCTCTCCAGGTAGCGACCATATCACGCCTTAATCAAGATAATAAAATGGATGTATTGACCGAACCCGCTTGTTATACTGAGCTGGGGAACGTTGGTCCCGCTCCAACTTATAATTGTTATAAGACAGAGCAGGAAATTGGGGAATACCCGCCCAAACGAAGAAAGTGCATAGGATGCATTTCCTTCGGGTGTGTTCATTACAAAGAACTGTTTCTCAGTATCCTCTGCATCCTGGGTATATGATACCGGATCAGGATCCCAGATATGTAATCTGTTACATGGGGCTACAAAAAGGTAGAAAAACTGAGAACGGGTGATAAGTTTCATGAGGTAGAAAACGGGGCAAGTGTTGCAGCCAAGTCTGTTGGTCACTGTCACCCTGTATTACGAATACATTGATTCTGAACAAATGCTATTAGATACCGAGCCTGATATACAAAATCATATCAGTCTCTTTATTAGTAAAGAAAGGATATAATTTTGTATTGATGGATAATGTTTTGAACATTTCCTATATCAAAAGTTGATCGGTTCAGGCACGTTATCTAAAAGCATTGACGTTCTAAATCAAACTACAGTTCCTCGTATACAGAACACACTCAAGAGGAAGAGTTCAGAAATGAACGAATTCTTCTTGAGGTATTGTAGACTAGGTTATATCAATGCGACCCGACTGGCTGAAGTTACATTTTAGATGCATATTTAAATCAGTTTGAATTTACATCTTGTGAAACTTGCCAGTCATGTCACAAAGATTAGATGACCATAGCTCTGTTTATTAGAAACAGAGAAAGAGTTAGTAAACTCTTGGGACTGATACATGATGATGTATGTAAAGTCTCCTGTCTACACATGCCAGGACTGGTTCTTCATACTTCATTATATTCTCTGATAATCTCTCAAGATTCAGTCATATGTTCCTGTTGAAACATAAGTCCGAACCTTTTGACATATTCACAGAATATAAGTTAGAAGTAGAGAACCAAAATACGGGTATAAGTATTATGTCCTATGATAAGATCACGGAGGAGAATACTTGTGCATAGAATTCCTGGACTATTTTAAAGGAGAATGAGATTTTCTCTCAGTGTTACTCCTCTGAATACACCACAGCACAACGGTGTATCAGGGCGGAGCAATTGCACAATATTAGATATGGTGTGCTCTATGATGAGTATTACTGAGTTACCTATTTCCTTTTGGGGTTATGCGCTTGAGAAGCTGCATACCTATTGAATTAGGTTCGAATCAAATCAGTGCCTACCACTCCATATAAGATATGGTGTGGGAAGATCCTATCTCTTAAGTAAGTTAAGATTTGGGATTGTCCGGCCTATGTCAAAAGCAAAATCCGGACAAGATCGAGGCAAGGTCAGTTCTGTAGAACTGGAAAGGTTCCAGCTATGCGAAACTACAGCTGAAGATTTGACAGAACCAAAGGATTCTATAGTCCCCGACGAACATCAGCCTCTCCGCCGATCTGGTAGGGTTCCTCACCTGCTTGAGAGATACTTCAGTTTCTCGATGACAGTGGGAGCAAGGATTGCATCATGAGATGATGACCCAACTAGATTCGAGCAGGCCATCAAGAGTAGGGACTCTGTAAGAATGGCTGGATGCTTAGCCATCTGAGATGTAATCTATATACACCAACAAAGTATGGACTTTGGTTGTGATATCTGAAGGGTTAAATCCCCATCAGGAGCAAGTATATCTTGAGAAGATTACTTGGTGTAGATGGACAAGTTGAGACTTTCAAAGCTAGACTTGTTAAAGGTTTTCGTTATCAACCAGGCACGGATAATGATGAAACCTTTTCCAGGGACTATGCTTAAATCCATCCAGATCCTACTTGCCACGGCTACATACCATGACTACGATATCTGGTGGTTGGGTGCCATGACAACTTTTCTAAATAATGATTTAGAAGAGAATGTCTATAAGAACACAGCCAGAGGGCCTCGTAGACAGTGGGAGCAGCGGAAACGTGTGCAAGATACTTTATACGATAAAGCAGGCATAGTGGAGTTGGAACATCTGTTTTGATGGATTAGTCAAAGAAGTTGACATCATCAAAATGGTAGATGAACCTTGTATAAACAAAAAGGTAGTAGGGAGTATGGTGACGATCCTCGTAGAGTACGTGGATGACATACTTTTGTTAGGGAAGGAGTTTCCTATGCTACGCTCGATCAATCTCCGCTTATCACAATGATTTTCCATATAGGATCAAAATGATACCTACTAAATCCTAAGCTTTGGATCTATGAGATAGATCTAATTGGATTTTAGGATACTCACTAGTTGTAGTGAAATGGTATCAATCGATCCTGGGGAGAATCACTGGAAGGGTTCCAGAGTGATAAAGACGACTGAATGTCAGTCACAGGCATTGTCTTTACCCTCAGTAGAGGGACGGTATGTTGGAAGAGTTCCAAGCTAGATACCGTGGCAAACTAGACGATAAAGGCTGGTAACATCGCTATTGAAGATACTACCAAGGAGGAAGTTTGGGTGTATATTGGTTCATAAGATGAACTAGGTTCCTGCCATTGTATGACAAAGGAAGTGTGGCTTCGGCCCTAGAACCCTGGTCCCATCAGTGACCCAGACATATTCTGAGGCAGCATCACCTGATCATGGAGATAGTTGATCTCCAGGGTGATCAAGGTTAGGAGAGTAGACTCAGAGGACAACACGGCGGATCCACTCACGAAGGCCTTTTCCCAAAGAGAGACTTTTAAGGGGATGGTTGAGCATGTGATGTTAGTTATATGTATGCCCTAGAGGCCATTACTGTACATAGGATGTATATTGTAGTGGATGCTGGGACATATATAGGGAGGACTTTCTTGCTCGACATGATAGTACGCTATCTGGTTGAACTTTACCTTAACGTGTATACTGATTGTCTCTCTGTTACATGTTGGTAAAGCCCTTAGGATGAGTGCTTGACTACCTGGACTATGATGCGGATCATACTAGTGGGGACATGGTAGTCCATAAGTACATCCTTCAAAGTCCCTAGTCGTGGGTGTATCGAGACGGGGCATCGATATACCAGAGTAGACTAGCGTATACCTTCTCGACCCATACAGATGGGCGATGGATGATCCCATATCCATCAGTGTTTGACATCAGAGATGATATACGGGTGCTCAGTGAAGACTGGGTACACTGGACGGACTCACCGAGAACTCCCAGATGGTATTATACCTCACGTCAGATGGCAGTTCTCTGGTGACACTGGTACAGAGTAGTCTGTTGACCCGAGATCGTCATAGAGTCTTGTGTGGTTCCCACTGTGCTTTGATTTCCATCTTACCACGTCCAAGAGGGCGTGCAAAACGGTGGTTTTTGGGTACAGTCCCGAGTCACATGGAGGCAATGAGCGATAGGAGGGGATTCGTCTCTCCCGGTATAGGGGGTTGATGTTGCGCTGTGTTTGATTGGCTATAACAGGAAATCCCTGGCCAGGGTTGCTGAGATTTACTGGTAAGTTTTACCAGTAGTTTCTCGAACAGTTATAGACCTCATATCGACACGACTTATCGAGCTATTGGGGTCTGACGTTTACCACCCCTAGGCGAGATATGCGACATATCAGACGATCAGACCGGACTGTACGGTAGTGTTACTGGTCGGATTCACTGGAGTGTGAGCGGGCTTGCTCGTCGATCTTCAGATCGCTCAATACCCGGGTGGCCGTTACGTTTAGCAGACCGCTTGCGGCTTGTGGGTGTTTGATATGATCATCATCTGCTGCCGGCGTATTGACGAGTCTTTAGAGTCCTACACAGAGGTTTCCTGGCTCAAGCAAAACGAAATAGGAGCGCATATGAGATATGTGCGGGACCGAGAATAATGCATGTATGTGATACCGTATTCTATTCTCGCGATGATTGTATCGAATGGTTGTATGCGATATAACCTAGGTATCGAATCAAGTATTGATTCGATAAGCCGATACATTGAATACTAGTCGGTTGTGTGCGACATGACCGGATCATTGAATCAAGTGTTGATTTAATGATTTAATGCATAATTATATATTTGATATATTACTTTGCACTAACTAGTATTGGTTCACTTTAAACGGATTTTCTCACTTGGTTTGTGCACATTGTATATGTGATATACTTTTGTACACTTGATTGTATCATGTTTGATGATACATGTTTAACTATAGTTAAGTGTAATGAATTAAGCCATGGTTAAACTAATGATTAGGGTTTTCTTTTTATTACTTATTTATTTATTTATTTATTTTGAATAGATAAGAAAAGAATGGTTGCTAATTTTGGAGTTTAGTTGAAGCTTCATGAAACTTTGACTTTGTAACCATTCTTGTCTTCATCTAAAACCCTAACCATTAATCTAACCTTGGTTAATTCTCTACACTTGACCATGGTTCTAATATGATAAGTATTCATTTTCTTTTCCAATTATAATTAACTTATCATATTTCTTTCTTCTTCTTCTTCATCTTCTTCACATGAAGAAAGTTCACTTCATCAATGGTGATTGATGAAAACAAGTGAGAAATCCAATTCTAAAGTCTACCCACTTCCTATTTCTTCATCCTATACCTCTTGCCAAGTAGTAGAGTGTGTTCTCTTCACAAGTTTTTGGACTTGGTGAAGTCGGAGCTTGATTTAGCGATGCCTCGACGTAGATCATCTTCGGCATGGACATCGACGACCTAGCTTGCCCATTCTCCGACGAAGCCGACGCTTGAGCCCGGATTTGATTTGGACAGCGGAGAGGACCTCGTTGCGGAGCTATGGAGGTGGAGCACCGGATCTACAAAGGTTGTATTTCCGTATCTTGTAGTTAAGTGTTAACTAGTTAGCTTTTTCGCCTAGAAATCTAGCCAACGATCCGTTCTAGGGTTTCTCGGCACCGTTTAAATTTGAAATTGGCATGGTTGATGCCTTGTGAGACCTCATTAGGGTGCCTAGGAACCCTACAGTGGTATCAGAGACTAGCTAGAGCCCTAGGCGAAGTCCAGACGGAGTTTGAAGTCCGAACGAACCCGAAAACCCATTTCAAACATGCTCTCTGTCCAATTTTCAAAAAATGGGATTTTTCCAAATTAAAAATATCCAGAAAACCCAGCAGGAAATTGTAAGAATTACTGTGCAAATACGAGATTATTTGGACTTTAAACAGGCGCGGAACCGCGGCACGAGCATGCCTCGTGCGGCGGTTCCGCCGCTACTTGGTGACGTCACAGTTCCAGTTTTGCACAGTAATTCAATATTTCCAGTGTTGAGTTCTCTGGGTACTTTTTAAATTTATTCAAGAGTTGAATAATCTGGAGTTGTTTTGGGGATTCGGTATTTCGATCGGGGTATCAAATTTTGTCTATTTGGCTTTCCGGATAAATTTTAGAATATGTTAAAAAGTTCGACCGGATATAAATACCCAATTTTTCCCCTGTCGGGAAATTTCCAACTGTTGGATTTTTCCGTAGTTTAACGACGTTCTAAGTAGTGCAAGTAACGCGATGGTCCCTCTAGAAGACAACAAACCTTAACTCGATTATGTGACCGTCTTGAACTGCCCTTTGAACCTTCGGGTTTGGGGCAGTACGGCGTGCCACATGTGAGGCGTTGGCTTGACCCTTCTACGGCTGGACCGTTGCTACTGAGGCACGAACTGAATGTTATTAGACTAATTTCATGTGTTGATTTGTATCGGGAAAAGTTGGATGTTCGATTGTTCGATCGGAAAGTTTGACATTTTCTATTTATCCGGAATGGGATACAATAATTGGAATTCACAAGTAGTTATGTGATAACTAAATGAATGTTGTAAATCTAGCAATTTAGTCTCACTTGATCGGTTGCCACGGAATTTTGATGCGATCAAATGTCCGTCGCAATCACGTAGCGTACGCGGATACTCGCCGATAAACTTAATAGACAGCCTCGCTCCATAGCCCCGACCAAGTGACTGTAGGAGAACCCCGTCGCCGAAAGCATCCGTTCGGGTGCTCGCGGTAGCGGTGTTCCGCCTTGGTGCACTTCGTCGACGGTATCGGGGGTGCGGCCGCCTACTGAAGTTTGCGACGAGTATTCGATCAGGATGTCGGGAATCTTGTTGAATTACCCGACTTGATATTGAAAAGAGTTTTCGATAATGAGACTAAAATGCGGGGTTTATAATTGTTAGGCATGCGATGTCTAAAGAATTCATTTGATCAGGCATGCGATGTCTGAGGTGGTTGCGGATTCCAACTGTTGTAGTTTTACACTTTCTTTTCTGTGACCGTAAGTGTAATATGTGATTGTTGGAGATAGTGCCCTCAGAGTCAATTATTGGATCACAGGCACGTGATTGCAATGATTGAGGGAGGACCTATCCCGGTAGGACAGTCTTACTCGTGATGATAGTATGCTATCTGGTTTACCTTTATCATCGTGTACTGTTTCAGGTGACCTGACAAGTTGCTATTACACGTTGATAGAGCCCCTAGGATTCGTGCTTGACCACCAGCAGTATGAGGGTGATCATATAAGTGGGAGCTGGGGTCTATAAGCATATCCTTAAATGGTCCCTTGTCGTGTGAGTTTCGAGACAGGGCATCGATACTCCATAGTAGACTAGTGTATACAGTCGAGACCCCGACGAGGGGCGGTGGCCGGTCTCATAAGCCACTGGTGTCAGTTGGATCACCTAAGATGTATACAGGTGCTCATTGGGTTATGAGTACACCGGACAGGACTCGCCGGGAACATGCTAGTTGGTCATATACCAGACGTCAGATGGCAGTTCCCTGGTGACATGTGTACAGGTTAGTTCATCGACCTGGGGATCGTCATTTGTCTCGTGTGAGTTCCCACTGTACTTTGATTACTACCCTACCACGGCTCAAAGGAGTCGTGCAAACAGGTTTTAGTTGGGTACAGTCCCGAGCCACATGGAGGCAGTGAGCGTATCTTCAGGGGTTCGTCTCTCCCGGTATTGGGGGTGAGGTCGTGCTGTGTCTAGGAGAGCCATTACACGAAGCCCTCGGCCGAGGCAAGGAGATTTACTGGTAGGTATTCCAGTAGTATCTCAGGGTGTTCTGGGCTACACTCCGACACGACTTGTACCGCTTTTGGGGGTCTGACTTTTACCAACCCCCTAGGCCCGCCATGCGATGCTCATAGACGAACGGACCGGACTGTACGGATATTGTCACTGACAGGCTCAGTAGGGTTGTCAGGCTGAGTTCGCTCACAGAAGTCCCTTTTAGTCAATACCTAGTAGCCCGTTACGTATTGGCTTATACCTCTGACGTGCTAGTGGTTAAATCCACAACCAAGGTGTTGACGAGTCTTTAGAGCCCCCCACATTCTGTTACTCAGCTTTCGGGCGAAAGGTTGTAGAGGCCGTATGGAGATATGGCAAGGTCCGATCAGATACGTGCGGTATTGCACGGATCAGGATCGGACAGTTTGTACTATAGGCCGTATGGTTATATGGCAGGGTTCGATCAGATATGTGCGGTATTGCACGGATCAGGATCGAACAGATATTACTAGCCGGCTTTGGTTTAAGCCGGATCCTAGTATAGTACAGTGTAGACTTTGTCTCATTGCATTTGTATTTCGGTCGAAATACAGATGCGGGTGTGTATGCACAGTATCGGGGTTTTCCTGTAATTTATTACGGGACCAGTTTTCTGGAGTTGCCAGTTTGCTTTCCGTTTCGGCCAATTTCCTTTGTATCGATCATTGGCCGAAGTTTGGTGGAGGAGGGCTTATTTGCATTGTTGCAAATAAGTGTTTATGGAGGGGGTCTTTGCATATTCTTGTGTCATGATGGTTGCACCATTCCTTGACCTTGACTTCTTGACTTCTCCATCATGGCTTGACTTTCATATGACATGGTTTTCATGATCATTGTGGTGGAGTGAGGTTCTCTTTTGGTGATCATTTCTTTGCATGATTTGGTTGTTGAGTGTTGGTGTTTCTTTGTGATCATTATTCCTTATGATAACCATTCCTCTCTCTCTCTCTTGCATGATTGATATGGTCACCTCCCCCTTGACTTTTCCCTCTCTCTTTGATATACATGGGCCGGCCATCCCTTGTGGGGGGTTGATTGATTTTTGGTGTGGCATTTTTGGTTCTCTTCATGCTCCAAAAATCACACAACAAGACTCTCCAAAATTCCAAGTTCTTTTCCTCCACTAAAAAGGCAATTCCACAAACCCAAAGTGAGACATGGTTCTTCACACATTCTACAGCAAATCTTGGGCACGTCGAGTAGCCGGCTTCGTGCCCGAGTTGCCTCGGCATTGAGGTGGGAGCCCGTAAAAGAAGTAGGCGATGTGGTGCACTTCCGGCGACGAGGAGGAGACGGGACATTCCGCAGGAGATCGGGACGACGACGAGAAGACCGGAGGACTCGGATCTGTCGGTATACTTCTCTTCCCTATCTTGTAGTTAGCTTAGACTTGTTAATGGTTCGATCCGGGTGTTTAGTGCGCGGTGGTGCCGGTTTGCTAAGTCCGCAAAATTTAAGTTTATCACCGCTTCCGCATTTGGCCGTCGGATTGACGGCCGGGGCGCCGCCGTGCACTTACAGTGGTATCAGAGCCTCGCCATTAACTTAGTCTAGCTTCGTTTAATGTGTTTGCATTTCCGATCGATCAAAAAGGTCCAAAACCATGTTCTTCATTGTGACAGTTTTCTGTTGGAATTTTTTAGTCTCCAAAAATTTTTCAGGTTGTATAAAATTGATTTACTGGAGATTACAAGGATACTGTAAAAATTCGACAGGTTCAGTCGACAGTGCAGGCGCGGAACCGCGGCCAAAACCCTCTTTGGGCCGCGTTTCCGCCGCGCACTGTTGAGATCTCTGCGCCCAATTTCTACAGTGTCTTTGTGGGCTTAAAATATGGGTTTTGCTTAGGGGCCCACTTGTTAATTTTTTGATCGATCGGATATTTTAAACACATTTTTCACAGTATTTACATTATATCTGCGACCGTGAATGTCACTTGATCGGTAAATCCGGTCTAACTGCTATAGCCCGGTTAGACGGATTTGCGAACGTGACTTTCACGTTGATGTTCTGTTTTTGCTGTGATGTTGCGGATCGGTCGTGGGGGATAACCTGGATGCAATGCTAGTACAGTTGTGGTTGTATTATGTACATTTGATATTGCGGAGCGAGCGTCCGACTTGTGGACTGCCGTCACTTCCAGTTTGTATTATTATTTTGGGGCACGACCTGGTTGCGGTCGATGTACCCGTTGTATGTATATTTTACTTTCTGTACTAGGATTACCCCGCGGAGGGGTGCACGGATAGCCGGATTCTGGAGGGCAACAAGCCCGCATCTCATGGCATTGGGACGGAGGTGGCTTCACTCTAGGATTGGCGGGCTATTCGCCGCACTCGTAGGGGGTACAGGTTGACCCAGGAGGGGTGCCCGAGTTACCGGATTCCGTGAAGTGCTGGGTGGTCTATTCACGGTGCTGAAGGGGGCTGCCTCGCTTCAGGTTTTGGCGGGTAACTTGCCGCGCCCGTAGGGGTCTAGGATTTCATTGCACAGGCTATCCACACGACCAGGAGAACGTCGGGTTTCAGTAGTGGCTCTGTGAAACCCGAGGATCCCAGATATCTGTATTGTTTCTGTGATGCTGTTCATTCTCTGTGATGTTGTATTTCTTTCACGCCTTGAGCGAAATATAATATATTGGTATATATATTAGTAGATGTTGTATATGTTTTTCATCCGCGCTAGTCCAGTCCCCGCTCTGTCGTTAGTTAGCTAACCTAACGGGTAATGATGGGACCCAGTGGCGAATGCGGATGGCATATACGTACATCAGTATATTTTCGTTCTTTTTGGTGTGATCAATTGATGGGACTGCATTGATTCGGATCAATGCAAGTTAAAAACAAACCTAATCTGATGTTGTTGGAACACTTTTTCAAAAAGCTGTTATTGCAAGGACGTTCACTTTTGTTTTGCATCGTGGTATTCAGTTGGAATATCCTGCTCCTCAGTCGACGAGGCAAGGGCCGAGATCCCATCACCGGGAGTGACCCCCTGGACAAAAAGTTTGCGTCAGAGCAATGACTTCACTATAGCCGATTACTTTTGCTTTGCACCGTGGTATTCAGTTGGAATATCCTGCACCCCATTCTACGGGGAAAGAGCCGAGATCCTTTCACCGGGAGTGACCTCTTTAGCAACGGTTTTCGTCACTATATTTTTAAAAGCTATCCGTTCCTTCGACGATATCAAGTTCTTTACGTTAAAGGTTTTCGCCAGAAACCATTCGTAGCCCTCCATCATTTCAGTTAAATATTCGGTAGTATTCAAGCTATGTATTTTGACCTCACGCCAAGGCATAGTGATTGGTAGCTGCCGGGTATTTATCTGTTGCATAGATAGATGCGTTGGTTTGGGACAGTCGTACTACTATTTTGGCCTACGTCAAGGGTATGTACGGGTGGATTCAAATTAACCTGGATAATGATGGGTAGAACTTGACATGTGACTTATGATATTTTGACCTCACGCCAAGGTCATAAGAGCATGGGGCAGAAATCTCATCGGGAGTTTCAAAAGTACTGAAACTTGCCAGATATGCGCATACCTTCTGGAGTGTGATGATGAGAGAGGATTCCGTCACGTTATCATGCGATGATAGTTGGATCCCGATTCCCACTGATGAGTTAGTTTACTCCTCGGGTGACCCCGACTAATTCTTCTTTCAGGTTTGGAGGAGAATTTGACGGTACAGTGGGTGGTTTCCAGATTAGATAAATTGGTAACCATTTTGATCTAGGTTAGAGTGCACGCTGAGTGTTTCTTTTCTCTCTCTCTTTGGCAGCGACCATTGACCCGACCCTAAGACTATGACTCAGTGACCAAATTGACCGAACCTTCTTTAACACCGGCTTTTGGATTGTCAGAGTTGCAAACCTCATTGCCACTCCTACTTTTACCCTTTTCTCCAGGACACCCCGTATTACTACGAACGTCCACTTCCATTGGACAAAACCATCGTATGGTTAGATACGAACTCGAAAGAATTTATTCGAGGATGGTTTCCGGTTCTGGAGAAAACGGATAGGATTATTCAGTTGTCTTTTCCTTTTACCCTCTCTCAGGTTACGAGTACTCCTTGGTTTAGGGGTAGTACACCTATTACGCAAATTGGATTGTCTTCTTCCAAACCTTAGGCTGGTGCCGACCGGTAGGGAATGAAGAAAACCAATTAGCATAACGATGGTGTGCAGAAGGTATTAAGTTAAGACAAAGCAAGGGATTAGTAAGAGGGCAAAGTAAATTGCAACAGATATTCATGACCAAACCAGGTATTTCTTCGCCAATCCTAAAATCACCTTTGAATTTCTCCAGGACACTCCGTATCACTACGAAGATCCACAGTTTATTGGATACTCCATCGTATGGTTATATACGAACTCGAAAGGAACTTGTTCCAGTTCGGGGATGGATTCTGGTTCAGGAGAAATAGGAATAAGGTTTATTCGGTTGTCTTTTATCTTCACCCTCTCTCATTGCGAGTGTTCCTAGGATTGGGACAGTACACCCATTATGCTTATTGGATAGTCTTCTTCCAAACCATAGGCTGGTGCCGAACGGTAGGGAAGGAAGAAAACCATTTGGCCTCAAGGGGTGTGCAGAAGGTAAAGACTAAAGACATATGAAGGGATTTGGAGAGGTGGCAAAGGATTATACGGTTACAGTCGTGAATCTGGAAGAGGCATTACTAGGAATACCAGAATACCCCATCGAAACATTTCAATGTTTCAGTCTCACTGTGTACTGTTAAAGGAAAACTGATTTCCCGAATAGATACTTACTCCAGGGTATGTATTTACCAGGTACGATTCTCACATCTGTATGGTTTTACAGATGATGAGTGGGAGTAAGTTATTGGGAATTGGGTGATCATCCTCATTATATCGGGATTCGTTGTAATCAGTGATATTTGAGGAAATCACCTGGACTGTTTGCCGGTCGGCAAATATTTGGTTTTGAATATCCGCTGTTATGCACCAATTTCAAATCGATATATCTGTACGTCTATTTTCATAGAGTGAGATATACCTTTTTGAAATTATGTCTGCGACATTTACCTATATCAGTGGATGGTTAGGTAAGGAGCATTAAGCAGCGGTGTAATTCTTCTTAACCATAAGTACAGTTTTCAACCTACGACACACGGTGAATGAGTTTTCAGACTCAAGGGACTTATACAGAGTATTGTATGTTGTCCAGGGTCCATCAGGACAGAGGGGTTGGTCCTCGTACTATATTCGGTTTACTTATGACTTCTCTAGTTTTTAGACAAGTGTTTCGCGGAAACACAGGGTCCGAATTTTGAGAAGTTATAGGTATTTGAATAGAGTAGAGAACCAGGTGTAGCAAGTATCGGGATTCTTCAAAGAGATCGAAGATGTAGATACTTGTGTATGGTATTAAGTTGATAGTAATGACTAAGAGAACTTGCTTCTTTTTCAGGTTACTCATAATTGGAAGCATTCCTAAGTTGAGTAACGCTGATCGGCCTCCTTCCATTTAGTTGACATGCACTGGAGACAGTTGCATGATTTGGATCTGGTTCAATTAATTCAGTGCCTCTGGTCCTATATGGGATATAGAACAGTTCATATCTTAACGATGTTAAGGTACGGGGAGTTGTCCGGCTTATGCTTAAAACCAGACACTGGACAACTCAAGGCACGTTTCTGTAATGGCTGTTTGTGGGTTGACCCAGGCTATGACGCGGGTTGATTTTCTACCATCTGGATGAACAATAGCAATATTGTTCTAGACTCGCCACAGTTTTATTAAAAATGGATTTTTTCAGAAAAACAGAAGTGGGAGTATGGTAGAACTGGAAGTGATTCCAGAACCACAAACGATTACTGAAGATTTGATAAGGAACCTAAAGATTCAATCTGGATTGACATTCCATTGGCCACTCCGCAGATAAGGTGGGTAACTTCAGGCACCCGAGAGGTACTACGGTAGCCTCAAGGACGGTGACAGGGAAGTTCTTGTTTACCCACAATTACCATTGCTGTTGTTCCAGGCTGCGAGACCCGGCGGGAGGATGAGTATAGCGTCATTCTAAACTAGTTTTAGAAGTGTACGTCTATATGACTCTGCCAGAGGGTTGTCGTAGTCAGTGGGAGCAGCGGAAGCATTGGTGGACAGGTAGCTTATGTCTATTTATAGACTAGAGCAGATGTAGCGGAGATGGATCATCTATTTCTGACGTGACAGTCATGGGTTTGACTTCATCAGAATAAGGGATAGATCTGTTGAGAAGGTAGTAGGGTGTGATATCCTGGTATTTGGATAACATACACAGAGCAGGAAAGGAAACTCCTATACTACAGTCGGTCATACTTTGGTCGTCACACAGTGGTTTCTCCACAAAGGAAATGGATTTTATATCAGACATACTAGTTACTAGATCTATGGCTTTAGATCTAGATTTGGGTAGTCTCCCAATTTGGGTACTTAGACCACATTCTAAGGGTATTTAGAATGGACGACTCCTGGCACGGTAGTGTACCTGCAGGTAATGGAGTCACCCTCTCTAAAGGTGTCTTACAGACTAAAGGGGAGAGGGACGTGCATGATTGGCAGATCACTTGCTCAGGCAATTGAGTCAATCATGAGATGTCAAGTACCACACCAGATGTTGTTCTTGCACTAGGTGCAATAAGTTGATATTGACCTGATCCTGGAGAAACAGTCGGAAGCAGTTTTAGAACATAAGTGGATGTTCTAGGGATATGATAACGACAGGCTCATTCGGGAGACAGTTATCATTCCAGGCTTCCAAGGTAACATGTACGACAAGGAGGTTGTCAGAGTTATAGTTTTCCTTCTGATGAGGGGCAGTATTTTGGACAGGTGGTCCAAGGCAATACTGAGGGTGGCATGGCGCAGGATACTGATTAAGTTCAGTTGACGATACAGTCTAAGAAGTTTGGATTTGGAGTTCATTTATGAGCTATGTCCCATCAGACATCCAGACACATTCTAAGACAGGTATTACTCTTTTCGGGAGATGGGTTTCTCCGCGAACTTGAGATATAGAGAGACATAGAAAGAAACATCAAGGCGGATCCACTCACTGAGGCTATTCCTCGACCGCAATAGTTTCACAAACGGGATTTGTGAGACTGACTAGTAGAGGAATTGGGTGTTCGGTATCACACGGGCTGTGAGTATGCGACATCGCAATAATTAGCCTTGAGTGAAAGTGGGAGATTGTTGGAGATAGTGCCCTCAGAGTCAATTATTGGATCACAGGCACGTGATTGCAATGATTGAGGGAGGACCTATCCCGGTAGGACAGTCTTACTCGTGATGATAGTATGCTATCTGGTTTACCTTTATCATCGTGTACTGTTTCAGGTGACCTGACAAGTTGCTATTACACGTTGATAGAGCCCCTAGGATTCGTGCTTGACCACCAGCAGTATGAGGGCGATCATATAAGTGGGAGCTGGGGTCTATAAGCATATCCTTAAATGGTCCCTAGTCGTGTGAGTTTCGAGACAGGGCATCGATACTCCATAGTAGACTAGTGTATACAGTCGAGACCCCGACGAGGGGCGGTGGCCGGTCTCACATGCCACTGGTGTCAGTTGGATCACCTAAGATGTATACAGGTGCTCATTGGGTTATGAGTACACCGGACAGGACTCGCCGGGAACATGCTAGTTGGTCATATACCAGATGTCAGATGGCAGTTCCCTGGTGACATGTGTACAGGTTAGTTCATCGACCTGGGGATCGTCATTTGTCTCGTGTGAGTTCCCACTGTACTTTGATTACTACCCTACCACGGCTCAAAGGAGTCGTGCAAACAGGTTTTAGTTGGGTACAGTCCCGAGCCACTTGGAGGCAGTGAGCGTATCTTTAGGGGTTCGTCTCTCCCGGTATTGGGGGTGAGGTCGTGCTGTGTCTAGGAGAGCCATTACACGAAGCCCTCGGCCGAGGCAAGGAGATTTACTGGTAGGTATTCCAGTAGTATCTCAGGGTGTTCTGGGCTACACTCCGACATGACTTGTACCGCTTTTGGGGGTCTGACTTTTACCAACCCCCTAGGCCCGCCATGCGATGCTCATAGACGAACGGACCGGACTGTACGGATATTGTCACTGACAGGCTCAGTAGGGTTGTCAGGCTGAGTTCGCTCACAGATGTCCCTTTTAGTCAATACCTGGTAGCCCGTTACGTATTGGCTTATACCTCTGACGTGCTAGTTGTTAAATCCACAACCAAGGTGTTGACGAGTCTTTAGAGTCCCCCACATTCTGTTACTCAGCTTTCGGGCGAAAGGTTGTAGAGGCCGTATGGAGATATGGCAAGGTCCGATCAGATACGTGCGGTATTGCACGGATCAGGATCAGACAGTTTGTACTATAGGCCGTATGGTTATATGGCAGGGTTCGATCAGATATGTGCGGTATTGCACGGATCAGGATCGAACAGATATTACTAGCCGGCTTTGGTTTAAGCCGGATCCTAGTATAGTACAGTGTAGACTTTGTCTCATTGCATTTGTATTTCGGTCGAAATACAGATGCGGGTGTGTATGCACAGTATCGGGGTTTTCCTGTAATTTATTACGGGACCAGTTTTCTGGAGTTGCCAGTTTGCTTTCCGTTTCGGCCAATTTCCTTTGTATCGATCATTGGCCGAAGTTTGGTGGAGGAGGGCTTATTTGCATTGTTGCAAATAAGTGTTTATGGAGGGGGTCTTTGCATATTCTTGTGTCATGATGGTTGCACCATTCCTTGACCTTGACTTCTTGACTTCTCCATCATGGCTTGACTTTCATATGACATGGTTTTCATGATGATTGTGGTGGAGTGAGGTTCTCTTTTGGTGATCATTTCTTTGCATGATTTGGTTGTTGAGTGTTGGTGTTTCTTTGTGATCATTATTCCTTATGATAACCATTCCTCTCTCTCTCTCTTGCATGATTGATATGGTCACCTCCCCCTTGACTTTTCCCTCTCTCTTTGATATACATGGGCCGGCCATCCCTTGTGGGGGGTTGATTGATTTTTGGTGTGGCATTTTTGGTTCTCTTCATGCTCCAAAAATCACACAACAAGACTCTCCAAAATTCCAAGTTCTTTTCCTCCACTAAAAAGGCAATTCCACAAACCCAAAGTGAGACATGGTTCTTCACACATTCTACAGCAAATCTTGGGCACGTCGAGTAGCCGGCTTCGTGCCCGAGTTGCCTCGGCATTGAGGTGGGAGCCCGTAAAAGAAGTAGGCGATGTGGTGCACTTCCGGCGACGAGGAGGAGGCGGGACATTCCGCAGGAGATCGGGACGACGACGAGAAGACCGGAGGACTCGGATCTATCGGTATACTTCTCTTCCCTATCTTGTAGTTAGCTTAGACTTGTTAATGGTTCGATCCGGGTGTTTAGTGCGCGGTGGTGCCGGTTTGCTAAGTCCGCAAAATTTAAGTTTATCACCGCTTCCGCATTTGGCCGTCGGATTGACGGCCGGGGCGCCGCCGTGCACTTACAGTGATATCGCCGGTTTCGTTGCTATATGTCAACGACAATTGGGATACGCATGTTTACTTACGTTGATGACATGTGATATTATGTGTTGCTGGATATGTTATATTGGATCGTCGTGTTTGAATAGCCGGGGTTTTTATGTGAGATGAGTGTTTTTCATTTTCATTCATGTAAAAACTTGTATGTAATATTCTTTTTTTTGGGGCGCTTCCAGGTTACGGAAGTTGTCACCTCTTGTATATTATTTACTTTTCCGCACTAGGATAGACCCAAGGAGGAGGGCACAAGTAACCGGGTTCTGGAGTCCAGTGGGAGACCAACTCGAGGAGTCGAGTCCGGGTCTCCTAACTCTAGAATTGGTAGGGTTGCTTGCCGCTCTCGTAGGGGTCTAGGGGTGTGGGTTTGGCTATTCATCACGACCGTGGAATCCGTATTTTATACTGGCTCGTATTGAAAACACGGACGTCCTAGTATATCCAATATTTCATATGTTTCTTCTGCTGCGATATCTGTGATGTGATCATGTGATGTTCTGTGATAGATACAGTATATAGTATATATGATATATTATATAGACGTTACTTATGTTTTACACCCGCGCTAGCCCTGTCCCGCTCTGCCGTTAGTTACCTAACCTAACGGTGCACGAGGGGACATCGAGGCGAATGCGGATGGCATACGTGTACGTCGTATTTATCTGTGATGTTTAGGTACTTAAATGATGGGACTTCATTAATGAGATTTATGAAAGAAATGAAACCTAAGATGTTGTAGAATCGAATTTCAAAATAAAACAGGTAGCTACAGTTCTTGCTTTGCACAGAGGTATATATGATATATCCTGCACCTTATTCGATAAGGAAAGGACCGAGATCCTTTCACCGGGAGTGACTCCTTTAGCAATAACTGGCAGATGCTACAACCTCGGTTTGTCTTTTGATTGCTTTTAAGAGTTTTTGCTTTGCACAGTGATATATGTGATATATCCCGCACCTCATTCGACGAGGAAAGGACCGACGATCCCTTCATCGGGAGTGACTCCTTTAGCAAAACTAGAAAAGCCTCAAAAACACTCCATTTTAAAATCATTTGATTCTACAACGATATCAAGTTCATTACGCAATAGGTTTTCAGAAAAACCTGTCGTAGCCCTCCGTCATTTCAGATAAGTAGTAGTTAGTATTCGTGCTGCGTTTGTTGGCCTTTGTCAAGGCACAGTGTGCGGTAGCTAACTGGTGCTTATCTGCATAAGCATATGATGTGATTGGATTAGGGTAGTCGTGCGACTTTGTTGACTATGTTAAGGGTCGTGCGGGTGGGTTTAATTCAATCGGGAAATGACGGGTTGAACTTGACTAGCACTTATGATTTGTTGACTATGTTAAGGTCATATAGCTGCTAGGGGAAAAATATTATCGGGAATTTCAAGTGTTGAAATTTGCAATGAGATTGCATACCTTCTATGAGATAGTTGGATCCCAATACCCGCTGCGAGTAAGTGTTACTCCTGGGAGAGTTTTATACATTACAATTAGCCGATCAAGTAGGTGTCTAGAAAGGTGTTAACGAGGTTACGCCTTTGGGAAAATGAGGTTTACATTAATTAGGTTCGTGCGAAAGCACGGGGGACCTCCCTCAAAGTACCGACACTGGCCTGGCTGAAAGATTGGCGAACTTGTAGTGTGTAATTAATCCCGGCTAGTCTTTCCTTTTAGGGTTTGAAGGAAGATTTGATAAAAAGCAGTGGGAGCCATCCTGATTAGATAAAATAATAACCAATCTATTCTTGACAGAGCGCACGCTGAGTGTTTTCTTCTCTCTCTCTCCAGGTAGCGACCATATCACACCTTAATCAAGATAATAATACGGAATATTGACCGAACCCGCTTGTTATACTGAGCTGGGGAACGTTGGTCCCGCTCCAACTTATAATTGTTATAAGACAGAGCAGGAAATTGGGGATTACCAGAATTCCCATGCCGCCCAAACGAAGAGAGTGCATGCCGATGCATCATCTTCGGGTGTGTTCATTATACAGAACTGTTTCTCAGTATTCTTTACGTCCTGGGTATGTGATACCAGATCAGGATCCCAGATATGTAATCTGTTACATAGGGCTAAAGAAAGGTAGAGAACTGAGAACGGGTGATAAGTTTCATGAGGCAGAAAACGGGGCAAGTGTTGCAGCCAAGTCTGTCGGTCACTGTCACCCTGTATTACCAATACATTGATTCTGAACGAATGTTATTAGATACCGAACCTGATATACAAAATCATATCAGTCTCTTTATTAGTAAAGAAACGATATAATTTTGTATTGTCGGATAATGTTTTGAACATTTCCTATATCAAAAGTTGATCGGTTCAGGCACGTTATCTAAAAGCATTGACGTTCTAAATCAAACTACAGTTCTTTAGTATACAGAACACACACAAGAGGAAGAGTTCAGAAATGAACGGATCCTTCTTGAGGCATTGCAGACTAGGTCATATCTATGCGACCCGACTGGCTGAAGTTACATGAAGATGCATATTTAAATCAGTTTGAATTTACATCTTGTGAAACTTGCCAGTCATATCACAAAGATAAGATGACCATAGCTCCGTTTACTGGAAACAGAGAAAGAGTTAGTGAACTCTTGGGATGATACATGTTGATGTATGTAAGGTCCCCTGTCTACACATGCCAAGAAAGGTTCTTTGTACTTCATTACATTCTCTGATAATCTCTCAAGATTCAGACATATGTTCCTGTTGAAACATGAGTCCGAACCTTTTGAGATATTCACAGAATATAAGTAAGAAGTAGAGAACCAAAATACGGGTATAAGTATTATGTCCTATGATGTAATCAAGGAGGAGAATACTTGAGCACGGAATTCCTGGACCATTCTAAAGGAGAATGAGATTCTCTCTCGGCATTACTCCTCCGAATACACCATAGCACGATGGTATATCGGGGCGGAGCATTCACACCCTATATGATAAGGTGTGCTCTATGATGAGTACTACTGAGTTACCTTTTTCTTTTTGGGAGTTATGCACTTGAGAAGCTGCACACCTATTGAATAGGGTTCGAATCAAATCAGTTGCCTACCACTTCATATGTGATATGGAAAGGGAAGAGCCCATGTCTTAAGTTAGTTAAGATTTGGGGTTGTCCGGCCTATGTCTAAAAGCAAAATCCGGACAAGCTCGAGGCAAGGTCAGTCATGTAGAACTGGAAAGGTTCCAGCTATACAAACTACAGCTGATGATTTGAAAGAACCAAAGGATTCGATAGTTACCAACGAACCTCAGCCTCTCCGCCGATCTAGTAGGGTTCCTCACCCACCTGAGAGATACTTCGGTTTCTTGATGACAGTGGGAGCGAGGATTGCATCATGAGATGATGACCCAACTAGCTTCGAGCTGGCCATCGAGAGTAAGACTCTGTAAGAATGGCTGGATGTTTAGCGATCTGAGATGGAATCCATGTACATCAACAAAGTATGGACTTTGGTTGCAATATCTGAAGGGTTAAATCCCCATCAGGAGCAAGTATATCTTGAGAAGATTACTTGGTGTACATGGAAGAGTTGAGACTTTCAAAGCTTGACTTGTTAAAGGTTTTCGTCATCGACCAGGCGTGGTTTATGATGAAACCTTTTCTAAGGATCTATGCTTAAGTCCATCCAGATCCTACTTGCCACGGCTACATACCATGACTACGATATCTGGCGGTTGGGTGCCATGACTGCTTTTCTGAAATGATGTTTTAGAAGAGAGCGTCTATAAGTACACAGCCAGAGGGCTTCGTAGACAGTGGGAGCAGCGGAAACGTGTGCAAGATGCTTTATAGGATAAAGCAGGCATCGCGGAGATGGAACATCTGTTTTAATGGATTAGTCAAAGAGTTTGACATCATCAAAATGGTAGATGAACCTTGTATAAACAAAAAGGTAATAGGGAGTATGGTGACGATCCTCGTAGAGTACGTGGATGACATACTCTTGATGGGGAAGGAGTTTCCTATGCTACGCTCGATCAATCTCCGCTTATCACGATGATTCTCCATATAGGATCAAAATGATACCTACTAAATCCTGGATTTTGGATCTATGAGATAGATCTAATTGGATGTTAGGATTCTTACTAGTTGTAGTGAGATAGTATCAATTGATCCTGGGGAGAATCACTGGAAGTGTTCCAGGGTGATAAAGACGACTGAATGTCAGTCGCAGGCATTGTCTTTACCCTCAGTAAAGGGACGGTATGTTGGAAGAGTTCCAAGCTAGATACCGTGACATACTAGACGATAAAGGCAGGATACATCGCTACTTAAGATGCTACCAAAGAGGCAGTCTGGGTGTATATTGGTTCATGAGATGAACTACGTTCCAACCATTGTGAGACAATGGAGTTGTGGCTTATGCCAAGGAACGCCCGTCCCATCAGTGATCCAGACATATTCTAAGGCAGTATCACTTGATCATGGAGATGGTTGATCTCCAGGGTGATCGAGGTTTGGAGAGTAGACTCAGAGGACAACACAGCGGATCCACTCACAAAGGCCTGTTCCCAGAGAGAGACTTGTATGGGATGGTTGAGTATGAGATGCTACAACCACTGCTATCAGATGGCCCTAGTGCAAGTGGGAGATTGTTAGTTATATGTATGCCCTAGAGGCCATTACTGTACATAGGATGTATATTGTAGTGGATGCTGGGACATATATAGGGAGGACTTTCTTGCTCGACATGATAGTATGCTATCTGGTTGAACTTTACCTTAACGTGTATACTGATTGTCTCTCTGTTACATGTTGGTAAAGCCCTTAGGATGAGTGCTTGACTACATGAACTATGATGCGGATCATACTAGTGGGGACATGGTAGTCCATAAGTACATCCTTCAAAGTCCCTAGTCGTGGGTGTATCGAGACGGGGCATCGATATACCAGAGTAGACTAGCGTATACCTTCTCGACCCATACAGATGGGCGATGGATGATCCCATATCCATCGGTGTTTGACATCAGAGATGATATACGGGTGCTCAGTGAAGACTGGGTACACTGGACGGACTCGCCGAGAACTCCCAGATGGTATTATACCTCACGTCAGATGGCAGTTCACTGGTGACACTGGTACAGAGTAGTCTGTTGACCCGAGATCGTCATAGAGTCTTGTGTGGTTCCCACTGTGCTTTGATTTCCATCTTACCACGTCCAAGAGGGCGTGCAAAACGGTGGTTTTTGGGTACAGTCCCGAGTCACATGGAGGCAATGAGCGATAGGAGGGGATTCGTCTCTCCCGGTATAGGGGGTTGATGTTGCGCTGTGTTCGATTTGCTATAACAGGAAATCCCTGGCCAGGGTTGCTGAGATTTACTGGTAAGTGTTACCAGTAGTTTCTCGAACAGTTATAGACCTCATATCGACACGACTTATCGAGCTATTGGGGTCTGACGTTTACCACCCCTAGGCGAGATATGCGACATATCAGACGATCAGACCGGACTGTACGGTAGTGTTACTGGTCGGATTCACTGGAGTGTGAGCGGGCTTGCTCGTCGATCTTCAGATCGCTCAATACCCGGGTGGCCGTTACATTTAGCAGACCGCTTGCGGCTTGTGGGTGTTTGATATGATCATCATCTGCTGCCGGCGTATTGACGAGTCTTTAGAGTCCTACACAGAGGTTTCCTGGCTCAAGCAAAACGAAATAGGAGCGCATATGAGATATGTGCGGGACCGAGAATAATGCATGTATGTGATACCGTATTCTATTCTCGCGATGATTGTATCGAATGGTTGTATACGATATAACCTAGGTATCGAATCAAGTATTGATTCGATAAGCCGATACATTGAATACTAGTCGGTTGTGTGCGACATGACCGGATCATTGAATCAAGTGTTGATTTAATGATTTAATGCATAATTATATATTTGATATATTACTTTGCACTAACTAGTATTGGTTCGCTTTAAACGGATTTTCTCACTTGGTTTGTGCACATTGTATATGTGATATACTTTTGTACACTTGATTGTATCATGTTTGATGATACATGTTTAACTATAGTTAAGTGTAATGAATTAAGCCATGGTTAAACTAATGATTAGGGTTTTCTTTTTATTACTTATTTATTTATTTATTTATTTTGAATAGATAAGAAAAGAATGGTTGCTAATTTTGGAGTTTAGTTGAAGCTTCATGAAGCTTTGACTTTGTAACCATTCTTGTCTTCATCTTAAACCCTAACCATTAATCTAACCTTGGTTAATTCTCTACACTTGACCATGGTTCTAATATGATAAGTATTCATTTTCTTTTCCAATTATAATTAACTTATCATATTTCTTTCTTCTTCTTCTTCATCTTCTTCACATGAAGAAAGTTCACTTCATCAATGGTGATTGATGAAAACAAGTGAGAAATCCAATTCCTAAGTCTACCCACTTCCTATTTCTTCATCCTCTACCTCTTGCCAAGTAGTAGAGTGTGTTCTCTTCACAAGTTTTTGGACTCGGTGAAGTCGGAGCTTGATTTAGCGATGCCTCGACGTAGATCATCTTCGGCAAGGACATCGACGACCTAGCTTGCCCATTCTCCGACGAAGCCGACGCTTGAGCCCGGATTTGATTTGGACAGTGGAGAGGACCTCGTTGCGGAGCTATGGAGGTGGAGCACCGGATCTACAAAGGTTGTATTTCCGTATCTTGTAGTTAAGTGTTAACTAGTTAGCTTTTTCGCCTAGAAATCTAGCCAACGATCCGTTCTAGGGTTTCTCGGCACCGTTTAAATTTGAAATTGGCATGGTTGATGCCTTGTGAGACCTCATTAGGGTGCCTAGGAACCCTACATGTGATACTGCAACCACTGCTACAGATGGCCCTAGTGCAAGTGGGAGATTGTTAGTTATATGTATGCCTTAGAGGCCATTACTGTATATTGGATGTATATTGTAGTGGATGCTGGGACATATATAGGGAGGACTTTCTTGCTCGACATGATAGTACGCTATCTGGTTGCTCTGTAAGTGCACGGCGGCGCCCCGGCCGTCAATCCGACGCCGGAATGCGGAAGCGGTGAATAACTTAAATTTTGCGGACTTTGCAAACCGGCACCACCGCGCACTAAACTCCGGATCGAACCATTAACTAGTCTAAGCTATCTACAAGAAAGGGAAGAGATATACCGACGATCCAAGTCCTCCGGTCTTCATCTCCAATCCGATCTCCTCGCGGGATCTCCGTCCGTCTCCTCCTCGTCGCCGGAAGTGCACCACGTTGCCTACATCGTTTACGGGCTCCCACCTCAATGCCGAGGCAACTCGGGCACGAAGCCGGCTACTCGACGTGCCCAAGATTCGTTGTAGAATTGTAGTAGAGGATTGTGTCTCATTTGGGGTTATGGAGTTGTGCCATTTTGTGGAGGAAAAGAGAGGAACTTTTGGAGAGGGTTCTTGTGTGATTTTTGGAGAAGGAAGAGAACCAAAAATTGCCACACCAAAATCAATCACCCCTTACCCAAAAGAATGGCCGGCCACACTCTTTTTAGGTGGAGAGAAGAGCATGAGAGTGAGGGAGTGATATATTCTCAAACAAAAGATCAAAACCCAACCATAATCAAAAGAGAGAGAGAAAGGAATGGTTATGATATCAAGTAATGATCACAAGCAAAACCAACACTCATCCAACCATCATCACCAAGCTCATCATCAACAACCATGATGGTCACTAAAAGTCAAGCAATCATGAAGCTAGAAGTCAAGGTCAATGAGAGGCTATCATGATAAAACAATAAGCAAAGAACCCCTCCACAAACACTTATTTGCAACAATGCAAATAAGCCCTCCTCCACCAATCTTCGGCCAATGAACGGAACAATGGAAAATTGGCCGAAACGGAAAACAAACTGGCAACTCCAGAAAACTGGTCCCGTAATAAATTACAGGAAAACCCCGATACTGTGCATACACACCCGCATTTGTATTCCGACCGAAATACAAATGCAATGAGACAAAATCTCCACTGTACTATACTAGGATCCGGCTTATACCAAAGCCGGCTAGTAATATCCGTTCGATCCTGATCCGTGCAATACCGCACGTATCTGATCGAACCCTGCCATATAACCATACGGCCTATAGTACAGACTGTCCGATCCTGATCCGTGCAATACCGCACGTATCTGATCGGACCCTGCCATATCTCCATACGGCCTCTACAACCTTTCGCCCGAAAGCTGAGTAACTGAATGTGGGGGACTCTAAAGACTCGTCAATACTATGGCTGTGGATTTAACCACTAGCACGTCAGAGGTATATGCCAATACGTGACGGGCCACCAGCTATTGACCAAAAGGGACGTCGATGAGGAAGCTCACCCCGACACCCAACTGAGCCTGTCAGTGACAATATCCGTGCAGTCCGGTCCGTTCGTCTATGAGCATCGCATGGCGGGCCTAGGGGGTTGGTAAAAGTCAGACCCCCAAAAGCGGTACAAGTCGTGTCGGAGTGTAGCCCAGAACACCCTGAGATACTACTGGAATACCTACCAGTAAATCTCCTTGCCTTGGCCAAGGACTTTGTGTAATGGCTCTCCTAGACACAGCACGACCTCACCCCCAATACCGGGAGAGACGAACCCCTGAAGATACGCTCACTGCCTCCATGTGGCTCGGGACTGTACCCAACTAAAACCTGTTTGCACGACTCCTTTGAGCCGTGGTAGGGTAGTAATCAAAGTACAGTGGGAACTCACACGAGACAAATGACGATCCCCAGGTCGATGAACTAACCTGCACACATGTCACCAGGGAACTGCCATCTGACGTCTGGTATATGACCAACTAGCATGTTCCCGGCGAGTCCTGTCCGGTGTACTCATAACCCAATGAGCACCTGTATACATCTTAGGTGATCCAACTGACACCAGTGGCTTGTGAGACCGGCCACCGCCCCTCGTCGGGGTCTCGACTGTATACACTAGTCTACTAATGGAGTATCGATGCCCGGTCTCGAAACTCCCACGACTAGGGACCTTTTAAGGATATGCTTGTAGACCCCCAGCTCCCACTTATATGATCGCCCTCATACTGCTGGTGGTCAAGCAAGAATCCTAGGGGCTCTATCAACGTGTAATAGCGACGTGTCAGGTCACCTAAAACAGTACACGATGATAAAGGTAAACCAGATAGCATACTATCATCTCGAGTAAGACTGTCCTACCGGGATAGGTCCTCCCTCAATCATTACAATCACGTACCTGTGACCTAATAATTGACTCTGAGGGCACTATCTCCAACAATCTCCCACTTGCACTCAAGGCTAATTATTGCGATGCCGCATACTCACAGCCCGTGTGATACCGAACATCCAACTCCTCTACTAGTCAGTCTCACAAAGCTCGTTTGCAGAACTATTGTGTTCGAGGAATAGCCTTAGTGAGTGGATCCGCTTAGTTGTTTCTTTCTATGTCTCTCTATATCTCAAGTTCGCGGAGAAAGCTATCTTCCGAAAAGAGCAATACCTGTCTCAGAATATGTCTGGATGTCTGATGGGACCTAGCTCATAAATGAACTCCAAATCCAAACTTCTTAGACTGTATCGTCAACTGAACTTAATCAGTATCCTGCGCGCCATGCCTCCCTCAGTATTGCCTTGGACCACCTGTCCAAAATACTGCCCCTCATCAGAAGGAAAAACTATAACTCTGACAACCTCCTTGCCGTCCATGTCACCTTGGAAGCCTGGAATGATAACTGTTTCCTGAATGAGGCTGTCGTTATCATATCCCTAGAACATTCACTTATGTTCTAAAACTGCTTCCGACTGTTTCTCCAGGATTGGATTAATGTCAACTTATTACATCTAGTGCAAGAACAACATCTGGTGTGGTACTTGACATCTCACGATTGACTCAATTGCCTGAGCAAGTGATCTGCCAATCATGCCCGTCCCTCTCCCCTTTAGTCTGTAAGACACCTTTGGAGAGGGTGACTCCATTACCTGTAGGTACACTACCGTGCCAGGAGTCGTCCATCCTAAATACTC
Source organism: Agapanthus africanus (assembly GCA_030015575.1). Classification (NCBI taxonomy): domain Eukaryota; kingdom Viridiplantae; phylum Streptophyta; class Magnoliopsida; order Asparagales; family Amaryllidaceae; genus Agapanthus; species Agapanthus africanus. The sequence continues at coordinate 383,397,791 of CM057345.1, read as the reverse complement.
TTAGAATGCTGTCAAGTACCCTGATTGGGAAACCACCCAAATCTAGATCTAAGACCATAGATCTAGTAACCAGTATGTCTGATATAAAATCCATTTCCTTTATGGAGAAACAACTGTGTGACGACCAAAGTATAACCGATCGTAGTGTAGGAGTTTCTTTTCCTACTCTGTGTATATCATCCAAATACCAGGATATCACACCCTACTACCTTCTCAACAGATCCATCCCCTATTCTGATGAAGTCAAACCCATGACTGTCACGTCAGAAATAGATGATCTATCTCCGCTACATCTGCTCTAGTCTATAAATAGACATAAGCAACCTGTCCACCAATGCTTCCGCTGCTCCCACTGACTACGACAACCCTCTGGCAGAGTCATATAGACGTACACTTCTAAAACTAGTTTAGAACGACGCTATACTCATCCTCCCGCCGGGTCTCGTAACCTGGAACAACAGCAATGGCAATTGTGGGTAAACAAGAACTTCCCTGTCACCGTCCTTGAGGCTACCGTAGTGCCTCTCGGGTGCCTGAAGTTACCCACCGTATCTGCGGAGTGGCCAATGGAATGTCAATCCAGATTGAATCTTTAAGTTCCTTATCAAATCTTCAGTAATCGTTTGTGGTTCTGGAATCACTTCCAGTTCTACCATACTCCCACTACTGTTTTCTGAAAAAATCCATTTTTAATAAAACTGTGGCGAGTCTAGAACAATATTGCTATTGTTCATCCAGATGGTAGAAAGTCAACCCGCGTCATAGCCTGGGTCAACCCACAAACAGCCATTACAGAAACGTGCCTTGAGTTGTCCAGTGTCTGGTTTTAAGCATAAACCGGACAACTCCCTGTACCTTAACAATGTTAAGATATGAACTGTTCTATATCCAATACAGAAACAGAGGCACTGATTTAATTTGAACCAGATCCAAATCATGCAACTGTCTCCAGTGCATGTCAACTAAATGGAATGAGGCCGATCAGCGTTACTCAACTTAGGAATACTTCCAATTATGAGTAACCTGAAAGAGAAGCAAGATCTCTTTATCATTACTATCAACTGAATACCATACACAAGCATCTACATCTTCGATCTCTTTGAAGAATCCCGATATTTGCTATACCTGGTTCTCTACTCTATTCAAATACCTATAACTTCTCAAAATTTGGACCCTGTGTTTCCACGAAACACCTGTCTAAAAACTAGAGAAGTCATAAGTAAACTGAATGTAGTACGAGGACCAACCCCTCTGTCCTGATGGACCCTGGACAACATACAATACTCTGTATAAGTCCCTTGAGTCTGATAACTCATTCACTGTGTGTCGTAGGTTGAAAACTGTACTTATGGTTAAGAAGAATTACACCGCTGTTTAATGCTCCTTACCTAACCATCCACTGATATAGGTAAATGTCGTAGACATAATTTCAGAAAGGTATGTCTCACTCTATGAAAATAGACGTACAGATATATCAATTTGAAATTGGTGCATAACAGCGGATATTCAAAACCAAATATTTGCCGACTGGCAAACAGCCCTGGTGATTTCCTCAAATATCACCGATTACAACGAATCCCGATATAATGAGGATGATCACCCAATCCCCAATAACTTACTCCCACTCATCATCTGTAAAACCATACAGATGTGAGAATCATACCTGGTAAATACATACCCTGGAGCAAGTATCTAATCGGGAAATCAGTTTTCTTTTAACATTATACAGTGAAACTGAAACATTGAAATGTTTCGATGGGGTATCCTGGTATTCATAGTAATGCCCTTTCCATTATCCAGATTCACAACTGTAACCGTATAATTCTTTGCCACCTCTCCAAATCCCTTCATATGTCTTTAGTCTTTACCTTCTGCACACCCCTTTAGGCCAAATGGTTTTCTTCCTTCCCTACCGTTCGGCACCAGCCTATGGTTTGGAAGAAGACTATCCAATAAGCATAATGGGTGTACTGTCCCAATCCTAGGAACACTCGCAACACGAGAGAAGGTGAAGATAAAAGACACCTGAATGTACTTTATTCCTATTTCTCCTGAACCAGGATCCATCCCCGAACTGGAACAAGTTCCTTTCGAGTTCGTATATAACCATACGATGGAATATCCAATAAACTGTGGATCTTCGTAGTGATACGGAGTGTCCTGGAGAAATTCAAAGGTGATTTTAGGATTGGCGAAGAAATACCTGGTTTGGTCATGAATATCTGTTGCAATTTACTTTGCCCTCTTACTAATCCCTTGCTTTGTCTGAACTTAATACCTTCTGCACACCATCGTTATGCTAATTGGTTTTCTTCATTCCCTACCGGTCGGCACCAGCCTAAGGTTTGGAAGAAGACAATCCAATTTGCGTAATAGGTGTACTACCCCTAAACCAAGGAGTACTCGTAACCTGAGAGAGGGTAAAAGGAAAAGACAACTGAATAATCCTATCCGTTTTCTCCAGAACCGGAAACCATCCTCGAATAAATTCTTTCGAGTTCGTATCTAACCATACGATGGTTTTGTCCAATGGAAGTGGACGTTCGTAGTAAAACGGGGTGTCCTGGAGAAAAGGGTAAAAGTAGGAGTGGCAATGAGGTCTGCAACTCTGACAATCCAAAAGCCGGTGTTAAAGAAGGTTCGGTCAACTTGGTCACTGAGTCAAAGTCTTAGGGTCGGGTCAATGGTCGCTGCCAAAGAGAGAGAGAAAAGAAACACTCAGCGTGCACTCTAACCTAGATCAGAATGGTCACCAATTTATCTAATCTGGAAACCTCCCATTGTAACTCAAATTCTCCTCCAAACCTGAAAGAAGAATTAGTCGGGGTTACCCGAGGAGTAAACTAACTCATCAGTGGGAATCGGGATCCAACTATCATTGCATGATAACGTGACGGAATCCGCTCACGCTATCACACTCCAGAAGGTATGCGCATATCTGGCAAGTTTCAGTTCTTTTGAAACTCCCGATGTGATTTCTGCCCCATGCTCTTATGACCTTGGCGAAGGTCAACAAATCATAAGTCACATGTCAAGTTCTACCCGTCATTATCCAGGTTAATTTGAATCCACCCGTACAAGCCCTTGACGAAGGTCAACAAGGCTATACGACTGTCCCAAACCAACGCATCTATCTATGCAGCAGAAAGGTAACAAGCAGCTACCATACACTATGCCTTGACGAAGGTCAACAAACACAGCATGAATACTACGTGCTACCCGTCTGAAACGACGGAGGGCTACGAATGGTTTCTGGCGAAAACCTTTAACGTAAAGAACTTGATATCGTTGAAGGAACTGATAGCTTTTTAGAAAATATAGTGACGAAAACCTTTACTAAAGAGGTCACTCCCGGTGAAGGGATCTCGGCTCTTTCCCCGTAGAATGAGGTGCAGGATATTCCAACTGAATACCACGGTGCAAAGCAAAAGTAATCGGCTATAGTGAAGTTAATGTCCTGACGCAAACTTCTGTCCAAGGGGTCACTCACGGTGAAGGGATCTCGGCCCTTGCCTCGTCGACTGAGGAGCAGGATATTCCAAATGAATACCACGATGCAAAACAGAAATGAACGTCCTTGCAATAACAGCTTTTTGAAAAGTGTTCCAACAACATCAGATTAGGTTTGTTTTAACTTGCATTGATCCGAATCAACGCAGTCCCATCAATTGATCACACCAAAAAGAACGAAAATATACTGATGTACGTATATGCCATCCGCATTCGCCACTGGGTCCCGTCATTACCCGTTAGGTTAGCTAACTAACGACAGAGCGGGGACTGGACTAGCGCGGATGCAAAACATATACAACATCTACTAATATATATACCAATATATTATATTCGCTCAAGGCGTGAATAGAATGCAACATCACAGAGAATGAACAGCATCACAGAAACAATACAGATATCTGGGATCCCCGGGTTTCACAGAGCCACTACTGAAACCCGACGTTCCCCTGGTCGTGTGGATAGCCTGTGCAACGAGAATCCTAGACCCCTACGGGTGCGGCAAGTCACCCGCCAAAACCTGAAGCGAGGCAGCCCCCTTCAGCACCGTGAATGGACCACCCAGCACTTCACGGAATCCGGTAACTTGGGCACCCCTCCTGGGTCAACCTGTACCCCCTATGAGTGCGGCGGATAGCCAGCCAATCCTGGAGTGAAGCCCCCTCCGTCCCAATGCCATGAGATGCGGGCTTGTTGTCTTCTAGAACCCGGCTATCCGTGCACCCCTCCGCGGGGCAATCCTAGTACAGAAAGTAAAATATACATACACCGGGTACATCGACCGCAACCAGGCCATGCCCCAAAAGAATAATACAAACAGGCAGTGACGGCAGTCCACATGTCGGACGCTCGCCCCGCAATATCAAATGTACATAATACAACCACAACTGTACTAGCATTGCATCCAGGCTATCCCCCACGACCGATCCGCAACAACACAGCAAATACATAGAACATCAACGTGAAAGTCACGTTCGCAAATCCGTCTAACCGGGCTATAGCAGTTAGACAGGATTTACCGATCGAGTGACATTCACGGTCGCAGATATAATGTAAATACTGTGAAAAATGTGTTTAAAATTTTCCGATTGACCAAAAATTAACAAGTGGGCCCCCAAACAAAACTGTAGCAATCACAGAAAACCTGGGCCCAATTTTAATATTCCAAAACCCCTAATTACACCCCTGAAGCCCACTGGAAAAATATGGCCCACTGAACTCTCAAGACTGCGGCGGAACCGCGGCCCAATAGAAGGGTGGGGCCGCGGATCCGCGCTCTGTTTGAGAGATCAGAGTGTCGAATTTTCCCAGAGTTCTTAGAATCTCCTGCACATCATTCTGAGACCACCAGAAAAATTTTTAGACACCAAAAATTCTTAACAGAAAACTGATGTGAGGTAAAAATGAGTTTTTGGAATTTTGGTCGATCGGAACCGCAAAACACATCAAACGAAGCTAGACGAAGTTAATGGCGAGGCTCTGATACCTCTGTAAGTGCACGGCGGCGCCCCGGCCGTCAATCCGACGCCGGAATGCGGAAGCGGTGAATAACTTAAATTTTGCGGACTTTGCAAACCGGCACCACCGCGCACTAAACTCCGGATCGAACCATTAACTAGTCTAAGCTATCTACAAGAAAGGGAAGAGATATACCGACGATCCAAGTCCTCCGGTCTTCATCTCCAATCCGATCTCCTCGCGGGATCTCCGTCCGTCTCCTCCTCGTCGCCGGAAGTGCACCACGTTGCCTACATCGTTTACGGGCTCCCACCTCAATGCCGAGGCAACTCGGGCACGAAGCCGGCTACTCGACGTGCCCAAGATTCGTTGTAGAATGTGTAGTAGAGGATTGTGTCTCATTTGGGGTTATGGAGTTGTGCCATTTTGTGGAGGAAAAGAGAGGAACTTTTGGAGAGGGTTCTTGTGTGATTTTTGGAGAATGAAGAGAACCAAAAATTGCCACACCAAAATCAATCACCCCTTACCCAAAAGAATGGCCGGCCACACTCTTTTTAGGTGGAGAGAAGAGCATGAGAGTGAGGGAGTGATATATTCTCAAACAAAAGATCAAAACCCAACCATAATCAAAAGAGAGAGAGAAAGGAATGGTTATGATATCAAGTAATGATCACAAGCAAAACCAACACTCATCCAACCATCATCACCAAGCTCATCATCAACAACCATGATGGTCACTAAAAGTCAAGCAATCATGAAGCTAGAAGTCAAGGTCAATGAGAGGCTATCATGATAAAACAATAAGCAAAGAACCCCTCCACAAACACTTATTTGCAACAATGCAAATAAGCCCTCCTCCACCAATCTTCGGCCAATGAACGGAACAATGGAAAATTGGCCGAAACGGAAAACAAACTGGCAACTCCAGAAAACTGGTCCCGTAATAAATTACAGGAAAACCCCGATACTGTGCATACACACCCGCATTTGTATTCCGACCGAAATACAAATGCAATGAGACAAAATCTCCACTGTACTATACTAGGATCCGGCTTATACCAAAGCCGGCTAGTAATATCCGTTCGATCCTGATCCGTGCAATACCGCACGTATCTGATCGAACCCTGCCATATAACCATACGGCCTATAGTACAGACTGTCCGATCCTGATCCGTGCAATACCGCACGTATCTGATCGGACCCTGCCATATCTCCATACGGCCTCTACAACCTTTCGCCCGAAAGCTGAGTAACTGAATGTGGGGGACTCTAAAGACTCGTCAATACTATGGCTGTGGATTTAACCACTAGCACGTCAGAGGTATATGCCAATACGTGACGGGCCACCAGCTATTGACCAAAAGGGACGTCGATGAGGAAGCTCACCCCGACACCCAACTGAGCCTGTCAGTGACAATATCCGTGCAGTCCGGTCCGTTCGTCTATGAGCATCGCATGGCGGGCCTAGGGGGTTGGTAAAAGTCAGACCCCCAAAAGCGGTACAAGTCGTGTCGGAGTGTAGCCCAGAACACCCTGAGATACTACTGGAATACCTACCAGTAAATCTCCTTGCCTTGGCCAAGGACTTTGTGTAATGGCTCTCCTAGACACAGCACGACCTCACCCCCAATACCGGGAGAGATGAACCCCTGAAGATACGCTCACTGCCTCCATGTGGCTCGGGACTGTACCCAACTAAAACCTGTTTGCACGACTCCTTTGAGCCGTGGTAGGGTAGTAATCAAAGTACAGTGGGAACTCACACGAGACAAATGACGATCCCCAGGTCGATGAACTAACCTGCACACATGTCACCAGGGAACTGCCATCTGACGTCTGGTATATGACCAACTAGCATGTTCCCGGCGAGTCCTGTCCGGTGTACTCATAACCCAATGAGCACCTGTATACATCTTAGGTGATCCAACTGACACCAGTGGCTTGTGAGACCGGCCACCGCCCCTCGTCGGGGTCTCGACTGTATACACTAGTCTACTAATGGAGTATCGATGCCCGGTCTCGAAACTCCCACGACTAGGGACCTTTTAAGGATATGCTTGTAGACCCCCAGCTCCCACTTATATGATCGCCCTCATACTGCTGGTGGTCAAGCAAGAATCCTAGGGGCTCTATCAACGTGTAATAGCGACGTGTCAGGTCACCTAAAACAGTACACGATGATAAAGGTAAACCAGATAGCATACTATCATCTCGAGTAAGACTGTCCTACCGGGATAGGTCCTCCCTCAATCATTACAATCACGTACCTGTGACCTAATAATTGACTCTGAGGGCACTATCTCCAACATGCTCTTTATCTTAACGTGTATACTTTCTGTCTCTCTGTTACATGTTGATAAAGCCCTTAGGATGTGTTCTCGACTTCCAAGACTATGATGTAGATCATACTAGTGGGGCCTGGATAGTCCATGAGTACATCCTTCAATGTTCCTAGTCGAGGGAATATCGAGACGGGGCATTGATATTCCAGAGTAGACTAGCGTATATCTTCTCGACCCATGCGATGGGCGATGGATGATCCCATATCCATTGGTGTTTGACATCAGAGATGGTATACGGGTGCTCAGTGGAGACTGGGTACACTGAACGGACTCGCCGAGAACTCCCAGATGGTATTATACCTCACGTCAGATGGCAGTTCTCTGGTGACACTGGTACAGCTTAGTCTGTTGACCCGAGATCGTCATAGAGTCTTGTGTGTCTCCCACTGTGCTTTGATTTCCACCCTACCACGGCTCTACTGAGTCGTGCAAACAGGTGGTTTTTGGGTACAGTCCCGATTCACATGGAGGCAATGAGCGATAGGAGGGGATTCGTCTCTCCCGGTATTGGGGGTTGATGTTGTGCTATGCTCGACTGGCCATAATAGGAAATCCCTGGCCAGGGTTGCAGTGATATACTGGTAAGAGTTATCAGTAGTTTCACGAATGTTATGGACCTCAAGTCGGCATGACTTATCGAGCTACTGGGGTCTGACGTTTACCACCCCTAGGCGAGATATGCGACATATCAGACTAACAGACCGGACTGTACGGTAAGTGTTACTGGTTGGATTCACAGGAGTGTGAGCGGGCTTGCTCGTCGATCTTCTGATCGCTCAATACCCGGGTGGCCGTTACGTTTAGCAGACCGCTTGCGGCTTGTGGGTGTTTGATATGATCATCATCTGCTGCCGGCGTATTGACGAGTCTTTAGAGTCCTACACAGAGGTTTCCTAGCTCAAGCGAAACGAAATAGGAGCGCATATGAGATATGTGCGGGACCGAGAATAATGCGTGTATGTGATACCGTATTTCATTCTCGCGATGAATGTGTCGAATGGTTGTATGTGATATAACCTAGTTATCGAATCAAGGATTTATTCGATAAGCCGATACATTGGATACTAGTCGGTTATATACGATATGACCGGATCGTTAAATCAAGTGTTGATTTAATGATTTAATGTATAATTATGTATTTGATATATTACTTTGCATTAACTAGTATTGGTTCACTTTAAATGGATTTTCTCACTTGAATTGTGCAAGTTGTATATGTGATATACTTTTGTACACATGATTGTATCATGTTTGATGATACATGCTTATTTGGTTAAGTGTAAAGAATTAAACTATGGTTAAGTTAATGATTAGGGTTTTGTTTACTTAATTACTTATTCATTTATCTTATTCATTTATTCATTTTGGAAAATGAAAAGGATAAATGAATGGTTACTTGTTTTGTTTTTAGTTGAACTTTCTTGAAGTTTTGACTTTGTCTCCATTCTTGTCTTATACTTAACCCTAACCATTTAAACTAACCCTAATTCATTCTCTACACTTAACTAAGGTTAGAAGATGATAAGAATGAATTCTTTTTCATTTTTTCTTTAATACTTATCATATCTTCTTCTTCTTCTTCATCTTCTTCTTCCATGAAGAAAGCTAGTGACCATCAATGGCAACTAGTGAAATCAAGTAAGAAATCCAATTCTAAAGTCTACCCACTTCCTATTTCTTCATCCTCTACCTCTTGCCAAGTTGTATAGGATGTTTCCTTCACAAGTTTTCATGGCTTGGTGAAGTTGGAGCTTGTTCTTGTGATGCCTCGACGTAGATCATCTTCGGCATCGCACCGATGATCAAGCCCGCCCATTCTTCGATGATGCCGATGCTAGAGTCATGGGTTCGATTTGAACAGCGGAGGGAGATCATCGCGGAGCTTAGGAAGTGGTGGACCGGATCTACAAAGGTTGTAGCCCCTTCCCTTTAGCTATATTTCCGTTTACTTGCTTGCTTCGCCTATACTTCTAGCCAACGATCCGTTCTAGGGTTTCTCGGCACCGTAATTTTTAGAAATTGGCATGTTTGATCACTTGTGAGACTCCATTATAGTGCCTAGGAACCCTACAGATCGGACTTCTAACTCCGTCTACGCATCGCCTAAGGCTCTAGCTAGGCTCTGATACCACTGTAGGGTTCTGTAAGTGCACGGCGGCGCCCCGGCCGTCAATCCGACGCCGGAATGCGGAAGCGGTGATAAACTTTAATTTTTGCGGACTTTGCAAACCGGCACCACCGCGCACTAAACTCCGGATCGTAACCATTAAACTAGTCTAGCTAACAAGAAGAGAGGGAAGAGATATACCGACTGATCCGAGTCCTCCGGTCTTCATCTCCACTCCGATCTCCTCGCGGGATCTCCGTCCGTCTCCTCCTCGTCGGAAAGGGCACCACATCGCCTGTAGCTTTTACGGGCTCCCACCTCAATACCGAGGCAACTCGGACGCGAAGCTGGCGAATCGACGCGTCCAAGATATGCTGTAGGAAGTGTAGGAAACTTGTCTCTTGGGGTTTATGATAGTTGCCATGATGGAGGGAATTTTGCACAAGAATTTTCCATGGATGCTTGCAAGGAAAAATCAATGGAGCTTTGCAATGAAAATGAAGGAGCTCGGCCAAAGAAAAAATTGCTCTCTGGAAAAAAATGAAGTGGAAGTATTTAGGTGCTCTGTTGAATTCTTTATGGGTGAACTCATTAATTAAAAACCATGCAAAGAAAATAATTCTCCACAGCACACACACACACAGAAGAGGGGCCCACGAAATTAAGCAAAGAAATATGCCACCAAAAAATAACCCCCACTCCAATCCCAAACAGTGCCGGCCAAAACCAAACCCCATACTCTATCATGTCAAATTAATGCAAGTGATGGTAAAGAGAATGGTGATGGTCAAATCAAAAACCCACATATGCAAGAAACCCCCTCCTCAAAAGTAATTTGCAAAACTGCAAATTACCCCCTCCATCGGAAAAGTCCGGCCGGGAAAGAACAAAGGAAAACCGGCCGGAACGGAATGCAACTGGCAACTCCAGAAAACTGGTCCCGTAATAAATTACAGGAAAACCCCGATACTGTGCATACACACCCGCATCTGTATTCCGTCCGGATACAAATGCAAAAAGACAAAACTACACTATCAAATACTAAGATCCGGCTTAAGCCAAAGCCGGCTAGTAAAAACCGTCCGATCACGATCCGTGCAATACCGCACGTATCTGATCGAACCCTGCCATATCTCCATACGGCCTCTACAGCGTTTCGCCCGAAACTTGAGTAACTGAAAGTGTGGCGGACTCTAAAGACTCGTCAATACAATGGCTGTGGATTTAACCACTAGCCCGTCAGAGGTATAAGCCAATACGTAACGGGCCACCAGCAATTGACTAAAAGGGACGTCGATGAGCGAACTCATCCTGACACCCTACTGAGCCTGTCAGTGACAATATCCGTGCAGTCCGGTCCGTTCGTCTATGAGTATCGCATGGCGGGCCTAGGGGGTTGGTAAAAGTCAGACCCCCAAAAGCGGTACAAGTCGTGTCGGAGTGTAGCCCAGAACACCCTGAGATACTACTGGAATACCTACCAGTAAATCTCCTTGCCTTGGCCAAGGACTTTGTGTAATGGCTCTCCTAGACACAGCACGACCTCACCCCTAATACCGGGAGAGACGAACCCCTGAAGATACGCTCACTGCCTCCATGTGGCTCGGGACTGTACCCAACTAAAACCTGTTTGCACGACTCCTTTGAGCCGTGGTAGGGTAGTAATCAAAGTACAGTGGGAACTCACACAAGACAAATGACGATCCCCAGGTCGATGAACTAACCTGCACACATGTTACCAGGGAACTGCCATCTGACGTCTGGTATATGACCAACTAGCATGTTCCCGGCGAGTCCTGTCCGGTGTACTCATAACCCAATGAGCACCTGTATACATCTTAGGTGATCCAACTGACACCAGTGGCTTGTGAGACCGGCCACCGCCCCTCGTCGGGGTCTCGACTGTATACACTAGTCTACTAATGGAGTATCGATGCCCGGTCTCGAAACTCCCACGACTAGGGACCTTTTAAGGATATGCTTGTAGACCCCCAGCTCCCACTTATATGATCGCCCTCATACTGCTGGTGGTCAAGCAAGAATCCTAGGGGCTCTATCAATGTGTAATAGCGACGTGTCAGGTCACCTAAAACAGTACACGATGATAAAGGTAAACCAGATAGCATACTATCATCTCGAGTAAGACTGTCCTACCGGGATAGGTCCTCCCTCAATCATTACAATCACGTACCTGTGACCTAATAATTGACTCTGAGGGCACTATCTCCAACAATCTCCCACTTGCACTCAAGGCTAATTATTGCGATGTCGCATACTCACAGCCCGTGTGATACCGAACATCCAACTCCTCTACTAGTCAGTCTCACAAAGCTCGTTTGCGGAACTATTGCGTTCGAGGAATAGCCTCAGTGAGTGGATCCGCTTTGTTGTTTCTTTCCATGTCTCTCTATATCTCATGTTCGCGGAGAAACCCATCTCCCGAAATGAGCAATACCTGTCTTAGAATGTGTCTGGATGTCTGATGGGACATAGCTCATAAACGAACTCCAAATCCAAACTTCTTAGACTGTATCGTCAACTGAACTTAATCAGTATCCTGCGCGCCATGCCTCCCTCAGTATTGCCTTGGATCACCTGTCCAAAATACTGCCCCTCGTCAGAGGGAAAACTATAACTCTGACAACCTCCTTGTCGTCCATGTCACCTTGGAAGCCTGGAATGATAACCGTCTCCTGAATGAGGCTGTCGTTATCATATCCCTAGAACATCCACTTATGTTCTAAAACTGCTTCCGACTGTTTCTCCAGGATTGGATTAATGTCAACTTATTGCATCTAGTGCAAGAACAACATCTAGTGTGGTACTTGACATCTCATGATTGACTCAATTGCCTAAGCAAGTGATCTGCCAATCATGCACGTCCCTCTCCCCTTTAGTCTGTAAGACACCTTTGGAGAGGGTGACTCCATTACCTGCAGGTACACTACCGTGCCAGGAGTCGTCCATCCTAAATACTCTTAGAATGCTGTCAAGTACCCTGATTGGGAAACCACCCAAATCTAGATCTAAAACCACAGATCTAGTAACCAGTATGTCTGATATAATACCCAATTCCTATGTGGAGAAACAACTGTGTGACGACCAAAGTACAACCGATTGTAGTATAGGAGTCTCTTTTCCTATTCTGTGTATGTCATCCAGATACCAGGACATCACACCCTACTACCTTCTCAACAGATCCATCCCCTTTTCTGATGAAGTCAAACCCATGACTGTCACATCAGAAATAGATGATCTATCTCCGCTACATCTGCTTTAGTCTATAAATAGACATAAGCTACCTATCCACCAATGCTTCCGCTGCTCCCACTGACTACGACAACCCTCTGGCAGAGTCATATACACGTACACTTCTAAAGCTAGTTTAGAACGACGCTATACTCATCCTCTCGCCGGGTCTCGCAACCTGGAACAACAGCAATGGCAATTGTGGGAAAACAAGAACTTCCCTGTCACCGTCCTTGAGGCTACCGGAGTACCTCTCGGGTGCCTGAAGTTACCCACCTTATCTGCGGAGTGGCCAATGGAATGTCAATCCAGATTGAATCTTTAGGTTCCTTATCAAATCTTCAGTAATTGTTTGTGGTTCTGGAATCACTTCCAGTTCTACCATACTCCCACTACTGTTTTCTGAAAAAAAATCCATCTTTAATAAAACTGTGGCGAGTCTAGAACAATATCGCTATTGTTCATCCAGATGGCAGAAAATCAACCCTCGTCATAGCCTGGGTCAACCCACAAACAGACATTACAGAAACGTGCCTTGAGTTGTCCAGTATCTGGTTTTAATCATAAACCGGACAACTCCCCGTACCTTAACATCGTTAAGATATGAACTGTTCTATATCCAATATAGAAACAGAGGCACTGATTTAATTGAACCAGATCCAAATCATGCAGCTGTCCCCAGCGCATGTCATCTAAATGGAAGGAGGCCGATCAGCGTTACTCAACTTAGGAAGCATTTCTAATTATGAGTAACCTGAAAGAGAAGCAAGTTCTCTTAATCATTACTATCAACTGAACACCATACACAACTATCTACATCTTCGATCACTTTGAAGAATCCCGATACTTGTGACACATGGTTCTCCACTCTATTCAAATACCAATAACTTCTCCAAATTCGGACCCTGCGTTTCCACGAAACACCTGTCTAAAAACTAGAGAAGTCATAAGTAAACTGAATGTAGTACGAGGACCAACCCCTCTGTCCTGATGGACCCTGGACAACATACAATACTCTGTATAAGTCCCTTGAGTCTGATAACTCATTCACTGTGTGTCGTAGGTTGAAAACTGTACTTATGGTTAAGAAGAATTACACCGCTGTTTAATACTCCTTACCTAACCATCCACTGATATAGGTAAATGTCGTAGACATAATTTCAGAAAGGTATATCTCACTCTATGAAAATAGACGTACAGATATATCAATTTGAAATTGGTGCATAACTGCGGATATTCAAAACCAAATATTTGCCGACCGGCAAACAGCCCAGGTGATTTCCTCAAATATCACCGATTACAACGAATCCCGATATAATGAGGATGATCACCCAATTCCCAATAACCTACTCCCACTCATCATCTGTAAAACCATACAGATGTGAGAATCATATCTGGTAAATACATACCCTGGAGTAAGTATCTAATTGGGAAATCAGTTTTCCTTTAACATTACACAGTTGAACTGAAACATTGAAATGTTCCGATGGGGTATTCTGGTATTCCTAGTAATGCCTCTTCCAGATTCACGACTGTAACCGTATAGTTCTTTGTCACCTCTCCAAATCCCTTCATATGTCTTTAGTCTTTACCTTCTGCACACCCTTTTAGGCCAAATGGTTTTCTTCCTTCCCTACCGTACGGCACCAGCCTATGGTTTGGAAGAAGACTATCCAATAAGCATAATGGGTGTACTGTCCCAATCCTAGGAACACTCGCAATGAGAGAGGGTGAAGATAAAAGACAACCGAATAAACCTTATTCCTATTTCTCCTGAACCAGAATCCATCCCCGAACTGGAACAAGTTCCATTCGAGTTCGTATATAACCATACGATGGAGTATCCAAATAAACTGTGGATCTTCGTAGTGATACGGAGTGTCCTGGAGAAATACAAAGGTGATGTGGGAGTGGTAACGAAATATTTGGTTTGGTCGTGAATATCTGTTGCAATTTACTTTGCCCTCTTACTAATCCCTTGTTTTGTCTGAACTTAATACCTTCTGTACACCGTCGTTATGCTAATTGGTTTTCTTCATTCCCTACCGGTCGGCACCAGCCTAAGGTTTGGAAGAAGACAATCCAATTTGCGTAATAGGTGTACTACCCCTAAACCAAGGAGTACTCGTAACCTGAGAGAGGGTAAAAGGAAAAGACAACTGAATAATCCTATCCGTTTTCTCCAGAACCGGAAACCATCCTCGAATAAATCCTTTCGAGTTCGTATCTAACCATACGATGGTTTTGTCCAATGGAAGTGGACGTTCGTAGTAATACGGGGTGTCCTGGAGAAAAGGGTAAAAGTAGGAGTGGCAATGAGGTTCGCAACTCTGACAATCCAAAAGCCGGAGTTAAGAAGGTTCGGTCAACTTGGTCACTGAGTCATAGTCTTAGGGTCGGGTCAATGGTCGCTGCCAAAGAGAGAGAGAAAAGAAACACTCAGCGTGCACTCTATCCTAGATCAGAATGGTTATCACTTTTTCTAATCAGGAAACCTCCCACTGTACCTCAAATTCTCCTCCAAACCTGAAAGAAGAATTATTCGGGGTCACCCGAGGAGTAAACTAACTCATCAGTGGGAATCGGGATCCAACTCTCATCGCATGACAACGTGACGGAATCCGCTCACGGTATCACACTCCAGAAGGTATGCGCATATCTGGCAAGTTTCAGTTCTTTTGAAACTCCCGATGTGATTTCTACCCCATGCTCTTATGACCTTGACTTTGGCCAACATATCATAAGTCACATGTCAAGTTCTACCCGTCATTCTCCAGGTTAATTTGAATCCACCCGTACATACCCTTGACTTTGGCCAACATGGCAGTACGACTGTTCCAAACCAACGCATCTATCTATGCTGCATATGAATAACCAACAGCTACCAAACACTGTGCCTTGACTTTGGCCAACATACACAGCTTGAATACTATTGACTATCCATATGAAACGACGAAGGGCTACGAATGGCTTCTGGCGAAAACCTTTAACGTAATGAACTTGATATCGTTGAAGGAACGGATAGCTTTTTAAAAAATATAGTGACGACAACTTCCGCTAAAGAGGTCACTCCCGGTGAAGGGATCTCGGCTCTTTCCCCGTAGAATGGGGTGCAGGATATTCCAACTGAATACCACGATGCAAAGCTAAAGTAATCGGCTATAGTGAAGTTAATGCCCTGACGCAAACTTCTGTCCAAGGGGTCACTCCCGGTGAAGGGATCTCGGCCCTTGCCTCGTCGACTGAGGAGCAGGATATTCCAAATGAATACCGCGATGCAAAACAAAAGTGAACGTCCTTTCAATAACAGCTTTTTGAAAAGTGTTCCAACAACATCAGATTAGGTTTGTTTAACTTGCATTGATCCGAATCAATGCAGTCCCATCAATTGATCACACCACAAAGAACGAAAATATACTGACGTACGTATATGCCATCTGCATTCGCCACTGGGTCCCGTCATCACCCGTTAGGTTAGCTAACTAACGGCAGAGCGGGGACTGGACTAGCGCGGATGAAAAACATATACAACATCTACTAATATATATACTAATATATAGTATTTCGCTCAAGGCGTGAATAAAATGCAACATCACAGAAATGTACAGCATCACAGAACAATACAGATATCTGGGATCCCCGTGTTTCACAGAGCCACTACTGAAACCCGACGTTCTCCTGGTCGTGTGGATAGCCTGTGCAATGAAATCCTAGACCCCTACGGGCGCGGCAAGTTACCCGCCAAAACCTGAAGCGAGGCAGCCCCCTTCAGCACCGTGAATGGACCACCCAGCACTTCACGGAATCCGGCAACTTGGGCACCCCTCCTGGGTCAACCTGTACCCCCTACGAGTGCGGCGAATAGCCCGTCAATCCTGGAGTGAAGCCCCCTCCGTCCCAATGCCATGAGATGCGGGCTTGTTGCCTTCTAGAACCCGGCTATCCGTGCACCCCTCCGCGGGGCAATCCTAGTACAGAAAGTAAAATATACATACAACGGGTACATCGACCGCAACCAGGTCGTGCCCCAAAATAATAATACAAACTGGCAGTGACGGCAGTCCACATGTCGGACGCTCGCCCCGCAAAATCAAATGTACATAATACAACAGCACAGTACTAGCATTGCATCCAGGCTATCCCCCACGACCGATCCGCAACATCACAGCATAAACATAGAACATCAACGTGAAAATCACGTTCGCAAATCCGTCTAACCGGGCTATAGCAGTTAGACTGGATTTACCGATCGAGTGACATTCACGGTCGCAGATATAATGTAAATACTGTGAAAAATGTGTTTAAAATTTTCCGATTGATCAAACAATTAACAAGTGGGCCCCAAAGAAAACTGTAGCACTCACAGAAAAAATTGACCCAATTTTAATATTCCAGAAACCACATTTCTTACTCAGGAACATACTGTAGAATTTTTGGGGGGTGAACTGTTCACATTGCGGCGGAAGCGCGGCCCCAGCAAGGCTTTGGCCGCCCTTCCGCGGTGGTATGAACAGTTCATACTACCAAATTTTTTCAGTTTACTTGTATTTCCCTGCACATCATTCTGAGACAACCTGAAAAATTTTTGGACTCAAAAAAAAATTCGACAGAAACTGATGTGCAAAAAATACGGGTTTTTGGACTTTTTGATCGATCGGAAATGCAAACACATTACACAAAGCTAGACTAAGTTAATAACCTGGCTCTGATACCACTGTAAGTGCACGGCGGCGCCCCGGCCGTCAATCCGACGCCGGAATGCGGAAGCGGTGATAAACTTTAATTTTTGCGGACTTTGCAAACCGGCACCACCGCGCACTAAACTCCGGATCGTAACCATTAAACTAGTCTAGCTAACAAGAAGAGAGGGAAGAGATATACCGACTGATCCGAGTCCTCCGGTCTTCATCTCCACTCCGATCTCCTCGCGGGATCTCCGTCCGTCTCCTCCTCGTCGGAAAGGGCACCACATCGCCTGTAGCTTTTACGGGCTCCCACCTCAATACCGAGGCAACTCGGACGCGAAGCTGGCGAATCGACGCGTCCAAGATATGCTGTAGGAAGTGTAGGAAACTTGTCTCTTGGGGTTTATGATAGTTGCCATGATGGAGGGAATTTTGCACAAGAATTTTCCATGGATGCTTGCAAGGAAAAATCAATGGAGCTTTGCAATGAAAATGAAGGAGCTCGGCCAAAGAAAAAATTGCTCTCTGGAAAAAAATGAAGTGGAAGTATTTAGGTGCTCTGTTGAATTCTTTATGGGTGAACTCATTAATTAAAAACCATGCAAAGAAAATAATTCTCCACAGCACACACACACACAGAAGAGGGGCCCACGAAATTAAGCAAAGAAATATGCCACCAAAAAATAACCCCCACTCCAATCCCAAACAGTGCCGGCCAAAACCAAACCCCATACTCTATCATGTCAAATTAATGCAAGTGATGGTAAAGAGAATGGTGATGGTCAAATCAAAAACCCACATATGCAAGAAACCCCCTCCTCAAAAGTAATTTGCAAAACTGCAAATTACCCCCTCCATCGGAAAAGTCCGGCCGGGAAAGAACAAAGGAAAACCGGCCGGAACGGAATGCAAACTGGCAACTCCAGAAAACTGGTCCCGTAATAAATTACAGGAAAACCCCGATACTGTGCATACACACCCGCATCTGTATTCCGTCCGGATACAAATGCAAAAAGACAAAACTACACTATCAAATACTAAGATCCGGCTTAAGCCAAAGCCGGCTAGTAAAAACCGTCCGATCACGATCCGTGCAATACCGCACGTATCTGATCGAACCCTGCCATATCTCCATACGGCCTCTACAGCGTTTCGCCCGAAACTTGAGTAACTGAAAGTGTGGCGGACTCTAAAGACTCGTCAATACAATGGCTGTGGATTTAACCACTAGCCCGTCAGAGGTATAAGCCAATACGTAACGGGCCACCAGCAATTGACTAAAAGGGACGTCGATGAGCGAACTCATCCTGACACTCTACTGAGCCTGTCAGTGACAATATCCGTGCAGTCCGGTCCGTTCGTCTATGAGTATCGCATGGCGGGCCTAGGGGGTTGGTAAAAGTCAGACCCCCAAAAGCGGTACAAGTCGTGTCGGAGTGTAGCCCAGAACACCCTGAGATACTACTGGAATACCTACCAGTAAATCTCCTTGCCTTGGCCAAGGACTTTGTGTAATGGCTCTCCTAGACACAGCACGACCTCACCCCCAATACCGGGAGAGACGAACCCCTGAAGATACGCTCGCTGCCTCCATGTGGCTCGGGACTGTACCCAACTAAAACCTGTTTGCACGACTCCTTTGAGCCGTGGTAGGGTAGTAATCAAAGTACAGTGGGAACTCACACGAGACAAATGACGATCCCCAGGTCGATGAACTAACCTGCACACATGTCACCAGGGAACTGCCATCTGACGTCTGGTATATGACCAACTAGCATGTTCCCGGCGAGTCCTGTCCGGTGTACTCATAACCCAATGAGCACCTGTATACATCTTAGGTGATCCAACTGACACCAGTGGCTTGTGAGACCGGCCACCGCCCCTCGTCGGGGTCTCGACTGTATACACTAGTCTACTAATGGAGTATCGATGCCCGGTCTCGAAACTCCCACGACTAGGGACCTTTTAAGGATATGCTTGTAGACCCCCAGCTCCCACTTATATGATCGCCCTCATACTGCTGGTGGTCAAGCAAGAATCCTAGGGGCTCTATCAACGTGTAATAGCGACGTGTCAGGTCATCTAAAACAGTACACGATGATAAAGGTAAACCAGATAGCATACTATCATCTCGAGTAAGACTGTCCTACCGGGATAGGTCCTCCCTCAATCATTACAATCACGTACCTGTGACCTAATAATTGACTCTGAGGGCACTATCTCCAACAGGTTCCTAGGCACACTAATGAGGTTTCACAAGGCATCAACCATGCCAAATTATAATTTTTCCGGTGCCGAGAAACCCTAATGCGATCGTTAACTAGAGTTTAGGCGAAACTACAAGCTACTAAACTACTTTAGTGCTAAGTGAACGGAAATACAACCTTTGTAGATCCGGTCCTCCACCTCCATAGCTCCGCGTTGATGTCCCTCCGCTGCGATCATCGGATCCCGGACTCTAGTAATGGTTTCATCGAAGAAATGATCGGGCTAGGTCGTCGACTTTGATGCCGAAGATGATCTACGTCGAGGCAACACAAGATCAAGCTCCAACTTCACCAAGCCATGAAACTTGTGAAGAAAACACCCTATACTACTTGGCAAGTGGTAGAGGATGAAGAAATAGGAAGTGGGTTCACTTTAGAATTGGATTTCTCACTCTTTTTCTCAAGTCACCATTGAAGCTTGCAAGCTTCTTTCTTCTTGAAGAAGAAGAAGTAGAAGAAAAGGAATATGATAAGAATTATTGGAAAATAGAAAATAAGTCATTCTTATCATATTAGCAACCATGATTAAGTGTAGAGAATAAACTAAGGTTAGGTGAATGGTTAGGTTTAGCATGAAACAAAAATGGTAGACTTTTTCAAAGCTTCATGAAACTTCAACTATAAAACAAAGCAAGCTACCATTTCTCTTTTTGCCAAAATAAATAAATAAATGAATAAATAAAAACCCTAACCATTTACTTAACCAAGGTTTAAATCAAACATACACACAAGTTTGCATGTATCATCAAACATGATACAAACTTGTGCACAAAAATATATCACATATACAATGTGCACAATCAAGTGAGAAAAACATCTTAAGTGAACCAATATTAGTTAATGTAAACTGATATATCAAATATATAATTATACATTAAATCATTAAATCAACACTTGACTTAATGATCCGGTCATATCATATATAACCGACTAATATCAATAGTAACAACTTATCGAATCAACACTTGATCCGATAACCCGGCTATATCGCATATAACCGATCAATGTCACAAATCGCGAGAATCGAATACAGTATCACATACTGGTATTATTCTCGGTCCCGCACATATCTTATATGCGCTCCTATTTCGTTTCGCTTGAGCCAGGAAATCTCTGTGTAGGACTCTAAAGACTCGTCAGTACGCCGGCAGCAGGTGATGATCATATCAAACACCCACAAGCCGCAAGCGGTCTGCTAAACGTAACGGCCACCCGGGTATTGAGCTATCAGAAGATCGACGAGCAAGCCCGCTTACACTCCTGTAAATTCAACCAGTAACACTTATCGTACAGTCCGGTATGTTCGTCTGATATGTCGCATATCTCGTCTAGGGGTGGTAAACGTCAGACCCCAATAACTCGATAAGTGAGGTCTATAACAGTTTGAGAAACTACTGGTAACACTTACCAGTAAATCTCAGCAACCCTGGACAGGGATTTCCGGTTATAGCCAATCGAACACAGCGCAACATCAACTCCCTATACCGGGAGAGACGAATCCCCTCCTATCGCTCATTGCCTCCATGTGATTCGGGACTGTACCCAAAAACCACCGTTTTGCACCCCCTCTTGGATGTGGTAAGGTAGAAATCAAAGCACAGTGGTAATCACACAAGACTTTATGACGATCTCGGGTCTACAGACTAACCTGTACCAGTGTCACCAGAGAACTGCCATCTGACGTAAGGTATAATACCATCTGGGAGTTCTCGGTGAGTCCGTCCAGTGTACCCAGTCTCTACTGAGCACCCATATATCATCTCTGATGTCAAACACCAATGGATATGGGATCATCCATTGCACATCTGTATGGGTCGAGAAGGTATACGCTAGTCTACTCTGGTATATCGATGCCCCGTCTCGATACACCCACGACTAGGGACCTTAAAGGATGTACTTATGGACTACCATGTCCCCACTAGTATGATCTGCATCATAGTCCAGGTAGTCAAGTACACATCCTAAGGGCTTTACCAATATGTAACAGAGAGACAATCATTATACACGTTAAAGTAAAGAGTAACCAGATAGCATACTATCATGTCGAGCAAGAAAGTCCTCCCTATATATGTCCAAGCATCCACTACAATATACATCCTATGTACAGTAATGGCCTCTAGGGCATACATATAACTAACATTTATTACTTGCAAATTATATGCATAGTTAGTTAGTTAACCATCTCATTTATATTCACACCCGTCTAGTTATTCGTCTGTTGGCATTGCATGGACATCTATATACCAATGTGTGATATCACCCTTAGGACACTTACACCATTACCATTGGCTCATGTTGAATGCCACTATTCATGTGAACACACACGCCTTGGTAATTGACATGTCACGAGCACTTTAGAACCTGCTTGGTTTAGTATCACCACTTGCTTCATACATGATACATCGAATTGCATAGTATGTATATACCTTACATCATCATCATGCTTATATAGGTTCCTAGTCACAAATCAATTGCATACCTTTGATATCATAAACATTTATCATATACAACATGTTGGATATTATGATTTTCTTGAGGATTTCAGTATTGATGAGATTTCTAGATTTTGAGGAAAACCGCAAGAATTTAACAAAAACTTATTATCATCATTTTAAAATAAAGTTGCGGTTTTCTTGTGATGTATGTGTCGTACACCATGAGTTTTCATGTTTTCTGTTGGATTTCGAGACCCGATTCGAAGAGTGTATGAACCGTTTCGGGTACATGGTGGGCCCGGTATGGTACCCCGGGGCAAGAAGATCGAGTTGTAGACGATAGGCCTGGCAGGGGAAGACTACCTACCGGTGATGTCTGGCGAGGAGGATATCCGGAGGATACCGACCGTTGTCGTGAGTTTTGATGATATGGGCCGATCCGAACTGATGGAGCCCGATGTATTTAGACATTGATATAGTGAGACATTGAGACAGATATATATATTTCTATATTTGGTGTCGATGATTGACACGGTTTTCAGATGATTTCATTGATGGTACTTTAGCTATTGCACAGATATTCTTTTTCTAAGTTAAGAATGCAGAGCTTATAGTATTTTAAACACTTAAAGATTTCGTATTGATGTTGCATACATGTGCATACATACTAGTGGCATTACATCACTTCTAGACATACATGATGTGTCGCATTTGCGTGCATTCTTACGATAGCCTTACTAGATGTTATATTCTACTCACTAGCTGGCAACTCACCCCCGTTGTGCCACAGTGTCTTGCAGGTCGGACCCATCAGCCTTGTAGCGGCGGGCTTATCTTATCATTGGCTTTTTTGATCAGACTCGCGACATTGCTCGTAAGTGGGTTGCGAGGACACTTTATCTCTTTTTGTACTATCTTTGTATCTAGTATTCTCCATCTACCAATTCTTATTTGTATATGCGATCTAGTGATGAGACTGAGAGATTTGTGTATATGTGGTTTCTCTGGGGTCGAGCTCACTTGAGCCGACGTTGTGTTTTTTCTTATTTTGCATTTCTTTATGCTTATTAGCTTGATATTGCATATACATTGCATGTGGTTGTGATCCGCCTTGGGCGAAGAGCTAGCTCCCGCTTGGGGATGCCATTTATTCGTTACATGTTATATATCTTGTTGTACCCATTTTTGGGGGATGGTATTTATAAAGGAGACTCTGCCGAAATTTTCGGAAAAATTTTGATGTTTTTAAAAAGGGTTAATACAATTTAATTGATTTTAAAGTCGTTTTCATAAAAGGTTTTCCTTCACTCTTTTGATTTTGGTTTAGATTTTTCTGGGCTTTGGCTGACTTAGGTTACATTACGCCTTTAGACGTCTCGTAATCTAAGTGCCAGTCACGTTCCGTACTTTCGGGTCGTGACACCCTAACCCTAACTCCTTATCACTCTCGACCTCGCCTTCGTCTCCACCTCCTCGTTTTCCTCCTCTCCTCTCTCTCTTTCCCCGACAAACCCTCGAACCACCCAAGAACCCGAGCACCTCCTGCACCCCTGCACACCCACATCACACCTCATCGCCGTCCTCTCCTTACCCCAGCTTCATTTCATCATCATCATCATCATCATCATCATCATCATCATCTCCTTTCTCCTTCCTCTCCTTCCTCCTTCACCCTATACTTGACCCGTACCTGCACACCCAAACCCCGCAACCAAGAACCTATGAAACCATACCCATCGCCGGCATCCCATCGCCGGAGACCCATGACTCATCGTCACATCTCCCCTCGCCTCTCCTCTGCCACAAAGCACTACACCAGTAAGCTTCCTTCTCCCTTCCTCTTCTTCTTTTCTTTTCTTGTTCTTGAATTCTGGATTTCAGCGATCGCCGGAGCCGTGACGTCGCTGCCGTTCCAGACGACCCAGTGGATGTACCTTACCGGCGTGATCACCCTCTCACATTGTTTAGATCTGTCCCGTGTGTCGTGCGTGCGTTGCGACGTTTTACCGACGTCGGACGTGCCGTGCGTATCCGTATCGCAACTCGTCGAGGCAAGTTTATCTTGCTACATGCTATGTTACTGTATTTACATCTATTTGAATAAATATAACACTTGTATTTTAAATCATGCATCCCATGTTTAGTTTTACAGTTTTACGACATCCGTATGCATCCGTACAAGTTATTTCACATCTAGTGCATGCAAACCTATCTTGTTATATACTATATTATAATATACTGCACCCAACGGAATATTTACATCTCATATTATTTAGTTGTACATCCTGCATTTACCAGTTTATCATTTTACTGTTATGTGACGTCCGTGTACATCCGTATCATTATTTACATGTCTAGTCGCATGCTAAATCATCTTGCTATATGTTAGGTATAGTATTATGCATCCATATGAGTAAAATGTTATCCGTTCATCACATTGTACATCCATACTGAAGTTTTACTATTTTCGGATACCCGTTTGCATCCATATCATTTAAAATATATATAACTGCATCTATAGATCACATTAATTCATATTATTATTGTAATAACACCCCATGCTTAGTAAAGTGCATCCTAATTAGTATTGGAACTGTAAATGTAACCCCTAATCGATATTTGTGCATCTATACCATTAATTCTATATCTATTTGCATACCATGTCACATTATTACATATTGTTGTTATATCGACACCCCATACTTGATATTGTACACCCTACATAGTCATGATGTAACCTCTGATCGATATTTGTGCATCCATGCTTTTATTGTACATTCATACTTTCACCCTAATTCAATACTTGCTACAGTTTGATTATGAGCACCCACTTGATACCTGTACACTACCTGACTTGACCTGATACACCACTACTTGACATGACTTGATACATGTACACTACCTGACTCGACCTGATATATCACTACTTAACATGTTACCTGATTCTATTTCTAATGCCGACAATCCTGACATGTTCTCCCGATGGACGTATCCTGTTGTCTGTATAGACAAACCTGTTCCTACTTGATCCTGTGTTGGCATTAGCTTCAGATTTATCAATACCTGACTTGAACACATAACTTGGGGGTATGGGAAAATCAATGATGAAACCTGACTTGTAACTCGACAGTTCGATGCTTATACTGATCAGTTTTACGGGCTAGGCCAGCCCGGGGATGCTGCTGCTGACATCATTCATCTGTACATGTTTCTTGTTTAGTGCCTAGCGGCATGTCTCGGTTTCAGCCCGAGAATCTGGACCGTGGTCCCGAGCACGCGCGGGATACTATTGAGTTATATCGACGATTCATTAAATTGATTTCACAGACTTGAGAGTAGTTAACCCAGTAGCTTAGTTCAGATTACTCACTGCACGTCATATATGCTTATACCCTTCACTGTTCCACATTCATGTTACTGTTATACCGTTATTACTGTTCATACTGATGCCTGCATGTTTGCTATCCCTGATTATATTATTGTTGATATTATGACGTACTGACGTCTGGGTTTTGCATGGCCTAGATCCTCTACCCTTGCAGCTGACCGATCAGGAGTATTTCAGTCAACAGGTCTAGCAGTGAGGACCTGTTAGTATTTAGTTTAGTTTTCTTTCAGTATTTTCATTCCCGATGTGAGCCCTTATTTGGGACGTACATTCTAGATTATTATTGTTTATTGGATCTATTGCTTCCGCATATTATTTCTTGACTCGTTTATTCTGGCTTATGGACATGTACTAGATAGTTTATTTTATATATCTTATGGACACCCGTAATGTGACCGTGGAGGGATGTTTCCTAGCCACAGGTAGCATGGTTGGCTCTGTCACGTACCGATCTTAGCGCACTTTGGGAAGCGAGACGTGACAGGGTTTGTTTGGTATCATAGCCATAGGATTTAGGTTAATCGGGTTTGATTCTTTTGTCGTTGGGTATTGGACCCAATACACGAATCAGAATACTCGTGATTAGAAACATGTCCTGCCACTTTACCATCTTGACATTCTTGAATCTTAACTTCCTCCTGATCCTTACCTTGACGATATGCAAACTTCTTTGCATCTCGACTTGAAATTTTTGTTTCCTTATTGTTTATCTCTAGGATTTAGGCAAATTGAGTGGAGTTATGTGATTATAAATATGTACCGTGGTATGGTTACAATGCGGTACTCTATTTAAGTAACTTGGAGTTCTAGTCTTGATTCATATCCTTGATCTATGGTCATTATTCATCAAAAGTTTGAATCTTGTTATCATACTAATCCTTTTCGGTATTTTGGTTTCAGGAACATAGCAGACAGAAATCTGAGATCTACCAGAGGCATGTTGATTACGCCGCCTTACTTGGAGTAATACGTGGGATGCTTGAGGACCAGAAGCGGTAGACCGAACTGAACCAGCGACAAGCCGAAGCTTTTCAGGAAGGTTTGCGGACCGTCCAGCAGTCTGTAAACAATGTTGTGGCCAAACCAGTTGAGGTGTGGGTACCGTGGCGGATTTTAGGAGACTTGGTCCGTCCGTCTTTACTGGTCTGGAAGAGCCGTTGCCAGCGGAGCAGTGGCTGGTTGATACGGAGAATTTGCTCGTTGCGGCACAGATTCCATAGGACAAGAGAGTGGATGTGGTATGCATCCAATTGGTGGACTATGCCTGTGAATGGTGTCTTGTGGAAGAGACCCGCTTGCCCAAGCCGATCAGTTGGGTAGATTTTTCGAAGAGTTTCTTGGAGAAGTTCTTCCCGCAGACTGAACGAGAGAAAATGGAAGAAAAGTTTATCAGTTTGAAGCAAAATGGCATATCCGTGGATGCACATGCGGTTGAGTGGACACGACTCAGTCGATTCGCTAGACCTTTGGTGGTCAAAGAAGATGATAGGGCACGAAAGTTTATGCGCAGTTTGGACGTGGAAATCCAGAGGCACATTATATCTCTGGGATTGACAACTTTCTCGCAAGTGCTTCAAGCGGCCAGAGAACAACAGAGCTTATCAATGAAGACTGGGAATACGCAGCAGCAGGCAGTTGTGGTATGGAAGACGACGTTTACGCTGAACCAAGCGCCTATACACAAAGGAATTCCGGTGAATCGACGTGGCGTAGCACCGATGAAGAAGCCCGTCGTTGATCAGAGAAAGAGCGTGATTTTTGACTACTGCCATTTACCCGGACACATGAAGAGAGATTGCCGAAAGATGCTGGGACTTTGTTTGGTTTGTGGATCGGCGGATCATAATATCAATGCTTGTCCGTCGAAGCTTCGTATGAAAGATGATGTTCAGAAGCCACCGCAGAAGCAGTTTCAGGGGCAGAAGCAGTTGACTCAGGGATCCAATCATGTTCGAGCCTTTACTCTGACGGCTGAAGAGGCCAAGGCTTCAGAGGAAGTTGTTTCAGGTATCCTACTTGTTCATGATTTTACCGCATTAGCATTATTCGATTCTGGTGCATCCGATTGTTTTATGTCGTCCAAGTTTATTGCTGCACACTCGATTTCTTGCACGACCCTATCTAGTTGTTGGGACATACACACTGGGAATGGGAAGATTATATCTAGTAGCGAATGCAAGAATTGTTCAGTTGTTATCTGCGGACGAGAGTTATTTGCAGATTTCTTGGTGATTGATACTGGCAGCTATTATGTTGTTTTGGGAATGGACATTCTCGGCATTTTCCACGCTCACATTGATTGTAGGGCAAAGAAAGTGATTTTCTAGATTCCCGAACATCCGGAGTTTGTTTTTGCTGGAGGTAGCAGTTCTGTCGGGCCAATCGAGTTTAGGGCTAGGCCGACAAACAATGTCCTTTCGTCGATGGAAGTTGATAAGGAGGAAGCGTCAGCTGTAGTTCGAGAGTTTATGGATGTGTTCGAGGACATCTCGGGTTTACCGCCAAAACGAGATGTGGAGTTCGGGATCGATCTTGTTCCTGGTGCAGCACCAATCTCAAAGGCGTACTATCCGATGGCACCAGTGGAGTTGGAAGAAGTCAAGAAATAGGTTACCGAATTGCTTGAGAAGGGTTGGATTCGCAGCAGCAATTCACCTTGGGGAACTCCAGTTCTTCTAGTCAAGAAGAAAGATGGCACAAGGAGGATGTGTATCGATTATCGAGAATTAAACCGGGTGACTATTAAGAACAAGTACCCGATCCCTCGCATTGGCGAATTGTTCGAGCAGCTTAGTAGCACGAGGGTATTCTCGAAGCTGGATTTGGGATCCGGATATCATAAAGTCCGAGTTAAATCAGAAGATATTTGCAAGACCGCGTTCCGAACTCGGTATGGACATTACGAGTATTTAGTGATGCCATTCGAAGTAACGAATGCACCGGCGATATTTATGGACTTGATGAACCGAATCTTTTCACCGTTCTTAGACCATTTTATAGTGGTGTTCATCGATGATATTATGGTCTACTCGAGAAGCATTGAAGAGCATGCAGAACACTTGAAGATCGCATTGCAGACGTTGAGGCAAGAAAAATTATATGCAAAGAAGAGCAAGTGCGAGTTTTGGCTTGAAGAAGTGAAGTTTTTTGGGCATGTCATATCCGGAGATGGAATCGCCGTTGACCCCGAGAAAATTGCAGCAGTTCGAGATTGGCCGATTACGAAGAACGTAGCAGATATCAGAAGCTTTCTTGGACTTGCTGGGTATTACAGAAGGTTCGTGGAGAATTTTGCTCGTTTGGCTGAGCCTTTGACCAAGCTTACGCAGAAGAAAGTACCGTTCATATGGGCAGATAAGTGTGCGTCAGCTTTTGAGGTGTTGAAGCAAAAATTGATAACCGCTCCTATTTTGACCGTACCAGACGGTTTCGAAGGATTGGTGATTCACAGCGACGCATCTTGGAATGGTTTGGAATGTGTTTTGATGCAGCATGGGAAAGTTATAGCTTACGCATCGAGACAGTTGAAGATCCATGAGAAGAATTACCCAACTCATGATTTGGAGCTAGCAGCTGCGATTTTTGCTTTGAAGATTTGGAGACACTACTTATTGGGTGAAAGTGTCGAAGTATTCACCGATCACAAAAGCCTAAAGTACGTGTTCATACAGAAAGAGCTTAACATGAGGCAACGTAGATGGTTGGAGCTGATGGCTGACTATGATCTTGATCTCAAGTACCATTCAGGGAAAGTTAATGTTGTGCCGGATGCGCTTAGTTGGTTGCCAGCAATTCGGACGTTGACTGCACAAAAGGAGCTTATCGAAGACTTTCAGAGATTCGAGTTGGAGATTTTGCTACCGCATTCTTTGGGACAGTTGATGAAGCTGCAAGTACAGTCGTCGTTGATCGATAATATTAAAGCAGCACGGTCGCAGGACCCAAGATTGCTGAAGTTTCGAGAACAGGTTGAAGCTGGACTTCGAACGGACTTGTTGATTCATGAAGATGGTTCGTTGCGATATGGTAGCCGTTTGTGTGTGCCAAAAGGGGATATTCGCGAAGAAGTTATGAAGGAGGCACACAGTTCCGCGTATTCTGTACATCCAAGAGGCACGAAGATGTACCGCGATTTAAGATAGCATTTCTGGTGGGAAAGCATGAAAAGGGAGATTACTCGTTTTGTGGCGAAGTGCTTGGTGTGTCAGCAAATTAAGGCTGAACATCAAAGGGTAGCTGGTTTATTGCAACCACTTACGATTCCTCAATGGAAGTGGGAACATATAACCATGGATTTCGTGACAGCTTTACCGCGGAGTCCAAAAGGCAACAATGCAGTTTGGGTGATTGTTGATCGATTGACCAAGGCAGCTCATTTCATACCATTTCGAGTTGGTCAATCAACGGAATCATTGACAGAACGTTACATGCAGGAGATTGTAAGATTGCATGGAGTAACCATGAGCATCGTGTCCGACCGTGACACCCGATTCTTATCGCACTTCTGGAGGAATTTACAGGAAAGTTTGGGGACGCGATTGAAGTTTAGCACAGCTTATCATCTTCAGACAGATGGCCAGTTGGAGAGAACAATCCAAACTCTTGAAGACATGTTGAGAGCTTACATGTTAGACTTCAAGGGTTCATGGGAGGATCATCTACACTTGGTGGAGTTTTTGTACAACAACAACTTTCAGGCGACTATTCAGATGGCTCCATTCGAAGCATTATATGGTCGCAAGTGTCGCTCACCTGTTTGTTAGGACGATGATGGAGAGCGAAAATTGTTGGGACCGGATTTGATCGTGCAAACAGTTGAGAAAGTTAATACTATCCGGAATCACATGAAGGCAGCACAAGATCGACAGAAGAGTTGGGCCGATACATCTAGAAGACCTCTAGAGTTCGCTGTTGGTGATCTTATGTTCTTGAAGATATCACCGACTAGAGGAGTGATTTGTTTTGGGAGTCAAGGCAAGCTTAGTCCTCGATTCATGAGGCTTTTTGATATTTTGGAGCTTGTTGGAGAAGTGGCTTATCGATTGGATTTACCACAATCTTTGGCGAATGTTCATGACGTGTTTCATGTATCTCAACTCCGTAAGTATGTTTGAGATGAAACACACGTGCCGGATCATTTGGAGCTGACTGTAAGAGAGGATTTGACCTTTGAGGAATGACCGATGTCAATTGTAGATCGAAGAGAAAAGGTCCTTAAGAACAAGATTATCCCTCTCGTACTTGTTTCTTAGGGAAATCGCTCGCATGGAAAATCGACTTGGGAATTAGAAGACGAGATTCAACAGAATTTTCCACACCTATTCTTGTAGATTCTTGATTGTTTATCTTTTCTTGTTCCTGGAATTTCGAGAGCGAAATTCTTTTTGTAGTTGGGTATAATGTAACACCCTAGCTCATTTATACCAGTTCTAGTTCATGTATTTCTTTATTTATGGTATTTTCCTGATTTACTGTGTTTTGGGTGTGAATGGTATTTTGACATTTTATTTCATCCGACCCGACCCGCTTGCTTGAAACCAGTCTTGATTCATGTCTATAATTTATTCGGACTTGTTACGTAGACTTGTGCACTTTCATTTTAATTTATACATCTTGCATACTGGCATTTTATCTGGCATTTGCATTTTACAATATAACATTTTAAGTCACACAAAATAATTTAGAAATACATTGCATGGCATGCGTGATACCTCTAACCCCGTGGTAGCATCCGCGCATCTTATTCTCGTCCCGTTCAGTGAAATAGACTTGTTTGGATGGCTAGGCGCACGTACGTGCATCCGTTCTTGGGGGTATGCATTTTCATTATCTGGACATCCAATTTTAGTTTTGGTCGACACATATATTTTTCATATTTTGAAACTAAATTTTAGACCCGACCCGGGCGTGTTTTGGACTAAATCTGTATTTACTCGAAAATCCAATTTTATTTAATATAATATTTATATTTAAAATTTGTTTAACCGTTTAAAATTTATATATAACTCATAAATCTTTTTATTTAAAATCCTAACGTTTTAACAACTCTCTCTCTCTCTCCCCTTCTGACCCCACTCACCTTTCTTTCTCTTTCTCTCTCTGTCTCTCTCCGCCTCACTGTCTCTCTCTCTCCCCTTTCTTTCTCCTCTCGTGCTCTCTCTCCCCTATCGTGAGTACTGTGTATTCCTCGATTGTGGTCACCGCCTCCTACTTACACTCACCTCCCTTATTTCTTTTCCTCTTCTTCTCTTTTTAATTCCCCGAGCTCCATGAGAAAACCCAGCCTCCTCAAACCCTAACCCTAACTCCTCATCACTCTCGACCTCGCCTTCGTCTCCACCTCCTCGTTTTCCTCCTCTCTTCTCTCTCTTTCCCCGACCAACCCTCGAACCACCTAAGAACTCGAGCACCTCCTGCACCCCTGCACACCCACAGCACACCTCGTCGCCGTCCTCTCACCTCCGGTGGCCCCAGCTTCATCATCATCATCTCCTTTCTCCTCCCTATCCTTCCTCCTTCACCCTATACCTGACCCGTACCTGCACACCCAAACCCCGCAACCAAGAACCCAAGAAACCATACCCATCGCCGGCATCCCATCGCCGGAGACCCACGACTCGTCGTCACATCTCCCCTCGCCTCGCTTCTGCTACAGAGCACCACACCAGTAAGCTTCCTTCTCCCTTCCTCTTCTTCTTTTCTTTTCTTTTCTTGTTCTTGAATTCTGGATTTCAGCGATCGTCGGAGCCGTGACGTCACTGCCGTTCCAAACGACCCAGTGGACGTACCTTACCTGTGTGATCACCCTCTTGCATTGTTTAGATCTGTCCCGTGTGTCGTGCATGCATTGCGACGTTTTACCAACGTCGGACGTGCCGTGCGTATCCGTATCGCGATTCGTCGAGGCAAGTTTATCTTGCTATATGCTATGTTACTGTATTTACATCTATTTGAATAAATATAACACTTGTATTTTAAATTATGCATCCCATGTTTAGTTTTACAGTTTTACGACATCCGTATGCATCCGTACAAGTTATTTCACATCTAGTGCATGCAAACCTATCTTGTTACATATTATATTACAATATACTGCACCCAACGGAATATTTAAATCTCATATTATTTAGTTGTACATCCTGCATTTACCAGTTTATCATTTTACTGTTATATGACGTCCGTGTACATCCGTATCATTATTTACATATCTAGTCGCATGCTAAATCATCTTGCTACATGTTAGGTATACTATTATGCATCCATATGAGTAAAATGCTACCCGTTTATCACATTGTACATCTATACTGATGTTTTACTGTTTTCGGATACCCGTTTGCATCCATATCATTTAAAATATATATAACTGCATCTATAGATCACATTAATTCATATTATTATTGTAGTAACACCCCATGCTTAATAAAGTGCATCCTAATTAGTATTGGAATTGTAAATGTAACCCCTAATCGATATTTGTGCATCCATACCATTAATTCTATATCTATTCGCATACCATGTCACATTATTACATATTGTTGTTATATCGACACCCCATGCTTGATATTGTACACCCTACATAGTCATGATGTAACCCCTGATTGATATTTGTGCATCCATACTTTTATTGTACATCCATACTTTCACCCTAATTCAATACTTGCTACAGTTTGATTATGAGCACCCGCTTGATACCTGTACACTACCTTACTTGATCTGATACACCACTACTTGACATGACTTGATATATGTACACTACCTGACTCGACCTGATTTATCAGTACTTGACATGTTACCTGATTCTGTTTCTAATGCCGACAATCCTGACATGTTGTCCCGATGGACATATCCTGTTGTCTGTATAGACAAACCTATTCCTGCTTGATCCTGTGTTGGTATTAGCTTCAGATTTATCAATAGCTGACTTGAACACATAACTTGGGGGTATGGGGAAATCAATGATCAAACCTGACTTGTAACTCGACAGTTCGATGCTTATACTGATCAGTTTTACGGGCTAGGCTAGCCTGGGGATGATGCTGCAGACATAATTCATCTGTACATGTTTCTTGTTTAGTGCCTAGCGGCATGTCTCAGTTTCAGCCCGAGAATCTGGACCGTGGTCCCGGGCACGCACGGGATACTATTGAGTTACATCGACGATTGATTAAATTGATTTCACAGACTTGAGAGTAGTTAACCCAGTAGCTTAGTTCAGATTACTCATTGCACGTCATATATGCTTTTACCCTTCACTGTTCCACATTCGTGTTACTGTTATACCGTTATTACTTTTCATACGGATGCCTGCATGTTTGCTATCCCTGATTATATTATTGTTGATATTATGACGCACTGACGTCTGGGTTTTGCATGGCCCAGATCCTCTGCCCTTGCAGCTGACCGATCAGGAGTATTTCAGTCAACAGGCCAAGCAGCGAGGACCTGTTAGTATTTAGTTTAGTTTTCTTTCAGTATTTTCATTCCTGATGTGAGCCCGTATTTGGGATGTACATTCCAGATTATTATTGTTTATTGGATCTATTGCTTCCGCATATTATTTCTTGACTCGTTTATTCTGGCTTATGGACATGTACTAGATAGTTTATTTTATATATCTTATGGACAGCCGTAATGTGACTGTGGAGGGATGTGTCCTAGCCACAGGTAGCATGGTTGGCTTTGTCATGTGCCGATCTTTGCGCACTCTGGGAAGCGGGGCGTGACAGCAAGGGTTACCCGCTATTTGTACCGTAGGAGTGGCGGTTTGGCAGGCTTGATGCCCAATATTATACATTAACATCGCGGTGATCCACTTACCGGACCGGGTGTTGCGACAGTTTGATAGGTTGCAATATATTCCTGAGCCGCCGCCTGAGCATATGACAGCGGAGCGAGACTTGAGAGGAAAAGCAGAGATCAATTGGAGGGAGTATCATCATGCAGATTTGATAAGATGGGAAGCCAGACATGATAATATTGCCGTACAGAATATAGGTGACCAAAATCAGGCCACGGTTATAGAAATACATGTACAATGGTATAAGCATGTCACCGTAAGATATTTTTCTTCTTCTCCTACTGATTTTCCCAACATCCAGCTTTACGAGCCTAGATGCCACGTCGAACGAGGAATGATAAATTAAATGTTTTTTTAAAAATTAAATTAGTTTTGAACTAATTTTTTTTATATCTTTAATTATATTTTAATTTTTTTGTAACGACAGGGTCGAGAGTAGCATTATATACGGTCATTGATACGAGAGTTGTATCCTGCTGATGCTGGTGCGGATAGTTGGGCTTCATTTTCATAGATAGGCTCACATATCGACTGGCTGTACGGTTCGTATCATATACCCCCACATTTGTGATCATAGCCAAAATCACAACCAGAACCGCAGTATGAGCCGGAACCAGAGCCACACCATGAGCCGGAACCGAAGGCACATCAGCAACAGTCCTGGTATGGTTAGTGGTTCTAAGCACCGTATGGTCAGCCGCAGCATAAGCCGGAACCAGAGCAGTATCCACATTATGAGTACGGTCAATTTGAACAAGAGCAACAACAATCGCAATACTGGTCGGAATGGAGACAACAGCAATACAAACACTTTTTGTACGGTCAAGTAGAGGCACAGCAACAGCAGCAGCAGCTTGGATCATGGAGGACTGGTTTTTCATCATTCTCACAATTGTTGGAAGGGCATACAGTTCCTGTGCCCGATCAAGAGATAGAGCCTGTTCAAGACGAAGAGCAAGAGCAAGAGCAAGAGCAAGAGCAAGCAGAAGAGCAAGAGCAAGCAGACAACAGGAGTGAGCACGAACAGAGATCACACATGTTTATCGTCACAGAGAATCTTCCCAACACGTTCTGCCCACACCACGACAACAGACCCCTGTTTTTTCCACACCATCGCAACATATCCAGGAAGAAGGGGGGTCGTCAAGTAGCATACCCAAGAAGCATAGGTTTTTGTCAAGCATTCTCCATCGTGGGAAAAAAATTAGGTGAGGAATTCATTTACCATTTGCTTTACACTTAAGTAATGATGTAAATGTTTTTTAACTATCTAATTGATAGCCGTCTACTTTCTTGGTGCTATTGGACATTTACAATTTATTTTAAATTCCAGATTTGAGGCTCTTCTGTTCAAGCTGGAGGTTTTGGATCACACATGTTTGTTGTCACTGTTTTTAATTTGTCCACTCCTTATTGGAATATTAGCTTCTTGATGAATATTTAGTTCAAGTGTATGGCCTAATGTTGCAGGCTTTGTGTGAATCACAAAATGTGAGATTGCATGTTCCCAAAACTTTAGTTGTAACTTTTGATTTATACTCAAATGTATAGCTCTCTTAGTCTTGTGTGCATTTTGATAAACATGTGTGCATTTTGATATCATCATCAGCAGCAGCAGCAAGCAACAGCAGCACAATTGGATGCTAAAACTTTCGTCCACTTGTTGTTTGAAGTGATGTATAGATATGGTGACAATTGGATGCTAATATATTATCTATATTGACATTTGTATACTCTTTTTGGATGTGGAACTCGTATGGAATCGACTCGATGATCTTTTATATATTGATATTGCTCTTTGCCAATGTTATTCTTCGCCTCAAATGTCGTATATTAACTGCGTGGTTGTGACTCCGCCGTGTGGGTGTTGAGCTAGCTCCCAAATGGGGATGCTTTTATATTATATCATTGTACATGTTTTAATTCAAAATTTACAAAGGAGGTGCTATCCAATTTTTAGATGACGAAAATGTTTTCAAGACACGGTGTTTGATTTGCTAGAAGAGTAAATGGTTTACCAATAGAAATATAGCTAAGCAATACTACAATTGTGAAACCTTCATCAGACGTCTGTCGGAATGAACTGCAGACATCCGTCTCCTTTCAAAATTTCTGATATTTTCATATATCAGAAAATGAACAGTACCCAGACGTCTGAAGAAGAAAAATATTGGTTAGAACTTAATATCAGACGTCTTCCACAATGAACTGCAGACGTCTGGAATTTCAAACCAAACAGTAGAGTGTAAACCAGGCGTCTTAAATTCAAATAGGCAAACGTTTGAAGTTTTAAGAAAAACCATTTTGAAATCTTCATCAGACATCTGTCAGATGAACTACAGACGTCTGTCTCATTTCAAAATTTCTGATATTTTCAGATATCAGAAAATGAACAATACCCAGACATGTGAAGAAGAAAAACATTGGCTAGAACTTAACATCAGACGTCTGCCACAATAAATTGCACACGTCTGGAATTTCAAACCAAATAGCAGAGTGCAAACCAAACGTCTTAAGTTCAAATAAGCAGACGCCTGAAGTTTAAAAAAAAAAACCTTTTAAAACCCTTCATCAGACGTCCGCCGGAATGAACTACATATGTCTTTCTCCTTTCAAAATTTCTGATATTTTCAGATATCTGAAAATGAACAGTACCCAAATGTCCTGAAATGCAATCTCACAAACCAAGCTCATCATATACAGTGTTATGAGATAAACAAGATAATAAACACTATATTTGAACATTCATATTTTCGATATCATAATTATGAATAGAATATCAATATCAAGATGTAAATCAAAAGCAAAGTATGAGATATTGATATACCATATGTATACATGTTATATGAAAACCAAGATATTAAACACATGTAAGTACATATTCATATTGCGAATATCAAAACAACGAATGTGAATAATATTTCAAAATCAAGATATATAACAAGAGTTAAAGCAAAAGTTATTGAAATACTATTTGATATACACAAGTTATAGGATAAGCAAACTAAACAACAAGTGTATATAAGTTTAGTGTCGATATAATAAGCAAGATGAAGCAAATGACACTAAACAACCAAAGTCCATACTTTATTGGTGTATATGGATTCCATCTCGGATCGCATAGCATCCAACCATTTCACCGAGTCTTTACTCGTGATAGCTTACTGAAAACTAGTAGGCTCATCATCATCGATGATGCAATCCTCTCGATTCTCGTCTACGAGAAAACCGTAGTATCTCTCAAGCGAATGAAACTGCCTACTAGATCTGCGGAGTGGCGTAGGTACGTCCGGTTCTATTGAAACTTCAGATTCTACCAAGTCTTCAATAATAGTTTGTGGTTCCGGAATTTCTTCCAGTTCTATTACGTTCCCACTAATTTCTTTTTCAAGAAATTGAGTTTTCATAAAGCGGGCATGATGAGAAACAAAAACCTTTTGTTCCTCAGCGTAATTAGAAAAATACCCCCTAGAGTTTTTGGGATATCTCACAAACTTACACAATACTGAGCGTGCCTCGAGATTATCCGGATGAATCTTTTTGACAAAAGTAGGACACTCCTATATCTTAAGATACTTAAAATAGCGTTTCTTCCCACTCCACATTTCATATGGAGTGGTAGACACAGATTTAGTTGGAACTTTATTCAATAGGTATGCAACAAATTCTAGTGTATAACCCTAGAAGGATGGCGACAACTTAACATTACTCATCATGGAACACACCATTTCTAGCAAGGTGCGATTCCGTCTTTTTGATACACCATTGTGTTATGGTGTGTATGGAGGAGTAAGCTGAGAGAGAATTCCATTCTCTTTTAGATATTCCAGTAACTCAGCATTTAAGTATTCTCTACCCTAATCAGATCGGATCATCTTGATACTTTTGTCGGTTTGCTTTTCCACTTCATTCTTATACTCCTGGAATTTCTCAAAGGTCTCGGATTTATGTTTTATCAAGAATACATGTCCATACCTTGAGAAATTATTGGTAAAAGTGATGAAGTAGGAATAACCACTTCTTGCATGTGTAGACAT
Source organism: Agapanthus africanus (assembly GCA_030015575.1). NCBI lineage: Eukaryota > Viridiplantae > Streptophyta > Magnoliopsida > Asparagales > Amaryllidaceae > Agapanthus > Agapanthus africanus. The sequence goes on along the minus strand of CM057345.1, from coordinate 383,359,516 downwards.
TAGCCTACACACGTCGCTGTGTATGAATCACAGGAGCTCAGTGGCTCTTTCTCTGTGTCCAGTGAATAGAGTTTTGGTCATCTTTCCTTTGATATATGATTGACAAGTTGCATATGATTGATATTCAAATGGATCTAAATATCCATCTTTATGTAACTTAGTCAATCGTGTTTCATTGATATGACCAAGTCTTCAATACCATAAGAAACCTTGATTTAATTCCGGAGTCTTTCTTTTTAACGTGTTTTGGACGTTAAAAACTTGATGTTGATTGAGTATGTATATTCCGTTATTTAGTGTACCCGATCCAATCATTTTATGATTCAGGTAAAAGTTTATGATATTGTTTTTGTAAGTCCATATTGCGACCCCCGGTACTTACGGGGAGGCGGAAACGGTATAAAAAACGAATTTTTATCGCAAGAGGCAACATGGACTAAACTATGTCGGGATCGTTGTCTAAACTAAAACTAGTTAACAAGCTAAAGAGAGTTAGCTACTATGGAAGATGGTTATACCTAAACTTGAACTCCTTCTTCTTCAAACCTTGTAGAGGTTGATGGTTCTCTTTTCGTCGCCTTCTCCCGTCGAAGATGGATCCACCTCGAAGGTTCGACTTTGGGCTCTTCCTCGATCTTTGAGTGAACTAGGGTTTCCGGCTTGCTAAACCTTCATCCTAGAATGAGTAGAGAGTGATTAGGGTTTGCTTTTCTATCTAAAGAGAATGATTCTCAACACATGAGAAGGTTTCTCTTTTCAAGAGGAGGAAGAAGATGAAATGAGGAGAGAGAGAGGTTATGATAGAATGAGCTCAATTATTTCTTTCTTGCAACCATATTGCAAAAGAAATGAATTATCTAAATGATAATAATTGAAATAAGAATAGTTGATGGTAATTTTGGAATGACCACTATCATGCTTCTTTAAATGAAGTGTAAGCATGAATCAAGGAAGACTTTCAAGGCATGAAAGTGGTCAATGGTCAACAAGTCAACCAAGGTCAACAAGTCAACAAAAAACAACCATAACATAATTCTTATTTAATTACTATTATTAATAGATAATATATAAATCCATTAGGGTTTGGAAAATGAAGACTGTCAACTGTGCATACGCACCCGATCCGAAACCCTAATGAAAAACCTCATTCTCCGCCTCAAGCAACTGTGCATACACACCTGCATTCTCGTTCCGAGGAACAAGAATACCAAGATATAAAAGCAACCCCCAAAACATATACCAGTATCTGGCTCAAACCAGAGCCTGCCAGTATAATCCGTCCGGACTCCAAACGTGCACCAGTGCGCGGATGAGAACGAACCCTGTCGCAAAACCATGCGACCTCTACTCTGTTTTGCCCAGAGGCGAATACCCTCTGTGTGGGACTCTAAAGACTCGACACTACGCTGGCAGTGGGTTTAACCACAGACCGCAAGCGGCACTAGCTGTGCGTAACGGTCCCCAGGTAGATGCCGACAAGAAGGCTGACGAGGTGAAACCCCATCTGAACTCCTACTGAGTCTGAATGTGACATTCTCCGTACAGTCCGGTCTGTTCGTCTGATACATCGCATGGCGGGCCTAGGGGGCGGTAAAACGTCAGTCCCCCAATAGCGGTACAAGTCGTGTCGGAGTGAAGCCCAAAACACCCTGAGATAACACTGGAAACCTACCAGTATATCTCGCTTGCCCTGGCCAGGGACTACTCGTGTAATGGCTCTCCTAGACACAGCGCGATGTCAACCCCCAATACCGGGAGAGACGAATCCTGTCTAACCGTCACTGCCTCCAAGTGCTTCGGGACTGCACCCAACCACCACCTGTTTGCACGACTCCTTTGAGCCGTGGTAGGGTAGTGATCAAAGTGCAGTGGGAACACACTCGAGGCGAAGTGTCAGTGTCAAGTCAGCGGACTAAGCTGTACTCATGTCACCTGGGAACTGATAACTGACGATAGGTATAATACCAACCTGTCAGTTCCCGACGAGTCCTGTCCAGTGTACTCGTAACCCAACGAGCACCCGTATACTATCTCCAGTACGACGTACTGATGGCTGTGGGACAGACCATCTCCCACACTGGGATGAGAAGCGCATACGCTAGTCTACTCCGGAGTATCGATGCCCTGTCTCGATAGTCCTACGACTAGGGACCTGTATAAGGATGTGCCTATAGATTACCCAGCCCCCACTAGTGTGACTGCCATCACAACGCTGGTAATCAAGCAAAGATCCTAAGGGCTCCACTAATGCGTATAAGTGATATACTGAAATAAACACAAGTACACATTAAAGTAGAAACAAACCAAGTAGCATACTACTATGTTGAGCAAGATTGTTTATACAAGGTGAATATCCCAAGCTTCCATCAAGTAATATACAAACTAGTATGATACAGTAATGGCCTCTAGGGCATATACACTAACAATCTCCCACTTGCACTAAGGCCATGTACTGGCGTATCGAAGACCTATCATCTCGATCAGCCGCTCGAACTGAGTCTGGGGTAGGGCCTTGGTGAATGGATCTGCAGTGTTCTCTTCTGAAGCAACCCTCCGAACCTCGATCACCTTGCGATCCACGATCTCCCTGATCAGGTGATACCGCCTCAAGATGTGCCTGGATCTCTGATGGGACCTGGGTTCCTTTGCTAAAGCTATAGCCCCGTTGTTGTCGCAATACAGAGGTACTGGGTCAACAATGGACGGAACCACCTGAAGTTCTTTTAAGAACTTCCTTATCCAGACAGCTTCTTTTGCGGCATCAGATGCAGCGATGTATTCCGCTTCCATAGTCGAGTCTGCAACGGTTTCCTGTTTGGAACTCTTCCAACACACCGCCCCTCCGTTGAGGGTAAAGACAAAACCCGACATGGACTTGGAATCATCCTTGTCACTCTGGAAGCTGGAGTCAGCAAAGGCCTCAATCTGGAGGTCTTTTCCGCCATACACCAAGAACATCTCCTTAGTCCTCCTTAGGTACTTGAGAATGTTCTTTACCGCTATCCAATGTTTCTCCCCAGGGTTTGACTGATACCGGCTTACTACACTCAGTGCATAAGCTACATCCGGTCTGGTACACAACATCGCATACATTATAGAGCCTACCGCAGAAGCGTAGGGTATAATAGACATGCGATCCCTCTCCAAATCAGTCTTGGGAGACATCTCTTTAGAGAGGGTGATCCCGTGACAAGCCGGTAGGTTACCGCGCTTGGAATCTTCCATACTGAATCTTTTCAGTACGGTGTCGATGTACCTGGACTGTGAAAGTCCTAATATCCTCTTGGATCTATCACGATGGATCCGGATCCCCAGGATGTAAGAGGCATCACCCAGGTCTTTCATGGAGAACCTGTGTGACAAGAAACCCTTGACAGATTGTAGCATAGGAATGTCATTTCCTATTAAGAGAATGTCATCCACGTATAAAACAAGGAATACCACAGTTCTCGCTACAAATCTACTATAGATGCACGGTTCATCTGGATTTTTGATAAAGTCAAATTCCTTGACCGTCTCATCAAAACAGATGTTCCAACTCCGCGATGCCTGCTTTAGTCCATAGATGGACTTAAGCAACTTGCACACCTTTCCGCTGCTCCCACTCTGAATGAAACCCTCTGGCTGATCCATATAGACACACTCCTCTAAATTTCCATTTAGAAAAGCGGTTTTTACGTCCATCTGCCAAATCTCATAATCGTGGAAGGCAGCAATGGCAAGAAGGATCCGAATGGATTTCAGCATAGCCACTGGAGAAAAGGTTTCGTCGTAGTCCAAGCCAGGTCTTTGACGGAAACCCTTTGCTACAAGTCTAGCTTTATAGGTCTCAACCTGTCCATCTACACCAATCTTCCTTTTGAAGATCCACTTGCATCCTACGGGTTTTACCCCGTCTGGAGCAATGTCCAACGTCCATACTTTGTTGGTGTACATGGACTCCATTTCGGTCCGCATTGCATCCAGCCATTTTACCGAGTCAATGCTCTGAACGGCCTGCTGGAAGCTAGTAGGCTCATCATAGTCTATGATGCAATCCTCTCTATCCCCGTCTATGAGAAAACCGTAGTATCTCTCGGGCGGATGAGACTGCCTACTACTTCTACGGAGCGGCATAGGAATGTCCTGTTCATTTGAACCCTCTGGTTCCACTAAGCTTTCAGTAATAGTCCGTGGTTCTGGAATTTCTTCCAGTTCTACTGTGCTCCCACTTATCTGGTTTTCCAAAAACTCAGTTTCCAAGAAGTAGGCATGACGAGAAACAAGGACTTTTTGTTCCTCTTCACAGTAGAAGAAATATCCCTTGGAGTTCTTTGGATATCCCACGAACTTACACTGTACTGAGCGTGCCTCGAGCTTGTCCGCATGCTGCTTTTTAACAAAAGCTGGACATCCCCAAGTCTTGATGTGACTGAGATGGGGTCTCTTCCCACACCACATCTCATATGGTGTAGTAGGCACAGTCTTAGTAGGAACTCGGTTCAAAAGGTACGCAGCTGATTCTAGTGCATACCCCCAGAATGATCGCGGTAATTCAGCGTTACTCATCATGGACCGTACCATATCCAATAGGGTTCGGTTCCGTCTCTCCGATACACCGTTGTGTTGCGGAGTGTATGGAGGAGTAAGCTGAGAGAGAATCCCATTCTCTTTTAAGTAATTCAGGAACTCGGCACTTAAGTATTCTCCACCTCGATCCGATCTTAGAATCTTGATACTTTTGCCGGTCTGTTTTTCTACTTCATTCTTAAATTCCTGGAACTTTTCAAAAGATTCTGACTTATGTTTCATTAAGAAGACATAACCGTATCTTGAAAAATCATCCGTAAAAGTAATGAAGTAAGAATAACCGCTTCGTGCATGTGTAGACATTGGACCGCACACGTCGCTGTGTACGAGTCCCAAGAGCTCGCTCGCTCTTACTCCGTGTCCAGTGAACGGAGTCTTTGTCATCTTTCCTTTGAGACAGGATTGACAAGTGGCATATGATTGATATTCGAACGGATCCAAATATCCTTCTGTATGTAACTTAGTCAACCTTCTCTCATTGATGTGACCCAGTCTACAATGCCATAAGAAAGTCTGATTAATATCTGGTGACTTTCTTTTGTGTGTATTCTGGACATTGAAAATCTGTGGTTGGTTTAATACGTATATACCATTGCTCAATGTACCTGACCCAATCAGAACTTGATTAAGGTGAATGTTAACAACATTACTTACAAACGCAAATTCATAACCTTCTTTAGAAACCAAAGATACAGAAATGATATTACAAGTTGCGTTGGGTACAAAAAAGCAATTACGCAAAACCAAAACATGTCCATCTGACATTCCTAGGTGATAGTCCCCCACGGCTTTAGCATCCATGCTAGCTCCGTTCGCAACTCTGAGGGTCATGTCACCTTCCTTCAAAAACCTACGGTTTCTCAACGCCTGCAAAGAATTACAGATATGAGATCCTGATCCGGTATCCAATACCCAGGAAGTAGAGTTTATAGAAAGACAGTTTTCAATAACATACACACCTGAAGCTGAAGCTGCAACCTGCTTCAGTTCCTGTGTCCTGGCTTTCCAAGCCCTGCAATCTTTCTTCCAGTGTCCACTCTTGTGACAATAGAAGCATTCCTCTTTACCAACAAGCTTCCCCGCTATCTTTGTTGCCTTTTCCTTTCCCTTCGCACCCACTTTACTAACACCGCCCCTTGGTTTGGCGGGGGCTTTCCTCTTCTTTCCCTTGGCTTTCGCCTTGGACCTAGAAGAAGAAGATCCTCCTACAAACAAAGTGGATGTATCCCTACCCTTCTGTAGGGTGCCCTCTGCGCTCCTCAGCAGGTTGAGGAGTTCTGAAAGTTCAACTTCCTTTTCTTGCAAGTTGAAATTCAGTATGAACTGGGCGTAAGTGGATGGAAGGGACTGGAGAATTATATCTGTGTAGAGTTCACTATCCAACGTGGTCCCAAGTTCCGCGAGCTCCTCAGTGTAGCCAATCATCTTAAGCACGTGGTCCGCTACCGATGATCCGACGGCCAACTTAGTCGAAAATAACTTCTTCGACACTTCGTATCTTGCGATACGAGACTGCTCTCCATACAGTTCTTTTGTATGAAGAAATATGGATTCCAAATCCATATTCTCGTGCCTCCTCTGATGGTCATTGTCCATCGAGGCAAGTACGAGGCATCTGGCCTTCGCGCTGTCAATCTCCCAAGTCTTACGGATTTCCTTATCCGCGACGCTGGAGGTGGGACCTGGGACGGGGGGGGCTTTGGTGGTAAGAAGATACCCCAGCTTGTCGTAAGAGATTGCCAATTTGACATTCCTGAGCCAATCTTTGTAGTTTGGCCCTGTCAGTATGTTTTTATCTAGAAGTAACTTAAGTCCAGTCATTTCGATTTGGTCGCTGCAGGGGGAGAGAAGAAACACTTAGCACGATGCTCTTGCAAGTTTAGAATGGTTTTTAATTTGTCTAAACAGGATGGCTCCCACTGTCTCTCGAATCCCTCCTCAAACCACAAAGGAAGAATTAGCCGGGATCAATCCCACCGTACAATACTTGCTTAACCGTTCAGCCAGGCCAGTGTCGGTACTTCGAGGGAGGTTTTCCAACGCTTTCGCGAAGTTCCTTAATTTAAGAACCTCTTTTCCCTGGGGGCGTAGCCCCGCTAACACCTTTCTAGGCACCTACTAGGTTTATAGCATTGATCGTTTAGTGAGAAATTTCCCGAGGAGTAGCATATACTCACAGTAGGATCGGGATCCAAATATCATCGCGTGACGAAAATGAAGGAATCCTACCATAATCATCACACTCCAAATGGTATGCAAATCTAGCAAGTTTCAGTACTTATGAAACTCCCGATGTGGATTTTTGCCCCATGCTCTTATGACCTTGACTTTGGCCAACAAATCATAAGTCACATGTCAAGTTCTTCCCGTCGTTATCCAGGTTAATTTGAATCCACCCGTACATACCCTTGACTTTGGCCAACAAGGCAGTACGACTGTTCCAAATCAACGCATCTATCTATGCTGCACATGAATATCCAATAGCTACCAATCACTATGCCTTGACTTTGGCCAACAAACACAGCTTGAATACTATTGACTATTTATGTGAAACGACGGAGGGCTACGAATGGTTTTGGCGAAACCGTGAACGTAGTGAACTTGATATAATCGATGGAACGAGATAGCTTTTAGAAGGAGTGGCTCAAGCTCCGCATTTAAAAGTTAGTTTTGAAAAGAACCGAGTGGTTTTTCGAAAGTGTTCCATCGACTTAAACTTGGTTTATTATCTTGCATTAGTTCTTTTAATGCGTGATATTCTTGCATTAGTTCTTTTAATGCGTCCCATCATTTAATTCCTACCATTGCAGAAAACAACCAAAATATGACGTACGCTTATGCCATTCGCATTCGCCACGGGGTCCCGTCATCACTCGTTAGGTTACTTAACTAACGACAGAGCGGGGGCTGGGCTAGCGCGGCTGTAAAACATAAGCAACGCCTAAATAGAAAGCAATGATAGACATTACAGATCACAGATGAATACATTGGATATACTAGCAATCCGCATTTCTTTCGAGCCTGAAACGAAAAGCGGATAACACGGTCGCGGTGAATAGCAAATACCCCACCCAAGACCCCTACGGGTGCGGCAAACTACCCGCCAAGTTCCCGGTAGTTTGTGCACCCCACCATGGGTCTATCCTAGGAGCAAAAACAGTAAAAAGAATTATACAATGACGGCTACAACCCCGACCCGGTTGTGCGGCCAAACAAATAATATAATTACATCAATTTACATTTACAATGAATGAAAGAAAAACAAAAGCTCATCTCACATCCACCCCGGCTATTCACCCGCGACAGTCCAACACATTCATATACACATTCCAGCACATTACAGATCATGTATAACCCCGACTAATCGACTTATAGCGATTAGCCGACGTTCAATACATGCAAACATCACAGATATAACCAACATAGCCAAAGTGCAGTGAAGTTCGGAAAAAAATACGGAATTATAGGACCCCAAAAGTGAATTTCAGTTCTGGAAAATCTGGGTACATATAATATATCTGAAAAATCCCAAAACCAACACAGAAGAACACTGCACGAAAAACGATGTAAAGATGACTACAACCTGCGGCGGTTCCGCGGCCAGATGAGTAGGTGAGGCCGCGGAAGGGCGGCGGCTTGGAGGAAACATGCTATCGTTTTTCTTGTGTGTTCTTAGAAAACCCTGAGACGAATTTACAAGTATAAAGTTTTTCATTTTGAGCAGAAAAAATTTCAACAGAAAGTTAGGGTTTTGAATTTCCGGTTTTGTGATTTTTCGTTTCCGAACTTCGTTACACTTCACTACCAAGCTAGTTTAAGTTTAGTTAGGCTCTGATACCACTGTAAGTCCATATTGCGACCCCCGGTACTTACGGGGAGGCGGAAACGGTATAAAAAACGAATTTTTATCGCAAGAGGCAACATGGACTAAACTATGTCGGGATCGTTGTCTAAACTAAAACTAGTTAACAAGCTAAAGAGAGTTAGCTACTATGGAAGATGGTTATACCTAAACTTGAACTCCTTCTTCTTCAAACCTTGTAGAGGTTGATGGTTCTCTTTTCGTCGCCTTCTCCCGTCGAAGATGGATCCACCTCGAAGGTTCGACTTTGGGCTCTTCCTCGATCTTTGAGTGAACTAGGGTTTCCGGCTTGCTAAACCTTCATCCTAGAATGAGTAGAGAGTGATTAGGGTTTGCTTTTCTATCTAAAGAGAATGATTCTCAACACATGAGAAGGTTTCTCTTTTCAAGAGGAGGAAGAAGATGAAATGAGGAGAGAGAGAGGTTATGATAGAATGAGCTCAATTATTTCTTTCTTGCAACCATATTGCAAAAGAAATGAATTATCTAAATGATAATAATTGAAATAAGAATAGTTGATGGTAATTTTGGAATGACCACTATCATGCTTCTTTAAATGAAGTGTAAGCATGAATCAAGGAAGACTTTCAAGGCATGAAAGTGGTCAATGGTCAACAAGTCAACCAAGGTCAACAAGTCAACAAAAAACAACCATAACATAATTCTTATTTAATTACTATTATTAATAGATAATATATAAATCCATTAGGGTTTGGAAAATGAAGACTGTCAACTGTGCATACGCACCCGATCCGAAACCCTAATGAAAAACCTCATTCTCCGCCTCAAGCAACTGTGCATACACACCTGCATTCTCGTTCCGAGGAACAAGAATACCAAGATATAAAAGCAACCCCCAAAACATATACCAGTATCTGGCTCAAACCAGAGCCTGCCAGTATAATCCGTCCGGACTCCAAACGTGCACCAGTGCGCGGATGAGAACGAACCCTGTCGCAAAACCATGCGACCTCTACTCTGTTTTGCCCAGAGGCGAATACCCTCTGTGTGGGACTCTAAACACTCGACACTACGCTGGCAGTGGGTTTAACCACAGACCGCAAGCGGCACTAGCTGTGCGTAACGGTCCCCAGGTAGATGCCGACAAGAAGGCTGACGAGGTGAAACCCCATCTGAACTCCTACTGAGTCTGAATGTGACATTCTCCGTACAGTCCGGTCTGTTCGTCTGATACATCGCATGGCGGGCCTAGGGGGCGGTAAAACGTCAGTCCCCCAATAGCGGTACAAGTCGTGTCGGAGTGAAGCCCAAAACACCCTGAGATAACACTGGAAACCTACCAGTATATCTCGCTTGCCCTGGCCAGGGACTACTCGTGTAATGGCTCTCCTAGACACAGCGCGATGTCAACCCCCAATACCGGGAGAGACGAATCCTGTCTAACCGTCACTGCCTCCAAGTGCTTCGGGACTGCACCCAACCACCACCTGTTTGCACGACTCCTTTGAGCCGTGGTAGGGTAGTGATCAAAGTGCAGTGGGAACACACTCGAGGCGAAGTGTCAGTGTCAAGTCAGCGGACTAAGCTGTACTCATGTCACCTGGGAACTGATAACTGACGATAGGTATAATACCAACCTGTCAGTTCCCGACGAGTCCTGTCCAGTGTACTCATAACCCAACGAGCACCCGTATACTATCTCCAGTACGACGTACTGATGGCTGTGGGACAGACCATCTCCCACACTGGGATGAGAAGCGCATACGCTAGTCTACTCCGGAGTATCGATGCCCTGTCTCGATAGTCCTACGACTAGGGACCTGTATAAGGATGTGCCTATAGATTACCCAGCCCCCACTAGTGTGACTGCCATCACAACGCTGGTAATCAAGCAAAGATCCTAAGGGCTCCACTAATGCGTATAAGTGATATACTGAAATAAACACAAGTACACATTAAAGTAGAAACAAACCAAGTAGCATACTACTATGTTGAGCAAGATTGTTTATACAAGGTGAATATCCCAAGCTTCCATCAAGTAATATACAAACTAGTATGATACAGTAATGGCCTCTAGGGCATATACACTAACAGTTTTCATGTGCAAAATTATATCCTCCATTAGATAACAAAGATACAGATATAATATTATACATCATACTGGGTACACAAAAGCAGTTATGCAACAACAAAATATGTCCACTCGCCAATCCAAGATGATATTCTCGCACTACAACAGCATCCATATGTTAGTTATATGTATGCCCTAGAGGCCATTACTATACATAGGATGTATATTGTAGTGGATGCTGGGACATATATAGGGAGGACTTTCTTGCTCGACATGATAGTATGCTATCTGGTTGATCTTTACCTTAACGTGTACACTGATTGTCTCCCTGTTACATGTTGGTAAAGCCCTTAGGATATGTACTTGACTACCTGGACTATGATGCGGATCATACTAGTGGGGACACGGTAGTCTATAAGTACATCCTTCAAAGTCCCTAGTCGTGGGTGTATCGAGACGGGGCATCGATATACCAGAGTAGACTAGCGTGTACCTTCTCGACCCATACAGATGGGCGATGGATGATCCCATATCCATTGGTGTTTGACATCAGAGATGATATACGGGTGCTCAGTAGAGACTGGGTACACTGGACGGACTCGCCGAGAACTCCCAGATGGTATTATACCTCACGTCAGATGGCAGTTCTCTGGTGACACTGGTACAGAGTAGTCTGTTGACCCGAGATCGTCATAGAGTCTTGTGTGGTTCCCACTGTGCTTTGATTTCCATCTTACCACGTCCAAGAGGGCGTGCAAAACGGTGGTTTTTGGGTACAGTCCCGAGTCACATGGAGGCAATGAGCGATAAGAGGGGATTCGTCTCTCCCGGTATAGGGAGTTGATGTTGCGCTGTGTTCGATTGGCTATAACCGGAAATCCCTGGCCAGGGTTGCTGAGATTTACTGGTAAGTGTTACCAGTAGTTTCTCGAACAGTTATAGACCTCAGATCGACACGACTTATCGAGCTATTGGGGTCTGACGTTTACCACCCCTAGGCGAGATATGCGACATATCAGACGATCAGACCGGACTGTACGGTAGTGTTACTGGTTGGATTCACTGGAGTGTGAGCGGGCTTGCTCGTCGATCTTCTGATCGCTCAATACCCGGGTAGCCGTTACGTTTAGCAGACCGCTTGCGGCTTGTGGGTGTTTGATATGATCATCACCTGCTGCCGGCGTATTGACGAGTCTTTAGAGTCCTGCACAGAGGTTTCCTGGCTCAAGCGAAACGAAATAGGAGCGCATATGAGATATGTGCGGGACCGAGAATAATACGAGTATGTGATACTGTATTCGATTCTCGCGATGTGACATTGATCGGTTATATGCGATATAGCCGGGTTATCGGATCAAGTGTTGATTCGATAAGATGTTACTAATGATACCAGTCGGTTATGTGCGTCATGACCGGATCGTTAAATCAAGTGTTGATTTAATGATTTAATGCATAATTATATATTTGATATATTACTTTGCATTAACTAGTATCGGTTCACTTTAAATGGATTTTCTCGCTCGGTTGTGCGCATTGCATATGCGATATGATTTTGTGCACTTGTTTGTATCATATTTGATGATACATGCAAATTAGGGTTTGTGTAAAGAATTAAACCTTGGTTAATGAAATAGTTAGGGTTTTTATTTGATTATTCATTTATTCATTTGTTTTTATTTTTGGAAAATAAATTGCATAAAATAGAATGGTGGCTTTCTTTTGTTTTCTTTCATGAAGCTTCATGAACTTTTGACTTAGTCACCATTTTGTCTCATGCTTAACCCTAACCAATTCAATTAACTCAAGTTAATTCTCTACACCTAACCATGGTGAGAATTATCATAAGAATGGATTTTTATTTATTCTTCAATTCTTATCATAACAATTATCATCTTCTTGCTCTTCTTCTTCTTCATTCTTCAAGAAGAAAAGCTTGACTACATCAATGGTGATTGATGAATATGAGTGAGAAATCCAAATCTAAAGTCTACCCACTTCCTATTTCTTCATCCTCTACCTCTTGCCAAGTAGTAGAGTGTGTTTCCTTCACAAGTTTTCAAGGCTTGGTGAAGGTGGAGCTTGATCTAGCGATGCCTCGACGTAGATCATCTTCGGCATGGACATCGATGACCTAGCTCGCTTATTCTCCGACGAAGCCGACGCTAGAGCCCGGGATTGGTCTTGGACAGCGAGGAGACTTCGTTGCGGAGCTTAGGAGGTGGAGCACCGGATCTACAAAGGTTGTATTTCCGTATCTCTTAGTTAAATGTTAACTAGTTATCTTTTCGCCTAGATTTCTAGCAAACGATCCGTAGTCGGGTTTCTCGGCACCTAGAATTTTTGAAATTGGCATGTTCGATGCCTTGTGAGACCTCACTAGGGTGCCTAGGAACCCTACAGTGGTATCAGAGCTACTAGGCATTGGATGTCGACCTATGGGGGGTTCTCACTGTGTGACAGTGTGGCGAAGCATAGGCTCTTACCCCCAGGGTGTCCCGAGACCGGAAGGTGTTCCGGCGGGTTGTAGTCCTCGCGAGGGGGAATGCGTAAAAAGTAGCTGCTGAGGGACCCGTTGGTGCCACGGCGACCCCATTGGATGGGGTTGTTGCCTGACCTACAGTGGTATCAGAGCCTAGCTAGAGCCTTAGGCGAAGTCCAGATGAAGTTTGAAACCCGAACGAACCCGAAACCCCAACTCAAATGTGCTCTCTGTACTTTTTCTAAAAACAGGTATTTTTCAGTATTAAAAATATGTAGAAATATCAGCAGGAAATTGTAAGAATTACTGTGCAAATACGACACTGTTTGGAGTTTAAACAGCCGCGGAACCGCGGCACGAGCATGGCTCGTGCGGCGGTTCCGCCGCCACTTGATGACGTCAGCAATACCTATTTTCACAGTAACTCCTTTTTAACTGTGCTGAGTTTTCTGGGTATTTTTAAAAATTATTCAAGAGTTGAATTTTCTGGGTTGTTTTGGGGATTCGAATGTTCGATCGGATTATCGAATTTTGTCTGTGTGGCTTTCCGGATAAATTTTTAGAATATGTTAAAAAGTTCGACCGGATATAAATACCCAATTTTTCCCCTGTCGGGAAATTTCCAAGTGTTGGATTTTTCCGTAGTTTAACGATGTTCTAAGTAGTGCAAGTAACGCGATGGTCCCTCTAGAAGACAACAAACCTTAACTCGATTATGTGACCGTCTTGAACTGCCCTTTGAACCTTCGGGTTTGGGGCAGTACGGCGTGCCACATGTGAGGCGTTGGCTTGACCCTTCTACGGCTGGACCGTTAGTACTGAGGCACGAACTGAATGTTGTTAGACTTGTTTCATGTGTTGATCTATATCGGGAAAACTTGGGTGTTCGATTGTTCGATCGGAAAGTTTAACATTTTCTATTTATCCGGAATGTGATACAATAATTGGAATTCACAAGTAGTTATGAGATAACTGAATGAATATTATAAACATAGCAGTTTAGTCTCACTTGATCGGTTGCTACGGAATTTTGATGTGATCAAAAGTCCGTCGCAATCACGTAGCGTACGCGGATACTCGCCGGGTAAACTTAATAGACAGCCTCACTCCATAGCCCCGACCAAGTGACTGTAGGAGAACCCCGTCGCCGAAAGCATCCGTTCGGGTGCTCGCGGTAGCGGTTTTCCGCCTTGGTGCACTTCGTCGACGGCATCGGGGGTGCGGCCGTCTACTAAAGTTTGCGATGAGCATTCGATCAGGATGTCGGGAATCTTGTTGAATTGCCCGACTTGATATTGAAAAGAGTTTTCGATTTTGAGACTAAAATGCGGGGTTTATAATTGTTAGGCATGGGATGTCTAAGTAATTCATTTGGTCAGGCATGCGATGTCTGAGGTGGTTGCGGATTCCAACTGTTGTAGTTTTACACTTTCTTTTCTGTGACCGTAAGTGTAATATGTGATATCGCCGGTTTCGTTGCTATATGTCAACGACAATTGGGATGGACATATTTACTTACGTTGATGACATGTGATGTTATGTGTTGCTGGATATGTTATATTGGATCGTCGTGTTTGAATAGCCGGGGGTTTTTATGTGAGATGAGTGTTTTTTCATTTTCATTCATGTAAAAACTTGTATGTAATATTCTTTTTACTGGGGCGCTTCCAGGTTGCGGAAGATGTCACCATTTGTATATTATTTACTTTTCCGCACTAGGATAGACCCAAGGAGGGGAGCACAAGTAACCGGGTTCTGGAGTCCAGTGGAAGACCAACTCGAGGAGTCGAGTCCGGGTCTCCTAACTCCAGAATTGTTAGGGTTGCTTGCCGCTCTCGTAGGGGTCTAGGGGTGTGGGTTTGGCTATTCATCGCGACCGTGGAATCCGTGTTTTATACTGGCTCGTATTGAAAACACGGACGTCCTAGTATATCCAATATTTCATATGATTCTTCTGCTGCGATATCTGTGATGTGATCATGTGATGTTCTTTGATAGATACAGTATATAGTATATATGATATATTATATAGACGTTACTTATGTTTTACACCCGCGCTAGCTCTGCCCCGCTCTGTCGTTAGTTACCTAACCTAACGGTGCACGAGGTGACATCGAGGCGAATGTGGATGGCATAAGTGTACGTCGTATTTATCTGTGATGTTTAGGTACTTAAATGATGGGACTTCATTAATGTGATTAATGAAATTAAAAGAAAGCTAAGATGTTGTAGAATCGAATTTCAAAATAAAACAGGTAGCTACAGTTCTTGCTTTGCACAGCGGTATATGTGATATATCCTGCACCTTATTCGATGAGGAAAGGACCGAGATCCCTTCATCGGGAGTGACTCCTTTAGCAATAACTGGCAGATGCTACACACTCGGTTTGTCTTTTGATTGCTTTTAAGTGTTTTTGCTTTGCACAGTGATATATATGATATATCCCGCACCTCATTCGACGAGGAAAGGACCGACGATCCCTTCACCGGGAGTGACTCCTTTAGCAAAACTAGAAAAGCCTCAAAATCACTCCATTTTAAAATCATTCGATCCTACAACGATATCAAGTTCATTACGCAATAGGTTTTCAGAAAAACCTGTCGTAGCCCTCCGTCATTTCAGATAAGTAGTAGTTAGTATTCGTGCTGCGTTTGTTGGCCTTTGTCAAGGCACAGTGTGCGGTAGCTAACTGGTGCTTATCTGCTTATGCATATGATGCAGATTGAGTTAGGGTAGTCGTTGTTGGAGATAGTGCCCTCAAAGTCAATTATTGGATCACAGGCACGTGATTGCAATGATTGAGGGAGGACCTGTTCATATCAGATTTTTGCATTTTTATACCGCCCAATTTTTATCACATTGCATGTCGGTAGATACTCTTGAGCCGTGTTTGCTAGTCAATTGCAGGATACAGGTTCCCGGTTCTCAAACGGAGAAATTCATGGAAAACACGACAAAAATCCGGTTCCTGCCAACTACAGATAAAACACGGTCTCCGCTCTTCATCCGTATGCTGCCAGATACCGGTTTAGGAAGACAAAATGTCAAGTCAATGTCGTTTTCAGGCACAAGGCTCAATGGTGGCACAAGATCCAAGAGATCTACGCGGCGCTCGAGACAATCATGACAAAATCTTGACAAAAAGTCCACCTTTCCTTCAACAGAAATTCTGGAAAATTCGTGAAGAAATTATGAGAAAATACATATATCAGAATGCAGTACACACCAAAACAGGCCAGGACCAAAAAGATATAGGCCCAACTCCTCTAAACGGCCGCGGAAGCGCGGCCAAAGGGGGGTTTTGGCCGCGCTTGCGCGGCCGTTCTGGCGCCAAACATACAGGTATTTTGGGGGTAGGTTGGTCTTTTCATCAGGGTTCTGGTGGTGGCCCTAGGGTTTCATGTTTTGGCCTATAAATAGCCCAGAAGTTTGTGAAGGAAAGGGTCCATTCTTGTATTTTCTTTTTCTAGGATTTAGTTCACTTGTTCTTCTTCTTCTCATCTCTTCTCCATTAACCTTGTAGTGAGCTTTGTGAGGGAGGAATGATAAATAAAGAAGATCAATTTGTTACCATGCTTGTCTTACTTTTATTATAATTGTTGTAACTTTAAATTCGTTAAGTAGTTGTTGTTATTTCCTTGTTATTTCTTTCTTCTCTTTTTTCTTTATCCTTACATACGACAATGATACTTACGCTCGATCCTCGCCAAGGTGAGGTCGCAAACAGTTAGTCGTATTCTTCTAATCTCCTTCTTTCTATCTTCCTCTTTTGTGTTGTTTTATTTTTCCGTATTATGATGTGTGAGTAGTTCATTCTTGTTAGGGTAGGATAAGGGAAGTTTGAGAGAAGGAAATCTCTCTCACTCTTTCCTTGCCCAACAGCTTAAATCGACTCCCGTTAACCCAACCACAATCCGCTCCTTACGGCACCCTATCCTACATGATAGCGGTGATTCCGTAGTGAGACCGGTTGTGGTTGGATTAACCGGAGGTTATGGCTAAGAGCCAAGAACGGACGGACAAGCACCAAAAGGAAGACTTATGCGTTGGAAAGCCTAGCTTATACTCGCAAAGTCCTTCCTAGTCGTGCTAATCCCCGTTGTTGCCGATTACCGTAACACGATATTAAGAAGGGCAACGAAAGATGTGGAGACTCCTAACTCAAACTAACCTAATCCTAACCCTAACATGCTCTCTTTAAATATCAACTCAACACTTAGATAACTACAAACAAAATCTGAACAACCGGACTTAACTCGTCGAAAAACACATAGAAAAAGATTCCCATCTCCCTGCGGACGACCTGTACTCAACCGGCTAGCTACGTGCGAAACCGTCTTGATTGCGGTATTTAGAACTAAACTTGACACGCACATATCCTAACAATCAGGACCTATCCCGGTAAGACAGTCTTACTCGAGATGATAGTATGCTATCTGGTTCACCTTTATCATCGTGTACTGCTTTAGGTGACCTGACAGGTCACTATTACACGTTGATAGAGCCCTTAGGATTCTTGCTTGACCACCAGCAGTATGAGGGCGATCATATACGTGAGAGCTGGCAGTCTATAAGCATATCCTTAAAAGGTCCCTAGTCGTGGGAGTTTCGAGACAGGGCATCGATTCTCCAGAGTAGACTAGTGTATACTGTCGAGACCCCGACGAGGGGCGGTGGCCGGTCTCACAAGCCACTGGTGTCAGTTGGTTCACCAAAGATGTATACAGGTGCTCATTGGGTTATGAGTACACCGGACAGGACTCGCCGGGAACATGCTAGTTGGTCTTATACCTGACATCAGATGGCAGTTCCCTGGTGACATGTGTACAGGTTAGTTCATCGACCTGAGGATCGTCATTTGTCTCGTGTGAGTTCCCACTGTACTTTGATTACTACCCTACCACGGCTCAAAGGAGTCGTGCAAACAGGCTTTAGTTGGGTACAATCCCGAGCCACATGGATGCAGTGAGCGGATCTTCAGGGGTTCGTCTCCCCCGGTATTGGGGGTGAGGTCGCGCTGTGTCTAGGAGAGCCATTACACAAAGTCCTTGGCCAAGGCAGGAGATTTACTGGTAGGTATTCCAGTAGTATCTCAGGGTGTTCTGGGCTACACTCCGACACGACTTGTACCGCTTTTGGGGGTCTGACTTTACCAACCCCCTAGGCCCGCCATGCGATGCTCATAGACGAACGGACCGGACTGTACGGATATTGTCACTGACAGGCTCAGTAGGGTGTCAGGATGAGTTCGCTCATCGACGTCCCTTTTGGTCAATAGCTGGTGGCCCGTTACGTATTGGCTTATACCTCTGACGTGCTAGTGGTTAAATCCACAACCATAGTATTGACGAGTCTTTAGAGTCCACCACACTTTCAGTTACTCAGCTTTCGGGCGAAACGCTGCAGAGGCCGTATGGAGATATGGCAGGGTCCGATCAGATACGTGCGGTATTGCACGGATCAGGATCGGACAGTTTTGTACTAGTGGCCATATAGTTATATGGCAGGGTTCGATCTGATACGTGCGGTATTGCACGGATCAGGATCGGACGAACATTACTAGCCGGCTTTGGTTTAAGACGGATCCTAGTTTAGTACAGTGTAGATTTTGTCTTTTTGCATTTGTATCCGGACGAAATACAGATGCGGGTGTGTATGCACAGTATCGGGGTTTTCCTGTAATTTATTACGGGACCAGTTTTCTGGAGTTGCCAGTTTGCATTCCGTTCCGGCCGGTTTTCCTTTGTTCTTTCCCGGCCGGACTTTTCCGATGGAGGGGGTTATTTGCAAGTTTGCAAATAACATTTTGTGGAGGGTTTATTTGTGAGATGAGAGATTATGATAGCATCTTTGATTCCCTCCATCACTTGCATTAAATGAGATTAGAAAGGGTATGGGTTTGATGTTCATTTGTTATGATAATGTTTTGTTTATGGTCACCTCTTCTCATCTCCTACCATCACCTCCCTCTTGGATTATGTTATCACTCCACCACCATTTCCCACTTGAAGGGGCTGGCCACTTCTTTGAGTTAGGATGAGAGTGTTTCATTTTGAGTGTGGCAATTTTTTCCTTGATCTCATTTCATGCTAGAAAAATGCAAGCACCATTTTTCTTATCTTGATTCATCCATCTATCAAATGGCAACATCCACTACCCCAATATGAGACATGAGTCATACACATATTCTACAGCATATCTTGGGCATGTCGACTTGCCAGATTCATGCCCGAGTTGCCTCGGTATAGAGGCGGGAGTCCGTAAAAGAAACAGGCGATGTGGTGCCCTTTCGGCAAGGAGGCGACGACCGGAGTTTCCGCGAGAGATCGGGACGATGACGAGAAGACCGGAGGACTCGGATCACTCGGTATATCTCTTCCCTTTCTTGTAGATTAGCTAGGACTAGTTAGTGGTTCGATCCGGGTTTAGTGCGCGGTGGTGCCGGTTTGCTAAGTTCGCAAAATTAAAGTTTATCACCGCTTCCGCATTTGGCCGTCGGATTGACGACCGGGGCGCCGCCGTGCACTTACAGTGGTATCAGAGCCTCGCCATTAACTTCGTCTAGCTTCGTTTGATGTGTTTTGCATTTCCGATCGACCAAAATTCCAAAACTTGCATTTTTGTTCACATCAGTTTTCTGTTGAAATTTTTTGGTCTCGAAATTTTTTTCAGGTTGTAGAAAACTAATGTACTGGAAATTCTAAGACTACTGGAAAAATTCGACACAGTCAGTCGACGAATGAAGCGCGGAACCGCGGCCAAACCCCCCCTTGGGCCGCGGTTCCGCCGCACATTGGTGTCTTCACTGTGTCCAATTTCTCCAGTGGGCTTCTGGGCTAATTTTAGGGGTTTTGGAATATTAATATTGGGCCCAGATTTTCTGTGAGTGCTACAGTATTGCTTGGGGGCCCACTTGTTAATTTTTGATCGATCGGATATATTAAACACATTATTTCACAGTATTTACATTATATCTGCGACCGTGAATGTCACTCGATCGGTAAATCCGGTCTAACTGCTATAGCCCGGTTGGACGGATTTGCGAACGTGACTTTCACGTTGATGTTTTGTGTTTTTGCTGTGATGTTGCGGATCGGTCGTGGGGGATAGCCTGGATGCAATGCTAGTACAGTTTGGTTGTATTATGTACATTTGATATTGCGGGGCGGGCGTCCGACATGTGGACTGCCGTCACTGCCTGTTTGTATTATTCTTTTGGGGCACGACCCGGTTGCGGTCGATGTACCCGTTGTATGTATATTTTACTTTCTGTACTAGGATTACCCCGCGGAGGGGTGCACGTATAGCCGGGTTCTAGAGGGCAACGGGCCCGCATCTCAGGGAATTGAGACGGAGGGGGCTTCAGTCTGGAATTGGAGGGCTATTCGCCGCACTCGTAGGGGGTACAGGTTGACCCAGGAGGGGTGCCCAAGTTACCGGATTCCGTGAAGTGCTGGGTGGTCCATTCACGGTGCTGAAGGGGGCTGCCTCGCTTCAGGTTTTGGCGGGTGGCTTGCCGTGCCCGTAAGGGTCTAGGATTTCATTGCACAGGCTATCCACACGACCAGGGGAACGTCGGGTTTCAGTAGTGGCTCTGTGAAACCCGGGGATCCCAGATATCTGTATTGTTCTGTGATGCTATACATTTCTGTGATGTTGCATTTTATTCACGCCTTGAGCGAAATATAATATATTGGTATATATATTAGTAGATGTTGTATATGTTTTACATCTGCGCTAGTCCAGTCCCCGCTCTGCCGTTAGTTAGCTAACCTAACGGGTGATGACGGGACCCAGTGGCGAATGCGGATGGCATATACGTACGTCAGTATATTTTCGTTCTTTATGGTGTGATCAATTGATGGGACTGCGTTGATTCGGATCAATGCATGTTAAAGCAAACCTATTCTGATGTTGTTGGAACACTTTTCAAAAAGCTGTTATTGCAAGGACGTTCACTTTTGTTTTGCATCGTGGTATTCATTTGGAATATCCTGCTCCTCAGTCGACGAGGCAAGGGCCGAGATCCCTTCACCGGGAGTGACCCCTTGGACAGAAGTTTGCGTCACGGCATTAACTTCACTATAGCCGATTACTTTTGCTTTGCACAGTGATATTCGGTTATGAATATCCAGCACCCCATTCTACGGGGAAAGAGCCGAGATCCCTTCACCGGGAGTGACCTCTTTAGTAAAGGTTTTCGTCACTATATTTTCTAAAAAGCTATCCGTTCCTTCAACGATATCAAGTTCATTACGTTAAAGGTTTTCGCCAGAAACCATTCGTAGCCCTCCGTCGTTTCATATGGATAGTCAATAGTATTCAAGCTGTGTATGTTGGCCAAAGTCAAGGCACAGTGTTTGGTAGCTATTGGGTATTCATATGCAGCATAGATAGATGCGTTGGTTTGGGACAGTCGTACTGCCATTTTGGCCAAAAACAAGGGTAGGTACGGGTGGACTCAAATTAACCTGGAGAATGACGGGTTGAACTTGACATGTGACTTATGATATGTTGGCCAAAGTCAAGGTCATAAGAGCATGGGGTAAAAATCTACATCGGGTGTTTCAAAAGAACTGAAACTTGCCAGATATCCGCATACCTTCTGGAGTATGATACCGTGAGCGGATTCCGTCACGTTATCATGCGATGATAGTTGGATCCCGATTCCCACTGATGAGTTGGTTTACTCCTTGGGTATTCCCGACTAATTCTTCTTTTAGGTTTGGAGGAGAATTTGACGGTACAGTGGGAGGTTTCCAGATTAGATAAATTGGTAACCATTCTGATCTAGGATAGAGTGCACGCTGAGTGTTTCTTTTCTCTCTCTCTTGGCAGCGACCATTGACCCGACCCTAAGACTATGACTCAGTGACTAAGTTAACCGAACCTTCTTTAACACTGGCTTTTGGATTGTCAGAGTTGCAGACCTCATTGCCACTCCTACTTTTACCCTTTTCTCCAGGACACCCTGTATTACTACGAACGTCCACTTCCATTGGACAAAACCATCGTATGGTTATATACGAACTCGAAGGAACTTGTTCCAGATTCGAGGATGGTTTCCGGTTCTGGAGAAAACGAATAAGTTTATTCAGTTGTCTTTTCCTTTTACCTTCTCTCAGGTTGCGAGTACTCCTTGGTTTAGGAGATAGTACACCTATTACGCAAATTGGACAGTCTTCTTCCAAACCATAGGCAGGTGCCGACCGGTAGGGAATGAAGAAAACCAAATTTGCCTAACGATGGTGTACAGAAGGTATTATGTAAAGACAAAGAAAGGGATTAGTAAGAGGGCAAAGTAAATTGCGACTGATATTCACGACCAAACCAAGTATTTCTTCGCCAATCCTAAATCACCTTTGTATTTCTCCAGGACACTCCGTATCACTACGAAGATCCACAGTTTATTGGATACTCCATCGTATGGTTATATACGAACTCGAAAGGAACTTGTTCCAGTTCGGGGATGGATTCTGGTTCAGGAGAAATAAGAATAAGGTTTATTCGGTTGTCTTCTATCTTCACCTTCTCTCGCATTGCGAGTGCTCCTAGGACTAGGACAGTACACCCATTATGCTTATTGGATAGTCTTCTTCCAAACCATAGGCTGGTGCCGAACGGTAGGGAAGGAAGAAAACCATTTGGCCTAAGGGGTGTGCAGAAGGTAATGACTAAAGACATATAAAGGGATTTGGAGAGGTGGCAAAGAATTATACGGTTATAGTTGTGAATCTGGATAATGGTAGAGGCATTACTAGGAATACCAGGATACCCCATCGAAACATTTCAATGTTTCAGTTCACTGTGTAATGTTAAAAGAAAACTGATTCCCCGATTAGACACTTGCTCCAGGGTATGTATTTACCAGGTATGATTCTCACATCTGTATGGTTTTACAGATGATGAGTGGGAGTAAGTTATTGCGAATAGGGTGATCATCCTCATTATATCGGGATTCGTTGTAATCAGTGATATTTGAGGAGATCATCTGGGCTGTTTGCCGGTCGGCAAATATTTGGTTTTGAATATCCGCTGTTGTGCACCAATTTCAAATTGATATATCTGTACGTCTATTTTCATAGAGTGAGATATACCTTTTGATATTATGTCGATGACATTTACCTATATCAGTGGATGGTTAGGTAAGGAGCATTAAACAGCGGTGTAATTCTTCTTAACCATAAGTACAGTTTTCAACCTACGACACACAATGAAAGAGTTGTTAGACTCAGCGGACTTATACAGAGTATTGTATGTTGTCCAGGGTCCATCAGGACAGAGGGGTTGGTCCTCATACTATATTCTGTTTACTTTTAACTTCTCTAGTTCTTAGACATGTGTTTCGTAGAAACACAGGGTCTAAGTTTTGAGGAGTTATAGGTATTTGAATAGAGTAGAGAACCAGGTGTAGCAAGTATCGGGATTCTTCAAAGTGATCGAAGATGTAGATACTTGTGTATGGTATTCAGTTGATAGTAATGATAAAGAGAACTTGCTTCTCTTTCAGGTTACTCATAATTGGAAGCATTCCTAAGTTGAGTAACGCTGATCGGCCTCTCTCCATTTAGTTGACATGCACTGGAGACAGCTGCATGATTTGAATCTGGTTCAGTTGAATCAGTGCCTCTGTTCCTATATTGGATATGGAACAGTTCATATCTTAACGATGTTAAGGTACGGGGAGTTGTCCGGCTTATGATTAAAACCAGACTCTGGATAACTCAAGGCACGTTTCTGTAATGGCTGTTTGTGGGTTGACCCAGGCTTTGACGAGGGTTGACTTTCTACCATCTGGGAGATCAATAGTAATGTTGTTCTAGACTCGCCACAGTTTTAATAAAAATGGATTTTTCAGAAAACAGTAGTGGGAGTATGGTAGAACTGGAAGTGATTCCAGAACCGCAAATGATTACTGAAGATTTGATAAGGAACCTAAAGATTCAATCTGTTTTGATATTCCATTGGCCACTCCGCAGATAAGGTGGGTAACTTCAGGCACCCGAGAGGTACTCCGGTAGCCTCAAGGACGGTGACAGGGAAGTTCTTGTTTACCCACACTTGCCATTGTTGTTGTTCCAGACTGCGAGACCCGGCAGGAGGATGAGTATAGCGTCGTTCTAAACTAGCTTTAGAAGTGCACATCTATATGACTCTGCCAGAGGATTGTCGTAGTCAGTGGGAGCAGCGAAAGCATTGGTGGACATCAGGCTTATGTCTATTTATAGACTAAAGCAGATATAGCGGAGATAGATCATCTATTTCTGATGTGACAGTCATAAGTTTGACGTCATCAGAATAGGGGATGGATCTGTTGAGAAGGTAGCAGGGTGTGATATCCGGGTTATGGATGACATACACAAAGTAGGAAGCGATATTCCTATACTACGATCGGTTATACTTTGGTCGTCACACGGTGGTTTCTCCACATGGGACTTGGACATTATATCAAACATACTGGTTACTAGATCTATAGTTTTAGATCTAGATTTGGGTGGTTTCCCAATCAGGGTACTTTGACAGCATTCTAAGAGTATTTAGAATGGACGACTCCTGGCACAGTAGTGTACCTGCAGGTGATGGAGTCACCCTCTCTAAAGGTGTTTTATAGAATAAAGTAGAGAGGGACGTGCATGATTGGCAGATCACTTGCTTAGGCAATTGAGTCAATCATGAGATGTCAAGTACCACACCAGATGTTGTTCTTGCAGTAGATGAAATAAGTTGATTTGATCCAATCCTGGAGAAACAGTCGGAAGCAGTTTTAGAACATAAGTGGATGTTCTAGGGATATGATAACGACAGCCTCATGAAGGAGTTAGTTATCATTCCAGGCTTCCAAGGTGACCTGGACGGCAGAGAGGCTGTCAGAGTTATAGTTTTCCCTCCGACGAGGGGCAGTATTTTGGACAGGTTGTCTAGGTGGATACTAAGGGAGCCATGGCGCAGAACACTGATTAAGTTCAGTTGATGATACTGTCTATGAAGTTTGGATTTGGAGTTCATTTATGAGCTAGGTCCCATCAGATATCCAGACATTTCTAAGACAGGTATTGCTTATTTCGGGAGATGGTTTTCTCCGCGAACTTGAGATATAGAGAGACATAGAAAGAAACATCTAAGCGGATCCACTCACTGAGGCTATTCCTCGAACGCAATAGTTTCGCAAACGAGCTTTGTGAGACTGACTAGTAGAGGAGTTGGGTGTTCGGTATCACACGGGCTGTAAGTATGCGACATCGCAATAATTAGCCTTGAGTGCAAGTGGGAGATTGTTGGAGATAGTGCCCTCAAAGTCAATTATTGGATCACAGGCACGTGATTGCAATGATTGAGGGAGGACCTATCCCGGTAAGACAGTCTTACTCGAGATGATAGTATGCTATCTGGTTCACCTTTATCATCGTGTACTGCTTTAGGTGACCTGACAGGTCACTATTACACGTTGATAGAGCCCCTAGGATTCTTGCTTGACCACCAGCAGTATGAGGGCGATCATATACGTGAGAGCTGTTAGTGTATATGCCCTAGAGGCCATTACTGTATCATACTAGTTTGTATATTACTTAATGGATGCTTGGGATATTCACCTTGTATATACAATCTTGCTCAAAATAGTAGTATGCTACTTGGTTTGTTTCTACTTCAATGTGTACATGTGTTTATTTTTGTATATCGCCTATACACATTAGTAGAGCCCTTAGGATCTTTGCTTGATTACCAGCGATGTGATGGCCGTCACACTAGTGGGGCTGGGTAATCTATAAGCACATCCTTATGCAGGTCCCTGGTCGCAGGACTATCGAGACAGGGCATCGATACTCCGGAGTAGACCAGCGCATGCGCTTCTCATCCTAGTGTGGGAGACGGTCTGTCCCACAGCCGTCAGTACGTCGTATTTGAGATAGTATGCGGGTGCTCGTTAGGTTACGGGTACACTGGACAGGACTCGTCGAGAACTGACTAGTTGGTATTATACCTATCGTCAGTTATCAGTTCCCAGGTGACATGAGTACAGCTTAGTCCGCTGACTTGACACTGTCACTCCGCCTCGAGTGTGTTCCCACTGTACTTTGATCACTATCCTACCACGGCTCAAAAGAGTCGTGCAAACAGGTAGTGGTTGGGTGCAGTCCCGAAGCACTTGGAGGCAGTGACGGTTAGACAGGATTCGTCTCTCCCGGTATTGGGGGTTGACATCGCGCTGTGTCTAGGAGAGCCATTACACGAGTAGTCCCTGGCCAGGGCAAACGAGATATACTGGTAGGTTTCCAGTGTTATCTCAGGGTGTTTTGGGCTTCGCTCCGGCACGACTTGTACCGCTATTGGGGGACTGACGTTTACCGCCCCCTAGGCCCGCCATGCGATGTATCAGACGAACAGACCGGACTGTACGGAGAATGTCACACTCAGGCTCAGTAGGAGTTCAGATGGGTTTCGCCTCGTCGGTCTTCTTGTCGGCATTACCTGGGGACCGTTACGTACAGCTAGTGCCGCTTGCGGTCTGTGGTTAAACCCACTGCCAGCGTAGTGTCGAGTCTTTAGAGTCCCACACAGAAAGCTTTTCGCCTTTAGGCAAAAGAGTAGAGATCGCATGGTATTGCGACAGGTCGCATGGTTTTGCGACAGGGTTCGGTCACATCCGTGCACTTGTGCGCGTACAGTGTCCGGACAGTTTACACTAGCGGGCTTTGGTTTAAGCCAGATCCTAGTGTACCTTATGGGATTGGATTTATCCAGTGTGCATTCGTGTTCCTCGGAACGCGGATGCGGGTGTGTATGCACAGTTGACAGGGAGGCAGAGGCAGCGGATTCTCATTAGGGTTGTTGACAGTTGACCGTTGACTATTTGACCTTTTGCTCAACCCTAATGAGAATATGATATGTGATTAACTATTATATTAATTAAGTATTATGGTGATATGGTTGTTGACTTTGTTGACTTGTTGACTTTTGTTGACTTGTTGACTTTGTTGACTTGTTGACTTTTGTTGACTTGTTGACCGGTTGACATGGCTTGACTAGTTGACCATCATGATAACCATAGCCATCATTTCATGGCAAAGACTTTTGTTTGTTTGCTCATTTGTGTAAAATGAGTGCATGAAATGATATGGTTATGGTTGCTTCAACCATCACATAAGACTTTTTTTGATATGATGAGTTATGATCACTTTGGATTATGAGAGGGTGAAAGACAAAAGAGAGCCTCATTCTTTCTTGCTCATTCTCTCTCTTGTTCTTGAGCTCTCCTTTTGCTCTCACCCTCAACCTCTTCCTCCCTCTCTTGATTCTATGGTTCTCTTGTCTCATGAGTTGAGAATCAAGAACCATAGATAAAATCCCATTCTATTTCCTCTCTACTCATTCTAGTTCACTAGGTTTAGCAAACCAAGTGAACTAGTTTCTTCAAAGAACGAAGAAGGAGCTAAAGGTTGGAGCTTTCAAGTGGATCTATCTTCGGCGTACGGAGACGACGAGAAGGAGCCATTGGACCACCATCGGAGCTTGAAGAGAAGGAGTTCAAGACAAGCTAGGTATAACCCCCTAACCGAGTAGCTAGAATCTCTTAGTTAGGATGTTAGATAGATGTTTAACCAAGATCCGGGTTATAGGTCCATGTTACCATCTTTAAGAAAATCGTTTTTTACCAAATTCCGCATTCCCGAAAGTACCGGGAGAGGTAGCATGGACTTACAGTGGTATCAGAGCCTAGTTAAACTCTATCTAACATGTTAGCAAGTAACTAGAAGATCGATCGAAGAAAAAGTCCCGAAAACAAAACCCCAAAAATTCGAGTTTCTGTCGATTTTTCTACTGTTCAAAAGTTGATTATTTTCACACCTAAAATCGGCTCAGGCTTTTCTGTGAACACCCACCAAAATTGGTCACACGATCGAGTCAAAGCGCCGCGGATTCGCGGCGGGAGCACGCTCCCGCCGCGGATCCGCGGCCGAGTTGACTCGGCCGTGGTCCCTTTTTGGTGCAGTGTTCTTCTGGGGGTATTTTGGGATTTTTAGCATATATATTTTCAACCCAGATTTTCCAGAACGAAAATTTTATTTTGGGGTCCCGAAAATCCGTATTTTTGATCGAACTTCTAAAAGACTTGAGCTAACGGGTTTTTCTGTAATATGTTATTTGTATTGAACGTCTACTAATCGCTATATGTCGATTAGTGGGGGTTATACAAATCTGTGATCTGTAATGTTGCTAGAATGTGGATATGAATATGTTGGATTGTCGCGGGTGAATAGCCGGGGGTTGTGAGACGAGAGTTTTCTTTTCTTTCAATTCATGTAAATTTGTAAATTGATGTAATAATTATTTGTATGGCCGCACAACCGGGTCGGGGTTGTAGCCGTCATTGTATAATTTCTTTTTACTGTTTTTGCTCCTAGGATAGACCCATGGAGGGGGTGCACAAACTACCGGGTATGCCGAAGTGTCGAGTGGCCTACTCATGGAGATGAGGGAGGTTGCTACGCTTCGGGTACTTGGCGGGTAGTTTGTCGCACCCGTAGGGGTCTTGGGTGGGGTTTTGGCTATTCACCGCGACCGTGCAATCTGTTTTTGTTACAGGCTCGTGCAAATTACAGATTCCTAGTATATCCAATGTATTCATCTGTGATCTGAAATGTTTATCATTGCAGTATATCTATATATGATATTATTTAGGCGTTGCTTATGTTTTACAGACGCGCTAGCCCAGCCCCCGCTCTGTCGTTAGTTAAGTAACCTAACGGGTAATGACGGGGCCTCGTGGCGAATGCGAATGGCATAAGCGTACGTCATATTTTGGTTGTTTTCTGCAATGGTAGGATTTAATGATGGGACGCATTAAAAGAACTAATGCAAGAATATCACGCATTAAAAGAACTAATGCAAGATAATAAACCAAGTTAAAGTCGTTGGAACACTTTCGAAAAACCACTCGGTTCTTTTCAAAACAAACTTTTAAAATACGAAGTTTGAGCCACTCCATTTAAAAGCTATCTCGTTCCATTGACCAAATCAAGTTCACTACGTTCACGGTTTTTCCAAAACCATCCGTAGCCCTCCATCATTTCAGTTAAATATTCGGTAGTATTCAAGCTATGTATTTTGACCTCACGCCAAGGCATAGTGATTGGTAGCTGCCGGATATTTATCTGTTGCATAGATAGAATGCGTTGGTTTGAGACAGTCGTACTGCCATTTTGGCCTACGTCAAGGGTATGTACGGGTGGGTTCAAATTAACCTGGATAATGATGGGACGAACTTGACATGTGACTTATGACATTTTGACCTCACGCCAAGGTCATAAGAGCATGGGGCAAAAATCCACATCGGGAGTTTCATAAGTACTGAAACTTGCTAGATTTGCATACCATTTGGAGTGTGATGATTCTGGTAGGATTCCTTCAGTTTCGTCACGCGATGATATTTGGATCCCGATCCTACTGTGAGTATATGCTACTCCTCGGGAAATTTCTCACTTAACGATCAATGCTATAAACCTAGTAGGTGCCTAGAAAGGTGTTAGCGGGGCTACGCCCCCAGGGAAAAGAGGTTCTTTAATTAAGGAACTTCGCGAAAGCGTTGGAAAACCTCCCTCGAAGTACCGACACCGGCCTGGCTGAACGGTTAAGCAAGTATTGTACGGTGGGATTGATCCTGACTAATTCTTCCTTTATTGTTTGAGGAGGGATTCGAGAAACAGTGGGAGCCATCCTGTTTAGACAAACTAAAAACCACTCTAAACTTGCAAGAGCATCATGCTGAGTGTTTCTTCTTCTCTCTCCTAATTGCAGCGACCAATCAACATGACTGGACTTATGTTACTCCTAGATAAAAACAAACTGACAGGGCCAAACTACAAAGATTGGCTCAGGAATGTCAAGATAGCAATCACTTACGACAAGCTGGGGTATCTTCTTACCACCAAAGCTCCCCCTGTCCCTGGTCCAACTTCCAGCGTCGCGGATAAGGAAATCCGTAAGACTTGGGAGATTGATAGCGCGAAGGCCAAATGCCTCCTGCTTGCCTCGATGGACAACGAACATCAGAGGAGGCATGAAAATATGGACATGGAATCCATATTGCTTCATACAAAAGAACTGTATGGAGAGCAATCTCGCATCGCAAGATACGAAGCGTCGAAAAAGTTATTTTCGACAAGAATGGCCGTCGGATCATCAGTAGCCGAGCACGTGCTAAAGATGATCGGCTTCATTGAGGAGCTCGCTGACCTAGGGATCACATTGGAGAGTGAGCTATATACGGATATAGTTCTCCAGTCCCTTCCTTCCACTTACGCCCAGTTTATACTGAACTTCAACTTACAAGAAAAAGAGGTTGAACTTTCAGAGCTCCTCAACATGCTGAGGAGCGCAGAGGGCACCCTACAGAAAGGTAGGGATACATCCACTTTGTTTGTAGGAGGATCATCTTCTTCTAGGTCCAAGGCGAAAGCCAGGGGAAAGAAGAAGAAGGCCCCCGCCAAACCAAGGGGCGGTGTTAGTAAAGTGGATACGAAGGGAAAAGGTAAAGCAACAAAGATAGCGGGGAAGCTTGTGGATAAGGAAGAATGCTTCTATTTTCATAAGAAAGGACACTGGAAGAATGATTGCAGGGCCTGGAAGGCCAGAACACAGGAATTGAAGCAGGTTGCAGCTTCAGCTTCAGGTGTGTATGTTATTGAAAACTGTCTTTCAATAAACTCTACTTCCTGGGTATTGAATACCGGATCAGGATCTCATATCTGTAATTCTTTGCAGGCGTTGAGAAACCGTAGGGTTTTGAAGGCAGGTGACATGACCCTCAGAGTTGCGAACGGAGCTAGCATGGATGCTAAAGCCGTGGGGGACTATCACCTGGGAATGTCAGATGGACATGTTTTGGTTTTGCGTAATTGCTTTTTTGTACCCAACGCAACTTGTAATATCATTTCTGTATCTTTAGTTTGTAAAGAAGGTTATGAATTTGCGTTTGTAAGTAATGTTGTAAACATTCACCTTAATCAAGTTTTGATTGGGTCAGGTACATTGAGTAATGGTATATACGTGTTAAACCAACCACAGATTTTCAACGTCCAGAATACACACAAAAGAAAGTCTCCAGAAATAAATCAGACTTTCTTATGGCATTGTAGATTGGG
The DNA here is from genome assembly GCA_030015575.1 of Agapanthus africanus. Lineage (NCBI taxonomy): Eukaryota > Viridiplantae > Streptophyta > Magnoliopsida > Asparagales > Amaryllidaceae > Agapanthus > Agapanthus africanus. The sequence goes on along the minus strand of CM057345.1, from coordinate 383,328,433 downwards.
TCACATCAATGAGAGAAGGTTGACTAAGTTACATATAGAAGGATATTTGAATGCGTTCGAATATCAATCGTATGCCACTTGTCAATCTTGTCTCAAAGGAAAGATGACAAAGACTCCGTTTACTGGACATGGAGTAAGAGCGAGCGAGCTCTTGGGACTCGTACACAGTGACGTGTGCGGTCCAATGTCTACACATGCCCGAAGCGGACATTCTTACTTCATTACTTTTACGGATGACTTCTCAAGGTACGGTTATGTCTTCTTAATGAAACATAAGTCCGAAGCCTTTGGAAAATTCCAGGAGTATAAGAATGAAGTAGAGAAACAGACCGGCAAAAGTATTAAGATTCTAAGATCGGATCGAGGTGGAGAATACTTAAGTGCTGAGTTCCTGGACTATTTAAAAGAGAACGGAATTCTCTCTCAGCTTACTCCTCCATACACCCCGCAACATAACGGTGTATCGAAGAGACGGAACCGCACCCTATTGGATATGGTGTGGTCCATGATGAGTAACGCTGAGTTACCGCGATCATTCTGGGGATATGCGCTAGAATCAGCAGCATACCTTTTGAACCGAGTTCCGACTAAGACTGTGCCTACCACCCCATATGAAATGTGGAGTGGGAAGAAACCCTATCTTCAATATCTGAAGATCTGGGGATGTCCAGCTTTTGTCAAAAAGCAGCATGCGGACAAACTCGAGGCACGCTCAGTACTGTGCAAGTTTGTGGGATACCCAAAGAACACCAGGGGGTATCTTTTCTACTACGCAGAGGAACAAAAAGTCCTTGTTTCTCGTAATGCCCACTTTCTAGAACACCAGTTCTTGGAAAAGGAAAATAGTGGGAGCGCAGTAGAACTGGAAGAAATTCCAGAACCACATACTATTACTGAAAGGTTAGTGGAACCAGAGGGTTCAACAGAACAGGACATTCCTACGCCGCTCCGCAGGAGTAGTAGGCAGTCTCATCCGCCCGAGAGATACTGCGGTTTTCTCATAGACGGGGATAGAGAGGATTGCATCATAGATTATGATGAGCCTACTAGCTTCCAGCAGGCCGTTCAGAGCGTTGAATCAGTGAAATGGCTGGATGCAATGCGGACCGAAATGGAGTCCATGTACACCAACAAGGTATGGACGTTGGACATTGCTCCAGACGGGGTAAAACCCGTAGGATGCAAGTGGATCTTCAAAAGGAAGATTGGTGTAGATGGACAGGTTGAGACCTATAAAGCTAGGCTGGTAGCAAAGGGTTTCCGTCAAAGACCTGGCTTGGACTATGACGAAACCTTTTCTCCAGTAGCCATGCTGAAATCCATTCGGATCCTTCTTGCCATTGCTGCCTTCCACGATTATGAGATCTGGCAAATGGACGTAAAGACCGCTTTTCTAAATGGAAATTTAGAGGAGTGTGTCTATATGGACCAACCAGAGGGTTTCATTCAGAGTGGGAGCAGCGGAAAGGTGTGCAAGTTGCTTAAGTCCATCTATGGACTAAAGCAGGCGTCGCGGAGTTGGAACATCTGCTTTGATGAGACGGTCAAAGAATTTGGCTTTATCAAAAATCCAGATGAACCATGCATCTATAGTAGATTTGTAGCGAGAACTGTAGTATTCCTCGTTTTATACGTGGATGACATTCTCTTAATAGGAAATGACATTCCTATGCTACAATCTGTCAAGGGGTTCTTGTCACACAGGTTCTCCATGAAAGACCTGGGTGATGCCTCATACATTCTGGGTATCCGGATCTACCGTGACAGATCCAAGAGGATATTAGGAATTTCACAGTCCAGGTACATCGACACCATACTGAAGAGATTCAGTATGGAAGATTCCAAGCGCGGTAACCTACCGGCTTGTCACAGGATCACCCTCTCTAAAGAGATGTCTCCCAAGACTGATTTGGAGAGGGATCGCATGTCTATTATACCCTACGCTTCTGCGGTAGGCTCTATAATGTATGCGATGTTGTGTACAAGACCGGATGTAGCTTATGCACTGAGTGTGGTAAGCCGGTATCAGTCAAACCCTGGGGAGAAACACTGGATAGCGGTAAAGAACGTTCTCAAGTACCTGAGAAGGACTAAGGAGATGTTCTTGGTGTATGGCGGAAAAGACCTCCAGATCGAGGCCTTTGCTGACTCCAGCTTCCAGAGTGACAAGGATGATTCCAAGTCCATGTCGGGTTTTGTCTTTACCCTCAATGGAGGGGCGGTGTGTTGGAAGAGTTCCAAACAGGAAACCGTTGCAGACTCGACGATGGAAGCGGAATACATCGCTGCATCTGATGCCGCAAAAGAAGCTGTCTGGATGAGGAAGTTCTTGAAAGAACTTCAGGTGGTTCCGTCCAATTGTTGATCCAATACCTCTGTATTGCGACAACAACGGGGCTATAGCTTTAGCGAAGGAACCAAGGTCCCATCAGAAATCCAGGCACATCTTAAGGCGGTATCACCAGATTAGGGAGATCGTAGATCGCCAGGAGATCGAGGTTCGGAGAGTCGCTTCAGAAGATAACACTGCAGATCCATTCACCAAGGCCCTGCCCCAGACTCAGTTCGAGCGGCTGATCGAGATGATAGGTCTTCGATACGCCAGTACATGGCCTTAGTGCAAGTGGGAGATTGTTAGTGTATATGCCCTAGAGGCCATTACTGTATCATACTAGTTTGTATATTACTTAATGGATGCTTGGGATATTCACCTTGTATATACAATCTTGCTCAAAATAGTAGTATGCTACTTGGTTTGTTTCTACTTCAATGTGTACATGTGTTTATTTTTGTATATCGCCTATACACATTAGTAGAGCCCTTAGGATCTTTGCTTGATTACCAGCGATGTGATGGCCGTCACACTAGTGGGGCTGGGTAATCTATAAGCACATCCTTATGCAGGTCCCTGGTCGCAGGACTATCGAGACAGGGCATCGATACTCCGGAGTAGACCAGCGCATGCGCTTCTCATCCCAGTGTGGGAGACGGTTTGTCCCACAGCCGTCAGTACGTCGTACTTGAGATAGTATGCGGGTGCTCGTTAGGTTACGGGTACACTGGACAGGACTCGTCGGGAACTGACTAGTTGGTATTATACCTATCGTCAGTTATCAGTTCCCAGGTGACATGAGTACAGCTTAGTCTGCTGACTTGACACTGTCACTCCGCCTCGAGTGTGTTCCCACTGTACTTTGATCACTACCCTACCACGGCTCAAAGGAGTCGTGCAAACAGGTAGTGGTTGGGTGCAGTCCCGAAGCACTTGGAGGCAGTGACGGTTAGACAAGATTCGTCTCTCCTGGTATTGGGGGTTGACATCGCGCTGTGTCTAGGAGAGCCATTACACGAGTAGTCCCTGGCCAGGGCAAACGAGATATACTGGTAGGTTTCCAGTGTTATCTCAGGGTGTTTTGGGCTTCGCTCCGGCACGACTTGTACCGCTATTGGGGGACTGACGTTTACCGCCCCCTAGGCCCGCCATGCGATGTATCAGACGAACAGACCGGACTGTACGGAGAATGTCACACTCAGGCTCAGTAGGAGTTTAGATGGGTTTCGCCTCGTCGGTCTTCTTGTCGGCATTACCTGGGGACCGTTACGCACAGCTAGTGCCGCTTGCGGTCTGTGGTTAAACCCACTGCCAGCGTAGTGTCGAGTCTTTAGAGTCCCACACAGAAAGCTTTTCACCTTTAGGAAAAAGAGTAGAGGTCGCATGGTATTGCGACAGGTCGCATAGTTTTGCGACAGGGTTCGGTCACATCCGTGCACTTGTGCGCGTACAGTGTCCGGACAGTTTACACTAGCGGGCTTTGGTTTAAGCCAGATCCTAGTGTACCTTATGGGATTGGATTTATCCAGTGTGCATTCGTGTTCCTCGGAACGCGGATGCGGGTGTGTATGCACAGTTGACAGGGAGGCAGAGACAGCGGATTCTCATTAGGGTTGTTGACAGTTGACCGTTGACTATTTGACTTTTTGCTCAACCCTAATGAGAATATGATATGTGATTAACTATTATATTAATTAAGTATTATGGTGATATGGTTGTTGACTTTGTTGACTTGTTGACTTTTGTTGACTTGTTGACTTTGTTGACTTGTTGACTTTTGTTGACTTGTTGACCGGTTGACTAGGCTTGACTAGTTGACCATCATGATAACCATGGTTATCATTTCATGCCAAAGACTTTTTCTTGCTTGCTCATTTGAGTAAAATGAGTGCATGACATGATAAGGTTATGGTTGCTTCTAACCATCACATAAGACTTTTTTGATATGATGAGTTATGATCACTTTGGATTATGAGAGGGTGAAAGACAAAAGAGTTGCTCATTTTCTTTCTTGCTCATTCTCTCTCTTGTTCTTGAGCTCTCCTCTTGCTCTCACCCTCAACCTCTTGCTCCCTCTCTTGATCTATGGTTCTCTTGTCTCATGAGTTGAGAATCAAGAACCATAGATAAAATCCCATTCTATTTCCTCTCTACTCATTCTAGTTCACTAGGTTTAGCAAACCAAGTGAACTAGTTTCTTCAAAGAACGAAGAAGGAGCTAAAGGTTGGAGCTTTCAAGTGGATCTATCTTCGGCGTACGGAGACGACGAGAAGGAGCCATCGGACCACCATCGGAGCTTAAAGAGAAGGAGTTCAAGACAAGCTAGGTATAACCCCCTAACCGAGTAGCTAGAATCTCTTAGTTAGGATGTTAGATAGATGTTTAACCAAGATCCGGGTTATAGGTCCATGTTACCATCTTTAAGAAAATCGTTTTTTACCAAATTCCGCATTCCGAAAGTACCGGGAGAGGTAGCATGGACTTACAAGAGCTGGCAGTCTATAAGCATATCCTTAAAAGGTCCTAGTCGTGGGAGTTTCGAGACATGGCATCGATTCTCCAGAGTAGACTAGTGTATACAGTCGAGACCCCGACGAAGGGCGGTGGCCGGTCTCACAAGCTACTGGTGTCAGTTGGTTCACCTAAGATGTATACAGGTGCTCATTAGGTTATGAGTACACCGGACAGGGACTCGCCGGGAACATGCTAGTTGGTCTTATACCTGACGTCAGATGGCAGTTCCCTGGTGACATGTGTACAGGTTAGTTCATCGACCTGAGGATCGTCATTTGTCTCGTGTGAGTTCCCACTGTACTTTGATTACTACCCTACCACGGCTCAAAGGAGTCGTGCAAACAGGTTTTAGTTGGGTACAGTCCCGAGCCACATGGAGGCAGTGAGCGGATCTTCAGGGGTTCGTCTCCCCGGTATTGGGGGTGAGGTCGCGCTGTGTCTAGTAGAGCCATTACACAAAGTCCTTGGCCAAGGCAGGAGATTTACTGGTAGGTATTCCAGTAGTATCTCAGGGTGTACTGGGCTACACTCCGACACGACTTGTACCGCTTTTGGGGGTCTGACTTTACAAACCCCCTAGGCCCGCCATGCGATGCTCATAGACGAACGGACCGGACTGTACGGATATTGTCACTGACAGGCTCAGTAGGGTGTCAGGATGAGTTCGCTCATAGACGTCCCTTTTGGTCAATAGCTGGTGGCCCGTTACGTATTGGCTTATACCTCTGACGTGCTAGTGGTTAAATCCACAACCATAGTATTGACGAGTCTTTAGAGTCCACCACACTTTCAGTTACTCAGCTTTCGGGCGAAACGCTGTAGAGGCCGTATGGAGATATGGCAGGGTCCGATCAGATACGTGCGGTATTGCACGGATCAGGATCGGACAGTTTTTACTAGTGGCCATATAGTTATATGGCAGGGTTCGATCTGATACGTGCGGTATTGCACGGATCAGGATCGGACGAACATTACTAGCCGGCTTTGGTTTAAGCCGGATCCTAGTTTAGTACAGTGTAGATTTTGTCTTTTTGCATTTGTATCCGGACGAAATACAGATGCGGGTGTATATGCACAGTATCGGGGTTTTCCTGTAATTTATTACGGGACCAGTTTTCTGGAGTTGCCAGTTTGCATTCCGTTCCGGCCGGTTTTCCTTTGTTCTTTCCCGGCCGGACTTTTCCGATGGAGGGGGTTATTTGCAAGTTTGCAAATAACATTTTGTGGAGGGTTTATTTGTGAGATGAGAGATTATGATAGCATCTTTGATTCCCTCCATCACTTGCATTAAATGAGATTAGAAAGGGTATGGGTTTGATGTTCATTTGTTATGATAATGTTTTGTTTATGGTCACCTCTTCTCATCTCCTACCATCACCTCCCTCTTGGATTATGTTATCACTCCACCACCATTTCCCACTTGAAGGGGCCGGCCACTTCTTTGAGTTAGGATGAGAGTGTTTCATTTTGAGTGTGGCAATTTTTTCTTTGATCTCATTTCATGCTAGAAAATGCAAGCACCATTTTTCTTATCTTGATTCCTCCATCTATCAAATGGCAACATCCACTACCCCAATATGAGACATGAGTCCTACACATATTCTACAGCATATCTTGGGCATGTCGACTTGCCAGCTTCATGCCCGAGTTGCCTCGGTATAGAGGCGGGAGCCCGTAAAAGAAACAGGCGATGTGGTGCCCTTTCGGCAAGGAGGCGACGACCGGAGTTTCCGCGAGAGATCGGGACGATGACGAGAAGACCGGAGGACTCGGATCACTCGGTATATCTCTTCCCTTTCTTGTAGATTAGCTAGGACTAGTTAGTGGTTCGATCCGGGTTTAGTGCGCGGTGGTGCCGGTTTGCTAAGTTCGCAAAATTAAAGTTTATCACCGCTTCCGCATTTGGCCGTCGGATTGACGACCGGGGTGCTGCCGTGCACTTACAGTCGTGCGACCTTGTTGGCCTTTGTCAAGGGCCGTGCGGGTGGGTTTAATTCAATCAGGAAATGACGGGTTGAACTTGACTAGCATCCTATGGTTTGTTGTCCTTTGTCAAGGTCATAGGAGGTTAGGGGCAAAATATTATCGGGAATTTCAAGTGTTGAAATTTGCAATAAGATTGCATACCTTCTATGAGTTAGTTGGATCCCGATACCCGCTGCGAGTAAGAGTTACTCCTGGGAGAGTTTTACACATTACAATTAGCCGATCAAGTAGGTGTCTAGAAAGGTGTCAACGGGGTTACGCCTCTGGGAAAACGAGGTTTACATTAATTAGGTTCGTGCGAAAGCACGGGGGACCTCCCTCAAAGTACCGACACTGGCCTGGCTGAAAGATTGGCGAACTTGTAGTGTGTAATTAATCCCGGCTAGTCTTTCCTTTTAGGGTTTGAAGGAAGATTTGATAAAAAGCAGTGGGAGCCATCCTGATTAGATAAAATAATAACCAATCTATTTTTGCAAGAGCGCACGCTGAGTGTTTTCTTCTCTCTCTCTCTCCTGGTAGCGACCATGTCACGCCTTAATCAAGATAATAAAATGGATTATTGACCGAACCCGCTTGTTATACTGAGCTGGGGAACGTTGGTCCCGCTCCAACTTATAATTGTTATAAGACAGAGCAGGAAATAGGGATTACCAGAATTCCCGTGCCGCCCAAACGAAGAGAGTGCATGCTGATGCATCATCTTCGGGTGTGTTCATTACAGAGAACTATTTCTCAGTATCCTTTACGTCCTGGGTATGTGATACCAGATCAGGATCCCAGATATGTAATCTGTTACATAGGGCTGCAGAAAGGTAGAGAACTGAGAACGGGTGATAAGTTTCATGAGGCAGAAAACGGGGCAAGTGTTGCAGCCAAGTCTGTTGGTCACTGTCACCCTGTATTACCAATACATTGATTCTGAACGAATGTTATTAGATACCGAACCTGATATACAAAATCATATCAGTCTCTTTATTAGTAAAGAAATGATAAAATTTTGTATTGTTGGATAATGTTTTGAACATTTCCTATATCAAAAGTTGATCGGTTCAGGCACGTTATCTAAAAGCATTAATGTTCTAAATCAAACCACAGTTCTTAGTATACGGAACACACACAAGAGGAAGAGTTCAGAAATGAACGAATCCTTCTTGAGGCTGTAAGTGCACGGCGGCGCCCCGGCCGTCAATCCGACGCCGGAATGCGGAAGCGGTGAAAAAATTTAATTTTGCGGACTTAGCAAACCGGCACCACCGCGCACTAAACACCCGGATCGTAACCATTAACAAGTCTAAGCTAACTAGAAGATGGGTTAGAGATATACCGACGATCCAAGTCCTCCGGTCTTCTCGTCATCGTCCCGATCTCCTGCGGAATGTCCCGTCTCCTCCTCGTCGCCGGAAGTGCACCACATCGCCTACATCGTTTACGGGCTCCCACCTCAATGCCGAGGCAACTCGGGCACGAAGCCGGCTACTCGACGTGCCCAAGATTTGCTGTAGAATGTGTAGTGAGCTATTGTCTCTATGGGGTTGAAGGAGTTGCCAAATGGTGGAGGGATGAAAAACAAGAAGTATGTGGAGGAAAGAAGGGATTTTTCTCAACCCAAGATCTCAAAAATTCCACCCACAAAGAAAATGAATCCCATTCCTTTTGGAATGGCCGGCCACCCATGTTAGATTGGAGAGAGAGAGTGAACAAGGTCAAGGGGTGGGTGAAAAGCCATGATGAGAAGTGATGATGAGAGAATCCAATGATCACAACCATAACCCTAACTCCAAAAAAAGTAATCAACAACCATGATGGTTACATAAAGTCAAGCCATCATGAAGATATGAAGTCAAATGATGGGACAAGTATCATGACATGATAATATACAAAGACCCCCTCCACAAATGCTTATTTGCAACAATGCAAATAAGCCCTCCTCCACCAATCTTCGGCCAATGAACGGAACAATGGAAATTGGCCGAAACGGAAAGCAAACTGGCAACTCCATAAAACTGGTCCCGTAATAAATTACAGGAAAACCCCGATGCTGTGCATACACACCCGCATCTGTATTTCGACCGAAATACAAATGCAATGAGACAAAATCTCCACTGTACTATACTAGGATCCGGCTTATACCAAAACCGGCTAGTAATATCTGTTCGATCCTGATCCGTGCAATACCGCACGTATCTGATCGAACCCTGCCATATAACCATACGGCCTATAGTACAAACTGTCCGATCCTGATCAGTGCAATACCGCACGTATCTGATCGGACCTTGCCATATCTCCATACGGCCTCTACAACCTTTTGCCCGAAAGCTTGAGTAACTGAATGTGGGGGACTCTAAAGACTCATCAACACCTTGGTTGTGGATTTAACCACTAGAACGTTAGAGGTATAAGCCAATACATAACGGGCTACCAGGTATTGACTAAAAGGGACGTCCGTGAGCGAACTCAGCCTGACACCCTACTGAGCCTGTCAGTGACAATATCCGTGCAGTCCGGTCCGTTCGTCTATGAGTATCGCATGGCGGGCCTAGGGGGTTGGTAAAAGTCAGACCCCCAAAAGCGGTACAAGTCGTGTCGGAGTGTAGTCCAGAACACCATGAGATACTACTGGAATACCTACCAGTAAATCTCCTTGCCTTGGCCAAGGACTTTGTGTAATGGCTCTCCTAGACACAGCACGACCTCACCCCCAATACCGGGAGAGACGAACCCCTGAAGATACGCTCACTTCCTCCATGTGGCTCGGGACTGTACCCAACTAAAACCTGTTTGCACGACTCCTTTGAGCCGTGGTAGGGTAGTAATCAAAGTACAGTGGGAACTCACACGAGACAAATGACGATCCCCAGGTCGATGAACTAACCTGCACACATGTCACCAGGGAACTGCCATCTGACGTCTGGTATATGACCAACTGGCATGTTCCCGGCGAGTCCTGTCCGGTGTACTCATAACCCAATGAGCACCTGTATACATCTTAGGTGATCCAACTGACACCAGTGGCTTGTGAGACCGGCCACCGCCCCTCGTCGGGATCTCGACTGTATACACTAGTCTACTAATGGAGTATCGATGCCCGGTCTCGAAACTCCCACGACTAGGGACCTTTTAAGGATATGCTTGTAGACCCCCAGCTCCCACTTATATGATCGCCCTCATACTGCTGGTGCTCAAGCATGAATCCTAGGGGCTCTATCAACGTGTAATAGCGACGTGTCAGGTCACCTAAAACAGTACACGATGATAAAGGTAAACCAGATAGCATACTATCATTTCGAGTAAGACTGTCCTACCGGGATAGGTCCTCCCTCAATCATTACAATCACGTACCTGTGACCTAATAATTGTCTCTGAGGGCACTATCTCCAACAATCTCCCACTTGCACTCAAGGCTAATTATTGCGATGTCGCATACTCACAGCCCGTGTGATACCGAACATCCAACTCCTCTACTAGTCAGTCTCACAAAGCTCGTTTGCGGAACTATTGCGTTCGAGGAATAGCCTCAGTGAGTGGATCCACTTAGTTGTTTCTTTCTATGTCTCTCTATGTCTCAAGTTCGCGGAGAAAGCCATCTCCCGAAAAGAGCAATACCTGTCTCAGAATATGTCTGGATGTCTGATGGGACCTAGCTCATAAATGAACTCCAAATCCAAACTTCTTAGACTGTATCGTCAACTGAACTTAATCAGTATCCTGCGCCATGCCACCCTCAGTATTGCCTTGGACCACCTGTCCAAAATACTGCCCCTCATCAGAAGGAAAACTATAACTCTGACAACCTCCTTGTCGTCCATGTCACCTTGGAAGCCTGGAATGATAACTGTCTCCTGAATGAGGCTGTCGTTATCATATCCCTAGAACATCCACTTATGTTCTATAACTGCTTCCGACTGTTTCTCCAGGATTGGATTAATGTCAACTTATTGCATCTAGTGCAAGAACAACATCTGGTGTGGTACTTGACATCTCACGATTGACTCAATTGCCTGAGCAAGTGATCTGCCAATCATGCCCGTCCCTCTCCCCTTTAGTCTGTAAGACACCTTTGGAGAAGGTGACTCCATTACCTGCAGGTACACTACCGTGCCAGGAGTCGTCCATCCTAAATACTCTTAGAATGCTGTCAAGTACCCTGATTGGGAAACCACCCAAATCTAGATCTAAAACCATAGATCTAGTAACCAGTATGTCTGATATAAAATCCATTTCCTTTTGTGGAGAAACCACTGTGTGACGACCAAAGTATAACCGATCGTAGTGTAGGAGTTTCTTTTCCTACTCTGTGTATATCATCCAAATACCAGGATATCACACCCTACTACCTTCTCAACAGATCCATCCCCTATTCTGATGAAGTCAAACCCATGACTGTCACGTCAGAAATAGATGATCTATCTCCGCTATATCTGCTCTAGTCTATAAATAGACATAAGCTACCTGTCCACCAATGCTTCCGCTGCTCCCACTGACTACGACAACCCTCTGGCAGAGTCATATAGACGTACACTTCTAAAACTGGTTTAGAACGACGCTATACTCATCCTCCCGCCGGGTCTCGTAACCTGGAACAACAGCAATGGCAATTGTGGGTAAACAAGAACTTCCCTGTCACCGTCCTTGAGGCTACCGTAGTACCTCTCGGGTGCCTGAAGTTACCCACCGTATCTGCGGAGTGGCCAATGGAATGTCAATCCAGATTGAATCTTTAGGTTCCATATCAAATCTTCAGTAATCGTTTGTGGTTCTGGAATCACTTCCAGTTCTACCATACTCCCACTACTGTTTTCTGAAAAAATCCATTTTTAATAAAACTGTGGCGAGTCTAGAACAATATCGCTATTGTTCTTCCAGATGGTAGAAAGTCAACCCGCGTCATAGCCTGGGTCAACCCACAAACAGCCATTACAGAAACGTGCCTTGAGTTGTCCAGTGTCTGGTTTTAAGCATAAACCGGACAACTCCCCATACCTTAACAATGTTAAGATATGAACTGTTCTATATCCAATACAGAAACAGAGGCACTAATTTAATTTGAACCAGATCCAAATCATGCAACTGTCTCCAGTGCATGTCAACTAAATGGAAGGAGGCCGATCAGCGTTACTCAACTTAGGAGTGCTTCCAATTATGAGTAACCTGAAAGAGAAGTAAGATCTCTTAGTCATTACTATCAACTGAATACCATATACAAGTATCTACATCTTCGATCACTTTGAAGAATCCCGATACTTGCTATACCTGGTTCTCTACTCTATTCAAATACCTATAACTTCTCAAAATTTGGACCCTGTGTTTCCGCGAAACACCTGTCTAAAAACTAGAGAAGTCATAAGTAAACCGAATATAGTACGAGGACCTACCCCTCTGTCCTGATGGACCCTGGACATCATACAATACTCTGTACAAGTCCCTTGAGTCTGATAACTCATTCACTGTGTGTCGTAGGTTGAAAACTGCACTTATGGTTAAGAAGAATTACACCGCTGTTTAATGCTCCTTACCTAACCATCCACTGATATAGGTAAATGTCGTAGACATAATTTCAGAAAGGTATATCTCACTCTATGAAAATAGACGTACAGATATATCAATTTGAAATTGGTGCATAACAGCGGATATTCAAAACCAAATATTTGCCGACCGGCAAACAGCCCAGGTGATTTCCTCAAATATCACCGATTACAACGAATCCCGATATAATGAGGATAATCACCCAATTCCCAATAACTTACTCCCACTCATCATCTGTAAAACCATACAGATGTGAGAATCGTACCTGGTAAATACATACCTTGGAGTAAGTACCTAATCGGGAAATCAGTCTTCCTTTAACATTACACAGTGAAACTGAAACATTGAAATGTTCCGATGGGGTATTCTGGTATTCCTAGTAATGCCTCTTCCAGATTCACGACTGTAACCGTATAGTTCTTTGCCACCTCTCCAAATCCCTTCATATGTCTTTAGTCTTTACCTTCTGCACACCCTTTTAGGCCAAATGGTTTTCTTCCTTCCCTACCGTTCGGCACCAGCCTATGGTTTGGAAGAAGACTATCCAATAAGCATAATGGGTGTACTGTCCCAATCCTAGGAACACTCGCAATGAGAGAGGGTGAAGATAAAAGACAACTGAATAAACCTTATTCCTATTTCTCCTGAACCAGAATCCATCCCCGAACTGGAACCAGTTCCATTCGAGTTCGTATATAACCATACGATGGAGTATCCAAATAAACTGTGGATCTTCGTAGTGATACGGAGTGTCCTGGAGAAATACAAAGGTGATGTGGGAGTGGTAACGAAATATTTGGTTTGGTCGTGAATATCTGTTGCAATTTACTTTGCCCTCTTACTAATCCTTTGCTTTGTCTGAACTTAATACCTTCTGCACACCATCGTTATGCTAATTGGTTTTCTTCATTCCCTACCGGTCGGCACCAGCCTAAGGTTTGGAAGAAGACAATCCAATTTGCGTAATAGGTGTACTACCCCTAAACCAAGGAGTACTCGTAACCTGAGAGAGGGTAAAAGGAAAAGACAACTGAATAATCCTATCCGTTTTCTCCAGAACCGGAAACCATCCTCGAATAAATTCTTTCGAGTTCGTATCTAACCATACGATGGTTTTGTCCAATGGAAGTGGACGTTCGTGGTAAAACGGGGTGTCCTGGAGAAAAGGGTAAAAGTAGGAGTGGCAATGAGGTTTGCAACTCTGACAATCCAAAAGCCGGTGTTTAAGAAGGTTCGGTCAACTTGGTCACTGAGTCAAAGTCTTAGGGTCGGGTCAATGGTCGCTGCCAGAGAGAGAGAGAAAAGAAACACTCAGCGTGCACTCTAACCTAGATCAGAATGGTTACCAATTTATCTAATCTGGAATCCTCCCACTGTACCTCAAATTCTCCTCCAAACCTGAAAGAAGAATTAGTCGGGATCACCCGAGGAGTAAACTAACTCATCAGTGGGAATCGGGATCCAACTATCATCGCATGATAATGTGACGGAATCCGCTCACGTCATCACACTCCAGAAGGTATGCGCATATCTGGCAAGTTTCAGTTCTTTTGAAACTCCCGATGTGATTTTTACCCCATGCTCTCATGACCTTGACTTTGGCCAACAAATCATAAGTCACATGTCAAGTTCTACCCGTCATTCTGCAGGTTGATTCGAATCCACCCGCACAAGCCCTTGACTTTGGCCAACAAGGCTATACGACTGTTCCAAACCAACGCATCTATCTATGCTGCATATGAATAACCAACAGCTACCAAACACTGTGCCTTGACTTTGGCCAACAAACACAGCTTGAATACTATTGACTATCCATATGAAACGACGGAGGGCTACGAATGGTTTCTGGCGAAAACCTTTAACGTAATGAACTTGATATCGTTGAAGGAACGGATAGCTTTTTGAAAATATAGTGACGAAAACCTTTGCTAAAGAGGTCACTCCCGGTGAAGGGATCTCGGCTCTTTCCCCGTAGAATGGGGTGCAGGATATTCCAAATGAATACCACGGTGCAAAGCAAAAGTAATCGGCTATAGTGAAGTTAATGCCCTGACGCAAACTTTTTGTCCAAGGGGTCACTCCCGGTGAAGGGATCTCGGCCCTTGCCTCGTCGACTGAGGAGCAGGATATTCCAAATGAATACCACGATGCAAAACAAAAGTAAACGTCCTTGCAATAACAGCTTTTTGAAAAGTGTTCCAACAACATCAGATTAGGTTTGTTTTTAACTTGCATTGATCCGAATCAACACAGTCCCATCAATTGATCACACCAAAAAGAACGAAAATATACTGATGTACGTATATGCCATCCGCATTCGCCACTGGGTCCCGTCATTACCCGTTAGGTTAGCTAACTAACGACAGAGCGGGGACTGGACTAGCGCGGATGTAAAACATATACAACATCTACTAATATATATACCAATATATTATATTCGCTCAAGGCGTGAATAAAATGCAACATCACAGAAATGTACAGCATCACAGAAACAATACAGATATCTGGGATCCCCGGGTTTCACAGAGCCGTTGAAACCCGACGTTCCCCTGGTCGTGTGGATAGCCTGTGCAATGTAATCCTAGACCCCTACGGGCGCGGCAAGTCACCCGCCAAAACCTGAAGCGAGGCAGCCCCTTTCAGTTCCGTGAATGGACCACCCAGTACTTCACGGAATCCGGTAACTTGGGCACCCCTCCTGGGTCAACTTGTACCCCCTACGAGTGCGGCGAATAGCCCGCCAATCCTAGAGTGAAGCCCCCTCCGTCCCAATGCCATGAGATGCGGGCTTGTTGCCCTCTAGAACCCGGCTATCCGTGCACCCCTCCGCGGGGCAATCCTAGTACAGAAAGTAAAATATACATACAACGGGTACATCGACCGCAACCAGGTCGTGCCCCAAAATAATAATACAAACAGGCAGCGACGGCAGTCCACATGTCGGACGCTCGCCCCGCAAAATCAAATGTACATAATACCACCACAACTGTACTAGCATTGCATCCAGGCTATCCCTACGACCGATCCGCAACAACACAGCAAATACATAGAACATCAACGTGAAAGTCACGTTCGCAAATCCGTCTAACCGGGCTATAGCAGTTAGACAGGATTTACCGATCGAGTGACATTCACGGTCGCAGATATAATGTAAATACTGTGAAAAATGTGTTTAAAATTTTCCGATTGACCAAAAGTTAACAAGTGGGCCCCCAAAACAATACTGTAGCAGTTACAGAAAACCTGGGCCCAATTTTAATATTCCAAAACCCCTAAAATCACCCCAGAAGCCCACTGTAAAAACCCGACCCACTGAATCCTCTATACTGCGGCGGAACCGCGGCAAAAAGCAGGGTTTCGCCGCGGTTCCGCGCTCCCCTGAGGAGATCAGTGTATCGTCTTTTTCCAGAACTCTTAGATCTTCCAGTACATCAATTTTATACAACCTGAAAAAATTTTCGACACTAAAAATTTCCAACAGAAAACTGATGTGATCAAAATACGGGTTTTGGAACTTTTTGATCGATCGGAAATGCAAACACATTACACAAAGCTAGACTAAGTTAATGGCGAGGCTCTGATACCACTGTAAGTGCACGGCGGCGCCCCGGCCGTCAATCCGACGCCGGAATGCGGAAGCGGTGAAAAACTTTAATTTTGCGGACTTAGCAAACCGGCACCACCGCGCACTAAACACCCGGATCGTAACCATTAACAAGTCTAAGTTAACTAGAAGATGGGTTAGAGATATACCGACGATCCAAGTCCTCCGGTCTTCTCGTCATCGTCCCGATCTCCTGCGGAATGTCCCGTCTCCTCCTCGTCGCCGGAAGTGCACCACATCGCCTACATCGTTTACGGGCTCCCACCTCAATGCCGAGGCAACTCGGGCACGAAGCTGGCTACTCGACGTGCCCAAGATTTGCTGTAGAATGTGTAGTGAGCTATTGTCTCTATGGGGTTGAAGGAGTTGCCAAATGGTGGAGGGATGAAAAACAAGAAGTATGTGGAGGAAAGAAGGGATTTTTCTCAACCCAAGATCTCAAAAATTCCACCCACAAAGAAAATGAATCCCATTCCTTTTGGAATGGCCGGCCACCCATGTTAGATTGGAGAGAGAGAGTGAACAAGGTCAAGGGGTGGGTGGAAAGCCATGATGAGAAGTGATGATGAGAGAATCCAATGATCACAACCATAACCCTCACTCCAAAACAAGTAATCAACAACCATGATGGTTACATAAAGTCAAGCCATCATGAAGATATGAAGTCAAATGATGGGACAAGTATCATGACATGATAATATACAAAGACCCCCTCCACAAATGCTTATTTGCAACAATGCAAATAAGCCCTCCTCCACCAATCTTCGGCCAATGAACGGAACAATGGAAATTGGCCGAAACGGAAAGCAAACTGGCAACTCCATAAAACTGGTCCCGTAATAAATTACAGGAAAACCCCGATGCTGTGCATACACACCCGCATCTGTATTTCGACCGAAATACAGATGCAATGAGACAAAATCTCCACTGTACTATACTAGGATCCGGCTTATACCAAAACCGGCTAGTAATATCTGTTCGATCCTGATCCGTGCAATACCGCACGTATCTGATCGAACCCTGCCATATAACCATACGGCCTATAGTACAAACTGTCCGATCCTGATCCGTGCAATACCGCACGTATCTGATCGGACCTTGCCATATCTCCATACGGCCTCTACAACCTTTTGCCCGAAAGCTTGAGTAACTGAATGTGGGGGACTCTAAAGACTCATCAACACCTTGGTTGTGGATTTAACCACTAGCACGTTAGAGGTATAAGCCAATACATAACGGGCTACCAGGTATTGACTAAAAGGGACGTCCGTGAGCGAACTCAGCCTGACACCCTACTGAGCCTGTCAGTGACAATATCCGTGCAGTCCGGTCCGTTCATCTATGAGTATCGCATGGCGGGCCTAGGGGGTTGGTAAAAGTCAGACCCCCAAAAGCGGTACAAGTCGTGTCGGAGTGTAGCCCAGAACACCCTGAGATACTACTGGAATACCTACCAGTAAATCTCCTTGCCTTGGCCAAGGACTTTGTGTAATGGCTCTCCTAGACACAGCACGACCTCACCCCCAATACCGGGAGAGACGAACCCCTGAAGATACGCTCGCTGCCTCCATGTGGCTCGGGACTGTACCCAACTAAAACCTGTTTGCACGACTCCTTTGAGCCATGGTAGGGTAGTAATCAAAGTACAGTGGGAACTCACACGAGACAAATGACGATCCCCAGGTCGATGAACTAACCTGCACACATGTCACCAGGGAACTGCCATCTGACGTCTGGTATATGACCAACTAGCATGTTCCCGGCGAGTCCTGTCCGGTGTACTCATAACCCAATGAGCACCTGTATACATCTTAGGTGATCCAACTGACACCAGTGGCTTGTGAGACCGGCCACCGCCCCTCGTCGGGGTCTCGACTGTATACACTAGTCTACTAATGGAGTATCGATGCCCGGTCTCGAAACTCCCATGACTAGGGACCTTTTATGGATATGCTTGTAGACCCCCAGCTCCCACTTATATGATCGCCCTCATACTGCTGGTGGTCAAGCATGAATCCTAGGGGCTCTATCAACGTGTAATAGCGACGTGTCAGGTCACCTAAAACAGTACACGATGATAAAGGTAAACCAGATAGCATACTATCATTTCGAGTAAGACTGTCCTACCGGGATAGGTCCTCCCTCAATCATTACAATCACGTACCTGTGACCTAATAATTGACTCTGAGGGCACTATCTCCAACAGAGGCATTGTAGACTAGGTCATATCAATGCGACCCGACTGGCTGAAGTTACATTTAGATGTATATTTAAATTAGTTTGAATTTACATCTTGTGAAACTCGCCAGTCATGTCACAAAGATAAGATGACCATAGCTCCATTTACTGGAAACAGAGAAAGAGTTAATGAACTCTTAGGACTGATACATGATGATGTATGTAAGGTCTCCTGTCTACACATGCCAGGACTGGTTCTTTATACTTCATTACATTCTCTGATGATCTTTCGAGATTCAGACCTATGTTCCTGTTGAAACACAAGTCCGAACCTTTTGAGATATTCACAGAATATAAGCGAGAAGTAGAGAACCAGAATACAGGTATAAGTATTATGTCCTATGATGAGATCAAGGAGGAGAATACTTGAGCACGGAAATACTGGACTATTCTAAAGGAGAATGAGATTCTCTCTCAGCATTACTCCTCCGTATACACCATTGCACGATGGTATGTCGGGGCGGAGCAAATACACCCTATATGATATGGTGTGCTCTATGATGAGTACTGCTGAGTTACCTTTTTCCTTTTGGGAGTTATGCACTTGAGAAGCTGCATACCTATTGAATAGGGTTCCAATCAAATCAGTTGCCTACCACTTCATATGTGATATGGAAAGGGAAGAGCCCATGTCTTAAGCTAGTTAAGATTTGGGGTTGACCGGCCTATGTCTAAAAGCAAAATCCGGACAAGCTCGAGGCAAGATCTGTTATGTAGAACTGGAAATGTTCCAGCTATACAAACTGCAGCTGATGATTTGAAAGAACCAAAGGATTCAATAGTTACCAACGAACCTCAGCCTCTCCGCCGATCTAGTAGGGTTCCTCACCCACCTGAGAGATACTTCTGTTTCTCTATGACAGTGGGAGCGAGGATTACATCATGAGATGATGACCCAACTAGTTTCGAGCTGGCCATCAGGAGTGAGACTCTGTGAGAATGGCTGGATGTTTATCGATCTGAGATGGAATCCTTATACACCAACAAAGTATGGACTTTGGTTGCTATATCTGAAGGGTTAAATCCCCATCAGGAGCAAGTATATCTTGAGAAGATTACTTGGTGTACATGGAAAGGTTGAGACTTTCAAAGCTAGACTTGTTAAAAGTTTGCATCATTGACCAGGTGTGGATAATGATGAAACCTTTTCAAGTAGCTATGCTTAAGTCCATCCAGATCCTACTTGTCACGGCTACATACCATGACTGCGATATCTGGTGGTTGGGTGTCTTGACTGCTTTTCTAAATGATGATTTAGAAGAGAGCGTCTATAAGTACACAGCCAGAGGGCCTCGTAGACAGTGGTAGCAGCGGAAACGTGTGCAAGATGCTTTATAGGATAAAGCAGGCATCGCGGAGTTGGAACATCTGTTTTGATGGAGTAGTCAAAGAGTTTGACATCATCAAAATGGTAGATGAACCTTGTATGAACAAAAAGGTAGTAGGGAGTATGGTGATGATCCTCGTAGAGTACGTGGATGACATACCCTTGATGGGGAAGCAGTTTCCTATGCTACGCTCGGTCAATCTCCGCTTATCACCATAATTCTCCATATAGGATCAAAGTGATACCTCCTAAATCCTGGATTTTGGATCTATGAGATAGATCTAATTGGAAATTAGGATACTCACTAGTTGTAGTGAGATGGTATCAATCGATCCTGGGGAGAATCGCTGGAAGGGTTCCAGTGTGATAAAGACGACTGAATGTCAGTCGCAGGCATTGTCTTTACCCTCAGTAAAGGGACGGTATGTTGGAAGAGTTCCAAGCTAGATACCATGGCATACTAGACGATAAAGGCTGGATACATCGCTACTTAAGATGCTACCAAAGTGGCTGTCTGGGTGTATATTGGTTCATGAGATGAACTTAGTTCCTCCCATTGTGTGACAATGGAGTTGTGGCTTATACCAAGGAACGTCCGTCCCATCAGTGATCCAGACATATTCTAAGGCAGTATCACTTGATCATGGAGATGGTTGATCTCCAGGGAGATCGAGGTTAGGAGAGTAGACTCAGAGGACAACACAGCGGATCCACTCACAAAGGCCTATTCCCAGAGAGAGACTTTTATGGGATGGTTGAGTATGAGATATTACAACCACTGCTATCAGATGGCCCTAGTGCAAGTGGGAGATTGTTAGTTATATGTATGCCCTAGAGGCCATTACTATACATAGGATGTATATTGTAGTGGATGCTGGGACATATATAGGGAGGACTTTCTTGCTCGACATGATAGTATGCTATCTGGTTGATCTTTACCTTAACGTGTACACTGATTGTCTCCCTGTTACATGTTGGTAAATCCCTTAGGATATGTACTTGACTACCTGGACTATGATGCGGATCATACTAGTGGGGACACGGTAGTCTATAAGTACATCCTTCAAAGTCCCTAGTCGTGGGTGTATCGAGACGGGGCATCGATATACCAGAGTAGACTAGCGTGTACCTTCTCGACCCATACAGATGGGCGATGGATGATCCCATATCCATTGGTGTTTGACATCAGAGATGATATACGGGTGCTCAGTAGAGACTGGGTACACTGGACGGACTCGCCGAGAACTCCCAGATGGTATTATACCTCACGTCAGATGGCAGTTCTCTGGTGACACTGGTACAGAGTAGTCTGTTGACCCGAGATCGTCATAGAGTCTTGTGTGGTTCCCACTGTGCTTTGATTTCCATCTTACCACGTCCAAGAGGGCGTGCAAAATGGTGGTTTTTGGGTACAGTCCCGAGTCACATGGAGGCAATGAGCGATAGGAGGGGATTCGTCTCTCCCGGTATAGGGAGTTGATGTTGCGCTGTGTTCGATTGGCTATAACCGGAAATCCCTGGCCAGGGTTGCTGAGATTTACTGGTAAGTGTTACCAGTAGTTTCTCGAACAGTTATAGACCTCATATCGACACGACTTATCGAGCTATTGGGGTCTGACGTTTACCACCCCTAGGCGAGATATGCGACATATCAGACGATCATACCGGACTGTACGGTAGTGTTACTGGTTGGATTCACTGGAGTGTAAGCGGGCTTGCTCGTTGATCTTCTGATCGCTCAATACCCGGGTGGCCGTTACGTTTAGCAGACCGCTTGCGGCTTGTGGGTGTTTGATATGATCATCACCTGCTGCCGGCGTATTGACGAGTCTTTAGAGTCCTACACAGAGGTTTCCTGGCTCAAGCGAAACGAAATAGGAGCGCATATGAGATATATGCGGGACCGAGAATAATACGAGTATGTGATACTGTATTCGATTCTCGCGATGTGACATTGATCGGTTATATGCGATATAGCCGGGTTATCGGATCAAGTGTTGATTCGATAAGATGTTACTAATGATACCAGTCGGTTATGTGCGTCATGACCGGATCGTTAAATCAAGTGTTGATTTAATGATTTAATGCATAATTATATATTTGATATATTACTTTGCATTAACTAGTATCGGTTCACTTTAAATGGATTTTCTCGCTCGGTTGTGCGCATTGCATATGCGATATGATTTTGTGCACTTGTTTGTATCATATTTGATGATACATGTAAATTAGGGTTTGTGTAAAGAATTAAACCTTGGTTAATGAAATGGTTAGGGTTTTTATTTGATTATTCATTTATTCATTTGTTTTTATTTTAGGAAAATAAATTGCATAAAATAGAATGGTGGCTTTCTTTTGTTTTCTTTCATGAAGCTTCATGAACTTTTGACTTAGTCACCATTTTGTCTCATGCTTAACCCTAACCAATTCAATTAACTCAAGTTAATTCTCTACACCTAACCATGGTGAGAATTATGATAAGAATGGATTTTTATTTATTCTTCAATTCTTATCATAACAATTATCATCTTCTTGCTCTTCTTCTTCTTCATTCTTCAAGAAGAAAAGCTTGACTACATCAATGGTGATTGATGAATATGAGTGAGAAATCCAAATCTAAAGTCTACCCACTTCCTATTTCTTCATCCTCTACCTCTTGCCAAGTAGTAGAGTGTGTTTCCTTCATAAGTTTTCAAGGCTTGGTGATGGTGGAGCTTGATCTAGCGATGCCTCGACGTAGATCATCTTCGGCATGGACATCGATGACCTAGCTCGCTTATTCTCCGACGAAGCCGACGCTAGAGCCCGGGATTGGTCTTGGACAGCGAGGAGACTTCGTTACGGAGCTTAGGAGGTGGAGCACCGGATCTACAAAGGTTGTATATCTGTATCTCTTAGTTAAATGTTAACTAGTTATCTTTTCGCCTAGATTTCTAGCAAACGATCCGTAGTCGGGTTTCTCGGCACCTAGAATTTTTGAAATTGGCATGTTCGATGCCTTGTGAGACCTCACTAGGGTGCCTAGGAACCCTACACCATACTGGTTCCATTGCTGACCCCGAGAGTCATATAACCTTTTTCTCAAAACTCTACGGCTTCTCAGCGCCCACAAAGAATTATAGATGTGAGATCCTGATCCGACATCCAATACCCAGGAAGTAGAGTTAATAGAGAAACAATTTTCAATCATGAACACACATGAAGCTGAAGCCACAACTTGCTTCGTGTTCTGATTCTTGGCTTTCAAAGCCCGATAATCCTTTTTCCAATGTCACTTCTTATAACAGTAGAAACATTCTTCCTTTGTGACTAATGGAGGTCGGAATCTCCCTCAGATGTTGTCCTTCGTCGATCTTGTTGCCAGCGGGGCTGAACGGTTAAGATTTGATATAAGGGTTGAGTGTGTGGATCTCAATGGGTTGTTGTTGATGCTGAGCTACCTGCAAGGGAAGTCCCGAGTGGGAAACCACCGTAGGACCCTCCGACGATCAAGTAAGTACCGAGGAATAATGAGGCAGAATATCGGCATATTTGTTGGGTTGCCTAGCATGGCAGCAAGGTTTCGGGAGGTATCGTCCATGCCATTTTCAAAAATTTGCCATTCTGGTAAACCCTAACCCTAGAATCGCTACTAGAAAATCCGATGAAACAATATGCAAACTCTTTACATCTAAAGTGAATAAGGAATACAATCTTTGTAGACCGTTCCTTCACTTCAATAGCACCGTGTAGTAGTCCTTTCGCTGCGATCACAAACTCCCGGACTCTAGAGAGGCTCCTATGAAGAAACGAACAAGCTTGCATTGAAGTCTTTGAGGCCGAAAATGATCTACGTCGAGTAGACACTATCTCATGCTATCTCTTCACTAATGGTGAGATTAGTGAAGAAAACACCCTAAACTAAATGGCAAGTAGTAGAGGATGATGAAGTACGAAGTGGGCTCACTTTAGTTTTATTTTTCTCACAAGGTTTCATCAATTTTGAAAAAGCTAGCAAGCTTTTTCTCTCATGAAGAAGAAGATAAAGTGATCAAGTGAAGAAGAATATAATGAACTCATGAGGTGAGAAAACTAACCATGGGTGAGTTAGTGTCATACACTAACTCATGTAGAGACATAACTAGGGCTAGGGTTAATGGTTAGGTTAATAAATATCTACAAGTGAAACAAAAGGAGTGGACTTGGTCAATGCATCCACAAGCTTCTACAAGCTTGTAACCATGACTCATTTCCATCCAATTTTGAATTACTTAGATAAATCTAAACCCTACATTAACCAAGCATGGTATAAGTCTCATACACCCATATTTCATGTATCATCAAACATGACACAATGAAATGTACATTAATATATATCACATATATACTATATGCACACAAGTGAGAAAAAGAAATGTTTAGTGAGCAAATATTAGTTAATGTAAATTAATATATCAAATAAATAATTATACATTAAATTATCAAATCAACACTTGATTCAATAATCCGTCTATATCACATACAACCGACTAATATCTTATACCGCGAGAATAGAATACGGTATCATATACTCGTATTAATCTCGGTCCCGCACATATCACATATGTGCTCCTACTCCGTTTCGCATGAACCAGGAAACCTCTGTGTAGGACTCTAAAGACTCGTTAATACGCCGGCAGTAGGTAATGATCATATCAAACACCCACAAGCCGCAAGCGGTCTGTTAAACGTAACGGCCACCCGGGTATTGAGCGATCAGAAGATCAACAAGCAAGCCTACTCGTACTCCTGTGAGTCCAATCAGTAACACTACTGTACAGTCCGGTCTCTTCGTCTGATATGACGCATATCACAGCCTGGGGGTGGTATAACGTCAGACCTCAATAGCATGATAAGTCATGCCGATGCATGGTCCATAACAGTTCGAGAAACTACTGGTAACACTTACCAGTAAATCTCAGCAACCCTGTCCAGGGATTTTCTGTTATGGCCAATCGAGTATAGCGCAACATCAACTCCCAATACTGGGAGAGATGAAACCCCTCCTATCGCTCATTGGATCCATGTGACTCGGGACTGTACCCAAAAACCACCTTTTTGTATGATCTCTTGACCGTGGTATGGTGGAAATCAAAGCACAGTGGGAATCACACAAGTCTCTATAACGATTTCGGGTCTACAGACTAACCTGTTCCAGTGTCACCAGAGAACTGCTATTCGATGGTAGGTATAATACCATCAAGGAGTTCTCGGCGAGTCCGTTCAGTGTACCCAGTCTCCACTGAGCACACGTACACCTTCTCAGATGTCAAACACCAATGGATATGGGATCATCCATTGCCCATCATATGGGTCGAGAAGCGTATACGCTAGTCTACTCTGGAGTATCGATGCCTTGTCTCGATACTCCCATGACTAGGAACATTTGAAGGATGTACTTGCCGACTACCCATGTCCCTACTACTATGATCTGCACATAGTCCTGGTAGTCAAGTACTCATCCTAAAGGATTTATCAACATGTGATCACAAAACAGTATTTGTTAACATGTTAAGATAAAGTGCAACCAGATATCATATTATCATTTTGAGCAAGAAAGTCCTCCCTATATATGTCCAAGCATCCACTACAGTATACATCGCATATACAGTAATGGCCTCTAGGGCATACATATAACTAACAATCTCCCACTT
The DNA here is from genome assembly GCA_030015575.1 of Agapanthus africanus. Lineage (NCBI taxonomy): Eukaryota > Viridiplantae > Streptophyta > Magnoliopsida > Asparagales > Amaryllidaceae > Agapanthus > Agapanthus africanus. The sequence continues at coordinate 383,303,236 of CM057345.1, read as the reverse complement.
GCACTAAGGCTATCTGTTGTAGTATCCAAAACCCAACAATATAGCAGTGGTTGTAGTATTCCTTACTCAACCATCCTATAGAAGTCTCTATTGGGGTATGGCCTTTATGAGTGGTTCCGCTGTGTTATCCTTCGTGTCTTCTTTTCTGACCTCGATCCTTTGGAGATCAACCATCTCCCTGATCAGGTGATACTTGCCTCAGAATATGTCTAGAACGCTGATGGGACCTTCGTTCTTAGGACAAAGCCACAACTCCATTGTTGTCACAATAACAGTTATTGGATGCTCAATGGTAGGAACCTTGTTCATCTCATGAACAAGAAATGTCCAGACAGCCACTTTGGCAGCATCAGAGGTAGCAATGTATTCAACCTTTATCGCCTAGTATGTCACAGTATCTAGCTTGGAACTCTTCCAACATACCATCCCTGCACTGAGGGTAAAGACAATGCCTGTGACTGACTCTTAGTCAAACTTATCACTCTGGAAGCTGAAACCAAGAACTTTCTTTTAGTGCTTCTCAAGTACTTAAGAATGTCCTCCACAGCTGTCCAGTGATTCTCCCAAGATCCGATTGATTCCTGATCACTACACCTAATGAGTCATCTACATCTGGTCTGGTACATAACATCGCATACTCTGATAGAGCCTACTGCCGAAGCATAGGGTATCTTTTGCACGCGAGCTCTCTCTAAATCAGTCTTTGGAGACATCTTTTTGGAGAGAGTGATCCATGAGTAAGTGGGCGAACCACCATGCTTAGAATCTTCTATACTAAACCCCTTTAGTATGGTGTTAATGTGCCTGGATTTGGGACACTCCCAACATCCACTAAGATCTATCATCATAAATCGTAATCCATAAGATGTAGTAGGTATCATCCAGATCTTCTATTGAGAATCCTCGTGAAAAGAGGAGCTTGACCGAGTGTAGCATAGGAGACCATTTTCTACAATACGTGGAAGACAATCTTACTCTCTACAACCTTCTTGTATATACAAGGTTCATCTACCATTTTGATAAAGTCAAACTCTTTGACCGTCATATCAAAACAGATGTTCCAACTCCGCGATGCTTGCATTGATCCTGATGGACTTAAGTATAGCTTTGAAAGTCTCAACTTTTCCATTTACACCAATAAACTTCACAAGATCCATTTACTTCCAATGGGTTTTACCCCATCAGGTGCAAAATGCAAAGTCATACTTTGTTGGTGTACATGGATTCCATCTTTAATCGCATAGCATCCAGCCATTTCACTGAGTCCCAACTCATGATGGCCGGCTTGAACCTAGTTGGGCCATCATCTCATGATGCAATCCTCACTCCCACTGTCACCGAGAAGACCGTAGTATCTCTCAAGTGGATGAGGAACCCTACCAGATTCGTGGGGAGGCTGAGGTTCGTTGGAGACTATTAAATCCTTTGGTATCACCAAATCATCAGCTGTTAGTTTGTCTAGCTGGAACTCCTTCCAGTTCTACCTCATGACCCCTAATTTCTTCATAAGAAAGTCCTTTTCTAAAAAGGTGGCATGCTGAGAAACAAAACACCTTTTGCACCTCAGTGTGGTAGAAGATATTCCCTCGCAAATGTTTAGGATCCAACAAACTTATACAGATCTGACCTTGCCTCGAGCTTGTCCGGATTCTGCCTTTCAACATAGGCCGGACAACCCCATATCTTAACTCGTTTAAGACATGGTCTCTTCCCACACCATATCTCATATATAGTGGTAGGCCCTGATTTGGACAGAACCCCATTCAATAGGTATGCAGCTTCACAAGTGCATAACTCCAAAAGAAAACAGGTAACTCAGCAGTACTCATCATAGAGCGCGCCATATCTCATAGGGTGCGATACCTCCACCCCGATACACCGTTGGGCTGTGGTGTACTCGAAGGAGTAAGCTGAGAGAGAATCACATTCTCCTTTTAGAAAATCCAGGAACTCCATGTACAAGTATTCTCCTCCTCAATCACATAGTAAGACTTAATACTTTTACCCGTCTGGTTCTAAAAAGAACCAATCCTGGCATGTGTAGACAGGGGACGTACATACATCATCATGTATCAATCCCAAAAGTTCACTAAATCTTTCTCTGTTTCAAGTAAACGGAGCTATGGGTATTTTATCTTTGAGACAAGACTGGCAAGTATCATAAGAAGAAAATTCGAACAGATTCTCATATTCATCCTTATGTAACTTAGCTGGTCGTGTCGCATTGATATGACCTAGTCTACAATGCCTCAAGAAGGTTTCGTTCATTTCTGAACTAATTCTCTTGTATGTGTTCTAGATACTTTGAACTATGGTTTGATTTAGAACATATATGCCATTTCATAACGTTCCTGGTCGAATCAACTCTTGATTCAGGAAAATTTTCACAACATTATCCTCCGATACAGAATTATATCCTTCTTTAACTTAATAAAGAAACTGATGTAATGTTGTATATCAGGTTCGGTATCTAATGACATTTGTTCAGAATCAATGTATTTACTATATGGTAATACAAGGTGATATCTGCAAACAGACTTGGCTGCAACAATTGCACCATTCTCTAACACTTAGAGACATATCACCCATTCTCAGTTCTCTACCTCTTGTGTCCCATGTAACATATTACATATGTGGGATCCTGATCCGGTATCACATACCCAGGACGTAGAGGATACTGAAAAACACTTTTCGGTAATAAGGACACCCGAAGAATACGCATCAACATGCTAATTCCTCGATTGGGTGTCATGGGAATCCGGATATTCCCCTATTTTCTGTTTGGACTTATAACAATTATAAGATTGAGCGGAACCAATGTTCCCTAGCTCAATATAATAAGCAGGTTCAGTCAATGCATCTATTTTATTATCTTGATTAAGGCGTGACATTGTCGCTACCAGGAGAGAGAGAGTGAGAAGAAAACACTTTGCGTGCGCTCTTGCAAGATTAGATTGGTTATTATTTTATCTAATCAGGATGGCTGCCATTGTTTTAGTCAAATCTTCCTTCAAACCCTAAAAGGTAAGACTAGCCGGGATTAATTACACCCTACAAGTTCGTCAATCATTCGGCCAGGCCAGTGTCGGTACTTTGAGGGAGGTTCCCCGTGCTTTCGCACGGACCTAATTAAAATAAACCTCATTTTCCCAGGAGCTTAACCCCGTTAACACCTTTCTAGACACTTACTTGATCGGCTAATTGTAATGTGTAAAACTCTCCCAGGAGTAACTCTTACTCGCAGTGGGTATCGGGATCCAACTATCTCATAAAAGGTATGAAATCTCATTGCAAATTTCAACACTTGAAATTCCCGATAATATTTTTCCCGAGCGATCTATGACCCTGACAAGGTCAACAAACCATAGAACGCAAGTCAAGTTTAACCTGTTATTTCCTGATTGAAATAAACCCACCCGCACGACCCTTGATAAGGTCAACAAGGCCGCACGACTACCTTAATCCAATCGCATCATATGCTAGCAGATAAGCACTAATCAGCTACCGCACAATGCGCCTTGACAAGGTCAACAAACGCAACACGAATACTAAATACTACTTATCTGAAATGACAGAGGGCTATGACAGGTTTTTAAGAAAACCTTTTGCGTAATGAACTTGATATCGTCATAGAATCAAGTGATTTTGAAAGGAGTGTTTTTGAGGCTTTTACTAGTTTTCCTAAAGAGGTCACTCCCGGTGAAGGGATATCGACACTTTCCTTATCGAATAAGGTGCAGGATATTTCACAAATACCACTATGCAAAGGAAAAACTATAAAAGCAATCAAAAGACAAACCGAGTTTGTAGCATCTGCTAATTTCGCTAAAGAGGTCACTCCCGGTGAAGGGATCTCGGCTCTTTCCTTATCGAATAAGGTGCTGGATATTCTACAAGGAATATCGCTATGCTAAACAAGAACTAGAGCTACCAGTTTTCGAGACAAGTTTCTACAACATCTTTAGGTTTCTTTTATTTTCATTAATCTCATTAATGAATTCCTATCAATTTTATGCTTCCTAAGTATCACAGAAGAAACGAAAGCAATAATACTTATTATATCTCATATATATAATATAGGCATTTGTCTTAGAACATATCAAGTGATCACATCACAGAAATATCAGCAGCAGAAGATTCACATATGAAATATTGGATGTACTAGGAATTCCGTGTTTTAAATTAAGCCAGTATAAATCACGGATTCCACGGTCGCGATGAATAGCCAAACCCACATCCTTAGACCCCTACGAGAGCGGCAAGCAACCCTACCAATTCTAGAGTTAGGAGACCCGGTTTCAACTCCTTGAGATGGTCTCCCACTGGACCCTAGAACCCGGTTACTTGTGCTCCCCGCCTTGGGTCTATCCTAATGCGGAAAAGTAAATAATATACATCAATGGTCACATCATCCTCAACCCGGAAGTGCCCCAATAAAAGAATATTACATACAATGAATTTTACATGAATGAAAATAAAAAAAAAACCTCATCTCACATAAAACCCCGGCTATTCAAAACACGATGATCCAATATAACATATCACAGCAACACATAACATCAAATGTCATCAACGTAAGTAAATATGCGTATCCCAGTTGTCGTTGACATATAGCACCGAAACCGGTGATACACCACATATTACACTTACGGTCGCAGAAAAGAAAGTGAAAAACTATAACGGTTGGAATCCGCAACCACCTTAGACATCATAAACCCAATGTATCTCATACTTTGGATTTCATGCCTAACCAAATGAATTCCTTAGATATCATATGCCTAACAATTATAAACCCCGCATTTTAGTCTCGATATTGAAAACACTTTCCAATAACTTGTCGGGTAATTCAACAAGATTCCCAATAACCTGATCGAATGCTCGTCGGAAACTTTAATAGACGGCCGCACCCCCCGATGCCGTCGACGAAGTGCACTAAGGCGGAAAAACGCTGCCGCGAGCACCCTAACGGATGCTTTTGGTGACGGGGTTCTCCTACAGTCACTTGGTCGGAGCTATGTGGCGTGCTTATCTAGTAAGGTTACCCGACGAGTATCCACGTACACTACGTAATAGCGACGGACTTTTGATCAACATCAAAATCTCGTGGCAACCGATCAAATGAGACTAAACTGCTAGATTTATAAAATTCAAACTAGTTATCTCATAACAATTTGTAGATTCCAAATATTGTATCACAATCACAGATAGCTAGATGAAGTTAAACTTTTTGATTAAATAATCAAGCACCCAAAATTTCCCAATAAGCTCAACACTTAAGCGGAGTTCAAAAAGTACCTATAAACATGCCACAGCTCCTATGAACCAGCCGTAAAAAGGTCAACCAATGCCTCACATGTGGCACCGCCGAACTACCACAAACCCTAGGGTTTGATGGCAGTTCTGACTGTCACATAATCGATTTAAGGTTTTGTTCTTCTAGAGGGTCCACAGAATCTCTTGCAAGGTTTTCTGAAAATTTTAAACTCGGAAAAAATCCAACGCTTGAAAAATTTCCAGCGGGGGAAAATTGGGTTATTGATATCCGTTCGAACATTTTAATATCGTCTAAATAACCCGAATACATGTTAGAATTACGACTGCGAAACACTCTGAATTGCTTTTGCAGAAAGTTAACATCACATGAAAATTTAGCAAAAACAAACAATATCTGAAACACCAAAACACAGAGACTGGAACACAGAAAAAATTTTAAGGGGTTTGCTCGGATTTTGGCCGGTTCGGGGGGGTGTTTTGGCCGGCCAAATTTGCAAAAAACCCCCTCAAATTTTCACAGTGTTCATGTTATATCTCATACAACATTCTGCAGTTGTTTAAAATTTTTTTTGACACCTCTAAAAATTCGACAGAAATTAGATTTCATATCGGGTGTTTCGGAGTTGTTTCGGTTTCGTAATTCTAACAAACATCGTCTAATTTTCTAGCATGGCTCTGATACCATTGTTGGGTTGCCTAGCACGGCAGCAAGGTGTAAGTGCACGGCAGCGCCCCGGCCATCTGAACGGGGCCAAAATGCGGAAACAAAAACTTTTCTTTAAACAGAAACCGGCGCTACCGTGGACTATAAACCCGGATCGGACCATTAACCTACTACTAATGAACTAGAGAAAGGGTAGAGAGATATAACGAGCGATCCGTGTCCTTCGGTCTTCGGCCACCATCCCGATCTCCCCGCGGAATCTTCGGTCTTCATCTCCTCGTCGGAAAGGGCACCACATCACCGAGTCTTTTTACGGGCTCCCACCTCTTGAACCGAGGCAACTCGGACACGAAGTTGGCAAGCCGACTTGTCCAAGATTGCTGTAGAATAGTGTAGAACTCTTTGTCTTAAGGGGTTAAAGAAGTTTCCATTTTTGGATGAAGGAAGGAGATGAACTTTGAAATGGAGCCATGGGATTTTGTATGAGTAAAAAGAGATAAAAATCCCACACACAAATTTTGGACAGCCCCCAAAGAATGGCCGGCCCCCTACTAGAATGAGGGGAGAGAGTGAACAAAATAATGCAAGAGAGAGAAAAATGGTGATGATGAGAACCAATGATCACACCCAAGTCAAAACCAAAACCCATCACCTAAAGCAAGTGATGATGCACAAACTAATCATCATAAACTAGAACCATCATGAGAACCATCATGTGCCTCAAAAGTCTTCTCCATTATAAATTGCACAATTGCAAATAACCCCTCCACACCAATTTTCAGCCAAAGAAAGAACAAAGGAAAAATAGCCGAAACGGAATGCAAACTGGCAACTTCAAAAAAGACGATCCCGTAATAAATTACAGGAAAACCCCGTGACTGTATATACATACCCGCATTTGTATTCCGACCGAATACAAATGCAATGAGACAAAATCTACACTGTACAATACTAGGATCCGGCTTAAACCAAAGCCCGCTAATATTATCCGTCCGATCATGATCCGTGCAATACCGCACGTATATGATCGGACCCTGTCATAAATCCATACGGCCTCTACAGCGTTTCGCCCGAAACTTGAGAAACTGTCTGTAGGGGACTCTAAAGACTCATCAATACTTTGGCTGTGGATTTAACCACTAGCACGTCAAAGGTATTAGCCATACATAACGGGCTACCAGGTATTGACCAAAAGGGAGGTCGATGAGCGAACTCATCCTGACACCCTACTGAGCCTGTCAGTGACAATATCCGTAAAGTCCAGTCCGTTCGTCTATGAGCATCGCATGGCGGGCCTAGGGGGTTGGTAAAAGTCAGACCCCTAAAAGCGGTACAAGTCGTGTCGGAGTGTAGCCCAGAACACCTTGAGATACTACTGGAATACCTACCAGTAAATCTCCTGCCTTGGCCAAGGAATTCGTGTAATGGCTCTCCTAGACACAGTGCGACCTCACCCCCAATACTGGGAGAGACGAACCCCTGCAGATCCGCTCACTGCCTCCATATGGCTCGGACTGTACCCAACTAAAACCTGTTTACACGACTCCTTTGAGCCGTGGTAGGGTAGTAATCAGAATACAGTGGGAACTCACTCAGGTCGATGAACTAACCTGTACACATGTCACCAGGGAACTACTATCTGACGTCAGGTATAATACCAACTAGCATGTTCCCGGCGAGACCTGTCCGGTGTACTCATAACCTAATGAGCACCTATATACATCTTAGGTGAACCAACTGACACCAGTGGCTTGTGAGACCGGCCACCGCCCCTCGTCGGGATCTCGACTGTATACACTAGTTTACTCCAGAGTATCGATGCCCGGTCTCGAATACTCCCACGACTAGGGACCACTTTAAGGATGTGCTTATAGACCCCAGCTCCCACGTATATGATCGCCATCATACTGCTGGCCGTCAAGGAAGAATCCTAAGGGCTCTACCAACGTGCAATAGTGACCTGTAAGGTCACCTAAAGCTGTACACGATGATAAAGATAAACCAGATAGCATACTATCATCTTGAGTAAGACTGTCCTACCGGCATAGGTCCTCCTTCAATCATTGCAATCACGTGCTCGTGATCCAATAATTGACTCTGAGGGCACTATCTCCAACACAAGGTTTCGGGAGGCATTGTTCATGCCGTTTTCAAAAATTTGCCGTTCTAGTAAACCCTAACCCTAGAATCGCTACTAGAAAATCCGACGAAACAATATGCAAACTCTTTACATCTAAAGTGAACAAGGAATACAACCTTTGTAGACCGGTCCTTTACTTCAATAGCTCCGTGTAGTAGTCCCTTCACTGCGATCACGAACTCCCGGACTCTAGAGAGGCTCCTATGAAGAAACGAACAAGCTTGCATCGAAGTCTTCGAGGCCGAAGATGATCTACGTCGAGAAGACACTAGCTCATGCTATCTCTTCAGTAATGGTGAGATTAGTGAAGCAAACAGCCTAAACTAAATGGCAAGTAGTAGAGGATGATGAAGTAGGAAGTGGGCTCACTTTAGTTTTATTTTTCTCACAAGGTTTCATCACTTTTGAAAAAGCTAGCAAGCTTTTTCTCTCATGAAGAAGAAGATAAAGTGATCAAGTGAAGAATAATATAATGAACTCATGAGGTGAGAAAACCAACCATGGGTGAGTTAGTGTCATACACTAACTCATGTAGAGACATAACTAGGGCTAGGGTTAATGGTTAGGTTAATAAATATCTACAAGTGAAACAAAAGGAGTGGACTTGGTCAATGCATCCACAAGCTTCTACAAGCTTGTAACCATGACTCATTTCCATCCAATTTTGAATTATTTAGATAAATCTAAACCCTACATTAACCAAGCATGGTATAAGTCTCACACACCCATGTTTCATGTATCATCAAACATGACACAATGAAATGTACATTAATATATATCACATATATACTATATGCACACAGGTGAGAAAAAGAATTGTTTAGTTAGAAAATATTAGTTAATGTAAATTAATATATCAAATATATAATTATACATTAAATTATCAAATCAACACTTGATTCAATTATCTGGCTATATCACATACAACCGACTAATATCTTATATCGCGAGAATAGAATACGGTATCACATACTCGTATTAATCTCGGTCCTGCACATATCACATATGTGCTCCTACTCCGTTTCGCATGAACCAGGAAACCTCTGTGTAGGACTCTAAAGACTCATCAATACGCCGGCAGTAGGTGATGATCATATCAAACACCCATAAGCCGTAAGCAGTCTGCTAAATATAACGGCCACCCGGGTATTGAGCGATCAAAAGATCAACAAGAAATCCTGCCCGTACTCCTGTGAATCCAATCAGTAACACTACCGTACAGTTCGGTCTCTTCGTCTGATATGTCTCATATCAAAGCCTGGGGGTGGTATAACGTCAGACCCCAATAGCCTGATAAGTCATGCCGATGCAAGGTCCATAACGGTTCGAGAAACTACTGGTAACACTTACCAGTAAATCTCAGCAACCCTGGCCAGGGATTTCCTGTTATGGCTAATCGAGCATAGCGCAACATCAACTCCCAATACCGGGAGAGATGAAACCCCTCCTAACACTCATTTCCTCCATGTGACTCGGGACTGTACCCTAAAACCACTTTTTTCTATGATCTCTTGACCGTGGTATGGTGGAAATCAAAGCACAATGGGAATCACACATGACTCTATGACAATCTCGGGTCTACAGACTAACCTGTACTAGTGTTACCAGAGAACTGCTATCCGACGATAGGTATAATACTATCTAGGAGTTCTCGGCGAGTCCGTTCAGTATACTCCACTGAGCACCTATACACCTTCTCAGATGTCAAACACCAATAGATATGGGATCATCCATCGCCCATCATATGGGTCGAGCAGCGTATACGCTAGTCTACTCTGGAGTATCGATGCCCAATCTCGATACTCCCGTGACTAGGAACATTTAAAGGATGTACTTACCGACTACCCATGTCCCCACTAGTATGATCTGCATCATAGTCCTGGTAGTCAAGTACTCATCCTAAGGGCTTTATCAACATGTGATCACAAAACAGTATTTGTTAACATGTTAAGATAAAGTGCAACCAGATATCATACTATCACTTCGAGCAAGAAAGTCCTCCCTATATATGTCCGAGCATCCACTACAATATACATCGCATGTACAGTAATGGCCTCTAGGGCATACATATAACTAACAATATTTGATTAAGTTAGAGTTACCTGAGTCGTCTGGAGGAGGGGTTTATACAGGGGTCGCATTGGAGTGAGCCGATGCGAGATTCTCGTTGTTCGTTTCGCCCCTGCGTCACGTTCATGTAGATGGCGAGATACGCCCCTTAATGATGAGATACGCTCAATAATGGCAAGATTGTTGGAATCCGGCGCCCACAACGCGGAGGCCATGGGCGAGGCGGAAGCGAAAACAAAAACTTTTTTTTATGGGCACCAAACACCCGAACCCGAGGATACGAACCAAACACCCTAAACTAGAATGCTAAAACATGCAAGGTTGAGAAATACAACCTTTGTCGCGTGTCCACCCAAATGTAGAAGACCCCTCCAAGCTCGTAGCCGCCGGGAACGCGCTTGAGTATCGACCATCCTTGCCGAAGACGATCCATCTGAGGGAACGCGGAGGAGGCTCTAACCGACGGTCCAAAGTTCCTAGGTTTGGATGGCCGGTGATGCAGGAATACTTCATTATATTTTTCTCTCTAGAATCTTGCTCTAAAATGAAAGCAAGAAGAAGAAAGAGATGGAGAAGATGAAGCATGAGCCATGGAGGAGATGAAGAAAATCTCATCAAGTCTCATAGTAAAAAGAATGGCTACTAAAATCAACCATGATCAAATCGTGCAACCAAATGAATTTTACAATATAAAATTCCAAGCCATACCTTTCCACATGCATGCACCATGCTTCACAACTTTCCATTTTCCACCCCTTCACCTTATTTGTTTTTCTAAAAAGAAAAACAAATATGAGGTGTTCATCTTCTAGAAGCATTCTCGTAAAAATACGGAATACTTCACCTGGTATATGTATCGCTACACATACGTGTATCCGTATAAAAATACGGATATCACCAAAAAGAGAAAATGAATAGCGAACAATAATACTGAAATATATGTATTAAAATATATATATAAATTATTAAATCAAAACCTGATTTAATAATCCGGCTTAATTCTAAGCCGGCTAGTATTATCAACCGTCCGATTAAAGTCCATGTACTGCATACACGTATTTAATCGGACCCCTGCACGTACCACCGTACGGCTCCTACATCTGTCGCCTGAATCGGGAATAACCCTCTGTGTGGGACTCTAAAGACTTGACAATACTCTGGCAGTGGGTTTAACCACAAGCACGTCAGCGGCACTAGCTCTACGTAATGGCTACCCAGGTACTTGTCGAAAGAGGGGTCGACAATCAAGTACGTTTTTATCCTACTTAGCCTGAATGTGACAATCTCCGTACAGTCCAGTCTATTCGTCAATGAGTATCGCATATCGGATTTAGGGGGTGGATAACGTCAGATCCCTACTAACTCGATAAGTGGTGTCTGAGTCTAGCTCATCACCAACTGAGATACTACTGATCAACTATCAGTAAATCTCCCCTACCATGGCCACGAATTTCTGGTGATAGACAACTGAACACAGCGCGACATCGACTCTTAATACCCGGAGAGACGAATCCCTGACAGTCGACCACTGCCTCTATGTAGCTCGGGACTGTACCCAACTAAAACCTGTTTGCACGACTCCTTTGAGCCGTTGTAGGGTAGTAATCAAAGTACAGTGGGAACTTACACGAAACAAATGACGACTTCAAGTCGAAGGACTAACCTATACTCATGCCACCTGAGAACTTCCATCTGACGATAGGTATAATACCATCTAGAAGTTCTCGGCGAGTCCGTCCAGTGTACTCACCTCCAGTGAGCACCTGTATACTATCTTAGGTGACCCAACACCAATGGCTTGTGAGACCGGACACCGTCCCTCGTCGGGGTCTCGAAGCGTATACACTAGTCTACTCCGGAATATCGATGCATAGTCTCGATACTCCCATGACTAGGGACATTTAAGAATGTGCTTATAGACTACCCAGCTCTCACGTATATGATCGCCATCACAATGCTGGTAGTCAAGTAAGAATCCTATGGGCTCTATCAACATGTAATAGTGATCTGCAATACCACATAATGCATATACATGATGATAAAGACAAACCATATAGCATACTATCATTTTGAGTAAGACTGTCCTACCCGTATAGGTCCTCCCTCAATCATCACAATCATGTGCATGCGATTACAGTAATTGACTTGAGGGCACTATATCCAACAATCTCCCACTTGCACTTAAGGCTAATTATTGCGGTATCGTGTACCCACAGCTCGTTTGCTACCGAATACCCAACTTCTCTACTAATCAGTTTCTCAAATCTCATTTTGAGGAACATCCGTATTCAAGAAATAGCCTCAGTGAGTGGATCCGCTATAATGTTTCAACCTTTTCTCTCTATATCTCAACTTTGCAGAGATCAACAATCTCCCAAACTGAGCGATACCCCACCCAAGAATTTTTCTGGATACTTGATGGGACCAAGTTCATCGATGAACAATTCCTATCCAACAAACTTCTTGGGCTGTATCCTCTATTGAGTCATAACCAGCATCCTGCACCATGATTACTTCAGTATCTCTATTGGAACACTATCCAATATACTGATCCTTAGAAGAGGATAAACTCATAACTTTGACAGCATCTCTATCAACCAGGTCACCTTGGAAGCCATAACCGATAACCGCCTCCCGGAGGAGGCTGCCGTTACCAAATACCAAGAACATCCACTTATGTTCTTTACTGCTTCTCTTTGTTTCTCGAGGATTGGATTAATATAAGCTTGTTGCAACTAGTGCAAAAGAAATATCTGGTGTTGTACAAGACTTCACATGATTGACTCAATTGCGTAAACAAATGATATGTCATTCATGCCAGTCCCTCTCTTCATCAGTCTAAAAGACATCCCTTTGAGAGAGGGTGACTCCATCATCTCCGGGTACACCACCACGGTAGGAGTCGTCCATTCTAAATACTTTTAGAATGCTGTCTAAGTATCTGATTGGGGAACTCCTAAATCTAGATCTAAAACCATAGATCTAGTCATCAGAACTCTTGATATACTATCCATATCCAACATGGAGAAAACACCGTGTGACAACCGAAAATCTGATCGATTGTAGTATAGGAACATCACTTCCTATCTGGAGTATGTCATCTAAAACATGGACAGTACTCCCTACATCCTTCTTACTAGGTTTACCTTTGTTTTGACGAAGTCAATCACTTTGACTGTTACATCAAAATAGATGATCCGTCTCCGCTATCCTTACTTTAGTCTACGAATAGACATAAGCATCTTGCACACCTTCCGCTGCTCCCACTGACTACTATAACCCTCTGGCAGAGTTATATACACGTGCACTTCCAAAATCCTATTTGGAATGACGTTATAGCCACCCACCTGCCAGATATCATAGCCATGAACTGCATCAGTGCCAAAACATATCCATATGGACTTCAGCATAGACATTGATGTAAAATTCACATCATAATCCACAACGGGTATTTGATGAAAACTCTTTACAACAAGTCTATCCATATTAGGTAAGCACCTTTCCACCTGCATAGATCTGGAAATATCTACTTGCTCCTAGTGGGTTTTACCCCTTCAGGAGCACCCAGTAAAGTCCAAAATCCATGATTTGTTGAAGTGGTTGGAGTCCATCTTGGGTATGAAATACCTGGTCACCTGGAAGTTACCTCTTCCTATGACCTGCTGATAACAAGTAGGGGAATAGCAGTGTAAAGTCATATCCTTATGGACTTCAGCATAGTACCTTTCCACCTGCACAGGTCTCAAAAGATTTACCCGCTCCTAATGGGTTTTACCCCTTAAGGAGCACACAGCAAAATCCATAATCCATAATTTGCTGAAGTGCGTGGAGTCTATCTTAGATATGAAGCATCTAGTCACCTAGAAGTTTCCACTTCCTATGACCTATTGATAACTAGTAGGACCATCATCTCCATGATGCTGACCTCCCTGTCACCGTCTATGAGAAAACCGAAGCATCTCTCGGGTGTCTGAGGTCACCTACTAAAATCTGCAGAGTGGATAACAGTTTTTCAAGTCCAATTGAATCCTTAGATTCTACTAAATTTTCGGTAACCGTTTGTGGTCCTGAAATCACTTCCAATTCTACCATACTTCCACTAGTTTCTTTTGCAAAAAGATCCTTCTATAAAAATGTGGCACGTCAAGAATAATATAAATATTGATCTTGAAAATGGTAGAAACAATATCCTAGCGAATGCTTGGGACAATTCACAAATTTTCATTACCGAAGCGTGCCTCGAGTTTGTTCGGATTCTGCTTTTAAACAGAAACCATAAATCTCCATATCTTAACAACCTGAAGATATGTAACCATTCTATGTCCATATATAATCAAGGCACTAATTTAGATGGAACCAGATTCAAAAGTCATGCAACTGTTTCCAGTGCATATCATCTAATGGAAAAAGGCCAATACAACATTATTTATCATGGAGCGCGTCCACGGATGAGTAACTTGTAAAAGAATCAAGTTCTCGATATTACTATAATGGAATACCTAGCATAAGTATCTATATCTTCGATCACCTCGAAAAATCCTGATACTTCCAACGTGTGGTTCTCTACTTTATTCTTATACCTATAAACTTCTCAAAATCTTTGACCTTGCATTACTAAGAATCCGTGTTTAAAACCAGATAACTCATAGGTAATCCTTAATGAAGTAAGAGTACCAACCCCTTTGTCCCGAAGGACACTGAACAACATACACCTGTTGGAGATAGTGCCCTCAGAGTCAATTATTGGATCACAGGCACGTGATTGCAATGATTGAGGGGAGGACCTGTCCCAGTAGGACAGTCTTACTCGAGATGATAGTATGCTATCTGGTTTATCTTTATCATCGTGTACTGCTTTAGGTGACCTTTCGAGTCGCTATTACACGTTGATAAAGCCCCTAGGATTCTTGCTTGACTTCCAGCAGTATGAGGGCGATCATATAAGTGGGAGCTGGGGTCTATAAGCACATCCTTAAAAGGTCCCTAGTCATAGGAGTTTCGAGACAGGGCATCGATACTCCGGAGTAGACTAGTGTATACAGTCGAGACCCCGACGAGGGGCGGTGGCCGGTCTCACAAGCCACTGGTGTTAGTTGGTTCACCTAAGATGTATACAGGTGCTCATTGGGTTATGAGTACACCGGACAGGACTCGCCGGGAACCTGCTAGTTGGGATTATACCAGACATCAGATAGCAGTTCCCTGGTGACATGTGTACAGGTTAGTTCATCGACCTGAGATCGTCATTTATCTCGTGTGAGTTCCCACTGTGCTTTGATTACTACCCTACCACGGCTCAAAGGAGTCGTGCAAACAAGTTTTAGTTGGGTACAGTCCCAAGCCAAATGGAGGCAGTGAGCGGATCTGCAGGGGTTCGTCTCTCCCGGTATTGGGGGTGAGGTCGTGCTGTGTCTAGGAGAGCCAGAACATGAAAAGTCCTTGGCCAAGGCAGGAGATTTGCTGGTAGGTATTCCAGTAGTATCTCAGGGTGTTCTGGGCTACACTCCGACACGACTTGTACCGCTTTTGGGGGTCTGACTTTTACCAAACCCCTAGGCCCGCCATGCGATGCTCATAGACGAACGGACCGGACTGTACGGATATTGTCACTGACAGGCTCAGTAGGGTGTCAGGATGAGTTCGCTCATCGACGTCCCTTTTGGTCAATAGCTGGTGGCCCGTCACGTATGGCTGATACCTCTGACGTGCTAGTGGTTAAATCCACAGCCATAGTATTGACGAGTCTTTAGAGTCCACCACACAGACAGTTACTCAAGTTTCGGGCGAAACGCTGTAGAGGCCGTATGGAGATATGGCAGGGTTCGATCAGATACGTGCGGTATTGCACGGATCGTGATCGGACGGTTTTTACTAGCCGGCTTTGGCTTAAGCCGGATTCTAGTATTTGATAGTGTAGTTTTGTCTCTTTGCATTTGTGTTCAGTGGGAATACAAATGCGGGCATGTATTTGCAGTAGCGGGGTTTTCCTGTAATTTATTACGGGATCGGTTTTCTGGGGTTGCCAGTTTGCATTCCGTTCCGGCCGGTTTTCTCTTTTTCCTTCCCGGTCGGACTTTTCGTTGGAGGGTGTTAATTGCAAGTTTGCAATTAACATTTTTGTGAGGGGTTTCTTTGCATGAGTGTGGCTTCATCATCATGAGATTCCATTCTTGTCCATTTCATTTGCTTTTCATTTGATGGTTGTTGATTTGGCTTAGGATTTGAGGTGGATGTGGTATATGATCATTATCTTTTATTTTCCTTTTAGATTTTAATTCTTTTTCCCACCCATGAAATGGAGAGGGGCCGGCCACTGTTGAAGAGGGGTGAGGTTTTATATTGAGTTATTTTATTAGGTGGCATTGAGCTTAATTGGTGTGGAATAATTCATTCATGAATTTCGTGGGTCCCCCTCCTTTTTGTGAGAGTGTGCTGTTGCTTTTGAGCACATTTCATCTTGTGGCCGAGCTCATTTTCCATGGATGCTCCATTATTCCCTCAAGCATCCATGAATATCTTTGTGCAAAATTCCTCCAACATGGCAACCTCATAAACCCCAAAGAGACCTGCTTACTACACTATTCTACAGCATCCCTTGGACGCGTCGGCTAGCTAACCTCGCGCCCGAGTTGCCTCGGTCAAGAGGTGGGAGCCCGTAAAAGACTCCGGCTACGTGGTGCCCTTTCCGACGAGACGATGATGGACGGAGATTCTGCGGGAGATCGGAGTGGAGACGAAGACCGAAGGACACGGATCGCTTGGTATACTTTTCTACTCTTTTCTTTTTTTTGCTAGTTAGCTAGGTTAATGGCCCGATCCGGGTGAAAAGTGCGCGGTGGTGCCGGTTGCAAGTTTTGCAAAGTTTTTGTTTCCGCGTTTCCGGCGTCGGATCGACGGCCGGGGCGCCGCCGCGGACTTACATTGGTATCAGAGCCACGCCATTAACTTAGCCTAGCATGGTCTAGTGTGTTTAGAACTCGATCGAACGAAAATCCCAAAAACCGTATTTTTCATACTTCATGTTTCTGTCGAAATTTTTTCAAGATCCAAAAATTTTTCTGGTCACTGCAGAAACACAAGCATGAAATTATAAGACATCTGGTAAAATTTGATGCAGTGATCTCTTAGTACGGCCGCGGAAACGCGGCCAAACCCCTGGTTTGGCCGCGGTTCCGCGGTGGGAAGGGGTGATCATTGCACCAAAATTTCCCGGTGGGCTTTAGACTTGGAAATAGGGCTTTTGGGACATTATTTTTGGGCCCAGATTTTCTGTAAGTGCTACAGTACTGCTTGGGTCCCACTTGATAAAATTTGTTCGATCGGATATTTTAAACATGCCAGTTCACAGTATTTACTTTATATCTGCGACCGTGAATGTCACTTGATCGGTAAATCCCGTCTAACTGCTATAGCCCGGTTAGACGGATTTGCGAACGTGACATTCACGTTGATGTTCTGTGATTGTGCTGTGTTGTTGCGGATCGGTCGTGGGGGATAGCCTGGTTGCAGTGTTAGTATAGTTTTGTTTTATTATGTACATTTGATATTGCAGGGCGAGCGTCCGACATGTGGACTGCCGTCACTGCCTGTTTGTATTATTATTTTGGGGCACGACCAGGTTGCGGTCGATGTACCCGTTGTATGTATATTTTACTTTCTGTACTAGGATTACCCCGCGTAGGGGTGCACGGGTAGCCGGGTTCTGGAGGGCAACAAGCCCGCATCTCATGGCGTTGAGACGGAGGGGCTTCACTCTAGAATTGGCGGGCTATTCGCCGCACTCGTAGGGGGTATAGGGTTGACCCAGGAGGGGTGCCCAAGTTACCGGATTCCGTGAAGTGCTGGGTGGTCCATTCACGGTGCTGAAGGGGGCTGCCTCGCTTCAGGTTTTGGCGGGTAACTTGCCGCGCCCGTAGGGGTCTAGGTTTTCATTGCACAGTCTATCCACACGACCAGGGGAACGTCGGGTTTCAGTGGCGGCTCTGTGAAACCCGGGGATCCCAGATATCTGTATTAATCTGTATTGCTGTACTTTTCTGTGCTGCTGCATTGTTTATCACGCCTTGAGCGAAAATTATATATTATATATATACTAGTAGATGTTGTATATGTTTTGCATCCACGCTAGTCCAGTCCCCACTTTGTCGTTAGTTAGCTAACCTAACGGGTGATGACGGGACCCAGTGGCGAATGCGGATGGCATATACATACATCAGTATATTTTCGTTCTTTTATGGTGTGATCAATTGATGGGACTGCGTTGATTCGGATCAATGCAAGTTAAACAAACCTAATCTGATGTTGTTGGAACACTTTTCAAAAAGTTGTTATTGCAAGGGCGTTCTCTTTTGTTTTGCACAGTGGTATTCATTTGGAATATCCTGCTCCTCAGTCGACGAGGCAAGGGCCGAGATCCCTTCACCGGGAGTGACCCCTTGGACAAAAGTTTGCGTCAGGGCATTAACTTCACTATAGCCGATTACTTTTGCTTTGCATCGTGGTATTCATTTGGAATATCCTGCACCTCATTCTACGGGGAAAGAGCCGAGATCCCTTTACCGGGAGTGACCTCTTTAGCAAAGGTTGTCGTCACTATATTTTTATAAAGCTATCAGTTCCTTCAACGATATCAAGTTCATTACGTTAAAGGTTTTCGCCAGAAACCATTCGTAGCCCTCCGTCGTTTCATATGGATAATCAATAGTATTCATGCTGTGTATGTTGGCCAAAGTCAAGGCACAGTGTTTGGTAGCTGTTGGGTATTCATATGCAGCATAGATAGATGCGTTGGTTTGGGACAGTCGTACTGCCATTTTGGCCAAAGTCAAGGATAGGTACGGGTGGGTTCAAATTAACCAGGAAAATGACGGGTAGAACTTGACATGCGACTTATGATATGTTGGCCAAAGTCAAGGTCATAAGAGCATGGGGTAGAAATCTACATCGGGAGTTTCAAAAGAACTGAAACTTGCCAGATATGCGCATACCTTCTGGAGTTTGATAGCGTGAGCGGATTCCGTCACGTTATCATGCGATGATAGTTGGATCCCGATTCCCACTGATGAGTTGGTTTACTCCTCGGGTGATCCCGGCTAATTCTTCTTTTAGGTTTGGGGAAGAATTTGACGTTACAGTGGGAGGTTTCCAGATTAGATAAAGTGATAACCATTCTGATCTAGGTTAGAGTGCACGCTGAGTGTTTCTTCTCTCTCTTTTTGGCAGCGACCATTGACCCGACCCTAGACTATGACTCAGTGACCAAGTTGACCGAACCTTCTTAACACTGGCTTTTGGATTGTCAGAGTTGCAGACCTCATTGCCACTCCTACTTTTACCCTTTTCTCCGGGACACCCCGTGTTACTACGAACGTCCACTTCCATTGGACAAAACCATCGTATGGTTATATACGAACTCGAAGGACTTCGAGGATGGTTTCAGGTTCTGGAGAAAACGAATGGGACTATTCAGTTGTCTTTTCCTTTTACCTTCTCTCAGGTTGCGAGTACTCCTTGGTTTAGGAGTAGTACACCTATTACGCAAATTGGATAGTCTTCTTCCAGACCCTAGGCTGGTGCCGACCGGTAGGGAATGAAGAAAGCCAATTAGCCTAAACGGTGTACAGAAGGTATTAAGTTCAGACAAAGCAAGGGATTAGCAAGAGGGCAAAGTAAATTGCGACTGCTATTCACGACCTAACCATGTACTTCTTTGTCAATCCTAAATCACCTATGAATTAAGTTCATTCGGTTGTCTTTTATCCTCACCTTCTCTCGCATTGCGTGTGCTCCTAGGACTAGGACAGTACACCCATTATGCTTATTGGATAGTCTTCTTCCAAACCATAGGCTGGTGCCGAACGGTAGGGAAAGAAGAAAACCATTTGGCCTAAAGGGGTGTACAGAAGGTAATGACTAAAGACATATAAAGGGATTTGGAGAGGTGGCAAAGAATTATACAGTTATAGTTGTGAATCTGGATAATGGAAGAGGCATTACTAAGAATACCAGGGTACCCCATCGAAACATCTCAATGTTTCAGTTTCACTGTGTACTGTTAAATGAAAACTGATTTCCCAATTAGGCACTTGCTCCAGGGTATGTATTTACCAGGTATGAGTCTCACATCTGTATGGTTTTACAGATGATGAAGGGGAGTAAGTTATTGGGAATTAGGTGACCATCCTCATTATATCGGGATTCGTTGGAATTGGTGATATTTGAGGAAGCCACCTGGGTTGTTTGCCGGTCGGCAAATATTTGGTTTTGAATATCCGTTGTTGTGCACCAATTTCAAATTGATATATCTGTACGTCTATTTTTATAGAGTGAGACATATCTTTTTGAAATTATGTCTATGACATTTACCTATACCAGTGGATGGTTAGGTAAGGAGCATTGAACAGCGGTGTAATTCTTCTTAACCAAAAGTACAGTTTTCAACCTACGACACACAGTGAATGAGTCACCAGACTCAGGGGACTTATACAGAGTATTGTATATTGTCCAGTGTCCATTAGGACAGAGGGGTTGGTCCTCGTACTATATTCTGTTTACTTTTAACTTCTCTAGTTCTTAGACATGTGTTTCGTAGAAACACAGGGTCTAAGTTTTGAGGAGTTATAGGTATAAGAGTAAAGTAGAGAACCAGGTGTTGCAAGTATCAGGATTCTTCAAGATGATCGAAGAGTAGATACTTGTGAATGATATTCAGTTGATAGTAATGATTAAGAGAACTAACTTCTCTTTCAGGTTACTCATAATTGGAAGTACTCCTAAGTTGAGTAACGCTGATCGGCCTCTCTTCCATTTAGTTGACATGCACTGGAGACAGCTGCATGATTTGAATCTGGTTTAATTAAATCAAGTGCCTCTGTTTCTTGGATATAGAACAGTTCATATCTTGATATTGTTAAGATACGGGGAGTTGTCCGGCTTATGCTTAAAACCAGACTCTGGACAACTCAAGGCACGTTTCAGTAATGTCTGTTTGTGGGTTGACCCGGGCTATGACGAGGGTTGACTTTCTACCATCTGGAAGATCAATAGTGATATTGTTCTTGACTCGCCACAGTTTTATCAAAAATGGATTTTTTCAGAAAAACAGTAGTGGGAGTATGGTAGAACTGGAAGTGATTCCAGAACCACAAACGATTACTGAAGATTTCACAAGATCCTAAAGATTCAATCTGGTTTGACATTCCATTGGCCACTCCGCAGATATGGTGGGTAACCTCAGGCACTCGAGAGGTACTTCGGTATGCTCAAGGACGGTGGCAGGGAGGTTCTTGTTTACCCACACTTTCCATTGCTGTTGTTCCAGGCAGCGAGACCCGGCGGGAGGATGAGTATAGCGTCGTTCTAAACTTGCTTTAGAACTGTACGTGTATATGACTCTGCCAGAGGGTTGTCATAGTCAGTGGGAGCAGCGGAAGCATTGGTGGACATTAGGCTTATGTCTATTTATAGACTAGAGCAGATATAGCGGAGATAGATCATCTATTTCTGATGTGGCAGTCATAGGTTTGACTTCATCAGAATAGGGGATGGATCTGTTAAGAAGGTAGTAGGGTGTGATGTCCTGGTATTTGATGACATACACAGAGTAGGAAGTGATATTCCTATACTACGATAGGTTATACTTTGGTCGTCACACAGTGGTTTCTCCACATAGGACTTGGATATAATATCAGACATTCTGGTTACTAGATCTATGGTTTTAGATCTAGATTTGGGTGGTTTCCCAATCTGGGTACTTTGACCGCATTCTATGAGTATTTAGAATGGACGACTCCTGGCACGGTAGTGTACCTGCAGGTAATGGAGTCACCCTCTCTAAAGGTGTCTTACAAACTAAAGGGGAGAGGGATACGCATGATTGACAGATCACTTGCTTAGGCAATTGAGTCAATCATGAGATGTCAAGTACCACACCAGATGTTGTTCTTGCAGTAGGTGCAATAAGTTGATATTGATCTAATCCTGGAGAAACAATCGGAAGCAGTTTTAGAACATAAGTTGATGTTCTAAGGAATTGATAACGGCAGCCTCCTTTAGGAGACGGTTATCATTCCAGGCTTCCAAGGTGACCTGGATGGCAGAGTGGCTGTCAGAGTTATAGTTTTCCCTCTGACGAGGGGCAGTATTTTGGACAGGTGGTCCAGGTGGATACTGAGGGAAGGCATGGCGCAGGATACTGATTAAGTTCAGTTGACGATACAGTCTAAGAAGTTTGGATTTGGAGTTCACTTATGAGCTAGGTCCCATCAGACATCCAGACATTCTAGGACAGGTATTGCTCATTTCGGGAGATAGTTTTCTCTGCGAACATGAGATATAGAGAGACATAGAAAGAAACATCAAAGCGGATCCACTCACTGAGGCTATTCCTCGAACGCAATAGTTTCGCAAACGAGCTTTGTGAGACTGACTAGTAGAGGAGTTGGGTGTTCGGTATCACACGGGCTGTGAGTATGCGACATCGCAATAATTATCCTCGAGTGCAAGTGGGAGATTGTTGGAGATAGTGCCCTCAGAGTCAATTATTGGATCACAGGCACGTGATTGCAATGATTGAGGGGAGGACCTGTCCCAGTAGGACAGTCTTACTCGAGATGATAGTATGCTATCTGGTTTATCTTTATCATCGTGTACTGCTTTAGGTGACCTTTCGAGTCGCTATTACACGTTGATAAAGCCCCTAGGATTCTTGCTTGACTTCCAGCAGTATGAGGGCGATCATATAAGTGGGAGCTGGGGTCTATAAGCACATCCTTAAAAGGTCCCTAGTCATGGGAGTTTCGAGACAGGGCATCGATACTCCGGAGTAGACTAGTGTATACAGTCGAGACCCCGACGAGGGGCGGTGGCCGGTCTCACAAGCCACTGGTGTTAGTTGGTTCACCTAAGATGTATACAGGTGCTCATTGGGTTATGAGTACACCGGACAGGACTCGCCGGGAACCTGCTAGTTGGGATTATACCAGACGTCAGATAGCAGTTCCCTGGTGACATGTGTACAGGTTAGTTCATCGACCTGAGATCGTCATTTGTCTCGTGTGAGTTCCCACTGTGCTTTGAT
The DNA here is from genome assembly GCA_030015575.1 of Agapanthus africanus. Taxonomy (NCBI): domain Eukaryota; kingdom Viridiplantae; phylum Streptophyta; class Magnoliopsida; order Asparagales; family Amaryllidaceae; genus Agapanthus; species Agapanthus africanus. Next base: position 383,280,010 of record CM057345.1, on the reverse strand, counting down.
TACTACCCTACCACAGCTCAAAGGAGTCGTGCAAACAGGTTTTAGTTGGGTACAGTCCCGAGCCACATGGAGGCAGTGAGCGGATCTGCAGGGGTTCGTCTCTCCCGGTATTGGGGGTGTGGTCGTGCTGTGTCTAGGAGAGCCAGAACATGAAAAGTCCTTGGCCAAGGCAGGAGATTTGCTGGTAGGTATTCCAGTAGTATCTCAGGGTGTTCTGGGATACACTCCGACACGACTTGTACCGCTTTTGGGGGTCTGACTTTTACCAACTCCCTAGGCCCGCCATGCGATGCTCATAGACGAACGGACCGGACTGTACGGATATTGTCACTGACAGGCTCAGTAGGGTGTCAGGATGAGTTCGCTCATCGACGTCCCTTTTGGTCAATAGCTGGTGGCCCGTCACGTATGGCTAATACCTGTGACGTGCTAGTGGTTAAATCCACAGCCATAGTATTGACGAGTCTTTAGAGTCCACCACACAGACAGTTACTCAAGTTTCGGGCGAAACGCTGTAGAGGCCGTATGGAGATATGGCAGGGTTCGATCAGATACGTGCGGTATTGCACGGATCGTGATCGGACGGTTTTTACTAGCCGGCTTTGGCTTAAGCCGGATTCTAGTATTTGATAGTGTAGTTTTGTCTCTTTGCATTTGTGTTCAGTGGGAATACAAATGCGGTCATGTATTTGCAGTAGCGGGGTTTTCCTGTAATTTATTACGGGATCGGTTTTCTGGGGTTGCCAGTTTGCATTCCGTTCCGGCCGGTTTTCTCTTTTTCCTTCCCGGTCGGACTTTTCGTTGGAGGGTGTTAATTGCAAGTTTGCAATTAACATTTTTGTGAGGGGTTTCTTTGCATGAGTGTGGCTTCATCATCATGAGATTCCATTCTTGTCCATTTCATTTGCTTTTCATTTGATGGTTGTTGATTTGGCTTAGGATTTGAGGTGGATGTGGTATATGATCATTATCTTTTATTTTCCTTTTAGATTTTAATTCTTTTTCCCACCCATGAAATTGAGAGGGGCCGGCCACTGTTGAAGAGGGGTGAGGTTTTATATTGAGTTATTTTATTAGGTGGCATTGAGCTTAATTGGTGTGGAATAATTCATTCATGAATTTCGTGGGTCCCCCTCCTTTTTGTGAGAGTGTGCTGTTGCTTTTGAGCACATTTCATCTTGTGGCCGAGCTCATTTTCCATGGATGCTCCATTATTCCCTCAAGCATCCATGAATATCTTTGTGCAAAATTCCTCCAACATGGCAACCTCATAAACCCCAAAGAGACCTGCTTACTACACTATTCTACAGCATCCCTTGGACGCGTCGGCTAGCCAACTTCGCGCCCGAGTTGCCTCGGTCAAGAGGTGGGAGCCCGTAAAAGACTCCGGCTACGTGGTTCCCTTTCCGACGAGACGATGATGGACGGAGATTCTGCGGGAGATCGGAGTGGAGACGAAGACCGAAGGACACGGATCGCTTGGTATACTTTTCTACTCTTTTCTTTTTTTTGCTAGTTAGCTAGGTTAATGGCCCGATCCGGGTGAAAAGTACGCGGTGGTGCCGGTTGCAAGTTTTGCAAAGTTTTTGTTTCCGCATTTCCGGCGTCGGATCGACGGCCGGGGCGCCGCCGCGGGCTTACAACACCTCCATGTATAAGTCCCAAGAGTATACTAACTCAAATTCTGTGTTTTCTAAATTGAAAATTGTATCTTGGTTAAGAATGTCTTACACCGTTATTCAATGCACCTGATTGCACGCTTTTAGCATATCGAGTTTTAAGGTTCTAACGTTAACCGTAATCAGGACGGTTGTAACACCTTAGAATGCAATTAGTGTTAATTAAGCGATAATGCGGATTTTTAGTAAAAATTTTACCAAAATAGTTTTCAAATATTTTATAAAAATTAATTAATATTTTATTAATATTTATTTTAGGCTTGCACACACATGTGCATGTTAACCTAGGGTTAATTAGGGTTAACCATGCTTAAGTAGTCATGACACGCTAACCTAATGTCCTGACATTTGTTATATGTAATTAATTAAATTAGTTAGTTTTAAAATAAAAAGGGGTTTTAAAATTTGGTTGACTTGAGGAGAGAGAGAGAGGGCATGATGAGCATGGGCAAGCATGCCATGCGTTAAATGAAGAGAGAGAAGGGCATGGCTCTCTCTAAACTCACCCCTCATTCCCTCATCCCTCACTCATACACTCCCTCACTCTCACTAACATTCTCTCATTTCCCTCATTGTTTCCTCCTCCTCATTTTTCATCACCCTCACATCCCTCAACTGAAACCCTAACCCAAATCCTTACTAAACCAAACAAAATCTCCACTAAACTTCACTTAAACCCTTCACAAGTCAAGATCAAGCCACTAGGATCACTTGGAGCATGGAAAGTTAGGGTTTTGAGCAAGTGTGGATAGGTAATGACTCTAAACTGTTAATTAGGAGTTTATTATTATTGTGTAGTTTAGTAGTTATCATTTAGAACACTAAAGAGATCATTTTGTGCACATATCGTATTTTTAGTTCTCGTTTAGTGTCACTGTAACTTGCTATCAACCCGAATGTTTACTGGAAAAACTAGCAGTGTAATAGTGTTATATTGGAGACCCTGAATGTACACCTGAAGTACGAACCCCACCTGACCTATTTTGGCCGGCGAGAACATGGGAAAATCCGGCGAGCTCGGCCGTACGGAGGACTGGGGTGTTGTGATTTTTAGGGTCTGCAGTTGTTTTAGGGTGTTTGGTACTGCTAGATTTTTAGGTTGTGACTATATGTAAAATCTGGGATCAATTAGCAAGTTTTTAGTGTTTCGACGAAGCGCATTACGATTGATCCGACGTAGTTTTAGTGTTTCGGTTAGCTTGCTGTCGTAGGCCTGTTTTGGTGATGTCGACATACACGTTAGCCGCCGAGCGAACTCTTTTGTAGCTTAAGGGAACCGATTTGTTAAATTGGCGTTATGTTCGTTATTATTGCGTAGTTTGCTAAATCTACGCGTTATTGTGTTTTGTGTTAATAGGATCGCAGGCGGGGACTTTGGACGCTGCGAAGAAAGGGAAGCAGGTGGTCGGATTTACTTAACTCGAGATCACCGGTGAGTAGATTTAACATCTACGGGGAAATCACCCGTATGGTGTTATGCGTCAGGGCTTGATATGATAGTATAGCCGCATGTTCATATTCATATATGTTGATTGTGCATGAGCATCATTGCATACCATGACTTGTTGTGCCTTGATTTAGTACCTAGTGGACACTGCACCATTACTGACGGTTCATGTTGCACGAGCACTAAATTGTATGCCACACCTACACTGTCGGTAATTGCCATGACACGCACAACCTATACACATATGCAGTATTGTATTGTTAATGATATTGACACATTGATTCTTGTTCTATTGCGCATATGAAACACATCGTGTATACATACTTACATGTATATACCTATACTTGCTATAGCTACATGTACACCTTTAGATGATGTTGGATTTGATTTTGGAGAAAATAGGAACCGCATGATATATTTAAAAACTGGATTCATTTAAAAGAGTGGTTTTCCCTTGATATGCTCATATTATGGTCTTATGTTGCATATATCATATTTCATAGATTTATGCATTGAGATACGGATTTCATGTGATTTATGGATTTGAGAACCGTGGTTTTATTTCAAGAAAGTATGCATTGTTTTGAAAACCCGGTTTCTATTGATTTGATATTTCAGTGCGTCCACTATGAGTTTTCTCGGTTCCAAGACTTGTGATTGAAACCCGATTCAAGGAGTTGGATGATCCGTTTGCGGATTCTTGGTGGACCCGGTATGGTACCCCGGGGCAAGAAAGGGATGTTGTACAGTAGAAGATGAGCCCGATAGAGGGATTACTACTTACCGGTGATTGGTTGAACATGGCGGTTATCCGGAGGATACCGATCGGAGTTGAGAGATGGATATGGGCCGATCCGGACTGACGGAGCCCGTGGGCCGATCCGGACTGACGGATCCTGATATATGTGGATTTGCGTGTCGATGTTGGACACGAGTATTTCATGATGTTTTCGAGTGCCGATGTTGGGCACTCAGGTTCCATGAGATTTACAGGATATGAGGGCCGATCAGAGTGACGGTGCCTGAGGTATTAGGATTTGGGGTGTCGTTGATGGACACCAGTTTTTCCACGATGATGATTCATTGACGATGACATATTTTATCCCATATTCATCATTCATTTGATATGCATTGCTTCATGTATTTGTAGTACCTGATAGAGTACCTTTCATGATTGTTGCATATCCATATTAGCATATTGATACTATCATATTGCATGTGATAGAGTATCACAGTACGTGCATACCTGCGATTATCTGTACGATGTTACTTACTACTCACGAGTTGGAAACTCACCCCCGTTTTGCCACAGTGTTTTGCAAGTTTGACCCTCAGAGTAGTCACGGCAGGGCTTGTTATTGTATCTTTTTGCAGCGGATACCGCTACGGTTGGCTGTGAGCCGTTTTGCTATATGTGGGTTTTGCGGTTATCCGTTTATATTCATTGTACATCTTATTGTGTCTAGTATTCTCCATCTACCATTTCATGTATTGACTTAGAGACGAGTTATGAGGACGATATTGTATATTTTGTGACTCTGGGTGTCGTGCTCGTGTGAGCCGGCTTTTATTATGCAGTTTTATCTCTTATGCTGTTTTCACTTTATATTGTCTATTTCTTCGCTACGGCGTCGTATATTATGCTTGTGGTGGTTTTTTCCGCCTTTGGGCGTGATTTTCTCCCGTTTGGGGATGCTTTATTTATATCATATGTTGCTTTACTTATATCTTATGTTTGTATCCGTTTCGGAGCCAGTTTTTACAAAGGAGGTGCTGCCGAAATTTTTTAAGAAAATAAATTTAAACTTTAAATATTTTTACTTGAGATTTCCAAATATTTTTAACAATGTTTTTATCACTTACTACTTTTGATGGTTTAAATTTCTGGGTTTTCGGCTTACTTAAATTGTGTTACGCCTGTTGACGTCACGTGGTTTAAGTGCCGGTCACGTTCCAAATTTTGGGTCGTGACAAAGTTGGTATCAGAGCGCTAGGTTTTACCTTTCGGAGTGTAGGATGACCTTGGTATGATGGAGTAGGTAGCTTAAGCAGAGTGACGTAGCGTGTGTATGTTCTGCGGCATACTTACGACACGGTACTCCGCCTAAGTGACCTTAGGACTTGTTGGTTGAAATTCCTTCCGTGATTATATATATCCTTGTGATTTGATTTCCGTGTTCTTATCGAATCTTGTTTTCATTTCCAGCCATTATGCCGCTGAAGATTACGAGGGCGCAGAGAGAGGCCGCGAGAGCTGAGGTCGGAGTTGGCTCGTCTGAGACGAGGACTGACTAGGGTGGTACGCTCGTTGTACAGGAGCATATTGATCCACCTTCGATAGATCGTATTATTAGTCTAGAGACCGGTATGCAGGATTTGCGCTAGATGATGGGATTGTTAGTCAAGGCCAGTCGAGCGCAGCGACAGGAGGTTGTCCCACCTGTTACGGGGACCGCGATGGTGTCTACTGCTCCGGCAGTCGTACCTGCAGCTACGGAGGTGATCACCGTATCGTTATCCGAGTTCATGAGGCTGAAACCTCCGGTTTTCACCGGCACTGATGCAGTTGAGGATCCGCAGTCATTTATCGATCGGATGGCCAGGATATGTCGTTCACTGAGATGCTCCGACGCGAGATGGGTAGAGTTCGCGAGTTTTCGTCTGGAAGGTCTTGCCCAGAAGTGGTGCGAGTCTTTAGAGAGGGGCAGAGCCACAGGTATTTCTCCTATGACCTGGGCTGAGTTCGTGACGGTGTTTCTTGCCCATTTTCTTCCGCAGAGCTTCAGGGATGCTCGAGCTTACAGTTTCGAGTCGTTACGCCAGACTCCGGGTATGACGGTGGCAGAGTACGATGTGCAGTTTACCCAGCTATTTGTGTATGCTCTGTATTTGGTGGACACTGAGGAGATGTGGATCAAGAGGTTTGTACGAGGCCTGCTTAACCAGTTGTTCCTCGCTATCAGCGGCCAGCATTGTGACACCTATGCAGCCACAGTAGACGCAGCCCTACTAGTTGAGGAGCGTCTTTCCGAGACTTCGGTAGTTCTGGAACCGAAGAGGGTTTGTACTGGTATATCAGCACGGAGAAAGATGTTTAGACGCTGCGATAGATTTCATTCAGGTAGCAGAAGCTTGGGATGATGCCAATTGTTTAGCTCTTATCTCCAGAAGGTTCAGCAGTCATCGTCTGGATGTTTCCGGTGTGGGAGTTTCTATCATCGTGTTCGAGATTGTACTGAGCCATGTAAGGATGAGGTAGCCGTATCGCATGTTACCTTACCACCTTCTCCACCTCAGAGAGCATTACCTCTTGCGCCTATTGTTGCTCCGCGTCAGACTTATGCTCAGAGAGGTGGTGGTCGTGGAGGGTTTGTTCAGAGAGGATGGGGTGGCAGAGGCGGAGGACAGCCAGTTGCAGGTAGAGGGTAGGCACGAGTTTTTGCTTTGACTCATCAGGACACGCAGGCGTCCAATGCAGTGGTTTCAGGTACTCTTTCAGTATGTTCTTTTGATGCACACGTGTTGTTTGATCCGGGATCTACGCACTCGTATATTTCTACACACTTCATGCCCAGGTTGGTCCGAGAGTCATGTTTGCTAGATCAGCCTCTTGTCGTGACTACTCCTGTTGGCGAGTCGTTTGTTGCACGACACATGTTTTGGTCGTATGCCGTCTGTATTGGAGATAGAGAGTCGTCCGTCGACTTAATCCTTCTTGAGATGTTAGACTTCGACGTTCTCCTAGGCATGGACTGGTTAGCTACTTGCTACGCGTCCGTGGACTGCCGTGAGAAGACAGTCAGGTTTTGTTTTCCTGACGAGTCAGTTCTTGTTGTGCAGGGGGACCGTGGTGCTGCCCTTCGCAGTTTGATTTCAGCCCTTTGCGCTAGTCGGTTTTTGAGGAGAGGATGTCGGGGATTCTTAGCTTTCATTCGTGATACCAGAGCTACAGTAGATTCGTTGGATCGGGTTCCTATCGTGCGAGAATTTCCCGACGTTTTTCCCGATGAGTTACCTGGATTGCCGCCAGAGCGTGAGATTGAGTTTTCCATTGATCTGATCCCCGGCACGGGGCCTATTTCTATACCGCCTTACCGGATGGCCCCGGCGGAGCTTAAGGAGCTTAAGGATCAGTTGCAAGAGTTGCTTGATAGGGGACTTGTACGTCCGAGTGTTTCGCCTTGGGGAGCTCCTATTCTGTTCGTCAAGAAGAAGGACGGCAGTTTGAGGTTGTGCATTGATTATCATCAATTAAACCGAGTTACGGTGTGGAATAGGTATCTTTTACCTCTCATTGACGATTTGTTTGATCAGCTCTAGGGTGCGGGGCATTTTTCTAAGATTGATTTGAGATTGGGTTATCATCAGTTGCGGGTTCGGAATGATGACATTCCGAAGACTGCTTTTCGTTCGCGCTACGGGCATTATGAGTTTTTGGTGATGTTGTTCGGACTCACCAATGCCCCAGCAGCGTTCATGGATTTGATGAACCAGATTTTTAGGCCGTTCCTCGACCAGTTTATTATTGTGTTTATTGACGACATTCTGGTTTATTCCAAGCGTCGAGAGGAACATGAGCAACACTTGAGGATTGCTTTGCAGATATTGAGAGAGCACCAGCTGTTTGCTAAATTCTCGAAGTGTGCCTTCTGGCTTGATAGTGTTGACTTCCTAGGTCATATGGTTATAGGAGACGGTATTCATATGGATCCGAGGAAGATCGAGGCTGTACAGCTTTGGCCCAGACCTGTATCAGTGACAGAGGTCCCCAGCTTTCTGGGCTTAGCCGGTTATTACCGCCGTTTCGTGCAGGACTTCTCGAGTATCGCTGCACCGCTGACCGGACTGACCAGGAAGGGAGTTCCTTTTCTTTAGACTGAGGCATGCGAGCTGAGTTTTCAGCAGTTGAAGACTCGGTTGACGACTGCACCAGTTTTATCTTTGCCTTCTGGATCGGGCGGCTTTGTCATTTACTGTGATGCTTCTCGAGTGGGGCTCGGTTGTGTATTGATCCATCATGATAGAGTTATCGCTTATGCTTCCTGGTAGTTGAAGAAGCACGAGTAGAATTATCCCACTCATGATCTTGAGATGGCCGCGGTGGTCTTCACGCTTAAGATTTGGAGACACTACCTGTACGGGGAGTCGTGTCAGATTTTCATGGACCACCAGAGATTGAAGTACATTTTCTAGCAGCGGGATCTGAATTTGAGACAGCGCCGTTGGATGGAGCTTGTGAAGGATTATGATTGTGAGATCCTTTATCACCCGGGCAAGGCGAATGTGGTAGCCGATGCTATGAGTCGTAGGCTCGGGGGTAGCTTGTCCTAGTTGAGCGTAGTTCAGAGATATTCTTCTGCAGATTGGCAGATCTTGTGCGATAGCAGAGTACAGTTTGAGTTCACTTCCACTGGGGGATAGCTTGCTCATGTCCGTACCCATCCACTTCTACTTGATCGTATTCGTGAGGCACAGCCCACCGACGCCCGTTTGTCTGAGATGCTTGAGCATGTTCGGTAGGGTAGAGATTCAGAGTTCTTGATTGATGACCAGGGTGTGCTATGTTCTGAGACTCGTTTGTGTGTACCTGATACCGATGGGTTGAGACGTGAGATCCTAGAGCAGGCACATCAGTCATCTTTTAGTGTTCACCCAGGTTCCACCAAGATGTATCGTGACTTTAGAGATATGTACTGGTGGGCAGGGATGAAGAGTGATGTTTCGGATTTCGTTTCGAGGTGCCTGACTTGTCAGCAAGTCAAGGCTGAGCATCAGAGACCGGCAGGAGAGTTGCAGCCTTTACCCATTCCGGAGTGGAAATGGGAGCAGATTTCCATGGACTTCGTTGTAGGTATAGTCGAGGGTATGACTCCATTTGGGTGATTGTTGACCGGTTGACGAAAGTGGCTCACTTCCTTCCAGTGAAAACCACTTTCGGTTATGCTCAGTATGCTCAGTTGTACATTGATGAGATTGTGCGTTTGAACAGCGTTCCCACATGCATCGTATCCGACAGGGGCACCCAGTTCACTAGCCGTGTTTGGCAAAAGCTACAGGAAGCTTTGGGTACCCGTTTGAGCTTTAGCACCGCTTTCCATTCGCAGAATGATGGTCAGTCAGAGCGGACTATACAGACTCTGGAGGATATACTTCGTGCGTGCGTGCTTGATTTTGGTGGCAGTTGGGATCGTCACTCGCTATTGATAGAGTTCTCCTATAATAGCAGTTATCAGGAGACGATTCAGATGGCACCTTTTGAGGCTTTGTATGGTAGAAAGTGTCGATCGCCAGTCTGTTGGACCGAACTCAGTGAGAGCAGTATTTTGGGACCCCAGCTAGTTGAAGAGACTACGGAGAAAATTCAGTTGATTCAGGATAGGATGAGAGCAGCCCAGTGCAGACAGAAGTCTTATGCCGACCGTCGTCGTTGCAGGTTCGAGTTCACAGTGGAGGATCATTTATTCCTACGGATTTCTCCAATGAAGGGCAAGATGAGATTTGGGAGGAAAGGGAAGTTTAGTCCCAGATTTGTAGGTCCTTTTGAGATCCTTGAGCGAGTTGGTACCGTTACCTATCGTGTGGCACTTCCACCCAGTTTTTCGGATGTTCACCCCCTATTCCATGTGTCGATACTTCGTAAATACCTTTATGACCCTTCTTATATGAATCAGCACCAAATCGTTCAGCTTGAATGCGATCTTTCGTTCACCGAGCAGCCGGTAGTTATATTGGATCGGCAGGTGAAAAAACTTCGGTCAAAGGTCTTGCCATCTGTGAAGGTTCTTTGGCGTAGCCCGAATGGTGAAGAGGTCACTTGGGAGGCCGAGAGCGAGATGCGGAAAAAAATCTCTCATCTTTTTGAAGGTACGCATGGTAAGATTTTTAAATTCGCGGACGAATTTCTTTAAGGGGGAAGATTGTAACACCTTAGAATGCGATTAGTGTTAATTAAGCGATAATGCGGATTTTTAGTAAAAATTTTACCAAAATAGTTTTCAAATATTTTATAAAAATTAATTAATATTTTATTAATATTTATTTTGGGCTTGCACACACATGTGCATGTTAACCTAGGGTTAATTAGGGTTAACCATGCTTAAGTAGCCATGGCACCCTAACCTAATGTCATGCCATTTGTTTTATGTAATTAATTAAATTAGTTGGTTTTAAAATAAAAAGGGGTTTTAAAATTTGGTTGACTTGAGGAGAGAGAGAGAGGGCAGGATGAGCATGGGCAAGCATGCCATGCATTAAATGAAGAAAGAGAAAGGCATGGCTCTCTCTAAACTCATCCCTCATTCCCTCATCCCTCACTCATACACTCCTTCACTCTCACTCACATTCTCTCATTTCCCTCACAAACAAAATCTCCACTAAACTTCACTTAAACCCTTCACAGGTCATGATCAAGCCACTAAGATCACTTGGAGCATGGAAAGCTAGGGTTTCGAGCAAGTGTGGATAGGTAATGACTCTAAACTGTTAATTAGGAGTTTATTATTGTTGTGTAGTTTAATAGTTATCGTTTAGAACACTAAAGAGATCATTTTGTGCACATATCGCATTTTTAGTGCTCATTTAGTGTCACTGTAACTCGCTATCAACCCGAATGTTTACTGGAAAAACTAGTAGTGTATTAGTGTTATATTAGAGACCCTGAGTGTACACCTGAAGCACGAGTCCCACCTGACCTGTTTTGGTCGGCGAGAACATGGGAAAATCAGGCGAGCTCGGCCGTACGGGGGACTGAGGTGTTGTGATTTGTAGGGTAGCTGTCTGCAGTTGTTTTAGGGTGTTTGGTACTGCTAGATTTTTAGGTTGTGACTGTATGTAAAATCTGGGATCAATTAGCTAGTTTTTAGTGTTTCGACGACGCGCATTACGATTGATCCGACGTAGTTTTAGTGTTTCGGTTAGCTTGCTGTCGTGGGTCTGTTTTGGTGATGTTGACACACACGTTAGCCGCTGAGCGAACTCTTTTGTAGCTTAAGGGAACCGATTCGTTAAATTGGCGTTATATTCGTTATCATTGCATAGTTTGCTAAATCTACGCGTTATTGTGTTTTCTGTTAATAGGATCGCAGGCCGGGACTTCGGACGCTGCGAAGAAAGGGAAGCAGGTGGTCGGATTTACTTAGCTCGAGATCACCGGTGAGTAGATTTAACATCTATGGGGAAATCGCCCGTATGGCGTTATGCGTCAGGGCTTGATATGATAGTATAGCTGCATGTTCATATTCATATATGTTGATTGTGCATGAGCATCATTGCATACCATGACTTGTTGTGCCTTGACTTAGTACCTAGTGGACACTGCACCATTACTAACGGTTCATGTTGCACGAGCACTAAATTGTATGCCACACCCGTATCGTCGGTAATTGCCATGACACACACAACCTATACTCATATGCAGTATTGTACTGTTATTGATTTTGACACATTGATTCTTGTTCTATTGTGCATATGAAACACATCGTGCATACATACTTACATGTATACATCAATACTTGCTATAGCTACATGTACACCTTTAGATGATGTTGAATTTGATTTTGGAGAAAATGGGAACCGCATGATATATTTAAAAACTGGATTCATTTAAAAGAGCTGTTTTCCCTTGATATGCTCATATTACGGTCTTATGTTGCATATATCATATTTCATTGATTTACGCATTGAGATACAGATTTCATGTGATTTATGGATTTGAGAACCGTGGTATTATTTCAAGAAAGTATGCATTGTTTTGAAAACCCAGTTTCTCTTGATGTGATATTTCAGTGCATCCACCATAAATTTTCTCGGTTCCGAGACTTGTGATAGAAACCCAATTCGAGGAGTTGGATGATCCGTTAGCGGGTTTATGGTTGACCCGGTATGGTACCCCAAGGCAAGAAAGGGATGTTGTGTAGTAGACGATGAGCCTAGCAGAGGGATTACTACCTACCGGTGATTGGTTGGACCTGGCGGTTATCCGGAGAATACCGACCGGAGTCGAGAAATGGTTATGGGCCGATCCGGATTGACAGAGCCCGTGGGCCGATCCGGTCTGACGGAGCCCGATATATGTGGATTTGCGTGTCGATGTTGGACACGAGTATTTCATGATGTTTTCGAGTGCCGATGTTGGGCACTCAGGTTCTATGAGATTTACAAGATATGAGGGCCGATCAGAGTGACGGCGCCTGAGGTATTGGGATTTGGGGTGTCGTTGATGGACGCCGGTTTTTCCATGATGATGACATGTTTTATCTCATACTCAACATTCATTTGATATGCATTGCTTCATGTATTTGTAGTACCTGATAGAGTACCTTTCATGATTGTTGCATATCCATATTAGCATATTGATACTATTTTAGCATGTGATAGAGTATCGCAGTACGTGCATACCTGCGATTATTTATACGATGGTACTTACTACTCACGAGTTGGCAACTCACCCCCGTTGTGACACAGTGTTTTGCAGGTTTACCTTCAGAGTAGTCACGGCAGAGCTTCTTATTGTATCTTTTTACAGCGGATACCGCTACGGTTGGTTGTGAGCCATTTTACTATAGGTGGGTTTTGCGGTTATCCGTTTATATTCATTGTACATCTTATTGTATCTAGTATTCTCCATCTACCATTTCATGTATTGACTTAAAGATGAGTTGTGAGGACGATATTGTATATTTTGTGACTCTGGGTGTCGTGCTCATGTGAGCTGGCTTTTATTATGCAGTTTTGTCTCTTATGCTGTTTTCACTTTATATTGTCTATTTCTTCGCTACAGCGTCATATATTATGCTTGTGGTGGTTGTTTCCGTCTTTGGGCGTGATTTTCTCCCGTTTGGGGATGCTTTATTTATATAATATGTTACTTTACTTATATCTTATGTTTGTACCCGTTTCGGGCCTAGTTTTTACAAAGGAGGTGCTGCTGAAATTTTTTAAGAAAATAAATTTAAACTTTAAATATTTTTACTTGAGATTTCCAAATGGTTTTAACAATGTTTTTATCACTTACTACTTTTGATGGTTTAGATTTTGGGTTTTCGACTTACTTAAATTGCATTACGCCTGTTGACGTCACGTGGTTTAAGTGCCGGTCACGTGCTAAATTTTGGGTCGTGACAACGGTATCGCTTTGCAGCTTGCCGCGATGAGTACGGGTCGTCCGCAGGGAGACGGAGCGTTTTAAGTTCTTGTTTTCACGAGTTAATGCGCGGGGTGGAAATGTTCGTATCTACCCTTTGTGTTTATATGCAAAGTAAACGCTTGTTAGGATTAGATAGGATAGTGTAAGTTAAGGAAATCTGTACTCAATCCTTTGAGCCGAGCTCGACCACTAAAGCTAGAGCAATAGGCAACAGCGTGGATTAGGGTGCTTAAACATGGTATTTGTAAAATCCGGCTTATTGACCCTTGTCCGTCCGTTCTTGTCGCTTGCTTTCGCCTCCGGCCAATCCTGTTAGTTGTATGTATGCCCTAGAGGCCATTATTGTACATGAGATGTATATCATAGTGGATGCTGGGACATATATAAGGAGGAATTTCTTGCTCGACATGATAGTACGCTATCTGGTTGCTCTTTATCTTAACATGTATCTTACTGTCTCTCTGTTACATGTTGATAAAGCCCTTAGGATGTGTACTTGACTTCCAGGATTATGATGCAGATCATACTAGTGGGGCCTGGATAGTCCATCAGTTCATCCTTCAATGTTCCTAGTCGTGGAAATATCGAGACGGGGCATCGATATTCCAGAGTAGACTAGCGTATATCTTCTCGACCCATGTGATGGGCGATGGATGATCCCATATCCATTGGTGTTTGACATCAGAGATGGTATACGGGTGCTCAGTGGAGACTGGGTACACTGAACGGACTCGCCGAGAACTCCAAGATGGTATTATACCTCATGTCAGATAGCAGTTCTCTGGTGACACTGGTACAGGTTAGTCTGTCGACCCGAGATCGTCATAGAGTCTTGTGTGTCTCCCACTGTGCTTTGACTTCCACCCTACCACAGCTCTACCGAGTCATACAAACAGGTGGTTTTTGGGTACAGTACCGAGTCACATGGAGGCAATGAGCGATAGGAGGGGATTCGTCTCTCCCGGTATTGGGGGTTGATGTTGCGCTATGCTCGATTGGTCATAACTGAAATCCCTGGCCAGGGTAGATGTGATTTACTGGTAAGTGTTATCAGTAGTTTCACGCCCGTTATGGACCTTATATCAGCTTGACTTATCAAGCTACTGGGGTCTAACGTTTACCACCCCTAGGCGAGCTATGCGATATATCAGATGAACAGACCGGACTCTACGGTAGTGTTACCGATTGGATTCGCAGGAGTGTGAGAATGCTTACTTGTTGATCTTCTGATCACTCAATACCCGAGTGACCGTTACGTTTAGCAGACCGCTTGCGGCTTGTGGGTGACTGATATGATCACTACCTACTGCTGGCGTATTGACGAGTCTTTAGAGTCCTACACAGAGATTTCCTGGCTCAGGCGAAACGGAGTAGGAGCACATATGGGATATGTGCGGGACCGAGATTAATGCGCGTATATGATACCGTATTCTATTCTCGCGATTTGAATCATCGGTCGGTTATATGCGATATAGCCGAGTTATCGAATCAAGTGTTGATTCGATAGTTTAATACACATGATATTAGTCGGTTATATGTAATATGACCGAATCATTAAATCAAGTGTTGATTTAATGATTTAATGCATAATTATATATATTTGATATATTATTTTACATTAACTAGTATTGGTTCACTTAAGATTGTTTTCTCACTTGATGTATACAAAGTGTATATGTGATATATAATTGTGTACATGTTTGTATCATGCTTGATGATACATGCAAACTTGGGTGTGTGTAAGACTTACACCATGCTTATTTATAATTGTGAGGGTTTTATTTATTTTAAGTAATCAAAATGGTGACAATTTTTGTCATGGCTTGAAGCTTCATGAAGCTTGGATAACCATTGACAAAGTCCACACATTTTGTTTTACTTAAGATATTTTTAAACCAAACCATTAGACTTAAACCATGGTTATGTCTCTACAATGGTTAGTGCATGATACTAACTCATCCATGGTTGTATAATTCACATGATTATTCTTTGGTTATTCTCATCTTCATCTTCTTCTTCACAACTCCAAAGCTTTCTAGGTTTTCGATTAATGACGAAATATAGTGAGAAAATAAAATCTAAAGTGAGCCCACTTCCTATTTCATCATCCTATACACTTGCTTGGGTATTATAGGGTGTTCTCTTCACAAAGTTCTTGACCTAGTGAAGGGTTAACTTGAGTTTGAGTCTCCTCGACGTAGATCATCTTCGGCCTCGAAGACTACGAGCAAATCTGTTCATTTCTCCGATGGAATCCATACTAGAGTTTGGGAAATAGATGATCGCAGCGAAGGGACGTCAACACGGAGCTTTAGAAGGACCGGGTCTACAAAGGTTTTATTCTTGATCACTTCTTATGTAATGTTTGATTACATTATTATGTTACCCTAGTTTTCTAGTATGTATCCTTGGATGTTTGCTTAGCACCCACTTAAACTTTTGTTGTGGCATGCTTGATGCTTGCAAACCCTAGGCTAGGTGCTGAGGAAATACCAACATGGTATCAGAGCCTAACTAGAAACTTAGACGATATTAGATCAATACGAAACCGAAACAAATCCGTAATGCAATTTCTGCAACCCTGCAAATATGCTCTCTATTGTTTTTCCAAAGTTCTGTAAATTTTTTTCAAACAACTGCAGAGTAATGTATGTGATACCTATAGTGCACAGAACAAAAACGAGACCGTTTGCTCGGAATTCACCCGAGCACTCTCCCTAAAATTCTGAGGAGGCCGGCCCCTGAGGCTCCAAATCATGTCGATTTTGTTCTGTGCTCTGGTCAACTTATTTTGGGGTTTCAGGTATTGTTTGTTTAGTCCAAATTTTCATGTGATGAAAATTTTACTATAGGACTAAAATGGAGTATTTCGTAGTCGTATAATTTAACATTGTAATGGTAACCTAGGCTATGTTTAACAGTTCGAACAAACTTCAAACTGTTAGTTATATGTATGCCCTAGAGGCCATTACTATACATAGGATGTATATTGTAGTGGATGCTTAGACATATATAGGGATGACTTTCTTGCTCGATATGATAGTATGCTATCTGGTCACTCTTTACCTTAACATGTACATTGATTGTCTCTCTGTTACATGTTGGTAAATCCCTTCGGATGTGTACTTGACTACATGGACTATGATGCGAATCATACTAGTGGGGACATGGTAGTCCATAAGTACATCCTTCAAAGTCCCTAGTCGTGGGTGTATCGAGACGGGGCATCGATATACCAGAATAGACTAGCGTGTACCTTCTCGACCCATATAGATAGGCGATGGATGATCCCATATCCATTGGTGTTTGACATCAGAGATGATATACGGGTGCTCAGTGGAGACTGGGTACACTGGACGGACTCGCCGAGAACTCCCAGATGGTATTATACCTTACGTCAGATGGCAGTTCTCTGGTGACACTGGTGCAGGTTAGTCTGTAGACCCGAGATCGTCATAGAGTCTTGTGTGATTCCCACTGTGCTTTGATTTCCATCATACCACGTCCAAGAGGGCGTGTAAAAAGGTGGCTTTTGGGTACAGTCCCGAATCACATGGAGGCAATGAGCGATAGGAGGGGTTTCGTCTCTCCCGGTATAGGGAGTTGATGTTGCACTGTGCTCGATTGGCTATAACAGGAAGTCCTTGGCCAAGGCTGCTTTAGGGATTTACTGGTAAGTGTTACCAGTAGTTTCTCGACCCGTTATGAGCCTCATATCGACATGACTTATCGAGTTATTGGGGTCTGACGTTTGCCACCCCTAGACGAGATATGCGACATATCAGATGAACAGACCGGACTGTACGGTAGTGTTACTGGTTGGATTCACAGGAGTGTGAGCGGGCTTGCTCGTTGATCTTCTGATAGCTCAATACCCGGGTGGCCGTTACGTTTAGCAGACCGCTTGCGGCTTGTGGGTGTTTGATATGATCATCACCTGCTGCCGGCGTATTGACGAGTCTTTAGAGTCCTACACAGGGGTTTCCTGGCTCAAGTGAAACGAAATAGGAGCGCATATGAGATATGTGCGGGACCGAGAATAATAACAGTAAGTGATACTGTATTCTATTCTCGCGATTTGTATCATCGGTCGGGTATATGTAATATAGCCGGGTTACCGAATCAAGTGTTGATTCGATACATAAACTTGATATTAGTCGGTTATATGCGATATGACCGGATCGTTAAATCAAGTGTTGATTTAATGATTTAATGTATAATTATATATTTGATATATTACTTTATATTAACTAGTATTGGTTCACTTAATATTGATTTTCTCACTTGAATGTGCACATTGTTTATATGTGATATATGCAAGTGTACATGTTTGTATCATGCTTGATGATACAAACAAGTTGTGTGTATGAGACTTGAACCAAATCAAGGTTAGATTAGGGTTTACTATTTTCCTAAGCATTTAACAAAAGAGTGTGACTTTGGTCAAAGTTATCAAGCTTCATGAAGCTTGATAAACATTGACAAAGTCAACTCTTTTGTCATATGTTTAAAGATATTAGTTAACCCAACCTTTAACCTAATGGTTTGGTTAAATCTCTACATGAGTTAAGCATAAGGGCTTAACTCAACTATGGTGCCATGATTAAAAGGATAAGTATTGATATTATTCTTTTAAATGATATGCTCCTATTCTTCTTCTTCATCTTCATCAAGCTCACAAAAGCTTGAGAGCTCCAATGGTGCCATGGTAAAAAGAGTGAGAAATCCAATTCTAAAGTGAACCCACTTCCTATTTCTTCATCCTCTACCACTTACCATGTAGTATAGGGTGTTCTCTTCACAAAGTTTTTGACCAAGTGAAGGAATAGCTTGAGTTTGAGTCTCCCCGACGTAGATCACCTTCGGCCTCGAAGTCAATGACCTAGCCTGATCATTTCTCCGACGAAACCATCGCTAGAGTCCAGGATCTGATGATCACAGCGGAGGGACGTCAACACGGAGCTAAAGAAATGGTGGAGCGGATCTACAAAGGTTGTAGTCCTTTTCACTTAGCAATAAAGTTGTTTGCTTGCTTGCTTTTCGCCTTTACTTCTAGTTAACGATCTATATTAGGGTTCCTCGGCACATAAAAATTTGAATTTGGTATGGTTGATGCCTTATAGAACCTCTTGAGTGTGCCTAGTAACCCTATACAAACATCACCCCATGACCCCCTCTGAAATTTTCCAAGAGTTGGAATTTTCTTATGTTAAGTGTATTCAATGGTCGTGCAAGTAACTCTATGGACGCTCTAGAAGAAAAAAAATCTTAACTCGATTCTATGCCCAAGGAACCGCGATCGAACTCTAGGATTTGCCGTAGTTCCGCGGTGTCATAGGTGAGGCGTTGGTTTGACCCTTCTATGGCTGGACCATAGCTACTATGACACGTTTTGGATATTTTAACTTCATTCAAGTGTTGAGCTCATTGGGAGATGTGGGTGTTGCTTGATTCGGTTGAAATGTTTAACATAGTCTAGTATATTGTATTGTGATACAATAATTGGAATCTACAATATTTGAATTTTATAAAACTAGCAATTTAGTCTTATTTGATCGGTTGCCACGGGATTTTGATGCGATCAAAAATCCATCGCAATCACGTTGTGTATGCGGATACTCGCGGGGTAACATTACTTGATAGCCACGCCCCATATCCCCGACCAAGTGGCTGTAGGAGAACCCCGTCTTCAAAAGCATCCATTCAGGTGCTCACGGCAGCGGTGTTCCGTCTAAGTGCACTTCGTCGTCGGTATCGGGGAGTGCGGCCGTCTACTAATGTTTCCGACGAGCATTCGATCGGAATGTCGGGAATCTTAATGAATTGCCTCACTAGTTATTGGAAAGTGTTTTCAATATCGAGACTAAAATGTGGGGTTTATAATTGTTAGGCATGCGATGTCTAAGGAATTCATAATGTTAGGCATGAAATCCGCAATATGTGATATTACGGGTTTATGATGTCTAAAGTGGTTGTGGATTCCAACTGTTGTAGTTTTCACTTTCTTTTCTGCGACCGTAAGTGTAATAAATGGGGTATCGCCGGTTTCGTTGTTATACGTCAACGACAATTGGGATACGCATATTTACTTACGTTGATGACATGCGATGTTATGTGTTGCTGTGATATGTTATATTGGATCGTCGTGTTTGAATAACCGGGTTTTTTTTTTATGTGAGATGAGAGTTTTTTCATTTTCATTCATGTAAAAACTTGTATATAATATTCTTTTATTGGGGAACTTCCGGGTTGAGGAAGATGTCGCCGTTGATGTATATTATTTACTTTTCCGCATTAGGATAGACCCAAGGAGGGGAGCACAAGTAACCGGGTTCTAGAGTCCAGTGGGAGACCATCTCGAGGCATCGAGTCCGGGTCTCCTAACTCTAGAATTGGCAGGGTTGCTTGCCGCTCTCGTAGTGGTCTAGGAATGTGGGTTTGGCTATTCATCATGACCGTGGAATCCATTTTTATACAGGCTCAAAATAAAACACGGACATCCTAGTTTATCCAATATTTCATATGTTGTTTTCTGCTGTGATATCTGTGATGTGATCATTTGATATGTTGAGATAGATACTGTATAGTATATATGATATATTATATAGACATTGTTTATATTTTACACCCGCGCTAGCCCTGCCCTGCTTTGCCGTTAGTTACCTAACCTAACGGTGCATGACGGGACATCGAGGAGAATGCGGATGGCATAAGCGTACGTTGTATTTATCTGTGATGTTTAGGTAACTTAAATGATGGGACATTCATTAATGAGACTAATGAAAGAAAATAAACCTAATGATGTTGTGGAATCGAATTTTCAAAATAGGTAGCTCCAGTTGTTGCTTTACATAGCGGTATTCCTTGCAGAATATCCAGCACCTTATTCGATAAGGAAAGAGCCGAGACCCCTTCACCGGGAGTGACCTTTTTAGCAATAACTGGCAGATACTACAACCCTCGGTTTGTCTTTTGATTGCTTTTCTAGTTCTTGCTTTGCATAGTGGTATTGTGAATATCCTGCACCTCATTCGATGAGGAAAGAGCCGAGATCCCTTCATCGGGAGTGACCTCTTTAGCGAAACTAGCAAAACCCTCAAAAACACTCCATTTAAAACCATTTGATTCTACAACAATATCAAGTTCAAAGCGTTAAAGGTTTTCTTAAAAACCAGCCGCAACCCTCCGTCATTTTAGGAAGTAGAGTACTTAGTATCCGTGCTGTGTTTGTTGACTATAGTTAAGGTACAATGTACGGTAGCTAAGTGATGTCTTCCTACATAGCATATGATGCGATTAGTTAGGACAGTCATGTGACTTTGTTGACCATAGTTAAGGGTCATGTGGGTGGGTCTAATTAATCACGAAATGACTGGTAGAACTTGACTAGTGCTTATGATTTGTTGACCATAGTTAAGGTCATAAGTCACTAGGGCTAAAAACCATTATCGGGAGTTTCAAGTGTTGAAATTTGCAATGAGATTGCATACCTTCTATGAGATAGTTGCATCCTGATACCCATTGCGAGTAATTGTTACTCCTGGGAGAGTTTTGCACTTTAAAATTAGCCGATCAAGTAGGTGTCTAGAAAGGTGTCAACGGGGTTACGCCCCTGAGAAAACGAGGTTTATTTTAATTAGGTCCGTGCGAAAACACGGGGAACCTCCCTCAAAGTACCGGCACTGGCCTAGCTGAAATATTGGCGAACTTGTAAGGTGTAATTAATCGCGGCTAGTCTTTCCTTTTAAGGTTTGAAGGAAGATTTGATAAAAACAGTGGGAGCCATCCTGATTAGATAAAATATATAACCAATCTAATCTTGCAAGAGCGCACGCAGAGTGTTTTCTTCTCTCTCTCTCTCTCCAGGTAGCGACCATGTCATGCCTTAATCAAGATAATAACATGGATGTATTGACCGAACCCACTTATTATACTGAGCTGGGGAACGTTGGTCCCGCTCCATCTTATAATTGTTATAAGACCGAGCAGGAAATAGGGGAATACCAGGATTCCCATGCCGCCCAAATGAAGAAAGTGCATGTTGATGCATCTTCTTCGGGTGTATTCGTTACAGAGAACTGTTTCTCAGTATCCTCTACGTCCTGGGTATTAGATACCGGATCAGGATCCCACATATGTAATTTGTTACATGGGTTACAAAGGTAGAGAACTGGGAGTGGGTGATATGTCTCTAAGTATAGAGAATGGTGCAATTGTTGCAGCCAAATCAGTTGGCAAATATCACCTTGTATTTCCAAATACATTCATTCAGAATGAATGTTTTTAGATGCCGAACCTGATATGCAACATTATATCAGTCTCTTTATTTACTAAAGAAAGGATATAATTTTGTATTGTTGGATAATGTTTTGAACATTTTCTATATCAAGACTTGATCGGATCAGGCACGTTATTTAATGGCATATAGTTCTAAATCAAACCACGGTTCTTAACATAAAGAACACACACAAGAGAAAGAGTTCAGAAATGAATGAATCCTTCTTATGGCATTGTAGACTAGGTCATATCAATACGACCCGACTAGCTAAGTTACATTAAGATGCATGTTTAAATCAGTTTGAATTTACATCTTGTGAAACTTGCCAGTCATGTCACAAAGATAAGATGACCATAGCTCCGTTTACTTGAAACAAAGAAAGGGTTAGTGAACTCTTGGGACCGATACATGATGATAGATGTGGTCCC
This sequence comes from Agapanthus africanus, assembly GCA_030015575.1. Classification (NCBI taxonomy): domain Eukaryota; kingdom Viridiplantae; phylum Streptophyta; class Magnoliopsida; order Asparagales; family Amaryllidaceae; genus Agapanthus; species Agapanthus africanus. Next base: position 383,258,034 of record CM057345.1, on the reverse strand, counting down.
TTGTCTACACATGCCAGGACTGGTTCTTTGTACTTCATTATATTCACTAATGATCTCTCAGGATTCGGACATGTGTTCCTGTTGAAACACAAGCATGAAACTTCTGAGAAATTCAATGAATATAAATCCAAAGTACAGAACCAAGACGGGTAAAAGTATTATGTCTTTTGATGTGATCAAGGAGGAGAATACTTGAGCATGGAGATCCTGGACCATTCTAATGGAGAATGAGATTCTCTCTCAGCATTACTCCTCCGTATACACGACAGTACAACGGTGTATCGGGGCAAAGAAATCGCACCTATTCGATATGGTGCGCTTTATGATGAGTACTACTGAGTATCCTATTTCCTTTTAGGAGTTATGCACTTGAGAAGCTGCATACCTATTGAATTGGGTTCCAGTCAAATCAGTGCCTACCACTCCATATATGATATGGTATGGGAAGAGCCCATGTCTTAAGCGAGTTAAGATTTGGGGTTGTCCGGCCAATGTCTAAAAGCAAAATCCGGACAAGCTCGAGGCAAGGTCAGTTCTGTAGATGTTTGTTGAATATCTCAAGCATTCGCAAGGGAATATCTTAAACTGCAGCTGATGTTTTGGTAGAACCAAAGGATTCAATAGTTCCCGATGAACCTCAGCCTCTCTTTCGATCTGGTAGGGTTCCTCATCCGCCCGAGACATACTTCGGTTTCTCGATGACAGTGGGAGCGGGATTGCATCATGAGATGATGACCCAACTAGTTTCGAGCAGGCCATCAGGAGTAGGGACTCTGTAAGAATGGCTGGATGCTAAGAGATCTGAGGTGGAATCTATGTACACCAATAAAATATAGACTTTGGTTGCTATATCTGAAGGGTTAAATCCCCATCAGGAGCAAGTATATCTTGAGAAGATTACTTGGTGTACATGGAAAAGTTGAGACTTTCAAAGCTAAGGCTTTTTGTAAAAGGTTCTCGTCATCGACCAAGTGTGAATAATGATGAAACCTTTTCTAGTGCCTATGCTTAAGTCCATCCGGATCCTACTTGCCATTGCTACATACCATGACTACGATATCTGGCGGTTGGGTGTCATGACTGCTTTTCTAAATGGTGATTTAGAAGTGAGCGTCTATAAGTACATAGCCAGAGGGCTTCATAGAGAGCGGGAGCAGCGAAAAAGTGTGCAAGTTGCTTTATGGGTTAAAGCAGGTATCACGGAGTTGGAACATCTGTTTTGATGTGGTAGTCAAAGAGTTTGACTTCATCAAAAGGGTAGATGAACCTTGTATATACAAAAAGGGCAGTAGAGAGTATGGTGGTGTTCCTCGTATTGTACGTGGAAGACATACTCTAGATAGGAAAGGAGTTTCCTATGCTATACTCGGTCAATCTCCTCTTATCATAAGGATTCTCCATATAAGATCAAGGTGATACCTCCTGAATCCTATACTGACTGAGGCCTTTCCTGCGAGGTTAGGAGAGTAGACTCAGAGGTTAACACGGCGGATCCACTCACTGAGGCCTTTCTTGCGAGAGGCTTTTATAGGACGTTGGGTATGCTATACTGCAACAACTGGCCTTAGTGTAAGTGGGAGATTGCTAGTTGTATGTATACCCTAGAGGTCATTATTGTACATGAGATGTATATCATAGTGGATGTTGGGACATATATAGGGAGGACTTTCCTGCTCAACATGATAGTATGCTATCTGATTGCTCTTTTTCTTAACATATATACCTACTGTCTCTTTGTTACATGTTGATAAAGCCCTTAGGATGTGTACTTGACTTTCAGGATTATGATGTAGATCATACTAGTGGGGCATGGGTAGTCCATCAGTTCATCCTTCAATGTTCCTAGTCGTGGGAATATCGAGACGGGGCATCGATATTCCAGAGTAGACTAGCGTATATCTTCTCGACCCATGTGATGGGCGATGGATGATCCCATATCCATTGGTGTTAGACATCACAGATGGTATATGGATGCTCAGTGGAGACTTGGTATACTGAACGGACTCGCCGAGAACTCCTAGATGGTATTATACCTCACGTCAGATAGTAGTTCTCTGGTGACACTGGTACAGGTTAGTCTGTCGACCCGAGATCGTCATAGAGTCTTATGTGTCTCCCACTGTACTTTGACTTCCACCCTATCATGGCTCTACCGAGTCGTACAAACAGGTAGTTTTTGGGTACAGTCCCGAGTCACATGGAGGTAATGAGCGATAGGAGGGGATTCGTCTCTCCCGGTATTGGGGGTTGATGTTGCGCTATGCTCGATTGGTCATAACTGAAATCCCTGGCCAGGGTAGATGTGATTTACTGGTAAGTGTTATCAGTAGTTTCACGCTCGTTATGGACCTTACATTGGCATGACTTATCAAGCTACTGGGGTCTGACGTTTACCACCCCAGGTGAGGTATGCGACATATCAGACGAACAGACCGGACTGTACGGTAGTGTTACCGATTGGATTCGAAGGAGTGTGAGCATGCTTACTTGTTGATCTTCTGATCGCTCAATACCTGGGTGACCGTTACGTTTAGCAGACCGCTTGCGGCTTGTGGGTGACTGATATGATCACCACCTACTGCTGGCGTATTGACGAGTCTTTAGAGTCATACACAGAGGTTTCCTGGCTCAGGCGAAACGGAGTAGGAGCACATATGAGATATGTGCAGGACCGAGATTAATGTGCATATGTGATACCGTATTCTATTCTCGCGATTTGTATCATCGGTCGGTTATATGCGATATAGCCGGGTTATCGAATCAAGTGTTGATTCGATAGTTTGATACACATGATATTAGTTGGTTATATGTAATATGACCGAATCATTAAATCAAGTGTTGATTTAATGATTTAATGTATAATTATATATATTTGATATATTATTTTACATTAACTAGTAGTGGTTCACTTAAGATTGTTTTCTCAATTGATGTACACAAAGTGTATATGTGATATATAATTGTGTACATGTTTGTATCATGCTTGATGATACATGCAAACTTGGGTGTGTGTAAGACTTACACCATGCTTATTTATAATTGTGAGGGTTTTATTTATTTTAAGTAATTCAAAATGGTAGCAATTTTTGTCATGGCTTAAAGCTTCATGAAGCTTGGATAACCATTGACAAAGTCCACACATTTTGTTTAACTTAAGATATTTTTAAACCAAACCATTAGACTTAAACCATGGTTATGTCTCTACAATGGTTAGTGCATGATACTAACTCATCCATGGTTGCATAATTCACATGATTATTCTTTGGTTATTCTCATCTTCATCTTCTTCTTCACAACTCCAAAGCTTTCTAGGTTTTGGATTAATGAAGAAATATAGTGAGAAAATAAAATCTAAAGTCTGCCCACTTCCTATTTCATCATTCTATACACTTTCTTGGGTATTATAGGGTGTTCTCTTTACAAAGTTCTTAACCTAGTGAAGGGGTAACTTGAGTTTGAGTCTCCTCGACGTAGATCATCTTCGGCCTTGAAGACTACGAGAAAATCTGTTCATTTCTCCGAAAGAATCCATACTAGAGTTTGGGAAATAGATTGCAGCGAAGGGACGTCAACACGGAGCTTTAGAAGTGAAGGACCGGGTCTACAAAGGTTTTATTATTGATCACTTCTTATGTAATGTTTGATTACATTATTATGTTACCTTAGTTTTCTAGTATGTATCCTTGGATGTTTGTTTAGCACCCCCTTAAACTTTTGTTGTGGTATGCTTGATACTTGCAAACCCTAGGCTAGGTGCTGAAGAAATACCAACAAATCCGAACGCAACCGGTCATGGTTAGGAATCACCGATACCTTGATAGGGTAGGGTGCCTAACGAAGCGCTTGCGTATGGTTTGGACGGAGTTTAATGGAAAAGATCGGGAAAAGGAAATGAGAAAGGAAATCTTAACTTACAATATCGGTTTCTTTCCTAACAACAACATATTCACAACCATCAAAACAATAAACAAAAAGGAGCAAAGAAAAGATAAACAAAGAAAAGAAAAGAGCGTTGCAAGAAAGTAAATGACATGGTAATTAAAGAACAAGTAAGTAAAGGGCAATAATTAAAATGCAAGTGAGTAAATAGCATGGAAATAAAATTGCAAGAAAGTAAAAGAGAATACTAAGAACCTAAGTGCAAAAAGAGAGCTTTATTATGTCCAAGTGATGCAACCTTGAGATTAATAACCAAATCTTAAACTTGCAAGCTCAATGAAGAGGTTGCAAGATCAAGAGAAAGCAAGGAGCTCAAGGGAAACTAACTATGTACAAGAAAGAAAACAAAAGAGAAAAAAAATGTATACAAAGTATTGGATAATGTTAAGAAACCTTGGACCCCCTCTCCCTTGCTCACTGGTCTGTATTTATAGGCTCGAAATAAGATTAAGCAAGTAATAAAAATAAGATAACGTGGCAGCAAGGGAGGGAGGGAAGAAAAATGGGGCCCATTGGGTCAAGGGGGCCGGCGAGCTCGGACTTATTGGGCAAGTGGCCGGTCCAAAACCGAGCAAGTGGGCTCGTGTTTGTGCTGTGGTCTTTTGTTCTCTTGACAAGTCCACTGGTGCTGCTTGTTTTGTCTCTATGAATTTGGTCTGCACTTAGGGATTTGGAGGGAAACTTGATGCTATACATCACATCATATCCTTTTGCATTAACTCATACACCACTTATCATGCCCACTTGTGCCTAGCATCATAGCAGCCCCCACCATGGTCCATGCCAAAGAGTTGTGTGTACATTTGCATTGTGTTAGACCAAAATTGTGTGCACACATTTATTTGCTAACGAACTCTTTGGGTATCGGTCGGTTTCCAATTCCGGTTGCAGTGTCGGCTCACAAATGTTATATCCGTGATTTTGAGTGTATTTCCAGTATTTTGTCATGAATACTTGCAATCTGTAATTACTGAGCAGACACTGTTTAATAGTACCGATAAATAACAAAACAGATAATGAATGAGTGGTATTGAAATGCAGTTTTCTATATGAACAACACCTTACCTTATCCTCAACTGATAAAGATAAATGTTTACAACACAATTTTCAAAATGTATAACCCACTTTATAAAAATAAAGGTACATATATTTCATTTTAAAATCTGGTGCATAATAACGGCTATTCGAAACCAAATGTTTGCCGTCAGGCAAAAGCCAGGCGATTTAATCCAATATCACCAAGTACAACGAATTCCGATATTGAGGATCAAATTGCCCATTTCCCAATATTCTACTCCTACTCATCATTTGTAACACCGCACAGATGTGAGACCCAAACCTGGTAAATACATACCCTGGAGTCAGAATTGATTGGGAAAACAGTTCTCTTTTACATGTACACAGAAAAACTGAAACATGAAAATGTTTCATAGGAGATGGTCAGGTATTCGTAGTAATGCCTTTTCCATTATCCATACTCAAGACAGCAGTTGCAATTTTCTTTGCCCTCACTTCAATCCCTTTATATGTCTCTACATCTTACCTTCTGCACATCGTCCCTGCGCTAACTGGTTTTCTTCCTTCCCTACCTTTCGGCACCAGCTTAAGGTTCGGAAGAAGACTATCCAATAAGCATAACAGGTGTACTCTGCTAATCAAGGAGCTCTCGCAACCTGAGAGAAGGTAAAGGGAAGAGACAACCGAATAATCCTATTCAATTTCTTCAGAACCTGTGACCATTCTCAACTGAAGTAACTTCTTCGAGTTTGTATGTAACTATACGATAGCCGTTCCAAGCAATATGGATCATCATAGTAGTGATATGACGTGTTCTGAAGAAATGCAAAGGGTAAAGCAGGAGTGGCAGTGATACATACGACTTTGTTGCGGATCAAGACAAGCCAAAACCAAAGGGTGTAAGAAGGTTCGATCAAATTGGTTCATGAGTTTTCAAGGCAAGTCATGGGTCGCTGTACCAGAGAGAGAGAAAAAAAACACTCAGCGTGCACTCTATCAAGATCAGATTGGTTATCACCTTATCTGATCAGGATGGCTCCCACTGTATCCTCGAATCCTCCTTCAAACCCTAAAAGGAGAACTAGTCGGGATCATTTACACTTTACAACTTGAAACCCTAAAGTGAAAAATCTCCCGAGGAGTAATACATACTTATTAGTAGGAATCGGGACCCAACTATCATCATGTGATAACCTGATGGAATCCACTCAAGTCACCACACTTCAGAAGGTATGCGCATGCCTGGCAAGTTTCCCGTATGTTTGAAACTCCCGATATGGTTTTTGCCCCTAGGACCCAAGTGACCTTGACACAGTCAACATATTAAAGGGTCCTAGTCAAGTTCAACCCGTCATTATCTTGATTGCATTAAACCCACCCGTATAATACCCTTGACACAGTCAAAATGGTTACACGGCTGTCCTAACCAATCCACATATCCATGCGACAGAAAAGCATTACAGAGCTACCGTACACTACGCCTTAACACAATCAACATATGTAGCACGAATACTAAGTAATACTAATCTAAAATGACGGAGGGCTACAACTGGTTTTTGGCGAAAAACCTTTAACGTAATGAACATGATATCGTTGAAGGAACTCGAGTGGTTTTGAAATAGAGTGGTTTAAGCTCCGCGTTTTAAAACTAGTAACATAAACTTTTGCTTAAGAGCGAACTCCCTATGAAGGGATCAAGGCCCTTCCCTCATAGAATGAGGTGCGGGATATTCCTAACCGAATTAATCTATGCAAACCAAAAGAATATGACTGTGAGTTTTGAAGAAAACCGAGTAGTTTTAAAATTGGTTCCAACAACATCATTTAGGTTTATTTTTCCTTTGCATTATATCGATAATGCGTTCCCATCATTTTATGTTTCCAAGCCACAAAAGAAACAACCAAAATAAGATGCTTTTTATATATCATCAACATTCGCCACGGGGCTCCGTCATGCACCGTTAGGTTACTTAACTAACGGCAAAGCGGGGGCTGGATTGGTGTGGATGCAAAACAGATAGAACCATCTATTTAATATATATAATATATATATCAACTTCGCTGGCAGATAATAATCATCACAGCAGAAAAAATCATCACAAGCATGCGAAATAAAAATATGGAATAGCGGATAATCTAGGAACCTCGCGTTTCATTTGAGCCATAAATGAAACACGACGTTCCCCGGTGGTATGAATAGCCAGTGCAATGAAGATCCTAGACCCCTACGAGTGCGGCAAGTTACCCGCCAATCTCCGAAGTGAGGCAACCTCAATTAACAAAGTGAGTGGGCCACCCAGCATTTCACGGAATCCGGTAAGTTGAGCACCCCTCCGTGGGTCAACCTATACCTCTACGAGTGCGGCGAATATCCCGCCAATTCTAGAGTAAGATCCCCGGTTTCAACTCCATGAGATGCGGGCCCGTTGCCCTCTAGAATCCGGCTATTAAAGCACTCCTCCGCGGGGTAATTCTAATACATAAAAGAAAATATATATGCAACGGCGACATCGACCTCAACCCAGTCGTGCCCCAATAAAAGAATATACAAAATGGCAGTGACGGCAGTCCACATGTCGGATGCTCGCCCTGCAAAAAACAATATACAAATGAATCTTAACTGTACATCTAACATTGCACATATGGCTATCCATCGCGATAATCCGCACAAACCATAACCAGATATATATATAACCGCAGAAGCAAGCAACACCAGAAAGTGTGCAACCCCGTCTAAATGAACATATAGCAATTAGACGACGTTAAGCAACACATATACACATCACAGATGCCGACGATGCAAAAGTTTCGAGTTTTTAAAACTCCCGAGTTGTCCCAAAGCTAAGATGACACAAAGTGAAATTTGGACAAATCAAACAACACCAAAAATACCAATTTACAAAACCCAGCACACACCATGAAAACGAGCTCTAAAGTGAACAGTAACAAATGTGGGGCCGGCCAAAATGAGATTCTCGTCGGGCCAATTTTGGTGAAATGTTCTCATTTTCATTGTGTGTCTCTTTCTAGTCTAGAGTAAGCTTCTACACTTGTTTAAAAAAATTTTAGAGACCAAAAAAATTTCGACAGAAACTGGGTTTTCGAAATCGGTGTTTTCGGTTTTGAAACTTAATCATCGTCAAACACTAGTTTATGGTGTTTGGGTGGCTCTGATACCATGTTGGGATCCGGCGCCCACACCGCGGAGGCCGCGGGCGAGGCGGAAGCGCAAAAAAAAACTTTTTTTTGCAGGCACTGGACGTCCAAATCCGAGGATACGAACCAAACATCCTAAACTAGAATGCTAAAACATGCAAGGTTGAGAAATACAACCTTTGTCGCGTGTCCACCCAATTGTGGAAGACCCCTCTAAGCTCGTAGCCACCGGGAACGTGCTTGAGCATCGACCATCCTTGCCGAAGATGATCCACCTAAGGGAACGTGGAGGAGGCTCTAACCGACGGTCCAAAGTTGCTAGGTTTGGATGGCCGGTGATGGAGGAATACTCACTATATTTTTCTCTCTAGAATCTTGCTCTAAAATGGAAGCAAGAAGAAGAAAGAGATGGAGAAGATGAAGCATGAGCCATGGAGGAGATGAAGGAAATCTCATCAAGTCTCATAGAAAAAAGAATGGCTACTAAAATCAACCATGATCAATCGTGCAACCAAATGAATTTTCCAATATAAAATTCCAAGCCATACCTTTCTACATGCATGCACCATGCTTCAAAACTTTCCATTTTCCACCCCATCACCTTATTTGTTTTTCTAAAAAGAAAAACAAATATGAGGTGTTCATCTTCTAGAAGCATTCTCGTAAAAATACGGAATACTTCACATAGTATATGTATCGCTACACATACGTGTATCTGTATAAAAATACGGATAGCACCAAAAAGCGAAAATGAATAGCGAACAATAATACTGAAATTGTTTGTGTATATGCCCTAGGGGCCATTATTGTATCATATTGGCTTGTATATTACTTAATGGAAGCTTGGGATATTCACAGTTATATTAACAGTCTTGCTAGACATGGTAGTATGCTACTTGGTTTATGTCTATCTTAATATGTGTCTATGTTAGCATAACGAGAATACATATTGATAGAGCCCTTAGGATCTTGCTTGACTACCAGCATTGTGATGGCAGTCACACTAGTGGGGGCTGGGTAGTCTACAAGCACATCCTTTTTTCAGGTCCCTAGTCGTAGAATTATCGAGACAGGGAATTGATAGTCCGGAGTAAACTAGTGTGTGCGCTTCTCATTCCAGTTGGGGAGATGGTCTGTCCCATAGCCATCAGTACGTTGTACTGGAGATAGTATACACGTGCTCGTTGGGTTACGGGTACACCGGATAGGACTCGTAGGGAACTGTTGGTTGGTATTATACCCGTCGTCAGTTAACAGTTCCCAGGTGACATGAGTACAGCATAGTTCGCAGACTTGACACTGTTGCTTCGCCTCGGGTGTGTTCCCACTTTTCTTAGATTGCTACCCTACCACGGCTCAAAGGAGTCGTGCAAACAGGTAGAAGTTGGGTGCAGTCCCGAAGCACTTAGAGGCAGTGGCGGTTAGATAGGATTCGTCTCTCCCGGTATTGGGAGTTGATATCGTGTTGTGTTTGGAGAGCCATTACGCAAAGTTCCTGGCCAGGGCAAGCGAGATTTACTGGTAGGATTTCCAGTAGCTTCTCAAGGTGTAATGGGCTTCACTCCGACAAGACTTATACCGCTTTTAGGGGACTGACGCTTGCAGCCCCCTAGGCCTGATATGCGATAGTCCTAGACGAACAGACCGGACTGTATGGAGATTGTCACATCAGGCTCAGTAGGAGTTCGGATGGGTTTCCTCATCGGCCTTCTTATCGACATCTACCTGGGGACCGTTACGTACAGCTAGTGCCACTTGTGGTCTGTGGTTAAACCCACTGCCAGCGTAGTAGTCGAGTCTTTAGAGTCCCACCTAGAGAGTTTCCCTGCTTCAGGTGAAACGATATAGAGGTCGTATGGTTTTACGACAGGGTTCGGACACATACGTGTTTTTACGCACGTACGATGTTCGGACAGTTTATACTAGCAGGCTTTGGTTTAAGCCAGATTCTACTATTGGATTATTGGATTTATACAGTCTCAGTATTTCCGTGTTTTCACGGATGGGAGGGGCATTCTCGTAAATACTCGAGAAGCTTCTAGAAGGTTGATGAGGTGGAGAGCTTAGGTGTTATATGCATTAAATGGTTTTGTGACTCATGGAGATGATTCATCAAGTGAGTTAATGAAGCATTAATGGTTTTAATGACTCATTAGATGATTCATTATGTATTAAATGAAGCATGAAGATATTTGTGCAAAGATATTTTTGTATAAGATATTTTATGCTTCATATATATACACAAATGAGTTAATTTCCAAATGATAATTATTCTCACATTCTCTCTCCTCAAGCTCTCTCTCTTCAACCCTAACCCTAACCTCTCATGTGTTGAGATCCAAGAGTTAGCAAGACTAATAGATCCCTAATCCTCTTATATATCCTCTAGGTTGCTTTGATTAGCACTAATAGCCACTTAGTTACCTCAAGTGTGAGGTTAAAGCTTGGAGAAGTAGCTCTCGGGTGGATCTTCTATCACATTGAGAAGGCGGACGAGGAGGTGGTCTACGAGAACAAGAAAGACTTGATTCATTAGGTATAATCATCTTTCATAGTAGCTAAAAACTGCTATGTTGTTGTTAGTTAGGGTTTGGCAAAGATCCGTAAAGTTAGTCGATGTTAGTTTAAACAAAATGATTGTTTTACCTATTCCGCCTCCCCGCATCATGTGGGGTGTCTAACGTCGAATTACAGAAATATATGTATTAAAATACATATATAAATTATTAAATCAAAACCTGATTTAATAATCCGGCTTAATTCTAAGCCGGCTAGTATTATCAACCATCCGATTAAAGTCCATGTACTGCATACACATATTTAATTGGACCCCTGCACGTACTACCATACGGCTCCTCCATCTGTCGCCTGAATCGGGAATAACCCTCTATGTGGGAATCTAAAGACTTGACAATACTCTGGTAGTGGGTTTAACCACAAGCACGTCAGCGGCACTAGCTTTACGTAACTGCTACCCAGGTACTTGTTGAAAGGGGGGTCGACAATCAAGTACGTCCTTACCCTACTAATCCTAAATGTGACAATCTCCGTACAGTCCGGTCTCTTCGTCAAAGAGTATCGCATATCGGATCTAGTGGGTGGATAACGTCAGACCCCTCCTAACTCGATAAGTCGTGTCTGAGTCTATCTCATCACCAACTAAGATACTGCTGATCAACTATCAGTAAATCTCCCCTACCATGGCCACTAATTTCCGGTGATAGCCAACTGAACACAGTGCGACATCGACTCTTAATACCAGGAGAGACGAATCCCTGACAGTCGACCACTGCCTCCATGTGGCTCGGGACTGTACCCAACTAAAACCTGTTTGCACGACTCTTTTGAGCCGTGGTAGGGTAGTAATCAAAGTACAATAGGAACTCACACGAGACAAATGACGACTTTAGGTCGAAGGACTAACCTGTACTCATGCCACCTGAGAACTTCCATCTGACGATAGGTATAATACCATCTAGAAGTTCTCGGCGAGTCCGTCCAGTGTACTCACCTCCAGTGATCACCTGTATACTATCTTAGGTGACACAACACCAATGGCTTGTGAGACCGGCCACCACCCCTCGTCGGGGTCTCGAAGCGTATACACTAGTCTACTCCGGAATATCGATGCCCAGTCTCGATACTCCCACGACAAGGGACATTTAAGGATGTGCTTATAGACCACCCAGCTCTCACGTATATGATCGCCATCACAATGCTGGTAGTCAAGCAAGAATCCTATGGGCTCTATCAACATATAATAATGATCTGCAATACCACATAATGCATATACATGATGATAAAGACAAACCATATAGCATACTATCATTTTGAGTAAGACTATCCTACCCGTATAGGTCCTCCCTCAATCATCACAATCATATGCCTATGATTACAATAATTGACTTGAGGGCACTATATCCAACAATCTCCCACTTGCACTTAAGGCTAATTATTGCGGTATCGTGTAGCCACAGCTCGTGTGCTACCGAATACCCAACTTCTCTACTAATCAGTTTCTCAAATCTCGCTTTGAGAAACATCCGTGTTCAAGAAATAGCCTCAGTGAGTGGATCCGCTATAATGTTTTAACTTTTTCTCTCTATGTCTCAACTTTGCAGAGATCAACAATCTCCCAACCTGAGCGATACCCCGCCCTAAGAATTTTTCTGGATACCTGATGGGACCAAGTTCATCAATGAACAACTCCTATCCAACAAACTTCTTGGGTTGTATCCTCTGTTGAGTCATGACTAGCATCCTGCACCATGATTACCTCAGTATCTCTATTGGAACACTATCCAAAATACTGATCCTCAGAAGAGGATAAACTCATAACTCTGACAGCATCTCTTTCAACCAGGTCACCTTGGAAGCCATAACCGATAACCGCCTCCCGGAGGAGGCTGCCGTTACCAAATACCAAGAACATCCTCTTATGTTCTTTATTGCTTCCTTTTGTTTCTCGAGGATTGGATTAATATATGCTTGTTACAACTAGTGCAAAAACAATATCTGGTGTTGTACAAGACTTTGCATGATTGACTCAATTATGTAAACAAATGATATGTCATTCATGCCAGTCCCTCTCTTCATCAGTCTAAAAGACATCCCTTTGAGAGAGGGTGACTCCATCACCTGCGGGTACACCACCATGGTAGGAGTCGTCCATTCTAAAATAATTTTAGAATGCTGTCTAAGTATCTGATTGGGGAACTCCCAAATCTAGATCTAAAACCATAGATCTAGTCATCAGAGCTCTTGATATACTATCCATATTCAACGTGGAGAAAACACTGTGTGACAACCGAAAATCTGACTGATTGTAGTATAGGAACATCACTTCCTATCTGGAGTATGTCATCTAAAATATGGACAGTACTCCTTACATCCTTCTTACTAGGTTCACCTTTGTTTTGACGAAGTTAATCACCTTGACTGTCATATCAAAATAGATGATCCGTCTCCGCTATCCTTACTTTAGTCTATGAATAGACATAAGCATCTTGCACACCTTCCACTGCTCCCACTGACTATGATAACTCTTTGGCAGAGTTACATACACGTGCACTTCCAAAATCCTATTTGGAAAGACGTTATATTCACCCACTTGCCAGATATCATAGCCATGAACTGCATTAGCGCCAAAACATATCCATATGGACTTCAGCATAGACACTGATGGAAAAGTCACATCACAATCCACAACGGGTATTTGATGAAAACTCTTTACAACAAGTCTAGCCATATTAGGTAAGCACCTTTCCACTTGCATAGATCTCGAAAGATCTATTTGATCCTAATGGGTTTTACCCCTTCAGGAGCACCCAGCAAAGTCCAAAATCCATGATTTGCTGAAGTGTGTGGAGTCCATCTTGGGTATGAAATACCTGGTCATCTGGAAGTTACCACTTCCTATGACCTGCTGATAACAAGTAGGGGAATAGCAGTGTCAAGTCATATCCATATGGACTTCAGCATAGTACTTTTCCCCCTGCACAGATATCGAAAGATCTACCTGCTCCTAATAGGTTTTACCCCTTAAGGAGCACCCAGCAAAATCGAAAATCCATAATTTTCTGAAGTGCGTGGAGTCCATCTTGAATATGAAGTATCTAGTCACCTAGAAGTTTCCACTTCCTATGACCTACTGATAACTAGTAGGATCATCATCTCCATGATGCTGACCTCCCTGTCATCGTCTATGAGAAAACCGAAGCATCTCTCTGGTGTCTAAGGTTACCTACTAAAATCTGCGGAGTGGCTAACAGTTTGTCAAGTCCAATTGAATTCTTAGGTTCTACTAAATTTTCGGTAACTGTTTGTGGACCTGGAAGAACTTCCAGTTCTACCATACTTCCACTAGTTTCTTTTGCAAAAAGATCCTTTTATAAAATGTGGCGAGTCAAGAACAATATAACTATTGATCTTGAAAATGGTAGAAACAATATCCTAGCGAATGCTTGGGATAATTCACAAATTTCCATTACCGAAGCATGCCTCGAGTTTGTTCGGATTCTACTTTTAAACAGAAACCAGACAACTCCATATTTTAACAACCTGAAGATATGTAACCATTCTATGTCCATATAGAATCTAGGCACTAATTTAGATGGAACCAGATTCAAAAGTCATGCAACTGTTTCCAGTGCATATCATCTAATGGAAAAAGGCCAATACAACACTACTTATCATGGAGCGCGTCCACGGATGAGTAACCTGTAAGAGAATCAAGTTCTCGATATTACTATAATGGAGTACCTAGCATAAGTATCTACATCTTCGATCACCTCGAAGAATCCCGATACTTCCAACGTGTGGTTCTCTACTTTATTCTTATACCTATAAACTTCTCAAAATCTTTGACCTTGCATTACTACGAATACGTGTTTAAAACCATAAAACTCATAGGTAATCCTGAATGAAGTAAGAGTACCAACCCCTTTGTCCCGAAGGACACTGGACAACATACACCTCCATGTATAAATCCCAAGAGTATACTAACTCAAATTCTGTATCTTGTAAATTGAAAATTGTATCTTGGTTAAGAATGTCTTACACCGTTATTCAATGCACCTTATCTTATCCTCAACTCATAAATGTAAATGTTTACAACACAATTTTCAAAATGTATATCTCACTTTATAAAAATAAAGGTACAGATATTTTATTTTAAAATCTGGTGCATAACAACGGTTATTCGAAACCAAATGTTTGCCGTCAGGCAAAAGCCAGGAGATTTTATCCAATATCACCAATTACAACGAATTCCAATATGAGGATCAAATTGCCCATTTCCCAATATTCTACTCCTACTCATCATTTGTAATATCGCACAGATGTGAGACCCAAACCTGGTAAATACATACCCTGGAGTCAGAATTGATAGGGAAAACAGTTCTCTTTTACATGTACATAGAAAAACTGAAACATGAAAATGTTTCATAAGAGATGGTCAGGTATTCCTAGTAATGCCTTTTCCATTATCCAGATTCAAGACAGCAGTCGCAATTTCCTTTGCCTTCATTTCAATCCTTTTATATGTCTCTGCATCTTACCTTCTGCACACCGTCCATGTGCTAACTGGTTTTATTCCTTCCCTACCTTTTGGCACCAGCTTAAGGTTTGGAAGAAGACTATCCAATAAGCGTAACAGGTGTACTCTCCTAATCAAGGAGCTCTCGCAACCTGAAAGAAGGTAAAGGGAAGAGAAAACGGAATAATCCTATTCAATTTCTTCAGAACCTGTGGCCATCCTCAACAGAAGTAAGTTCTTCGAGTTTGTATGTAATTATACATGGCCGTTCCAAGCAATATGGATCATTGTAGTAGTGATATGACGTGTTCTGAAGAAATGCAAAGGGTAAAGTAGGAGTGGCAGTAATATATACCACTTTGTTGCGAATCAAGATAAGCCAAAACCAAAGGGTGTAAGAAGGTTTGGTCAAATTGGTTCATGAGTTTTCAAGGAAAGTCATGGGTTGCTGTACCAGAGAGAGAGAAAAGAAATACTCAGAGTGCACTCTATCAAGATCAGATTGGTTATCACTTTATCTGATCAGGATAGCTCCCACTGTATCTTCGAATCCTCCTTCAAACCCTAAAAGGAGAACTAGTCGGGATCATTTACACTTTACAACTTGAAACCCTAAAGTGAAAAATCTCCCGAGGAGTAATACATACTCATCAATGGGAATCGAGACCCAACTATCATCATGTGATAACCTGATAGAATCTACTTAAGTCACCACACTTCTGAAGGTATGCGAATGCCTGGCAAGTTTCCCGTATGTTTGAAACTCCCGATATGTTTTTTGCCCCTAGGACCCAAGTGACCTTGACACAGTCAACATATCAAAGGGTCCTAGTCAATTTCAACCCGTCATTATCTTGATTGCATTAAACCCACCCGTATAATACCCTTGACACAGTCAAAATGGTTACACGGCTGTCGTAACCAATCCACATATCCATGCGACAGAAAAGTATTACAGAGATACCGTACACTACGCCTTGACACAGTCAACATATGTAGCATGAATTTTAAGTAATACTAATATGAAATGAAGGAGGGCTACGGCTGGTTTTTGGCGAAAAACCTTTAACGTAATGAACTTGATATCGCTGAAGGAACTCGAGTGGCTTTGAAATGGAGTGGTTTAAGCTCCGCATTTTAAAACTAGTAACATAAACTTTTGCTTAAGAGCGAACTCCCAATGAAGGGATCAGGCTCTTCCCTCATAGAATGAGGTGCGGAATATTACTAACCGAATACATCTATGCAAAGCAGAAGAATATGACAATGAGTTTTGAAGAAAACCGAGTAGTTTTAAAATTGGTTCCAACAACATCATTTAGGTTTATTTTTCCTTGCATTATCGATAATGCGTTCCCATCATTTTATGTTTCCAAGCCACAAAAGAAACAACCAAAATAACATGCTTTTTATATGCCATCCGCATTCTCCACAGGGCCCCGTCATGCACCGTTAGGTTACTTAACTAACGGCAAAGCGGGGGCTGGACTAGCGTGGATGCAAAACATATAAAAGTATCTACTAAATATATATAATATATATATCAACATCGCAGGCAGATAATAATCATCACAGCAGACAAAATCATCACAAGCATGCGAAACAACAATATTGAATAGCGGATAATCTA
Source organism: Agapanthus africanus (assembly GCA_030015575.1). Classification (NCBI taxonomy): domain Eukaryota; kingdom Viridiplantae; phylum Streptophyta; class Magnoliopsida; order Asparagales; family Amaryllidaceae; genus Agapanthus; species Agapanthus africanus. The sequence goes on along the minus strand of CM057345.1, from coordinate 383,241,256 downwards.
GGAACCCCGCGTTTCATTTGAGCCATAAATGAAATACGACGTTCTCCGGTCGTATGAATAGCCAGTGCAATGAAGATCCTAGACCCCTACGAGTGCGGCAAGTTACACGCCAATTCATGAAGTGAGGCAATCTCAATCAACAAAGTGAGTGGGCCACCCAGCACTTCATGGAATCTGGTAACTTGAGCACCCCTCCATGGGTCAACCTATACCCCCTATGAGTGCAGCGAATAGCCCGCCAATTCTAGAGTAAGGTCCCTCCGGTCTCAACTCCATGAGATGCGGGCCCGTTGCCTTCTAGAACCCGGCTATTCAAGCACTCCTTCGCGAGGTAATCCTTGTAAGGTTTACCTAGCACCCTATGAGAGGTTTGGAAGCATCACATGCCACAAAGATTAAATTTTTAGAGTGCTAAGTGAACACACAAAGAATCAATCCTAGAAAATTAGGGTTTCATAACTTTAAACCACACCACAAGTAACAAAGGCTAGGGTTTTGAGAGTACAACCTTTGTAGCTCCCTATGCTAGACTCCTTGGCTACTTGAGAGTTGGAAAACGGTTAGCTAGAGGTCTTCTAGCGTCCACGACGATGTCACGACCCAAAATTGGCCCGTGACGGCCCTAATACTACACAACGCCTAAAGACGCAACGTAGTAAAAGAAAGCCAAACCCAGAAATCTAAACCATGAAAATACGGAAAAGATAATATAAGTTTTGAAACATTTGAAATCACAACCCAAATTCTTTAAAAAGTCGTACTTTCTTTCTTTAAAATTTTAGCAACACCCCTTTTTGTAAAAACTAGCCAAGATGAATACAATACAAATATACGACGCCGTAGCAAAGAAATAAAGACAGTAGAGAGAAAGCTGTATATAAAAGACAAAAAAGTCCACAATAATGTACAAATACGTCCTCACCAAGTCTCTAAGTCCACAATACAATAGTATATGGAGAGTACAAATACAACGAAGGTACAATAGGAAATACAGATAATCATCTAACCCACCTAAGCAAAACGGTATACTGTGAGCTGATGCGGTATCTGTGGCAAAAGATAGTAGCTGGATAGCTGAATAGAGAAATAGCTGAATAGCCTGCCTCGACTATTTTGGGGAACAACCTGAAACACCTGTGGCACAACGGGGGTGAGTTGCCAACTCGTGAATAGTATAAAACATATGTAGGTAATCGCAGGAATGCACGTACAGCATGAATCTAAGATATGCGATTACAGTAATAACATGTCATGCAGATGCTGAATAAAGGAGAGTACACTAGCAGGTACAATCAATATGTGAAGCAATAGTAACATGACAATAGTATGCAATAACCATGCAGTAGGGATATGAGAATGTAAATATGCAACTATCATAAGGGTACACTAACAGGTACTACCAATATATGAAACCGTGCATAAAATAGATAAGGGTGAGGTATAGGGTGGAATATGTCATTTCCACGGAAACCTGACATCGTGGCAGGATCACAATCCATCAAGACACTCAAATCTCAAATCCTCAAATCAGCCCCCACATTGGGCTCTCACAACATATAAGTCTCACATCACCTCAATGTACAATATCGAATAGCTCTCCTATATCTCGAATGTACAAATCAACAATCTCATTCATTTCTAATATCCAATGTCAATGAACCACCTATATCCCAAGTCGAATCTCAAGTAAGAATCTAACATCTTAAAGGTAAATACACAGAAATAAGTATGATTGGGGCAATACACATATATTAGCGTCCCATTCCACTAATATTGGTGTAAGGGTATATATAACAACGGCTAAATCCCCTGTTATATATACAAAGGTATTAAAAGAACTATCATGAAAAAAATGTGCCAAGCATCGATACAGAAATCCTCGTATATCGGGCTCCGTCAGTCCGGATCGGCCCACGGGGTCCGTCTGCGGTGTCGGCCCTCGGTCCCGACAGTACAGATCATCCCGCATCCATCTCTCGACTCTGGCCAGTATCCTCCGGAAAACTGCCAGGTCCAACCAATCACCGGTAGGTACTCACCCGCCTCCAAGCTCAATCGGCAAACCCATCGATCTTCTTGCCGAGGGGAACCATACCGGGCCCCACCATGTACTCTCATACGGCAACCACACCTCGTATAGAGTATATAATCAGCACCGATAAAACTCATGGTGGACGCGCAAATATCATATCAAGGAAACCGGGTTGTTCAATGTATGCATAATTTCATGAACTCCCGCGGTTCCCAAATCCCGAAAACATCATGTAAAATCTAAATAAATAATGCGCAAATCCAGGAATAAATATATGCGATATATCTGAATGCGAGCAGGTAAACAAAAGTATATAGCTGAACAAGATGTATGCAAAATCAATAAGGTACAGCCAAGTATAGGTGTCTACCTATAAGAACTGATGTCGTATACCCCCTGGGTATGAGTAACATATGTAGGAAACCCCCCCGGTATAACTAAAATATGTGCATGGTATACCTGTAGCTGTATCGCAAGGTGCCTATGTACCTATCACTAAAGGTATGATACACTATAGGTATACCATAAGCTAGATGTCATATGTGATACGCAATATAATGTCTAAAATGATTGTGTGTGACATGGCAATTATTGACGGTGTGTGTGTAGCATACAATCCGTGCTCGTGCAACATGAACCGTCAATAATGTGTGCAGTGTCCTACGGCTGCTAGTCACAGTATAACTATATCAAGGAAATAAAGTAAAGGCGCAATTCTAACAATGACGTAGAATGTGCGATAGGTATTTGAATCCTAGCCCAGACGCATAACGCCATGCGGGCGATTCCCCTGTAGATGTTAAATCTACTCACCTACACTCCACGCTAGGTGAATCCTACCATCTGCTCCCCAAGTAGCCGTGTCCGTAGTCCCTGTCTGCAAACCTGCAAATAAGACATGGAACTCACATATAAGGCAAATATTCCGCGAAACGCGATATCGAATCGAAACGAGGAACTCGCGTCGCGAACTAAACGCGCGTGTGCACGATACGCTGAATCGTGTGTGCATGCGTCTAAAACCATCGCGACACGCCGCGATACGCTGGATCACAGAACCCACTCACGTATCGCGCGTATCGCGCAAACACAACGAACATCAAAAGCGATATATGACCCCAGATTTTCCTACAGGCCAAATATTACAAAACTAGACATGCCAAAACACTACACTACACAGCAGAGTACCCCACACAAAACCCCAACACCCCAGTCCCCGTCTTGGCCGCAATTTGAGGCCAATATGAATAAATTGGCGGCCGAGGTTAGGAATAAGGGGGTCGTGCTTAGGTGGTGGTGTCTAGACCTAGGTATCATGTCCCAGTATTCTCAATTTTAACCTGAATCCATTGGGTCACAAGCAGATCACAGAAATCACAAATATCGCTTAAAAACGACAATTTTGCACCAAAAGGAAAACCTATGGTATTTTAGTGTAATCTGGGTAAAATCTCAGTTGAAGTGGCCCTATTAGCACTTAAATAAACTAGGGTAGCTAACACAATCAACAATTTCCCAAAATTCCACTTAAACACCATAATCTAGCACTAAATTAGCTAATTTAACACTAATCGAGCTAATTAACACACAAGCTACACAAACAAGAAATGGGGGTCGGAAAATACACCCAAGGAACCCTAAGAAGCAGGAGAAGAAGTGAGAGGAGCTCCTCCAAGTTGCTGGAGCCCCTGTTGCTGTTGCTGCTGCCTGCTGTTGCTGCTTCTGATGATGATGGTGGTGTCTGCTGCTGCTGCTGCTGGTGATGATGATGATGCTGATGGCGGCTGCTGCTGGGTTCAGGTGAGTGTGTGTGTGTGTGAGAGAGTGAGAGAATGAGAGCAAGAAAAATGAGATAGAGAAATGAGCTCACACAAAGACCCCCTTCTCACTCTCTCTCTCCTCATTAAGTGAGGCATGGCTCATGCCATGATGCCCATGCTCACTCTCTCTCTCTCCCAAAGTCAACCAATTTAAAATTCCATTTTAAATTCATTTTCATTTTAAATCTATCATGACTAATTACAACCATGATACTTAAAACAATATTAAACTAGATTAGGGAGAAATGGTTAGTTAACCATGGTTGCTAATCATGTTTAACCCCAAAAACAACCCTAGTTTATCATGCACAAGTGTGTGCAAGCCTAACAAAATTCTAATAAAATACACAATAAATAGGATAAAATATTTAAAACTTAATTTGGTAAACTTTTTATTAAAAACCATACTTTAAAAATATAATTAGCTACAAACACATTCTAAGGTGTTACAATCTCCCCCCCTTAAAAGAAATTCGTCCCCGAATTTAAAAATATACTGATACGCGTACTTTCAAAGGGAAGATTAAAATCCTCAAATCTCGCTCGCAGCCTCCCAAGTGACTAACTCACCATACGGCTACGTCCAAGGAAACCCTTCACAGATGGCAAGACCCTTGACCGATGTACCTCCACCTGCCGAGCCATTAACACACATGGCTGCTGGTGAACGGAAGATCGCGTCCAGCTAAATGGTCTGGTGCCAAATCATGTGAGAAAGGTAGGGAAGGTAATTGTAGAGTATCATCACACGGAATACGGGGTGAAAATCCAATAATCTGGGCGGAAGTGCCAATTTAAAGGCAACGAAACTAACTCGCTTATAGGATCTCAGAAGGACCTAAATCCTGGGATAAGCTTCCCAAAATCCAACACGTCATTCATCGGAAAGTCCATAGGAATACATGATCTGTCCCTGCGAACTCGAGTCCATGACCAACACAGTCGTCATAAGACCTCAGTTCGCAATGGACAATTCCCATCCTGACTTAACACAACTGGACTATCTCCGAGGTCTCTAGACTAGCTAGGGTCCAAAGTCCTACTTACGCGGAGTCAGAAGAACAACAGACTGGTGATCGACACGACCTAACCCCTAAGCCTAAGGGTGGCCAATTGGAGTGTCTCCTGATAACGGCTATCGAAGGAGAACCCGAGCGATGGCGAGTGACGATCCCCAACTGCTGACAACAAACAAAATAAACACACAATTTAACAGGAACAACTGAGCAAACTGAGTATAACCGGACGACAAGAATCCGAATGGAGTCACACCCTGACTAAACTTGGGTAGAAACCATAACGAAATTCGTGGAGATCTTCTCCCACTCCTACTTCGGAACGGTAAAAGATTGCAACTCTCCAGCCGGCCCCAGATGCTCGACCCAAACACCCGACAAGACAGACACCTTGAAACGAAACCTGAAACTTCTCTTTACATTTCTGTCCACCCGTAACTATCTCCCAAGTCACGTCACTGTTGGCGGAACTTGAATGTATGCAGAGAGTTGACTGGTGTGCAGTTTCTAGGATTACACGTCTCTACCCGATGAAACCAGGTACACAAACGCGTCCCTAACTTAGCACATCATCGTCACAAATCAGGGCCCCCGAATCATTACCCAGCCGAGTATGCTCAAGTATCACTGACGAACGAGTATCGGCGGGCAGTGTCTCACGAAAACGATATAAGAAAAGTGGTCGGGCGCGGACATAAGCAAGCTGTCCCCTCCGTAGAGACGAACTTAAGCTGTACTCAACGATCACACAAGAACTGTAAATCTGCAGAAGACTATCACAACAGTCAAAATCCGCTGCAGGAAGATGTTCATTAAGCTCTAGTGGTCCGTGGAAAATCTGACACGACTCTCAAGCAAGTAGTGTCCCCAAATCTCCAACGCAAAACCACCGCGGCCATCTCCAGATCATGAGTGGAATATCCTTCTCGTACTTCCTCTAAATGTAGGGAAGCAAAAGCGATGACTCTGTAGTGTCACATCAGAACACACTCGAGCCCACTCAAGAAACATTACAGTTAAACAACAAAGTCGCCCGAACCAAAAGCAAAGAAAGAACTGATGCAGTTGTTAACAGAATCTTCAACTGCCGAAAACTCCGTACACATACCTCAGTCCACAGAACAGAAACCTCCATCTCGGTCAATTCAGTCGACGGTGCAACACTACTCTCGTGATCCTGCACGAAACGGCGGTAAAAACCTGCTAAGTCCAAGAATCTGCGGATCTCCGTCCTGCACACATGTCTGGACCTAAGCTGTACGGTCACGATCTCCCTCGGAATCATACGAAACCGTCTCCCGTGACTACAAGACCTAGGAGTCAACACAAAACAAGCCTGAAGAAACACTCCAAGAATTTAGCAAGCTGCTGGTGCTCGCCCAGTATCTGCATAACAAATCCTCAAGTGCTGCTTCTGTTCCTTAAGACACCTTAGATAGACCAGAATGTCGTAAATAACACAACAAAAACTGGTCGAGGAACGGCCTGAAGAATCTGGTTCATCACATCTACGAATGCCGCTAGGGCAACAGTGAATCCAACGACTCACAAAACACACAAAGCCTGTAGCACGCACAAGGCAGTCTTCGGAATGCCACCACTCCGAACCTGCAATAATGATGACCTGATCCCAAGCAAACTTAGAAAAATGTCTCGCGCTCTGGAGCTGATCGAAGAAATCGTCAATGTGAGGTATGGGATACCTATCTGAACCGTAAGCCGGTTCAATTAACGATCCGTCGATACGCAATCCTAAACTGCCGTCTTCCTCCTCGACGAACAGAAATCGAAGCCTCCAAAAGCGAAACACTCAGACACACAAACTCCCCAAACCACAACTCTGCAGCTGATCCTTTAGCTCCCAAGCTTCGCCGGCTCATCCGGAACAACGTCGGAAAAACTCTCGCATGAAAGGAACTCGGTCCAACAATCTCACTGTGGCTCCGGTATCACGAATAAGCGCCAAGAATCCATGACATCTCCTCAGTAGCCGACTAGCGAAAAAGGCTGAATTCAAGCTGTGAAAGGCGGCACAACTATCCATCTGCACAACAAGAACTGACTTGCCAGGAAAACAACCCTGACTGTTTCCTCACGGTAGTCCACAGACGCCTAACACGTAGTTAATCAGTCCGTGCCCAAGAGAACGTCAAATCCAACATCTCTAGAAGGATCTAAACGACGGACGAATCTCTATCTCCTATCCGATTGGCACACAACTGAATACGTGTCGCACAACAAAGGATCGCTGACAGAAGTTAAAACAACTACTACTAATCTACCCGAAAACGGTACAAGCAAGAAGACAAACGAATACTTCAAAAGAACATATAAATAAAGATACCTGAAAACTCCACATTGGACGCCTGCGCGTCCCAATGAGTAGAAGCAAACTCCTGTGTCTGCCCTCTACTCGCAGCTGGATGAACTCCTCTGGTAGACTGAGCCCTCTGAGCGAATCTTCCACGTCCACGGCCTCTCTGAATACGACTCTGACGAGGTGCTAAGGAACAATCCCTGACGAAGTGCTGAAGGCTTCCGCATCGAAAACATCCACGCGCTGACAGCTGACCATCCTGGGGATATGAGCTGAACGACTGTCCTCGTCCTAAGCCTCTGCTACTCTCGCGGTGGCCACGAAATCTGTCTCGATGACCAAACCTCTGTCTCTGGGCTGGTACACTGGTATGAGTCCTCCACTGTCCTGGAACTCTCTGAGCCTCTGGAATATGCGCCTCGTCAACTGGAGTTGCAACCACTGGTGCTATGTAAGTGACGGACTGCTGCATGCTGATCGTAAGGGACAGCTGAGTAACAGGGGTGACAACCTCCTGTCGTAGCTCCCGAACGACATCAACCAAAGAACTCATCGTCTGGCGGAGCTCCTGCATCTCTACTAAAAGTCTATCCATAGTATAGATCGTAGGCTGATCCGTCTGCACCGGTGCAACTAGAGTGCCATCCTGGTCAGTACTCGTCTCACCCGAGCCAATTATGACCTCGGCCCTCGCTGCATCACTCTGAGTCCCCATAGCAATCGGTGGCAAGGCTATAATTAGATATAAGATTCGATAAGAATAAGGAAATCGAATCTTAAGGATAGGAATCATCAAGGAAGGAATTTCAAGCAAATTTGTACTTAGGTCACTTAATGCGAAGTACCGCATCGTGGGTATGCTGCAGACATACACACTCTACGTTACTTTGCTTAAGCAACCTACTCCATCATACTAAGGTCATCCTACACTCCGAAAGGTAAAACCTAACGCTCTGATACCAACTTTGTCACGACCCAAAATTGGCCCGTGACGGCCCTAATACTACGCAACGCCTAAAGACGCAACGTAGTAAAAGAAAGCCAAACCCAGAAATCTAAACCATGAAAATACGGAAAAGATAATATAAGTTTTGAAACATTTGAAATCACAACCCAAATTCTTTAAAAAGTCGTACTTTCTTTCTTTAAAATTTTAGCAACACCCCTTTTTGTAAAAACTAGCCAAGATGAATACAATACAAATATACGACGCCGTAGCGAAGAAATAAAGATAGTAGAGAGAAAGCTGTATATAAAAGACAAAAAAGTCCATAATAATGTACAAATACGTCCTCACCAAGTTTCTAAGTCCACAATACAATAGTAGATGGAGAGTACAAATACAACGAAGGTACAATAGGAAATACAGATAATCATCTAACCCACCTAAGCAAAACGGTATACTGTGAGCTGATGCGGTATCTGTGGCAAAAGATAGTAGCTGGATAGCTGAATAGAGAAATAGCTGAATAGCCTGCCTCGACTACTCTGGGGAACAACCTGAAACACCTGTGGCACAACGGGGGTGCGTTGCCAACTCGTGAATAGTATAAAACATATGCAGGTAATCGCAGGAATGCACGTACAGCATGAATCTAAGATATGCGATTACAGTAATAACATGTCATGCAGATGTTGAATAAAGGAGAGTACACTAGCAGGTACAATCAATATGTGAAGCAATAGTAACATGACAATAGTATGCAATAACCATGCAGTAGGGATATGAGAATGTAAATATGCAACTATCATAAGGGTACACTAACAGGTACTACCAATATATGAAACCGTGCATAAAATAGATAAGGGTGAGGTATAGGGTGGAATATGTCATTTCCACGGAAACCTGACATCGTGGCAGGATCACAATCCATCAAGACACTCAAATCCCAAATCCTCAAATCAGCCCCCACATTGGGCTCTCACAACATATAAGTCTCAATGTACAATATCGAATAGCTCTCCTATATCTCGAATGTACAAATCAACAATCTCATTCATATCTAATATCCAATGTCAATGAACCACCTATATCCCAAGTCGAATCTCAAGTAAGAATCTAACATCTTAAAGGTAAATACACAGAAATAAGTATGATGGGGGCAATACACATATATTAGCGTCCCATTCCACTAATATTGGTGTAAGGGTATATATAACAACGGCTAAATCCCCTGTTATATATACAAAGGTATTAAAAGAACTATCATGAAAACAATGTGCCAAGCATCGACACAGAAATCCTCGTATATCGGGCTCCGTCAGTCCGGATCGGCCAACGGGGTCCGTCTGCGGTGTCGGCCCTCGGCCCCGACAGTACAGATCATACCGCATCCATCTCTCGACTCTGGCCAGTATCCTCCGGACAACTGCCAGGTCCAACCAATCACCGGTAGATACTCGCCCGCCTCCAGGCTCAATCGGCAAACCCATCTATCTTCTTGCCGAGGGGAACCATACCGGGCCCCACCATGTACTCTCATACGGCAACCACACCTCGTATGGAGTATATAATCAGCACCGATAAAACTCATTGTGGACGCGCAAATATCATATCAAGGAAACCGGGTTGTTCAATGTATGCATAATTTCATGAACTCCCGCGGTTCCCAAATCCCGAAAACATCATGTAAAATCTAAATAAACAATGCGCAAATCCAGGAATAAATATATGCGATATATCTGAATGCGAGCAGGTAAACAAAAGTATATAGCTGAACCAGATGTATGCAAAATCAATAAGGTACAGCCAAGTATAGGTGTCTACCTATAAGAACTGATGTCGTATACCCCCATGGGTATGAGTAACATATGTAGGAACCCCCCCCGGTATAACTAAAATATGTGCATGGTATACCTGTAGCTGTATCGCAAGGTGCCTATGTACCTATCACTAAAGGTATGATACACTATAGGTACACCATAAGCTAGATGTCATATGTGATACGCAATATAATGTCTAAAATGGTTGTGTGTGACATGACAATTATTGACGGTGTGTGTGTAGCATACAATCCGTGCTCGTGCAACATGAACCGTCAATAATGTGTGCAGTGTCCTACGGCTGCTAGTCACAGTATAACTATATCAAGGAAATAAAGTAAAGGCGCAATTCTAACAATGACGTAGAATGTGCGATAGGTATTTGAATCCTAGCCCAGACGCATAACGCCATGCGGGCGATTCCCCTGTAGATGTTAAATCTACTCACCTACACTCCACGCTAGGTGAATCCTACCATCTGCTCCCCCTGTAGCCGTGTCCGTAGTCCCTGTCTGCAAACCTGCAAATAAGACATGGAACTCACATATAAGCCAAATATTCCGCGAAACGCGATATCGAATCGAAATGAGGAACTCGCGTCTCGAACTAAACGCGCGTGTGCACGATACGCTGAATCGTGTGTGCATGCGTCTAAAACCATCGCGACACGCCGCGATACGCTGGATCACAGAACCCACTCACGTATCGCGCGTATCGCGCACACACAACGAACATCAAAAGCGATATATGACCCCAGATTTTCCTACAGGCCAAATATTACAAAACTAGACATGCCAAAACACTACACTACACAGCAGAGAACCCCACACAAAACCCCAACACCCCAGTCCCCGTCTTGGCCGCAATTTGCGGCCAATATGAATAGATTGGCGGCCGAGGTTAGGAATTAGGGGGTCGTGCTTAGGTGGTGGTGTCTAGACCTAGGTATCATGTCCCAGTATTCTCAATTTTAACCTGAATCCATCGGGTCACAAGCAGATCACAGAAATCACAAATATCGCTTAAAAACGATAATTTTGCACCAAAAGGAAAACCTATGGTATTTTAGTGTAATCTGGGTAAAATCTCAGTTGAAGTGGCCCTATTAGCACTTAAATAAACTAGGGTAGCTAACACAATCAACAATTTCCCAAAATTCCACTTAAACACCATAATCTAGCACTAAATTAGCTAATTTAACACTAATCGAGCTAATTAACACACAAGCTACACAAACAAGAAATGGGGGTCGGAAAATATACCCAAGGAACCCAAAGAAGCAGGAGAAGAAGTGAGAGGAGCTGCTCCAAGTTGCTGGAGCCCCTGTTGCTGTTGCTGCTGCCTGCTGTTGCTGCTTCTGATGATGATGGTGGTGTCTGCTGCTGCTGCTGGTGATGATGATGATGCTGATGGCTGCTGCTGCTGGGTTCAGGTGAGTGTGTGTGTGTGTGAGATGTTAGTTATATGTATTCCCTAGAGGCCATTACTGTACATTGGATGTATATTGTAGTGGATGCTGGGACATATATAGGTAGGACTTTCTTGCTCGACATGATAGTACGCTATCTGGTTGCACTTTATCTTAACATGTGTACTTTCTGTCTCTCTGATTACATGTTGATAAAGCCCTTAGGATGTGTACTCGACTTCCAGGACTATGATGTAGATCATACTAGTGGGCCTGGGTAGTCCATGAGTACATCCTTGAAATGTTCCTAGTCGAGGTAATATCGAGACGGGGCATCGATATTCCAGAGTAGACTAGCGTGTATCTTCTCGACCCATGTGATGGGCGATGGATGATCCCATATCCATTGGTGTTTGACTTCAGACATGGTATACGGGTGCTCAGTGCAGACTGGGTGCACTGAACGGACTCGCCGAGAACTCCCAGATGGTATTATACCTCACGTCAGATGGCAGTTCTCTGCTGACACTGGTACAACTTAGTCTGTTGACCCGAGATCATCATAGAGTCTTGTGTGTATCCCACTGTGCTTTGATTTCCACCCTACCACGGCTCTACTGAGTCGTGCAAACAGGTGCTTTTTGGGTACAGTCCCGATTCACATGGAGGCAATGAGCGATAGGAGGGGATTCGTCTCTCCCGGTATTGGGGGTTGATGTTGCGCAATGCTCGACTGGCCATAACAGGAAATCCCTGGCCAGGGTTGCAGTGATATACTGGTAAGAGTTATCAGTAGTTTCACGAATGTTATGGACCTCAAGTCGGCATGACTTATCGAGCTATTGGGGTCTGACGTTTACCACCCCTAGGCGAGATATGCGACATATCAGACGATCAGACCGGACTGTACGGTAAGTGTTACTGGTTGGATTCACAGGAGTGTGAGCGGGCTTGCTCGTCGATCTTTTGATCGCTCAATACCCGGGTGGCCGTTACGTTTAGCAGACCGCTTGCGGCTTGTGGGTGCTTGATATGATCATCATCCGCTACCGGCGTATTGACGAGTCTTTAGAGTCCTACACAGAGGTTTCCTGGCTCAAGCGAAACGAAATAGGAGCGCATATGAGATATGTGCGGGACCGAGAATAATGCGTGTATGTGATACCGTATTTCATTCTCGCGATGAATGTGTCGAATGGTTGTATGCGATATAACCTAGTTATCGAATCAAGGATTGATTCGATAAGCCGATACATTGGATACTAGCCGGTTATATGCGACATGACCGGATCATTGAATCAAGTGTTGATTTAATGATTTAATGTATAATTATATATTTGATATATTACTTTGCATTAACTAGTATTGGTTCACTTTAAATGGATTTACTCACTTGGTTTGTGCACATTGCATATGTGATATATTTTGTGCACATGATTGTATCATGTTTGATGATACATGCAAGCTAGGGTTAGTGTAAAGAATTAGACCATGGTTAAGATTATGATTAGGGTTTTCTTTTTCTTATTTATTTATTTATTTATTTTGGAAAAAGATGAGAAAAGAATGGTTGCTAATTTTGTTTGCTAGTTGAAGATTCTTGAAGCTTTGAATTAGTCCACCATTCTTGTCTCATCCTTAACCCTAACCATTCAAGTTAACCATGGTCCATTCTCTACAACTAACCAAGGGTTAGTAAATGATAAGTATTGATTTATTTATCATTTACTTAATACTTATCATATTCTTTTTCTTCATCTTCTTCTTCTTCCTCCATGAGAAAAAAGCTTGCTACATCAATGGTGATTGATGAAAAAGTGTGTGAAATCCAAATCTAAAGTCTACCCACTTCCTATTTCTTCATCCTCTACCTCCTGCCAAGTAGTATAGGGTGTTTCCTTCACAAGTTTTCTTGACTTGGTGAAGTTGGAGCTTGATCTAGCGATGCCTCGACGTAGATCATCTTCGGCATCGTCGTCGATGACCTAGCCCGTTTTTCTCCGATGAAGCCGACGCTAGAGCCCAAGATATGATTTGGACAGTGAGGGGACTTCATCACGGAGCTTAGGAGGTGGTGGAACGGATCTACAAAGGTTGTAGCCCCTTTCCTTTAGCTATATTTCCGTTTACTTGCTTGCTTCGCCTATTTATCTAGTTAACGATCCGTATTAGGGTTAATAGGCACTTGTAAAATTTCAATTGGCCATGTTTGATCACTTGTGAGACTCCATTAGTGTGCCTAGGAAGCCTACAGTGGTATCAGAGCCTAGCTAGAGCCTTAGGCGAAGTCCCGACGGAATTAGAAGTCCGATCGACCCAAAACCCAAACCTAAAAATGCTCTCTGGACTTTTTTGAAATTCGTGGTTTTTTGTGAATTAAAAATATTCAGAATATTCAGCAGGAAGATATAAGGGAAACTGTAAAATTCGAGGGCTTGATTCCATAATGGCGGCGCGGATCCGCGGCATGAGCATGCTCATGCGGCGGATCCGCGGCCAATTTGTCGTTTTTTGCATCCACTTTTACACAGTAATTCTTAGTTATCTGTGGTGGATTTCCTGGGGATTTTAATAATTTTTTCCAGAGTTGCATTTTCTGGGTTGTATTGGGGACTCGGTGTATTCGATTGGACTGTCTAATTTTTGTCGGTGTACTTTTCCGGGTATTCTTAGAATATGTTAAAAGGTTCGACCGAATATAAATACCCACTTTTCCCCTGCCGGGAAATTTCCAATTGTTGGACTTTTCCGTAGTTTAACGACGTTCTAAGTAGTGCAAGTAACTCGATGGACCCTCTAGAAGACAACAAACCTTAACTCGATTATGTGACCGTCTTGAACTGCCCTTTGAACCTTCGGGTTTGGGGCAGTACGGCGTGCCACATGTGAGGCGTTGGCTTGACCCTTCTACGGCTGGACCGTTGGTACTGAGGCACGAACTGAATGTTGTTAGACTTATTTCATGTGTTGAGCTGTATCGGGAAAACTTGGGTGTTCGATTGTTCGATCGAAAAGTTTAGCATTTTCTATTTATCCTGAATGTGGTACAATAATTGGAATTCACAAATAGTTATGAGATAACGGAATGAATATTATAAACATAGCAGTTTAGTCTCACTTGATCGGTTGCCACGGAATTTTGATGTGATCAAAAGTCCGTCGCAATCACGTAGCGTACGCGGATACTCGCCGGGTAAACTTAATAGACAGCCTCACTCCATAGCCCCGACCAAGTGACTGTAGGAGAACCCCGTCGCCGAAAGCATCCGTTCGGGTGCTCGCGGCAGCGGTGTTCCGCCTTGGTGCACTTTGTCGACGGCGTCGGGGGTGCGGCCGTCTACTAAAGTTTGCGACGAGTATTCGATCAGAATGTCGGGAATCCTGTTGAATTGCCCGACTTGATATTGAAAAGTGTTTTCGATTTTGAGACTAAAATGCGGGGTTTATAATTGTTAGGAATGCGATGTCTAAAGAATTCATTTGGTCAGGCATGCGATGTCTGAGGTGGTTGCGGATTCCAACTGTTGTAGTTTTACACTTTCTTTTCTGTGACCGTAAGTGTAATATGTGATATCGCCGGTTTCGTTGCTATATGTCAACGACAATTGGGATGCGCATATTTACTTACGTTGATGACATGTGATGTTATGTGTTGCTGGATATGTTATATTGGATCGTCGTGTTTGAATAGCCGGGGGTTTTTTATGTGAGATGAGTGTTTTTCATTTTCATTCATGTAAAAACTTGTATGTAATATTCTTTTATTGGGGCACTTCCAGGTTGCGGAAGTTGTCACCGTTGATGTATATTATTTACTTTTCTGCACTAGGATAGACCCAAGGAGGGGAGCACAAGTAACCGGGTTCTGGGGTCCAGTGGGAGACCATCTCGAGGAGTCGAGTCCGGGTCTCCTAACCCTAGAATTGGTAGGGTTGCTTGCCGCTCTCGTAGGGGTCTAGGGGTGTGGGATTGGCTATTCATCACGACCGTGGAATCCGTGTTTTATACTGGCTCGTATTGAAAACACGGACGTCCTAGTATATCCAATATTTCATATGTTTCTTCTGCTGTGATTTATCTGTGATCATGTGATATTCTGTGACAGATATTATATATAATGTATATGATATATTATATAGACGTTGCTTATGTTTTACACCCGCACTAGCCCTGCCTCGCTCTGGCGTTAGTTACCTAACCTAACGGTGCAGACGGGACATCGAGGCGAATGCGGATGGCATAAGCGTACGTTATATTTATCTGTGATGGTTAGGTGGACTTAAATGATGGGATATTCATTAATGAGATTAATGAAAGAAAATAAACCTAATTGATGTTGTGGAATCGAATTTCAAAATAAAAACAGGTAGCTACAGTTCTTGCTTTGCATCGCGGTGTTCATTATAGAACATCCTGCACCTTATTCGATGAGGAAAGGACCGAGATCCCTTCACCGGGAGTGACTCCTTTAGCAATAACTGGCAGATGCTACACACTCGGTTTGTCCTTTGATTGCTTCTATAGTTTTGCTTTGTACAGTGATATATATGATATATCCCGCACCTCATTCGACGAGGAAAGGGCCGACGATCCCTTCACCGGGAGTGACCCCTTTAGCAAAACTAGAAAAGCCTCAAAAAACATTCCATTTAAAAACCATTTGATTCCGCAACGAGATCAAGTTCAAAGCGTTAAAGGTTTTCACAAAAACCATTCGCAACCCTCCGTCATTTTAGGAAGTAGAGTACTTAGTATTCGTGTTGTGTTTGTTGACCATAGTCAAGGCACAGTGTACGGTAGCTAAGTGATGTCTTCCTACACCGCATATGATGCGATTAGTTAGGACAGTCGCGTGACTTTGTTGACCTTAGTTAAGGGTCATGTGGGTGGGTCTAATTAATCATGAAATGACGGGTAGAACTTGACTAGTACTTATGATTTGTTGACCATAGTTAAGGTCATAAGTGCTAGGGGTAAAAACCATTATCGGGAGTTTCAAGTGTTGAAACTTGCAATGAGATTGCATACCTTCTATGTGATAGTTGGATCCCGATACCCACTGCGAGTAATTGTTACTCCTGGGAGAGTTTTGCACTTTGCAATTAGCCGATCAAGTAGGTGTCTAGAAAGGTGTCAACGGGGTTACGCTTCTGGGAAAACGAGGTTTACTGTAATTAGGTCCGTGCGAAAGCACGGGGAACCTCCCTCAAAGTACCGACACTCGCCTGGCTGAAAGATTGGCGAACTTGTAGAGTGTAATTAATCCCGGCTAGTCTTTCCTTTTAGGGTTTGAAGGAAGATTTGATAAAAACAGTGGGAGCCATCCTGATTAGATGAAATATATAACCAGTCTAATCTTGCAAGAGCGCACGCTGAGTGTTTTCTTCTCTCTCTCTCCTGGTAGAGACCATATCACGCCTTAATCAAGATAATAATATGGATGTATTGACCGAACCCGCTTGTTATACTGAGCTGGGGAATGTTGGTCCCGCTCCAACTTATAATTGTTATAAGACAGAGCAGGAAATAGGGGAATGCCAAGATTTCCATGCCGCCCAAACGAAGAAAGTGCATGAGATGCATCTCCTTCGGGTGTGTTCATAACAAAGAACTGTTTCTCAGTATCCTCTACATCCTGGGTATATGATACCGGATCAGGATCCCAGATATGTAATCTGTTACATAGGGCTACAAAAAGGTAGAAAAACTGAGAACGGGTGATAAGTTTCATGAGACAGAAAACGGGGCAAGTGTTGCAGCCAAGTCTGTTGGTCACTGTCACCCTGTATTACGAATACATTGATTCTGAACAAATGCTATTAGATACCGAACCTGATATACAAAATCATATCAGTCTCTTTATTAGTAAAGAAAGGATATAATTTTGTATTGATGGATAATGTTTTGAACATTTCCTATATCAAAAGTTGATCGGTTCAGGCACGTTATCTAAAAGCATTGACGTTCTAAATCAAACTACAGTTCCTCGTATACAGAACACACACAAGAGGAAGAGTTCAGAAATGAACGAATTCTTCTTGAGGTATTGTAGACTAGGTCATATCAATGCGACCCGACTAGCTGAAGTTACATTTAGATGCATATTTAAATCAGTTTGAATTTACATCTTGTGAAACTTGCCAGTCATGTCACAAAGATATAATGACACCAGCTCTGTTTACTGGAAACAGAAAAAGAGTTAGTAAACTCTTGGGACTGATACATGATGATGTATGTAAGGTCTCCCGTCTACACATGCCAGGACTGGTTCTTTTTACTTCATTATATTCTCTGATAATCTCTCAAGATTCAGTCATATGTTCTTGTTGAAACATAAGTCCGAACCTTTTGAGGTATTCACAGAATATAAGTTAGAAGTAGAGAACCAATAACCGGGTATAAGTATTATGTCCTATGATGAGATCAGGGAGGAGAATACTTGTGCATGGAATCCTTGGACTATTCTAAAGGAAAATGAGATTCTCTCTCAGTATTACTCCTCTGAATACACCACAGCACAACGGTGTATCGGGGCGGAGCAATCACACAATATTAGATATCGTGTGCTCTATGATGCGTATTACTGAGTTACCTATTTCCTTTTGGGAGTTATGCACTTGAGAAGCTGCATACCTATTGAATTAGGTTTGAATCAAATCAGTGCCTACCATTCCATATGAGATATGGTATGGGAAGAGCCTATCTCTTAAGTAAGTTAAGATTTGGGATTGTCCGGCCTATGTCAAAAGCAAAATCCGGACAAGATCGAGGCAAGATCAGTTCTGTAGAACTGGAAAGGTTCCAGCTGTACAAAACTGCAGATAATTTGGTAGAACCAAAAGATTCAATAGTTTCCGACGAACCTCAGCCTCTCCGCCGATCTAGTAGGGTTCTTCACCCACCTGAGAGATACCTCGGTTTCTCGATGACAGTGGGAGCGAGGATTGCATCATGAGATGATGACCCAACTAGTTTCGAGCAGGCCATCGAGAGTAGGGACTCTGTAAGAATGGCTGGATGCTTAGTGATCTGAGATGGAATCCTTATACACCAGCAAAGTATGGACTTTAGCTGCTATATCTGAAGGGTTAAATCCCCATCAGGAGCAAGTATATCTTGAGAAGATTACTTGGTGTAGATGGAAAAGTTGAGACTTTCAAAGCTAGACTTGTTAAAGGTTTTCGTCATCGACCAGGCGTGGATAATGATGAAACCTTTTTCCGGTAGCTATGCTTAAGTCTATCTAGATCCTACTTACCACGGCTACATACCATGACTACGATATCTGGCGGTTGGGTGCCATGACTGCTTTTCTAAATACTGATTTAGAAGAGAACGTCTATAAGAACACAGCCAGAGGTCTTCGTAAACAGTGGGAGCAGCGGAAACATGTGTAAGTTGCTTTACATAATGAAGCAGGCATCGCGGAGTTGGAACGTCTGTTTTGATGTGATAGTCAAAGTGTTTGACTTCATCAAAATGGTAGACGAACCTTGTATATACAAAAGGGTAGTAGAGAGTAAGGTGGTCATCTTCGTATTGTACGTAGACAACATACTCTTGATAGGAAAAGAGTTTCCTATACTGCGATCGATCAATCTCCTATTATCACAAGGATTCTCCAAATAGGATAAAGATGATACCTCCTAAATCCTGAGATTTGGACCTATGAGATAGATCTAAAGGGATATTAGGGTTCTCACTAGGTATAGTGAGATTGTATCAATCGATCCTGGGGAGAATCACTGGAAGAGTTCCAGGGTGATAAAGACGACTGAATGTCAGTCACAGGCACTGTCTTTACCCTCAGTAAAGGGACGGTATGTTGGAAGAGTTCCAAGCTAGATACCGTGGCAAACTAGACGATAAAGGCTGGTAACATCGCTATTAAAGATACTACCAAAGAGGCAGTTTGGGTGTATATTGGTTCATAAGATGAACTAGGTTCCTACCATTGTGTGACAATGGAAGTGAGGCTTCGACCCTGGAACCCTGGTCCCATCAGTGACCCAGACATATTCTGAGGCAGCATCACCTGATCATGGAGATAGTTGATCTCCAGGATGATCGAGGTTAGGAGAGTAGACTCAGAGGACAACACGGCGGATCCACTCACGAAGGCCTTTTCCCAAAGAGAGACTTTTATGGGATGGTTGAGTATGTGATACTGCAACCACTGCTACAGATGGCCCTAGTGCAAGTGGGAGATTGTTAGTTATATGTATGCCCTAGAGGCCATTACTGTACATTGGATGTATATTGTAGTGGATGCTGGGACATATATAGGTAGGACTTTCTTGCTCGACATGATAGTACGCTATCTGGTTGCACTTTATCTTAACATGTATACTTTCTGTCTCTCTGATTACATGTTGATAAAGCCCTTAGGATGTGTACTCGACTTCCAGGACTATGATGTAGATCATACTAGTGGGGCCTGGGTAGTCCATGAGTACATTCTTGAAATGTTCCTAGTCGAGGTAATATCGAGACGGGGCATCGATATTCCAGAGTAGACTAGCGTGTATCTTCTCGACCTATGTGATGGGCGATGGATGATCCAATATCCATTGGTGTTTGAATTCAGAGATGGTATACGGGTGCTCAGTGGAGACTGGGTACACTGAACGGACTCGCCGAGAACTCCCAGATGGTATTATACCTCACGTCAGATGGCAGTTCTCTGGTGACACTGGTACAACTTAGTCTGTTGACCCGAGATCGTCATAGAGTCTTGTGTGTATCCCACTGTGCTTTGATTTCCACCCTACCACGGCTCTACTGAGTCGTGCAAACAGGTGGTTTTTGGGTACAGTCCCGATTCACATGGAGGCAATGAGCGATAGGAGGGGATTCGTCTCTCCCGGTATTGGGGGTTGATGTTGCGCAATGCTCGACTGGCCATAACAGGAAATCCCTGGCCAGGGTTGCAGTGATATACTGGTAAGAGTTATCAGTAGTTTCACGAATGTTATGGACCTCAAGTCGGCATGACTTATCGAGCTATTGGGGTCTGACGTTTACCACCCCTAGGCGAGATATGCGACATATCAGACGATCAGACCGGACTGTACGGTAAGTGTTACTGGTTGGATTCACAGGAGTGTGAGCGGGCTTGCTCGTCGATCTTCTGATTGCTCAATACCCGGGTGGCCGTTACGTTTAGCAGACCGCTTGCGGCTTGTGGGTGCTTGATATGATCATCATCCGCTACCGGCGTATTGACGAGTCTTTAGAGTCCTACACAGAGGTTTCCTGGCTCAAGCGAAACGAAATAGGAGCGCATATGAGATATGTGCGGGACCGAGAATAATGCGTGTATGTGATACCGTATTTCATTCTCGCGATGAATGTGTCGAATGGTTGTATGCGATATAACCTAGTTATCGAATCAAGGATTGATTCGATAAGCCGATACATTGGATACTAGCCGGTTATATGCGACATGACTGGATCATTGAATCAAGTGTTGATTTAATGATTTAATGTATAATTATATATTTGATATATTACTTTGCATTAACTAGTATTGGTTCACTTTAAATGGATTTACTCACTTGGTTTGTGCACATTGCATATGTGATATATTTTGTGCACATGATTGTATCATGTTTGATGATACATGCAAGCTAGGGTTAGTGTAAAGAATTAGACCATGGTTAAGATTATGATTAGGGTTTTCTTTTTCTTATTTATTTATTTATTTATTTTGGAAAAAGATGAGAAAAGAATGGTTGCTAATTTTGTTTGCTAGTTGAAGATTCTTGAAGCTTTGAATTAGTCCACCATTCTTGTCTCATCCTTAACCCTAACCATTCAAGTTAACCATGGTCCATTCTCTACAACTAACCAAGGGTTAGTAAATGATAAGTATTGATTTATTTATCATTTACTTAATACTTATCATATTCTTTTTCTTCATCTTCTTCTTCTTCCTCCATGAGAAAAAAGCTTGCTACATCAATGGTGATTGATGAAAAAGTGTGTGAAATCCAAATCTAAAGTCTACCCACTTCCTATTTCTTCATCCTCTACCTCTTGCCAAGTAGTATAGGGTGTTTCCTTCACAAGTTTTCTTGACTTGGTGAAGTTGGAGCTTGATCTAGCGATGCCTCGACGTAGATCATCTTCGGCATCGTCGTCGATGACCTAGCCCGTTTTTCTCCGATGAAGCCGACGCTAGAGCCCAAGATATGATTTAGACAGCGAGGGGACTTCATCACGGAGCTTAGGAGGTGGTGGAATGGATCTACAAAGGTTGTAGCCCCTTTCCTTTAGCTATATTTCCGTTTACTTGCTTGCTTCGCCTATTTATCTAGTTAACGATCCGTATTAGGGTTAATAGGCACTTGTAAAATTTCAATTGGCCATGTTTGATTACTTGTGAGACTCCATTAGTGTGCCTAGGAACCCTACATGAGAGAGTGAGAGAATGAGAGCAAGAAAAATGAGATAGAGAAATGAGCTCACACAAAGACCCCCTTCTCACTCTCTCTCTCCTCATTAAGTGAGGCATGGCTCATGCCATGATGCCCATGCTCACTCTCTCTCTCTCCCAAAGTCAACCAATTTAAAATTCCATTTTAAATTCATTTTCATTTTAAATCTATCATGACTAATTACAACCATGACACTTAAAACAATATTAAACTAGATTAGGGAGAAATGGTTAGTTAACATGGTTGCTAATCATGTTTAACCCCAAAAACAACCCTAGTTTATCATGCATAAGTGTGTGCAAGCCTAACAAAATTCTAATAAAATACACAATAAATAGGATAAAATATTTAAAACTTAATTTGTTAAACTTTTTATTAAAAACCATACTTTAAAAATATAATTAGCTACAAACACATTCTAAGGTGTTACAGACGATCCACCCGAAGCTCCTTTGTCCAAGCTTGCAACTTCACTTTATCAGGAGAAAGAAATGAAGCTAACACTCTAAACAAGTGGGCAAGACTTGTGTAGAATGGTGTTGCGGTTCTTTTTCTCACTTCAAAACCCTATCTTGTTGAGTATTTTGCTCACTTGAAAGATCTAGAGAGCAAAAGAGCAAGGTTGAAGAAGATGATGGCTTTTTAAGAAGAAGAGAAAAAGATAATCTCATGAAAGAAAATAGAAAATATATGTATATATATTTTTCACTTCTCATCTCAAACCATGGTTAAATGATAAAGATATTATTTAATTTGAGTTAAAACATAAAAGGAAAGTTAATCCATGTTTAAAAATAGGTGAGCATGGTTAGGTCAAAGAAGAGTGTAGAAACAAACCTTGAATTATCGTTTCCTTTTTCATTTTGTTTTAAAACAAATAGAAATAATTATCCATATAAATAACCAAGGTGTGAGTCTTATATTGCAACCATTTTCTATGTATATACAACCATGATAGAATGATGTATGTATGCATGTGTGCATGCACATCCATATGTGCATGAACAAGAATGAATGCATACATGCATGCATACATCCAAAAAGGACAAGAAAGGATTTCTAGTGAGAAACTAATGGTTAAATGATAAATCAACACTTGATTTATCAACCAGGTCATATCACATACAACCCGACCAAAAGCAAGCCGCCCGATTAATATACGATATCTCATACACGCATTTTAACCGGGTCCATGCGCATATCGCATACGCACACCACAACGTTTCGCTTGGACTAGGTAACTCCTTTGGGGGACTCTAAGTCTCGTCAATACGCCGGCAGTGGGTGATGATCATATCAAGCACCCCCAATCCGCAAGCGATCAGCTAAATGTAACGGCCACCCGGGTATTGAGCGATCAGAAGAAACCAAGCGAACTTGCTACAACTCCCGTCGAGCCAACCGGCAACACTACCGTACAGTCCGGTCTCTTCGTCAGATATGCTGCATATCGAGCCTAGGGATGGTCACGTCGACCCCAATAACTCAATAAGTCGTGCCGGTGAATGGTCTATAACAGATCGAGAAACTACTGATAACACTTATCAGTAAATCTCAGCAGCCCTGGCCAGGGACTTACTGATATAACCAGTCGAGCACAGCACAGCATCAACTCCCAATACCGGGAGAGACGAAACCCTTCCTATCGCTCATCGCCTTCGTATGTCTCGGGACTGTACCCAACGGCCACCTGTTTGCACGACTCAGTAGAGCCGTGGTAGGGTGGTAATCAAAGTACAGTGGGAGAGCACACAAGACTCTATGACGATCTCGGGTCTACAGACTAACCTGTACCAATGTCACCTGAGAACTGCTTCCGACGATAGATATAATTCCATATAGGAGTTCTCGGTGAGTCCGTCCAGTGTACCCAGTCACCACTAAGCACCTGTATATGATCTTGAGTCAAACATCGATGAATGTGGGAACATTCATCGCCCATAGTATGGGTCTAGTATCATATACGCTAGTCTACTCTGGTATATCGATGCCCCATCTCGATACACCTACGACTAGGGACATTTCAGGATATGCTTATAAACTACAGATGTCCCACTAGTATGATCTCTATCATAATCACTATAGTCAAGCCAATATCCTCAGAGCTTTATCAACATGTATGAATGAATAAAAGCATGATCAAATCAACATGTCATATAAAGAAGAACCAGATAGCATACTATCATGTCGAGCAAGAATGTACACTGAATATATATATATATATATATATATATATATATATATATACATGTATAAATACATCAACTATCACATAATGGCCTCTAGGGCATACATATATCCAATAATCTCCCACTTGCACTAAGGCTAGTTATTGGCGTATCTCATACCCAACGTCTCAAAAAGTCGCTCATGCTGCGGCTGAGGGAGGGCCTTGGTGAGTGGATCCGCGGCGTTATTCTTTGTGTCTACTCTCTTAATCTCGATCCCGTGGCGATCTACTATTTCCCGCATCAAATGAAAGCGCCTCAGGATGTGTCTGGATCGCTGATGGGACCTGGGCTCCTTGGCTAACTCCATAGCCCCATTATTATCACAATACAACGGTATTGGATCAATAATGGTTGGAACTACTCCTAGCTCCGAGACGAACTTCCTCATCCAGACGGCTTCCTTGGAGGCATCATTCGCAGCAATGTACTCAGCTTCCATCGTAGAGTCTGCAACGGTATCATGTTTGGAACTCTTCCAACTTACCGCCCCTCCGTTGAGGGTAAATACAAATCCAGAGATAGATTTGTTGTCGTCCTTATCACTCTGGAAGCTCGAATCGGTAAAGGCCTCCATTTGGAGATCTCCATTACCATACACCAAGAACAATTCTTTAGTCCTTCGCAAGTACTTAAGAATGTTCTTCACAGCTATCCAGTGATTCTCCCCTGGGTTGGATTGATACCTGCTTACAACACTAAGTGCATAAGATACATCTGGGCATGTACATAACATCGCATACATTATAGATCCTACTGCCGAAGCATAGGGTATAACGCTCATGCGAGCTCTCTCTTCATCGGTCTTTGGGCAAGAGTCCTTGGAGAGAGTGACCCCATGGCAAGCGGGTAAAGCACCTCGCTTGGAGTCTTCCATACTAAACCTTTTTAGGATGGTTTTGATGTATCTTGTTTGGGACAATCCCAATAACCTTTTGGATCTATCCCTATAGATCCTTATGCCCAGGATGTATGTGGCATCACCCAGGTCCTGTTGGAGATAGTGCCCTCAGAGTCAATTATTGGATCACAGGCACGTGATTGCAATGATTGAGGGAGGACCTATCCCGGTACGACGGTCTTACTCGAGATGATAGTTTGCTATCTGGTTTACCTTTATCATCGTGTATTGCTTTAGGTAACCTGACAGGTCGCTATTGCACGTTGATAGAGCCCCTAGGATTCTTGCTTGACTGCCAGCAGTATGAGGGCGATCATATAAGTGAGAGCTGGAGTCTATAAGCACATCCTTAAATGGTCCCTAGTCGTGGGAGTTTCGAGACAGGGCATCGATTCTCCAGAGTAGACTAGTGTATACAGTCGAGACCCCGACGAGGGGCGGTGGCTGGTCTCACAAGCCACTGGTGTCAGTTGGTTCACCTAAGATGTATACAGGTGCTCATTGGGTTATGAGTACACCGGACAGGACTCGCCGGGAACATGCTAGTTGGTCTTATACCTGACGTCAGATAGCAGTTCCCAGGTGACATGTGTACAGGTTAGTTCATCGACCTGGGGATCGTCATTTGTCTCGTGTGAGTTCCCACTGTACTTTGATTACTACCCTACCACGGCTCAAAGGAGTCGTGCAAACAGGTTTTAGTTGGGTACAGTCCCGAGCCACATGGAGGCAGTGAGCGGATCTTCGGGGGTTCGTCTCTCCCGGCATTGGGGGTGAGGTCGCGCTGTGTCTAGGAGAGCCATTACACAAAGTCCTTGGCCAAGGCAGGAGATTTACTGGTAGATATTCCAGTAGTATCTCAGGGTGTTCTGGGCTACACTCCGACACGACTTGTACCGCTTTTGGGGGTCTGACTTTTACCCACCCCCTAGGCCCGACATGCGATGCTCATAGACGAACGGACCGGACTGTACGGATATTGTCACTGACAGGCTCAGTAGGGTGTCAGGATGAGTTCGCTCATCGACGTCCCTTTTGGTCAATAGCTGGTGGCCCGTTACGTATTGGCTTATACCTCTGACGTGCTAGTGGTTAAATCCACAGCCATAGTATTGACGAGTCTTTAGAGTCCACCACACTTTCAGTTACTCAAGCTTTCGGGCGAAACGCTGTAGAGGCCGTATGGAGATATGGCAGGGTTCGATCAGATACGTGCGGTATTGCACGGATCGTGATCGAACGGTTTTTACTAGCCGGCTTAGGCATAAACCGGATCCTAGTATTTGATAGTGTAGTTTTGTCTCTTTACATTTGTATTTCGGTCGGAATACAAATGCGGGTGTGTATGCACAGTATCGGGGTTTTCCTGTAATTTATTATGGGACCAGTTTTCTGGGGTTGCCAGTTTGCATTCCGTTCCGGCCGGTTTTTCATTGTTCCTTCACGGCCGGACTTTTCCGATGGAGGGGGTTATTTGCAATTGTGCAAATAACTTTTGTGGAGGGGGTTTCTTGCAATTGTATTGATTTTGATATCTTTGCTCCATCACTTGCATTAATTGAGTTATGTGAGGGTATGGGTTTTGATGTGATTTGAAAATATGGGCCGGCCACTGTTTTAGGCATGGTGTGAGGTTTTAATTTGTGTAGGAATGATTCTTGCATGCTTAATTCGTGCCCCCCATTTGTTTTTGAGTGTGCTGTGAGTTTTTTATGCTTGGAACCTCATTTTAATTGAAGCATGGTTTTTAATTAATTCACTTCAACCCCATTCCTTTTCCATGGAGCACTAGAATCATTATTTATGTGTGCATTCTACCCACTTGGAACTTCTTCCAGTGAGCTCAATTTTTGTTGGCTGGCCGAGCCCAAATTTTGAGATTGCATGCTCATTTTCTCTTAGCATCCACCAATGAAAATCATTGTGCTCAAATTCCTCCATCTTGGCAACCTCATTAACCCCAAAGAGACAACGATTCTACATTATTCTACAGCAAATCTTGGGCGCGTCGGCTGGCCAACTTCGCGACCGAGTTGCCTCGGTATTGAGGTGGGAGCCCGTAAAAGATACAGGCGATGTGGTGCCCTTCCGGCGAGGAGGCGACGACCGGAGTTTCCGCAGGAGATCGGGACGACGACGAGAAGACCGGAGGACTCGGATCATTCGGTATATCTCTAACCCGTCTTGCAGTTAGCTAGATCTAGTTTAATGGCACGATCCGGAGTCTAGTGCGCGGTGGTGCCGGTTTGCAAAGTCCGCAAAATTAAAGTTTATCACCGTTTCCGCAATTGGCCGTCGGATCGACGGCCGGGGCGCCGCCGTGCACTTACAGTGGTATCAGAGCCTCGCCATTAACTTCGTCTAGCTTCGTTTGATGTGTTTTTCATTTCCGATCGACCAAAATTCCAAAACTTGCATTTTTGTACACATCAGTTTTCTGTTGAAATTTTTTTGTCTCTAAAAATTTTTCAGGTGGTCTCAAAATGATGTGCAGGGAGTTCTAAGAAAACTGGGAAAATTCGACAACATGATCCCTCCGTACGACCGCGGAACCGCGGCCATAACCCCTTTTTGGCCGCGGTTCCGCCGCAGGTTGGTGGGATCAATGCTTCGAAATTTTCCAGTGGGCTTCTGGGATTATTTTATGGGTTTTGGAATATTAATATTGAGCCCAGATTTTCTGTGAGTGCTACAGTAGTACTTTGGGGCCGACTTGTTAAAGTTTGATCGATCGGATATTTTAAACATATTATTTCACAGTATTTACATTATATCTGCGACCGTGAATGTCACTCGATCGGTAAATCCGGTCTAACTGCTATAGCCCGGTTGGACGGATTTGCGAACGTGACTTTCACGTTGATGTTTTGTGTTTTTGCTGTGATGTTGCGGATCGGTCGTGGGGGATAGCCTGGATACAATGCTAGTACAGTTTCTGTAGTATTATGTACATTTGATATTGCGGGGCGAGCGTCCGACATGTGGACTGTCGTCGCTGCCTGTTTGTATTATTCTTTTGGGGCACGACCTGGTTGCGGTCGATGTACCCGTTGTATGTATATTTTACTTTCTGTACTAGGATTACCCCGCGGTGAGGTGCACGGATAGCCGGGTTCTGGAGGGCAACAAGCCCGCATCTCATGGCATTGGGACGGAGGGGTCTTCAGTCTGGAATTGGCGGGCTATTCGCCGCACTCGTAGGGGGTACAGGTTGACCCAGGAGGGGTGCCCAAGTTACCGGATTCCGTGAAGTGCTGAGTGGTCCATTCACGGCGCTGAAGGGGGCTGCCTCGCTTCAGGTTTTGGCGGGTGACTTGCCGCGCCCGTAGGGGTCTAGGATTTCATTGCACAGGCTATCCACACGACTAGGGGAACGTCGGGTTTCAGTAGTGGCTCTGTGAAACCCGGGGATCCCAGATATCTGTATTGTTCTGTGATGATGTACATTTCTGTGATGTTGCATTTTATTCACGCCTTGAGCGAAATACTATATATTGGTATATATATTAGTAGATGTTGTATATGTTTTTCATCCGCACTAGTCCAGTCCCCGCTCTGCCGTTAGTTAGCTAACCTAACGGGTGATGACGGGACCCAGTGGCGAATGCGGATGGCATATACGTACGTCAGTATATTTTCGTTCTTTGTGGTGTGATCAATTGATGGGACTGCGTTGATTCGGATCAATGCAAGTAAAACAAACCTATTCTGATGTTGTTGGAACACTTTTCAAAAAGCTGTTATTGCAAGGACGTTCACTTTTGTTTTGCATCGTGGTATTCATTTGGAATATCCTGCTCCTCAGTCGACGAGGCAAGGGCCGAGATCCCTTCACCGGGAGTGACCCCTTGGACAGAAGTTTGCGTCAGGGTATTAACTTCACTATAGCCGATTACTTTTGCTTTGCACCGTGGTATTCATTTGGAATATCCTGCACCCCATTCTACGGGGAAAGAGCCGAGATCCCTTCACCGGGAGTGACCTCTTTAGTAAAGGTTTTCGTCACTATATTTTCTAAAAAGCTATCCGTTCCTTCAGCGATATCAAGTTCATTACGTTAAAGGTTTTCGCCAGAAACCATTCGTAGCACTCCGTCCTTTCATATGGGTAGTCAATAGTATTCAAGCTGTGTATGTTGGCCAAAGTCAAGGCACAGTGATTGGTAGCTATTGGGGTATTCATATGCAGCATAGATAGATGCGTTGGTTTGGGACAGCCGTACTGCCATTTTGGCCAAAGTCAAGGGTATGTACGGGTGGACTCAAATTAACCTGGGGAATGACGGGTAGAACTTGACATGTGACTTATGATATGTTGGCCAAAGTCAAGGTCATAAGAGCATGGGGTAAAAATCACATCGGGAGTTTCAAAAGAACTGAAACTTGCCAGATATACGCATACCTTCTGGAGTGTGATAGCGTGAGCGGATTCCGTCACGTTATCATGCGATGAGAGTTGGATCCCGATTCCCACTGATGAGTTGGTTTACTCCTCGGGTGACCCCGACTAATTCTTCTTTCAGGTTTGGAGGAGAATTTGAGGTACAGTGGGAGGTTTCCTGATTAGATAAATTGGTAACCATTCTGATCTAGGTTAGAGTGCGCGCTGAGTGTTTCTTTTCTCTCTCTCTCTGGCAGCGACCATTGACCCGACCCTAAGACTATGACTCAGAGACCAAGTTGACCGAACCTTCTTAACACTGGCTTTTAGATTGTCAGAGTTGCAGACCTCATTGCCACTCCTACTTTTACCCTTTTCTCCAGGACACCCCGTATTACTGCGAACGTCCACTTCTATTGGACAAAGCCATCGTATGGTTAGATACGAACTCGAAGGAATTCGAGGATGGTTTCCGGTTCTGGAGGAAACGGATAGGATTATTCAGTTGTCTTTTCCCTTTTACCTTCTCTCAAGTTGTGAGTACTCCTTGGTTTAGGAGATAGTACACCTATTATGCAAATTGGATAGTCTTCTTCCAAACCTTAGGCTGGTGCCGACCGGTAGGGAATGAAGAAAACCAATTAGCCTAAACGGTGTGCAGAAGGTATTAAGATTAAGACAAAGCAAGGAATTAGTAAGAGGGCAAAGTAAATTGCGACTGATATTCACGACCAAACCAAATATTTCTTCGCCAATCCTAAATCACCTTTGTATTTCTCCAGGACACTCCGTATCACTACGAAGATCCACAGTTTATTGGATACTCCATCGTATGGTTATATACGAACTCGAAAGGAACTTGTTCCAGTTCGGGGATGGATTCTGGTCCAGGAGAAATAGGAATAAGGTTTATTCGGTTGTCTTTTATCTTCACCTTCTCTCGCATTGCGAGTGCTCCTAGGACTAGGACAGTACACCCATTATGCTTATTGGATAGTCTTCTTCCAAACCATAGGCTGGAGCCGAACGGTAGGGAAGGAAGAAAACCATTTGGCCTAAGGGGTGTGCAGAAGGTAACGACTAAAGACATATAAAGGGATTTGGAGAGGTGGCAAAGAATTATGCGGTTATAGTTGTGAATCTGGATAATGGTAGAGGCATTACTAAGAATACCAGGATACCCCATCGAAACATTTCAATGTTTCAGTTCACTGTGTACTGTTGAAAGAAAACTGATTTCCCGATTAGATACTTACTCCAGGGTATGTATTTACCAGGTATAATTCTCACATCTGTATGGCTTTACAGATGATGAGTGGGAGTAAGTTATTGGGAATTGGGTGATCATCCTCATTATATCGGGATTCGTTGTAATCGGTGATATTTGAGGAGATCATCTGGGCTGTTTGCCGGTCGGCAAATATTTGGTTTTGAATATCCGCTGTTATGCACCAATTTCAAATTGATATATCTGTACGTCTATTTTCATAGAGTGAGATATACCTTTTGATATTATGTCGATGACATTTACCTATATCAGTGGATGGTTAGGTAAGGGGCATTAAACAGCGGTGTAATTCTTCTTAACCATAAGTACAGTTTTCAACCTACGACACACAGTGAAAGAGTTGTTAGACTCGGCGGACTTATACAGAGTATTGTATGTTGTCCAGTGTCCATTAGGACAGAGGGGTTGGTCCTCATACTATGTTCTGTTTACTTTTAACTTCTCTAGTTCTTAGACATGTGTTTCGTAGAAACACAGGGTCTAAGTTTTGAGGAGTTATAGGTATTTGAATAGAGTAGAGAACCAGGTGTAGCAAGTATCGGGATTCTTCAAGGTGATCGAAGATGTAGATACTTGTGTATGGTATTCAGTTGATAGTAATGATAAAGAGAAATTGCTTCTCTTTCAGGTTACTCATAATTGGAAGCATTCCTAAGTTGAGTAACACTGATCAGCCTCTCTCCATTTAGTTGACATGCACTGGAGACAGCTGCATGATTTGAATCTGGTTCAATTAAATCAGTGCCTCTGGTTCTATATTGGATATAGTACAGTTCATATCTTAACATTGTTAAGGTACGGGGAGTTGTCCGGCTTATGATTAAAACCAGACTCTGGATAACTCAAGGCACGTTTCTGTAATGGCTGTTTGTGGGTTGACCCAGGCTATGACGAGGGTTGACTTTCTACCATAAGAAAGATCAATAGTGATATTGTTCTTGACTCGCCACAGTTTTATTAAAAATGGATTTTTTTTTCAAAGACAGAAGTGGGAGTATGGTAGAACTGGAAGTGATTCCAGAACCGCAAACGATTACTGAAGATTTGATAAGGAACCTAAAGATTCAATCTGATTTGACATTCCATTGGCCACTCCGCAGATAAGGTGGGTAACTTCAGGCACCCGAGAGGTACTCCGGTAGCCTCAAGGACGGTGACAGGGAAGTTCTTGTTTACCCACACTTGCCATTGTTGTTGTTCCAGACTGCGAGACCCGGCAGGAGGATGAGTATAGCGTCGTTCTAAACTAGCTTTAGAAGTGCACGTCTATATGACTCTGCCAGAGGGTTGTCGTAGTCAGTGGGAGCAGCGGAAGCATTGGTGGACATCAGGCTTATATCTATTTATAGACTAAAGCAGATGTAGCGGAGATAGATCATCTGTTTCTGATGTGACAGTCATAGGTTTGACGTCATCAGAATAGGGGATGGATCTGTTGAGAAGGTAATAGGAAGTGATATTCCTATACTACGATCGGTTATATTTTGGTCGTCACACAGTGGTTTCTCCATATGGGACTTGGACATTATATCAGACATACTGGTTACTAGATCTATGGTTTTAGATCTAGATTTGGGTGGTTTCCCAATCAGGGTACTTTGACAGCATTCTAAGAGTATTTAGAATGGACGACTCCTGGCATGGTAGTGTACCTGCAGGTAATGGAGTCACCCTCTCTAAAGGTGTCTTATAGACTAAAGTAGAGAGGGATGTGCATGATTGGTAGATCACTTGCTTAGGCAATTGAGTCAATCATGACATGTCAAGTACCACACCAGATGTTGTTCTTGCACTAGATGCAATAAGTTGATATTGATCCAATCCTGGAGGAACAGTCGGAAGCAGTTTTAGAACATAAGTAAATGTTCTAGGGATATGATAACGGCTGCCTCCTTTAGGAGACGGTTATCACTCCAGGCTTCCAAGGTGACATGGAAGACAAGGAGGTTGTCAGAGTTATAGTTTTCCCTCTAACGGGGGACAGTATTTTGGACAGGTGGTCCAAGGCAATACTGAGGGAGGCATGGCGCATGATACTGATTAAGTTCAGTTGACGATACAGTCTAAGAAGTTTGGATTTGGAGTTCATTTATGAACCAGGTCCCATCAGACATCCAGACATTCTAAGACAGGTATTGCTCATTTCGGGAGATGGTTTTCTCCGCGAACTTGAGATATAGAGAGACATAGAAAGAAACTTCAAGGCGGACCTACTCACTGAGGCTATTCCTCGAACGCAAGAGTTTCGCAAACAGGCTTTGTGAGACTGACTAGTAGAGGAGTTGGGTGTTCGGTATCACACGGGCTGTGAGTATGCGACATCGCAATAATTAGCCTTGAGTGCAAGTGGGAGATTGTTGGAGATAGTGCCCTCAGAGTCAATTATTGGATGACAGGCACGTGATTGCAATGATTGAGGGAGGACCTATCCCGGTACGACAGTCTTACTCGAGATGATAGTTTGCTATCTGGTTTACCTTTATCATCGTGTACTGCTTTAGGTAACCTGACAGGTCGCTATTGCACGTTGATAGAGCCCCTAGGATTCTTGCTTAACTGCCAGCAGTATGAGGGCGATCATATAAGTGAGAGCTGGAGTCTATAAGCACATCCTTAAATGGTCCCTAGTCGTGGGAGTTTCGAGACAGGGCATCGATTCTCCAGAGTAGACTAGTGTATACAGTCGAGACCCCGACGAGGGGCGGTGGCTGGTCTCACAAGCCACTGGTGTCAGTTGGTTCACCTAAGATGTATACAGGTGCTCATTGGGTTATGAGTACACCGGACAGGACTCGCCGGGAACATGCTAGTTGGTCTTATACCTGACGTCAGATAGCAGTTTCCAGGTGACATGTGTACAGGTTAGTTCATCGACCTGGGGATCGTCATTTGTCTCGTGTGAGTTCCTACTGTACTTTGATTACTACCCTACCACGGCTCAAAGGAGTCGTGCAAACAGGTTTTAGTTGGGTACAGTCCCAAGCCACATGGAGGCAGTGAGCGGATCTTCGGGGGTTCGTCTCTCCCGGTATTGGGGGTGAGGTCGCGCTGTGTCTAGGAGAGCCATTACACAAAGTCCTTGGCCAAGGCAGGAGATTTACTGGTAGATATTCCAGTAATATCTCAGGGTGTTCTGGGCTACACTCCGACACGACTTGTACCGCTTTTGGGGGTCTGACTTTTACCCACCCCCTAGGCCCGACATGCGATGCTCATAGACGAACGGACCGGACTGTACGGATATTGTCACTGACAGGCTCAGTAGGGTGTCAGGATGAGTTCGCTCATCGACGTCCCTTTTGGTCAATAGCTGGTGGCCCGTTACGTATTGGCTTATACCTCTGACGTGCTAGTGGTTAAATCCACAGCCATAGTATTGACGAGTCTTTAGAGTCCACCACACTTTCAGTTACTCAAGCTTTCGGATGAAATGCTGTAGAGGCCGTATGGAGATATGGCAGGGTTCGATCAGATACGTGCGGTATTGCACGGATCGTGATCGAACGGTTTTTACTAGCCGGCTTAGGCATAAGCCGAATCCTAGTATTTGATAGTGTAGTTTTGTCTCTTTAGATTTGTATTTCGGTCGGAATACAAATGCGGGTGTGTATGCACAGTATCGGGGTTTTCCTGTAATTTATTATGGGACCAGTTTTCTGGTGTTGCCAGTTTGCATTCCGTTCCGGCCGGTTTTTCATTGTTCCTTCACGGCCGGATTTTTCCGATGGAGGGGGTTATTTGCAATTGTGCAAATAACTTTTGTGGAGGGGGTTTCTTGTAATTGTATTGATTTTGATATCTTTGCTCCATCACTTGCATTAATTGAGTTATGTGAGGGTATGGGTTTTGATGTGATTTGAAAATATGGGCCGGCCACTGTTTTAGGCATGGTGTGAGGTTTTAATTTGTGTAGGAATGATTCTTGCATGCTTAATTCGTGGGCCCCCCCATTTGTTTTTGAGTGTGCTGTGAGTTTTTTATGCTTGGAACCTCATTTTAATTGAAGCATGGTTTTTAATTAATTCACTTCAACCCCATTCCTTTTCCAGGGAGCACTAGAATCATTATTTATGTGTGCATTCTACCCACTTGGAACTTCTTCCAGTGAGCTCAATTTTTGTTGGCTGGCCGAGCCCAAATTTTGAGATTGCATGCTCATTTTCTCTTAGCATCCACCAATGAAAATCATTGTGCTCAAATTCCTCCATCTTGGCAACCTCATTAACCCCAAAGAGACAACGATTCTACATTATTCTACAGCAAATCTTGGGCGCATCGGCTGGCCAACTTCGCGCCCGAGTTGCCTCGGTATTGAGGTGGGAGCCCGTAAAAGATACAGGCGATGTGGTGCCCTTCCGGCGAGGAGGCGACGACCGGAGTTTCCGCAGGAGATCGGGACGACGACGAGAAGACCGGAGGACTCGGATCATTCGGTATATCTCTAACCCGTCTTGTAGTTAGCTAGATCTAGTTTAATGGCACGATCCGGAGTCTAGTGCGCGGTGGTGCCGGTTTGCAAAGTCCGCAAAATTAAAGTTTATCACCGTTTCCGCAATTGGCCGTCGGATCGACGGCCGGGGCGCCGCCGTGCACTTACAGGTCCTTCATGGAGAACCTTAGTAATAAG
The DNA here is from genome assembly GCA_030015575.1 of Agapanthus africanus. NCBI lineage: Eukaryota > Viridiplantae > Streptophyta > Magnoliopsida > Asparagales > Amaryllidaceae > Agapanthus > Agapanthus africanus. The sequence continues at coordinate 383,206,037 of CM057345.1, read as the reverse complement.
AAAGATTTGACCGACTGTAGCATAGGAATGTCATTTCCTATCAGAAGAATGTCATCCACGTACAATACGAGGAATGTGACAGCTCTCCCTACAGCTTTCTTATAAACACAAGGTTCATCTGAATTTTTAATGAAATCAAACTCTTTGATAACATCATCGAAACAGATGTTCCAACTCCGTGATGCCTGCTTTAACCCATATATGGATTTAAGTAATCTACATGCTTTCCTACTGCTCCCACTGTCAATGAAGCCCTCCGGATGATCCATATAAACGCATTCTTCTAAATCTCCATTTAGAAATGCCGTTTTAACGTCCATCTGCCAGATTTCAGAGTCATAGTTAGCAGCAATAGCAAGTAGGATCCGAATGGATTTAAGCATGGCTACGGGCGAAAAAGTCTCGTCATAGTCCAAACCTGGTCTTTGACGAAAACCCTTTGCCACAAGTCTTGCCTTGTAAGTCTCTACCTACCCATCTACACCAATCTTTCTTTTAAAGATCCATTTGCATCCCACAGGTTTTACCCCAGGGGGTACAACGTCCAAAGTCCAAACTTTGTTGGTGTACATAGACTCCATTTCGGATCTCATGGCATCCAGCCACTTCACAGAGTCACCACTCGTGATAGCTTGCTGCAAACTGGTAGGATCATCATCCTCCATGATGCAGTCTTCTCTGTCACCATCAATAAGGAAACCGTAATACCTCTCTGGTGGGCGAGAAGTCCTACCAGACCTACGGAGTGGCTGAGGTTCCTCAGTTTCTATTGCAACAGCCGGTTCAACCAAGTTGTCATTTGTAGTTTATGTCTGTAGCACCTCTTCTAGATCCACCACCTTGCCATCATCTTTATCTGTGAAAAACTCTTTTTCTAAGAATGTGGCATACTGAGAAACAAACACCTTTTGTTCCTCCTTGTGGTAGAATAGATATCCATAAGAGTTCTTTGGATATCCCACAAAGTTACACATGACCGACCGTGTCTCGAGTTTGTCCGGATTCTGCTTTTTAACATAGGCCGGGCAACCCCAAATCTTAATTCTCTTAAGAGATGGTCTCTTCCCATGCCATATCTCATATGGCGTGGTAGACACGGTTTTGGTTGGAACCCTGTTTAGTAGAAACGCTGCAGTCTCCAATGCATGCCCCCAAAATGAGACGGGTAACTCAGCATCACTCATCATGGAACGGACCATATCTAATAGGGTCCGATTCCGTCGTTCTGACACACCATTGTGCTGTGGTGTGTAAGGAGGAGTAAGCTGAGAGAGAATCCCATTCTCTTTTAGGAAGTTTGCGAATTCTGTACTGTGATACTCTCCACCTCGATCTGATCGAAGCATCTTGATACTCAAGCCGGTTTGTTTTTCTACTTCTTGTTTATATTCAATGAATTTCTCGAAAGCTTCGGACTTGTGCTTTAATAAAAATACATGGTCGAATCTTGAGAAATCGTCAGTGAACGTAATGAAGTATGAAAAACCGCCTCTAGCCTGTGTAGACATTGGCCCGCATACATCACTATGTATGAGGCCTAGGAGCTCAGTAGCTCTTTCTCCGTGTCCGGTAAACGGAGTTTTGGTCATTTTACCCTTGATACAAGACTGGCAAGTCGCATAAGATTTATATTCAAATGGGTTTAAATATCCATCTTTGTGTAACTTGTTTAGTCTTGTTTCGTTAATATGACCAAGTCTACAGTGCCAAAGAAAAGCTTTATTTATTTCTGAAAGTTTTCTTTTATTAGTGTGTTGAATGCTAAAAACTATGTGTTGATTTAGGACGTATATCCCGTTATTAAGTATACCATACCCAACCAACATTTGATTCAGGTGAATGTTCATAACATTGTTCTGCAATATAAAGTTATATCCTTCATTGTCTAACAAAGAAACTGATATTATATTACATAGCATACTTGGTACAAAATAACATGGGTTCAAAACCAATATACACCCATATGGCAACCCCAAGTGATACTCTCCCATTGCGACTGTATGTACATTGGAACCATTTCCAACGTGGAGAGTATGGTCACCTGTCTTCAAAACTTTGCTATTTCTTAGCCCCTGCATAGAATTGCAAATGTGAGAACCTGAACCGGTATCTAATACCCAGGAAGCAAAGTTTATTGAAAAACAGTTTTCTGTCACAAACACACATGAAGCGGAAGCATCCCCATGCTTCTTCTTGAGATTTAAGTACTCTGTACAGTTGCGCTTCCAATGTTCTGCTTTGTGGCAATGAAAACATTCACCTTTCCCCTAGTCTCCAGTTTTGGACTTTTCCTTTCCCTTCACCTTTTTAACTCCACCCTTAGGATTGGTAGGCTTTTTCTTTTTCTTTCCCTTGGCCTTAGCCTTTGGGCGAGAAGAGGAAGATTGTCCAATAGTCATAACGGGAGTTTTTACTGATTTCATAGTGCTCTCTGCACTCCTTAACATATTAAGGAGTTCAGGTAGTTCCTTCTCCATGCCGTGCAAGTTGAAGTTAACTATGAATTGAGCAAAGGTGGAGGGGAGGGACTGCAGAATAATATCCGTATATTGTTCATTGTCCATTGTCCATCCAAGGTCCTCAAGCTCTTCTATAAGAGCTATCATCTTCAGAACATGGTCTCCTACCGGTGTGCCAGGGGCCATTCGCATCTGAAACAATTTCTTTGATGCTTCGTATCGTAATACGCGGGATTGCTCTCCATACAACTCCTTTGTATGGAGGAATATGGTTTGAATGTCCATATTCTCATGCTGCTTTTGATGTGTATTGTCCATCGATGCAAGCGCGAGGCATTTGGCCATGGCACAGTCAGCGTCCCATGTCTTGCGGACTTCAATGTCCGCAACTGAGGATTTTGGACCTGGGGTGGGCGGGGCTGAAGCCGTGAGGACATATGTGTAGGGTTCCTAGGCACTCCAAGGAGGTCTCACAAGGCATCGAACATGCCATATTAAAATTTTACGGTGCCTACAAACCCTAAACTACGGATCGTTTGCTAGATTTCTAGGCGAACAATGAAATAGTTAACACTTAACTAAAAGTTTAACGGAAATACAACCTTTGTAGATCCGGTCCTCCACCTCCACGGCTCCGCAACGAGGTCGTCTCCGCTGTCCAAATCAAATCCGGGCTCTAGAGTCGGCTTCGTCGGAGAATGGGCAAGCTAGGTCGTCGATGTCCATGCCGAAGATGATCTACGTCGAGGCATCGCTAAATCAAGCTCCGACTTCACCAAGTCAAGAAACTTGTGAAGTAAACACACTCTACTACTTGGCAAGAGGTAGAGGATGAAGAAATAGGAAGTGGGTTAACTTTAGAATTGGATTTCTCACTCAAAAACATCAATCACCATTGATGAGGTAAGCTTTTCTTCACTTGAAGCAAGGAAGAAGAAGAAGGAAAATGATAAGATAAGATAATTCAAAAAGAAAAGAATTATCCATTCTTATCATAAGTGAACCATGGTAAAGTGTAGAGAGCTAATCATGGTTAAAGGAATGGTTAGGTTAAGCATGAGATAAGAATGGTGGATAAAGTCAAAGCTTCATGAATCTTCAACTTAAAACAAAAATAGCCACCATTCTTTTCTCTTGCCTTTTATTTTCCAAAAATCAATAAATAAATAAATAAGTAAATAAAACAAAACCCTAACCATAATCATGTAACCATGGTTTGATCTTTACACAAAAACCCTAGCATAACATGTATCATCAAACATGATACAATCAAGTGCACAAAAATATATCGCATATACAATGCGCCCATCCGAGTGAGAAAATCCATCTTAAGTAAACCGATACTAGTTGATGCAAAGTAATATATCAAATATATAAATATGCATTAAATCATTAAATCAACACTTGATTCTATGACCCGGTTATGTCGCACACAACCGACTAGTATACAATATATCGGCTTATCGAATCAACGCTTGAATCGATAACTAGGTTATATCGCATACAACCATTCGATATATTTATCGCGAGAATAGAATACGGTATCACATACACGCATTATTCTCGGTCCCGCACATATCTCATATGCGCTCCTATTTCGTTTCGCTTGAGCCAGGAAACCTCTGTGTAGGACTCTAAAGACTCGTCAATACGCCGGCAGCGGATGATGATCATATCAAACATCCACAAGCCGCAAGCGGTCTGCTAAACGTAACGGCCACCCGGGTATTGACCGATCTGAAGATCGACGAGCAAGCCCGCTCACACTCCAGTGAATCCGACCAGTAACACTACCGTACAGTCCGGTCTGATCGTCTGATCTGTCGCATATCTCGCCTAGGGGTGGTAAACGTCAGACCCCAATAGCTCGATAAGTCGTGTCGATATGAGGTCTATAACTGTTCGAGAAACTACTGGTAACACTTACCAGTAAATCTCAGTAACCCTGGACAGGGATTTCCTGTTATAGCCAATCGAACACAGCGCAACATCAACCCCCTATATACCGGGAGAGACGAATCCCCTCCTATCGCTCATTGCCTCCATGTGACTCGGGACTGTACCCAAAAACCACCGTTTTGCACGCCCTCTTGGACGTGGTAAGATGGAAATCAAAGCACAGTGGGAACCACACAAGACTCTATGACGATCTCAGGTCAACAGACTACTCTGTACCAGTGTCACCAGAGAACTGCCATCTGACGTGAGGTATAATACCATCTGGGAGTTCTCGGTGAGTCCGTCCAGTATACCCAGTCTCTACTGAGCACCCGTATATCTCCTCTGATGTCAAACACCGATGGATATGGGATCATCCATCGCCCATCTGTATGGGTCGAGAAGGTACACGCTAGTCTACTCTGGTATATCGATGCCCCGTCTCGATACACCCACGACTATGGACTTTGAAGGATGTACTTATGGACTACCATGTCCCCACTAGTATGATCCGCATCATAGTCCAGGTAGTCAAGTACAGATCCTAAGGGCTTTACCAACATGTAACAGAGAGACAATCAGTATACACGTTAAGGTAAAGATCAACCAGATAGCATACTATCATGTCGAGCAAGAAAGTCCTCCCTATATATGTCCCAGCATCCACTACAATATACATCCTATGTATAGTAATGGCCTCTAGGGCATACATATAACTAACAATCTCCCACTTGCACTAGGGCCATCTGTAGCAGTGGTTTGAAGTATCTCATACTCAACCATCCCATAAAAGTGTCTCTCTCTGGGAACAGGCCTTTGTGAGTGGATCCGCTGTGTTGTCCTCTGAGTCTACTCTCCTAACCTCGATCTCCCTGGAGATCAACCATCTCCATGATCAAGTGATACTGCCTTAGAATATGTCTGGATCACTGATGGGACTGGCGTTCCTTGGCATAAGCCACAACTCCATTGTCACACAATGGGAGGAACATAGTTCATCTCATGAACCATTATACATCCAAACAGCCTCTTTGGTAGCATCTTAAGTAGCAATGTATCCTGCCTTTTTCGTCTAGTATGTCACGGTATCTAGCTTGGAACTCTTCCAACATACCGTCCCTTTACTGAGGGTAAAGACAATGCCTGCGACTGACATTCAGTCGTCTTTATCACCCTGGAACCCTTCCAGTGATTCCCCAGGATCGGCTGATACCATCTCACTACAACTAGTGAGAATCCTAACATCCAATTAAATCTATCTCATAGATCCAAAATCCAGGATTTAGGAGGTATCACTTTGATCCTATATGGAGAATCATTGTGATAAGCGGAGATTGATCGAGCGTAGCATAGGAAACTCCTTCCCCATCAAGAGTATGTCATCCACGTACTCTACGAGGATCGTCACCATACTCCCTACTACCTTTTTGTTTATACAAGGTTCATCTACCATTTTGATGATGTCAAACTCTTTGACTACTTCATCAAAACAGATGTTCCAACTCCGCGATGCCTGCTTTAATCCTATAAAGCATCTTGCACACGTTTCCGCTGCTCCCACTGTTTACGAAGCCCTCTGGTTGTGTACTTATAGACGCACTCTTCTAAAACATCATTTAGAAAAGCAGTCATGACACCCAACCACCAGATATCGTAGTCATGGTATGTAGCCGTGGTAAGTAGGGTCTGGATGGACTTAAGCATAGATATTGGAAAAGGTTTCATCATTATCCATGCCTGGTCGATGACGAAAACCTTTAACAAGTCTAGCTTTGAAAGTCTCAACTTTTCCATCTACACCAAGTAATCTTCTCAAGATATACTTGCTCCTGATGGGGATTTAACCCTTCAGATATTGCAACCAAAGTCCATACTTTGTTGGTGTACATAGATTCCATCTCAGATCGCTAAGCATCCAGCCATTCTTACAGAGTCTTACTCCTGATGGCTAGCTCGAAACTAGTTGGGTCATCATCTCATGATGCAGTCCTCGCTCCCACTGTCATAGAGAAACCGAAGTATCTCTCATGTGGGTGAGGAACCCTACTAGATCGGCGGAGAGGCTGAGGCTCGTTGGTATCTACTGAATCCCTTGGTTCTATCAAATCATCTGCTGTAGTTTGTACAGCTGGAACCTTTCCAGTTCTACATAACTGACCTTGCCTCGAGCTTGTCCGGATTTTGCTTTCAGACATAGGCCGGACAACCCCAAATCTTAACTAACTTAAGATATGGGCTCTTCCCTTTCCATATCATATATGAAGTGGTAGGCAACTGATTTGATTCGAACCCTATTCAATAGGTATGCAGCTTCTCAAGTGCATAACTCCCTAAAGGAAATAGGTAACTCAGTAGTACTCATCATAGAGCACACCATATCAAATAGGGTGTATCTGCTCCGCCCCGATATACCATCGTGCTATGGTGTATACGGAGGAGTAATGCTGAGAGAGAATCTCATTCCCCTTTAGAATGGTCCAGGAATTCCGTGCTCAAGTATTCTCCTCCTTGATCACATCAAAGGACATAATACTTATACCCTTATTTTGGTTCTCTACTTCTAACTTATATTCTGTGAATATCTCAAAAGGTTCGGACTTGTGTTTCAACAGGAACATAGGTCTGAAACTCGAAAGATCATCAGAGAACGTAATGAAGTATAAAGAACCATTCCTGGCATGTATAGACAGGGGACCTTACATACATCAACATGTATCATCCCAAGAGTTCAGTAACTCTTTCTCTGTTTCCAATAAACAGAGCTGTGGTCATCTTATCTTTGTGACATGACTGGCGAGTTTCACAAGATGCAAATTCAAACTAATTTAAATATGTATCTAAATGTAACTCTAGCCAGTCGGGTCGCATTGATCTGACCTAGTCTACAATACCTCAAGAAGGATTCGTTCATTTCTGAACTCTTCCTCTTGTGTGTGTTCCGTATACTAAGAACTGTAGTTTGATTTAGAACATTAATGCTTTTAGATAACGTGCCTGATCCGATCAACTTTTGATATAGGAAATGTTCAAAACATTATCCAACAATACAAAATTATATCCTTTCTTTACAGATAAAGAGACTGATATGATTTTGTATATCAGGTTCGGTATCTAATAACATTCGTTCAGAATCAATGTATTGTTAATACAGGGTGACAATGACCGACAGACTTGGCTGCAACACTTGCCCCGTTTTCTGCCTCATGAAACTTATCACCCGTTCTCAGTTCTGTACCTGTCTGTAGCCCTATGTAACAGATTACATATCTGGGATCCTGATCTGATATCATATACCCAGGACGTAAAGGATACTGAGAAACAGTTCTTTGTAATGAACACACCCGAATATGATGCATCAGCATGCACTCTCTTCGTTTGGGCGGTACGGGAATTCTGGTAATCCCCAATTTCCTGCTCTGTCTTATAACATTTATAAGTTGGAGCGGGACCAACGTTCCCCAGCTCAGTAAAACAAGCGGGTTCGGTCAATATTCCGTATTATTATCTTGATTAAGGCGTGATATGGTCGCTACCTGGAGAGAGAGAGAAGAAAACACTCAGCGTGCGCTCTGTCAAGAATAGATTGGTTAATATTTTATCTAATCAGGATGGCTCCCACTGCTTTTTATCAAATCTTCCTTCAAACCCTAAAAGGAAAGACTAGCCGGGATTAATTACACACTACAAGTTCGCCAATCTTTCAGCCAGGCCAGTGTCGGTACTTTGAGGGAGGTCCCCCGTGCTTTCGCACGAACCTAATTAATGTAAACCTCGTTTTCCCAGAGGCGTAACCCCGTTGACACCTTTCTAGACACCTACTTGATCGGCTAATTGTAATGTATAAAACTCTCCCAGGAGTAACACTTACTCGCAGCGGGTATCGGGATCCAACTATCTCATAGAAGGTATGCAATCTCATTGCAAATTTCAACACTTGAAATTCCCGATAATATTTTGCCCCTAGCACCCTATGACCTTGACGGAGGCCAACAAACCATAGGCTACTAGTCAAGTTCAACCCGTCATTTCTTGATCGAATCAAACCCACCCGCACGACCCTTGACGGAGGCCAACAAGGTCGCACGACTACCTTAACTCAATCTGCATCATATGCATAAGCAGATAAATACTGGTTAGCTACCGCACACAGCGCCTTGACGGAGGCCAACAAACGCAGCACGAATACTAAACAGCATTTATCTGAAATGACGGAAGGCTACGACAGGTTTTTCTGAAAACCTATTGCGTAATGAACTTGATATCGTTGTAGAATCAAATGATTTTAAAAATGGAGTGCTTTTGAGGCTTTTGTAGTTTTGCTAAAGGAGTCACTCCCGGTGAAGGGATCGTCGGTCCTTTCCTCGTCGAATGAGGTGCGGGATATATCACATATATCACTGTGCAATGCAAAAACACTTAAAAGCAATCAAAAGACAAACCGAGTGTGTAGCATCTGCCAGTTATTGCTAAAGGAATCACTCCCGGTGAAGGGATCTCGGTCCTTTCCTCATCGAATAAGGTGCAGGATATATCATATATACCGCTGTGCAAAGCAAAAACTGTAGCTACCTGTTTTAATTTTGAAATTCGATTCTACAACATCTTAGGTTTCTTTTATTTCATTAATCACATTAATGATGTCCCATCATTTAAGTACCTAAACATCACAGATAAATACGACGTACACTTATGCCATCCGCATTCGCCTCGATATCCCCTCGTGCACCGTTAGGTTAGGTAACTAACGGCAGAGCGGGGCAGGGCTAGCGCGGGTGTAAAACATAAGTAACGCCTATATAATATATCATATATACTATATACTGTATCTATCACAGAACATCACAAGATCACATCACAGATATCGCAGCAGAAGAAACATATGAAATATTGGATATACTAGGACGTCCGTGTTTTCAATACGAGCCAGTATAAAACACGGATTCCACTGTCGTGATGAATAGCCAAACCTACACCCCTAGACCCCTACGAGAGCGGCAAGCAACCCACCAATTCTAGGGTTAGGAGACCCGGACTCGACTCCTCGAGTTGGTCTCCCACTGGACCCCAGAACCCGGTTACTTGTGCCCTCCTCCTTGGGTCTATCCTAGTGCGGAAAAGTAAATAATATACAACAGGTGACAACTCCCGCAACCTGGAAGCGCCCCAATAAAAGAATATTACATACAAGTTTTTACATGAATGAAAATGAAAAACACTCATCTCACATAAAAACCCCCGGCTATTCAAACACGACGATCCAATATAACATATCCAGCAACACATAACATCACATGTCATCAACGTAAGTAAATATGTCCATCCCAATTGTCGTTGACGTATAGCAACGAAACCGGCGATATCACATATTACACTTACGGTCACAGAAAAGAAAGTGTAAAACTACAACAGTTGGAATCCGCAATCTCTTCAGACAACGCATGCCTGACCAAATGAATTCTTTAGACATCGCATGCCTAACAATTATAAACCCCGCATTTTAGTCTCAAAATCGAAAACTCTTTTCAATATCAAGTCGGGTAATTCAACAAGATTCCCGATATCCTGATCGAATGCTCGTCGCAAACTTCAGTAGACAGTCGCACCCCCGATACCGTCGACGAAGTGCACCAAGGCGGAACACCGTTACCGGGAGCACCCGGACGGATGCTTTCGGCGACGGGGTTCTCCTACAGTCACTTGGTCGGGGCTATGGAGTGAGGCTGTCTATTAAGTTTACCCGGCGAGTATCCGCGTACGCTACGTGATTGCGACGGACTTTTGATCACATCAAAATTCCGTAGCAACCGATCAAGTGAGACTAAACTGCTACGTTTATAACATTCATTCAGTTATCACATAACTACTTGTGAATTCCAATTATTGTATCCCATTCCAGATAAACAGAAAATGTCAAACTTTTCGATCGAACAATCGAACACCCAAGTTTTCCTGATATAGATCAACACATGAAATAGGTCTAACAACATTCCGTTCGTGCCTCAGTACCAACGGTCCAGCCGTAGAAGGGTCAAGCCAACGCCTCACATGTGGCACGCCGTACTGCCCCAAACCCGAAGGTTCAAAGGGCAGTTCAAGACGGTCACATAATCGAGTTAAGGTTAGTGTCTTCTAGAGGGACCATCGCGTTACTTGCACTACTTAGAACGTCGTCAAACTACGGAAAAATCCAACACTTGGAAATTTCCCGACAGGGGAAAAATTGGGTATTTATATCTGGTCGAGCTTTTTAACATATTCTAAGATTTATCCGAAAAGCCACACAGACAAAATTTGATACTCCGATCGAAACACCGAATCCCCAAAACAATTGCAGAAAAATCAACTCTTGAAAAATTATTAAAAATTCCCAGAAAACCCATCTAATAAAAATAGGAATTACTGTGCAGAAAATGGGAGGTGACGTCATCAGTTAGCCGCGGAACCGCCGCAGAAGCTGGGCTTCTGCCGCGGTTCCGCGCTCTGTTTGAGGAATTAGTCACCTGAGTTTTTACAGTAATTCTTATAATTATTTATTGAATTTTTTAGGCATTTTTAATACACAAAAATCCGCATTCTCGGAAAAAGTACAGAGAGCATATTTGTTTCGGGGTTTCGGGTTCGTTCGGACTTCAATTTCCGTCTGGACTTCGCCTAAGGCTCTAGCTAGGCTCTGATACCACTGTAGGGTTCCTAGGCACTCCAAGGAGGTCTCACAAGGCATCGAACATGCCATATTAAAATTTTACGGTGCCTACAAACCCTAAACTACGGATCGTTTGCTAGATTTCTAGGCGAACAATGAAATAGTTAACACTTAACTAAAAGTTTAACGGAAATACAACCTTTGTAGATCCGGTCCTCCACCTCCACGGCTCCGCAACGAGGTCGTCTCCGCTGTCCAAATCAAATCCGGGCTCTAGAGTCGGCTTCGTCGGAGAATGGGCAAGCTAGGTCGTCGATGTCCATGCCGAAGACGATCTACGTCGAGGCATCGCTAAATCAAGCTCCGACTTCACCAAGTCAAGAAACTTATGAAGTAAACACACTCTACTACTTGGCAAGAGGTAGAGGATGAAGAAATAGGAAGTGGGTTAACTTTAGAATTGGATTTCTCACTCAAAAACATCAATCACCATTGATGAGGTAAGCTTTTCTTCACTTGAAGCAAGGAAGAAGAAGAAGGAAAATGATAAGATAAGATAATTCAAAAAGAAAAGAATTATCCATTCTTATCATAAGTGAACCATGGTAAAGTGTAGAGAGCTAATCATGGTTAAAGGAATGGTTAGGTTAAGCATGAGATAAGAATGGTGGATAAAGTCAAAGCTTCATGAATCTTCAACTTAAAACAAAAATAGCCACCATTCTTTTCTCTTGCCTTTTATTTTCCAAAAATCAATAAATAAATAAATAAGTAAATAAAACAAAACCCTAACCATAATCATGTAACCATGGTTTGATCTTTACACAAAAACCCTAGCATAACATGTATCATCAAACATGATACAATCAAGTGCACAAAAATATATCGCATATACAATGCGCCCATCCGAGTGAGAAAATCCATCTTAAGTAAACCGATACTAGTTGATGCAAAGTAATATATCAAATATATAAATATGCATTAAATCATTAAATCAACACTTGATTCAATGACCCGGTTATGTCGCATACAACCGACTAGTATACAATATATCGGCTTATCGAATCAACGCTTGAATCGATAACTAGGTTATATCGCATACAACCATTCGATATATTTATCGCGAGAATAGAATACGGTATCACATACACGCATTATTCTCGGTCCCGCACATATCTCATATGCGCTCCTATTTCGTTTCGCTTGAGCCAGGAAACCTCTGTGTAGGACTCTAAAGACTCGTCAATACGCCGGCAGCGGATGATGATCATATCAAACATCCATAAGCCGCAAGCGGTCTGATAAACGTAACGGCCACCCGGGTATTGAGCGATCTGAAGATCGACGAGCAAGCCCGCTCACACTCCAGTGAATCCGACCAGTAACACTACCGTACAGTCCGGTCTGATCGTCTGATCTGTCGCATATCTCGCCTAGGGGTGGTAAACGTCAGACCCCAATAGCTCGATAAGTCGTGTCGATATGAGGTCTATAACTATTCGAGAAACTACTGGTAACACTTACCAGTAAATCTCAGCAACCCTGGCCAGGGATTTCCTGTTATACCCAATCGAACACAGCGCAACATCAACCCCCTATATACCGGGAGAGACGAATCCCCTCCTATCGCTCATTGCCTCCATGTGACTCGGGACTGTACCCAAAAACCACCGTTTTGCACGCCCTCTTGGACGTGGTAAGATGGAAATCAAAGCACAGTGGGAACCACACAAGACTCTATGACGATCTCGGGTCAACAGACTACTCTGTACCAGTGTCACCAGAGAACTGCCATCTGACGTGAGGTATAATACCATCTGGGAGTTCTCGGCGAGTCCGTCCAGTGTACCCAGTCTCTACTGAGCACCCGTATATCTCCTCTGATGTCAAACACCGATGGATATGGGATCATCCATCGCCCATCTGTATGGGTCGAGAAGGTACACGCTAGTCTACTCTGGTATATCGATGCCCCGTCTCGATACACCCACGACTAGGGACTTTGAAGGATGTACTTATGGACTACCATGTCCCCACTAGTATGATCCGCATCATAGTCCAGGTAGTCAAGTACAGATCCTAAGGGCTTTACCAACATGTAACAGAGAGACAATCAGTATACACGTTAAGGTAAAGATCAACCAGATAGCATACTATCATGTCGAGCAAGAAAGTCCTCCCTATATATGTCCCAGCATCCACTACAATATACATCCTATGTATAGTAATGGCCTCTAGGGCATACATATAACTAACAATATGATACTTTATCATAAGTCAAGGCTATTTTCAGATTCCTCATCCAGTCTTTATAATTGGTCCTATTCAGTTTGTTTTTATCTAGTAAAAGCTTGAGTCCAGTCATTGGTATCTGCCATTAAGAGAGAGAAAAGAATACACTCAGCGAAAGCTCTTGCAAAGATCAGATTGGTTATTATCTTGTCTAATCGATGTCTCCCACTGCTTTAATCAAGTTTTTCTTTCAAACCTTAAAAAGAAAACTAGCTAGGATTAATTACAGTCTACAACTTCGCTAACCGTTCAGCCAGGCCAGTGTCGGTACTTGAGGGAGGTTCCCCGTGCTTTCGCACGGACCTAATTAAAGTAAACCTCGTTTTCCCAGAGGCGTAGCCTCGTTAACACCTTTCTAGACGCCTAATGAGTTAGCTAATTGTAAACTGCAAAACTCTCCTAGGAGCAACTATTGCCCACAGTGGGATCGGGATCCAACCATCATATGGAAGGTATGCAATCTCATTCCAAATCTCAACACTTGAAATTCCCGATGTGATTTTTACCCCTAGTACTTATTACCTTAACTATGGTCAACAAATCATAAGTACCAGTCAAGTTCTACCCGTCATTTCTTGATCAATTAGACCCACCCATATGACCCTTAACTATGGTCAACAAAGTCGCATGAATGTCCTAATTAATCTGCATCATATGCAGTGTAGGAAGACATCACTTAACTACCGTACACTACGCCTTAACTAAAGTCAACAAACGTAGCACGAATACTAAGTACTCTACTTCCTAAAATGACGGAGGGTTGCGGATGATTTTTAAGAAAATCTTTAACGCTTTGAACTTGATATCGTCGTAGAATCAAATGGTTTTCAAAAGGAGTGGCTTGTGCTCCGCAATTTTGAAATATAGCTTTTTCATAAAGAGCCGAGTGGTTTTCAAATCTGATTCTACAACATCTATTTAGGTTTATTTTCTTTACATTAATCATATTAATGTAATCCCATCATTTAAGTCCTTAAGCCAATCACAGAAAAGAAACGAAAATAACACGTACGCTTATGCATCCGCATTCGCCACAATGTTCCGTTATGCACACGTTAGGTTACTTAACTAACGGCATACCGGGACGGGACTAGCGCGGGTGCAAAATATAAGCAACATCTACTATATATCTCATATATAATATATCATTCGTCTCAGATATCACAGAACACAGGCAGCAGAAACATATATATAATGTGGGATATACTAGGACGTCCGTATTTAGTATTTAGCCAACAATAGAAAATACGGATTCCACAGTCGCAATGAATAGCCAAGCCCACACCCCTAGACCACTACGAGAGCGGCAAGCGACCCTGCCAATCCTGGAGTTTAGGAGACCCGGTCTCGACTCCTCGAGATGGCTTCCCACTGAACCCCAGAACCCGGTCACTTGTGCTCCCCTCCTTGGGTCTATCCTAATGCGGAAAAGTAAATAATATACAACACTGGTGACATCAACCTCAACCCGGAAGTGCCCCAAATAAAAGAATATTACATTACATTTGAATTTTACATGAATGAAAAATAAAACTCTCATCTCACATAAAAGCCCCCGGCTATTCAATCGCGACAATCCTGCACATCATATCTCAGCAACACAGAATATCATATATCATCAACGTAAGTAAGTATGCGTACCCCAATTGTCGTTGATGTATAGCAACGAAATCGGCGATATCGACATACTACACTTACGGTCACAGAAAATAAAGTGTAAAACTACAACATTTGGAATCCACATTCTCTTTAGACATCGTAAATGCGAAATATCACATACTTCGTATTTCATGCCTAACGATATGAATTCCACATATTGTATCACATTCCAGATAAATAGACAGTATTAAATTCTTCGAACGAATAATCAAATACCCAAAAATTCCCTAAAGCTCAACACTTGAGCGGAGTTCAAAAACCCGGAGTGTGACACAGTAGTAGCGGTCCAGCCGTAGAAGGGTCAAGCCAACGCCTCACATGTGGCACGCCGTACTGCCTCAAACCCTAAGGTTCAAAAGGCAGTTTAAGACGGTCACATAATCGAGTTAAGGTTTGTTGTCTTCTAGAGGGTTCACCACAAAAAAAACTTGCACGTATTTCCGAAAGATTTAAACCCCGTGAAAAAGTGAGTAAATGATACTTGTTCCAACAATTCAATACTTTCTAAATTACCCGGAAAAAACATGAAGTTAAAATTCCGATCGAATCAATGAACTTAAAACAATCTCCAGAACAAATAACACTTAAACCAGATTTAAAAATATCCAAAAATATACACAAGCAGGTAGTAAAAACACTGTACAAAAACGAGGTAGTGAGGCATCTGTACGGCCGCGGAGCCGCGGCCTAAGCAAGCTTTGGCCGCGGTTCCGCGCTAGGGTTTACTGTTCACAGCTTCGTATTTTACAGTTTGTTTTATTTTTACCTGCTGATATTTTTCTATATTTTTAATTCTGAAAAATAACAGTTTAAAAAAAATGTCCAGAGAGTGTCCCGAAAATCCGTATTTCGGTTCGATCGGAGTTTTTACTTCGCTAAAGTGTCGCCTAATGTTCTAGATTGTCTCTGATACCAATGTAAGGTTTACCTAGCACCCTATGAGAGGTTTGGAAGCATCACATGTCACGAAGATTAAATTTTTAGAGTGCTAAGTGAACACACAAAGAATCAATCCTAGAAAATTAGGGTTTCATAACTTTAAACCACACCACAAGTAACAAAGGCTAGGGTTTTGAGAGTACAACCTTTGTAGCTCCTTATGCTAGACTTCTTGGCCACTTGAGAGTTGGAAAACGGTTAGCTTGAGGTCTTCTAGCGTCCACGACGATCCACCCGAAACTCCTTTGTCCAAGCTTGCAACTTCACTTTATCAAGAGAAAGAAATGAAGCTAACACTCTAAACAAGTGGGCAAGACTTGTATAGAATGGTGTTGTGGTTCTTTTTTTCACTTCAAAATCCTATCTTGTTGAGTATTTTGCTCACTTGAAAGATCTAGAGAGCGAAAGAGCAAGGTTGAAGAAGATGATGGCTTTTTAAGAAGAAGGGAAAAAGATAATCTCATGAATGAAAATAGAAAATATATGTATATATATTTTTCACTTCTCATCTCAAACCATGGTTAAATGATAAAGATATTATTTAATTTGAGTTAAAACATAAAAGGAAAGTTAATCCATGGTTAAAAGTAGGTGAGCATGGTTAGGTCAAAGAAGAGTGTAGAAACAAACCATGAATTATCCTTTCCTTTTTCATTTTGTTTTAAAACAAATAGAAATAATTATCCATATAAATAACCAAGGTGTGAGTCTTATATTGCCACCATTTTCTATGTATATACAACCATGATAGAATGATGTATGTATGCATGTGTGCATGCACATCCATATGTGTATGAACAAGAATGAATGCATACATGAATGCATACATCCAAAAAGGACAAGAAAGGATTTCTAGTGAGAAGCTAATGGTTAAATGATAAATCAACACATGATTTATCAACCCGGTCATATCACATACGACCCGACCAAAAGCAAGCCGCCCGATTAATATACGGTATCTTATACACGCATTTTAACCGGGTCCATGCGCATATCGCATACGCGCACCATAACGTTTCGCTTGGACTAGGCAACTCTTTTGTGGGACTCTAAGACTCGTCAATACGCCGGCAGTGGGTGATGATCATATCAAGCACCCCCAAGCCGCAAGCGGTCAGCTAAATGTAACGGCCACCCGGGTATTGAGCGATCAGAAGAAAATAAGCGAACTTGCTACAACTCCCGTCGAGCCAACCGGCAACACTACCGTACAGTCCGGTCTCTTCGTCAGATATGCTGCATATCGAGCCTAGGGATGGTCACGTCGACCCCAATAACTCAATAAGTCGTGCCGGTGAATGGTCTATAACAGATCGAGAAACTACTGATAACACTTATCAGTAAATCTCAGCAGCCCTGGCCAGGGACTTACTGATATAACCAGTCGAGCACAGCACAGCATCAACTCCCAATACCGGGAGAGACGAAACCCCTCCTATCGCTCATCGCCTTCGTGTGTCTCGGGACTGTAACCAACGGCCACCTGTTTGCACGACTCAGTAGAGCCGTGGTAGAGTGGTAATCAAAGTACAGTGGGAGAGCACACAAGACTCTATGACGATATCGGGTCTACAGACTAACCTGTACCAGTGTCACCTGAGAACTGCTATCCGACGATAGATATAATTCCATATAGGAGTTCTCGGTGAGTCCGTCCAGTGTACCCAGTCACCACTGAGCACCCGTATATGATCTTGAAGTCAAACATCGATGAATTTGGGAACATTCATCGCCCATCGTATGGGTATAGTATCATATACGCTGGTCTACACTGGTATATCGATGCCCCGTCTCGATACACCTACGACTAGGGACATTTCAGGATATGCTTATAAACTACAGATGTCCCACTAGTATGATCTCTATCATAATCACTGTAGTCAAGCCAATATCCTCAGGGCTTTATCAACATGTATGAATGAATAAAAGCATGATCAAATCAATATGTCATATAAAGAAGAACCAGATAGCATACTATCATGTCGAGCAAGAATGTACACTGAATATATATATATATACATGTATAAGTACATCCACTATCACATAATGGCCTCTAGGGCATACATATATCCAACAATCCTAGTACAGAAAAGAAAATATATATACAACGGTGACATCGACGTCAACCCGGTCATGCCCCAATAAAAGAATATACAAACTGGCAGTGACGGCAGTCCACATATCGGATGCTCGCCCTGCAAAAAAATATACAAATGAATCTTAACTGTACATCTAACTTTGCACATATGGCTATCCATCACGATATCCGCATAAACCATAACCATATATATATATCCATCACGACAATCAGCACAAACCATAATCATATATATATATATATATATATATATATATATATGTATATATATATAACCGCAGAAGCAAGCAACACCAGAAAGTGTGCAACCTCGTCTAAACGAACATATAGCAATTAGACGACGTTCAACAACACATATACACATCACAGATACCGATGATGCAAAAGTTTCGAGTTTTTAAAACTCCCGAGTTGTCCTAAAGCTAATATGACACAAAGTGAAATCTGGACAAATCAAACAACACCAAAAATACAAATTTACAAAACCCAGCACACACCATGAAAACAAGCTCCAAAGTGAACAGTAAAAAAGATAGGGCCGGCCAAAATGAGATTCTTGCCAGGCCAATTTTGGTGAAATGTTCTTATTTTCATTGTGTGTCTCTGTCTAGTCTAGAGTAAACTTCTGCACTTGTTTAAAAATTTTTTAGAGACCAAAAATTTTTTGAAAGAAACCGGGTTTTCGAAATCGGTGTTTTCTGTTTTGAAACTTAAGCATCGTTAAACACTAGTTTATGGTGTTTGGGTGGCTCTGATACCATGTTGGGATCCGGCGCCCACACCGCGGAGGCCGCGGGCGAGGCTGAAGCGAAAACAAAAACTTTTTTTTTGCGGGCACTGGACGCCCGAACTCGAGGATACGAACCAAACAACCTAAACTAGATTGCTAAAACATGCAAGGTTGAGAAATACAACCTTTGTCACGTGTCCACCAAATTGTGGAAGACCCCTCCAAGCTCGTAGCTGTCGGGAACGTGCTTGAGCGTTGACTATCCTTGCAGAAGACGATCCACCTGATGGAATGCAGAGGAGGCTCTAACCGACGGTCCAAAGTTGCTAGTTTTGGATGGCCAGTGATGCAGGAATACTTCACTATATTTTTCTCTCTAGAATCTTGCTCTAAAATGGAAGCAAGAAGAAGAAGGAGATGGAGAAGATGAAGCATTAGCCATGGAGGAGATGAAGAAAATCTCATCAAGTCTCATAGTAAAAAGAATGGCTAATAAAATCAACCATGATCAAATCGTGCAATTAAATGAATTTTCCAATATAAAATTCCAAGCCATACCTTTCTACATGCATGCACCATGCTTCACAACTTTCCATTTTCCACCTCATCACCTTATTTGTTTTTCTAAAAAGAAAAAAAAATATGAGGTGTCCATCTTATAGAAGCATTCTCGTAAAAATACGGAATATTTCACCTAGTATATATATCGTTATACATACGCGTATCCGTATAAAAATACGGATAGCACCAAAGAGAGAAAATGAATAGTGAACAACAATACTAAAATATATGTATTAAAATAAATATATAAATTATTAAATCAAAACCTGATTTAATAATCCGGCTTAATCTGTAACATTTCAAAAAATTAAAATATTATTTTTGGGAATTTTTGTAAGTAAATAATAAAATATTGAATATTTTAATAAGGCGGTATAATTAAATACCGATAAATTGAGAAAAATTTGGAAAATTACGGAAATTACTAAAAAGAGGGTACTTTATGTGCTTTATTAAATTATGAAATTTTATGATTTATTATACACTAATTTTGAGCTAATCGCGATTAAAAATCGCTAATCTGGCTCTAAGCGTGTTTTGTGCACATGACATGCATATGTCATTTTTAACACTTGTTACATTTTCCTACATAGTTTTCTTCATTTTCTAGCATGGTTTGTTTTGGAATGAATTGAGGAGAAAAGAAAAGAAAAAGAAAAAGAAAACATTAGAATAATGGGTATGGGCATGAGAGAGAGAGAGGGTGAGGGGTCAACCATAGACTTGACTCATTCCCTCTTCATCATTTTTCATCATCTTCTTTCCCTCTCCCTCTCACATGGCAGCACCTCCTCCCTCCCCCTCTTCAAGCCTCACTTCATCATTAAAAATTCACCAAAACCCCATCTCCTCTTCACAAAAATTGTGCATGAGCTCACTAGCTACACTTTGGACCAAGGAAGTTTGCATTTTGGCGTTGTAGGGGTTTCTGGAGTGCCAAACGAGATAATCCCTTCACACTTAGTGTAGTTTTTCATTCACTTTAAACCATATATGTGTTTAGTTGTGATTTGGTGCATTTTTGTGAGCTTTGGAAATTCATAGAAAGGGGTTAGGGTTTTCTTGAGTTGGGATTGTGTTATTGAACCTTATTAGTGACCTTAAGCCCTCCCAATTTGTCAAAATCCCAGACCAAACACAATCCAAAACCTGGAACTGAAAACAGAAAACTGTAAATGTCGGTTTTGTGAGTTTTAGTGGGTGCAGAGAAATCTGGAGTGACCCGAGAACAAAACTTGAAAAGCAAACAATACCATTGACCCATATTGGACCCTAGGAGGCCACCATACCAAGAAGAACCCCATCCCACCCTGAAGAACCGAGCAGGCCGGAAATTACATGGGTGTGGCCGTCCATGGGGTAGGGGTTAGGGCCCAGGTTGCTTCAGTAGGTCATGTACTTCATATACATCACCCCAGAGTTGTTTGTGCACATTGGTTTCACCTTAAACAAAATCTGGAGCATGTTTTCAATGTTGCTGCCTTATGTTTTGCGTTGTTTTCGAATCTAAGTTTTGATATTTGTGTTTGTACTCGGTCACTTGACGTTTGTACGCCTATCCCGAGTGTTATTGGGTTGAGTTGCGAGATGCAAACCATAGATTCTAACCTATATGCTTTTAAGCGTGTCGTTTTGGTTTTCGTGTGTCGTTTCGGTTTCGAATTTGATTTTAACGCGATACGATACGTTATGATGTGTTGGTACCCCAAGTGGACTTCGAGACGACAAGCAAGCGCGTGGCGACGTCAGTATCAGCAGAAGAAGGTCAAGGTGAGTAGATATATATCTACGTGGGAAGTCGGGTGGATGGCGTATAGCACCCCCGCAGCTCGATGTATAGTATGCTATATATATACTATATATATGATATCTTTTATGTGAGACATTGATATTCAGGATATAGTTATGTGTTCATGGATTAGTAGTGTTACTTGCGAAACTCTAGAGTAGTTGTTGCACCCACACACGCACACACATTTGCATACATTCATTTTTTTACCTGTGCGTATATGGGGATATGCATTTATATATATACACATAGGTATGGGACTATGTATATATATATACGTATACATATACACGGATTATGAGGATAGTATCTGGGATTGGAGATGAGTCGATGAGATTGGGCTTGAGGCCGTGAGATCGGTGATGTGACATGGTTCGTATTTGAGATACGATATGATGTTTTAGCGGGTCCTTTCGACATGGTGTTTTCATACACACGCATGCATATACTTATGTGGTATCAGTGTTGTACTAGACGTAGATCAGTACCCCGGATCATGATATTTGATAAAGAGAATACCAGATGAATAATGTGATAGATGTGACATTTGACCCGTACCCAGATTTGGGATGCCGTACGACGGATTTACCGTACGAGCTATATTGATGATAAATCCGCACTCTTGACTTGAGAATGCCATATTATAGATATTGTATCGTATGGGATACTTTTGAGGCGAGATCACCGACTGTTATATTTATATATATATATATATACATATATATATATATACATACATATATATATACATACATATATGTATGTATGTATCGACTCAGTTGTTAGGCGGTTTCCTTACCTTTCGATCAGCCTGTTTAGTTTAGTCATGTAGTTTACTTGTAAATGATAGATTAGATTCGAGTCATACCTATTTCAAAACTAACGAATCGTGAGTATTTTTAAAGACAGGCCAATGGATTCTACGAATATTTCAAAGGACGTACATTTTCTTAAAAACACCGTAGTCCCTATTTTCTAAACACACGATTCTTATTATTTCAAATGGTAAAACTGTACGACTCATACTTAGACATATGTAGATTCGTTATCATTGTATTTGATATTCAGCTCCCGCATATTCTTGCTGCTCGCATCGCATTGCATGCTTATATTGTGTTGTCATATGTTAATATTGAAATCATGCGGTCAGGACACCAGCACTATTACCGATGATGCGTATGTTCCACATACATTTACTTGCCGGCTCACACACATCATCATCGGTAATTGCCATGTCACGTACACTTTAGAGAATATTATTTCATTGACATAGCTTGTTAGCTGATTGTTTCGACATGATATTAGTGTACTTGCTTTATATGTCAGGTTAGACATTTCACTTATTACTTGCAAATTCATGCATATTATTATTCACTGTTATGCAGTATTATGGAGTTTTATGCCGATATTCACTGTTTATTTACTGTCGATTCTTGGATTTCGGATTTTTATGAGATTCCTGGATTTGGGAGAAAACCGCAAGAATATATATAAACTTCTTTCTCTCTCTCTCTCTCTCTTTTTAAAATGAAAAGTGCGGTTTTGTCGTGATGTATGAGTCGTCCACCATGAGTTTTCATAGTAGCTGTTGGATTTTGAGACCCGATTAGAGGAGATGTAGGAACCGTCTCGGTTACATGGTGGCCCCGGTATGGTACCCCGGGGCAAGATTGATTTTCATGGTGGATGATGAGCATGGCAGGGGCAGACTGCCTACCGGTGATATTTTTGGACTCGTCAGTTATCCGGAGGATACCGACCGGAGTCATGAGATGGTTATAGGCTGATCCGTTCTGCCGAAGCCCGCGGGCCGATCCCGCAGATGATACGGATTTGAGATATTGAGATTTGAGATTTGAGACACTGAGATATTGAGATTTGATGATACAGGTCAGTCCGGGCAGCCGAAGCCTGAGATATTGAGATATTGGGATTTATGTTTTTTGTCGATACTTTCATTGATGTTACTCGATTTATATACATAAAGATATCTCATTAAAAATAGAAAATAGTTGTCTCACTCATTTCATTACATTACATTCATACCTGATACATATGATATATTGCTACCTGAGGCACTGACACGAGCACTGGGATTACACTTATGTATAGACGTTTACCCTTGCAACCTTTTTTATGCTTCAAACTTATCATTTTGAGGTTATTTATATTGATCGTATTGACTAGGTTTGTGTCATACATACGATTTCTGCTCGGTGATGTTTTCTACTCACGAGTTGGCAACTCACCCCCGTTATGCCACAGTTTCTTGCAGATTTTGCCGTAAAGGTTCCGTTACGGTTTTGCTGGCACACTGCTTTCTTTCCAGGTGATTGCTTTGGTAGGTGGGTTCACTTGTATCGTGACCACTATTGTACCTTTATTTTATTCAGTTGTATCTAGTAACTCCATCAACCAAACTTGTATATTTATTCAGGCTTAGAGACCAGTGATGTATATTCTTTCGACCTTAGAGTTGCGTTGTATTATTGTGGATTTCATGTTGTTGAGTTTCCTTTTCAGTTTTGATCCTCGCCCTTTGGCGTTGTATATTATATTGCTTGCGTGGTTGTGACCGTCGATTGACGAAGTGCTAGCTCCCGCTTGGGGATGCCTTTTATCTTTCATCTATGTATTTATCATGTTGTACCCCGTTCGGGGCCAGTATTTACAAAGGAAACTCTACCGAAATTTTCAGAAAAAACTTGTGATTTTAAAAATGCATACTTCGGCTTATGTTGCTAAACTATTTGATTTAAATTGGTTTTTCCTTCACTCTAGTGCTTTACTTGGTTTTGATTTCTGGGTTTTGGCTTACTTAGATTACGTACGCCTGGAGACGTTTCGTAATTTAAGTGCCGGTCATGTTCTGTACTTTTCGGGTCGTGACAAAGTTGGTATCAGAGCATTAGGTTTTACCTCCTGAGTGTAGGATGACCCTTGGTTGATAGAATAGGTGACTCAAGTAGAGTGACGTACTGTACATATGTTCCGCGACATATTTACGATACGATACTGCGCTTAAGAAGCCTTAGGATGTACATTTCTTTGCACAGTATTATATTCATTCATGATCTATCCTCTTCGAGATTGGTATATGGTTTTGCTACCATGATTACACGGGCAGAGAGAGTTACGGATAGAGTTGCGGTCAGCATGAGCTCGTCACGGACGAGGACTGACCAGGGCGTGATTCCAGGGACATACGATTTGCATAGATGCGCCGTGTTATTGTGTTTTCGCGCCATGAGCGTTGATGGATCGCTGTTATGAGATTTCTCGGACGTGCAGATTTGCAACAGAGGATTGAGCCACTGATAGAGGCCAGCCAGAATGAGCCAGTTGTTACTGCGAACAACGAGATATTGCCCCAGATGTTGGAGCTATTACAGTACGAGTCGTACTTAGAGATATGATAGAAGGTCGCTAGTCACCCGAGGATGAATGACTAGGACATGTGGTTCGTTCTCTTACCCCGATACGAGGCCATCAGATAGTTTGATTCCAGCTAGAGACGACTTCATGCGAGTACGTTGAGAGTCGATAGAGGCGATCGAATGTCAGAAACCCATATTCCAAGTTTAAAGTATTCGGAAAGACATGCAAGCAATTCTATGGACCCTCTAGAAGAATGAAAACCTAACTCGACATAATGACCATGTGAAAGCCTTCGAACCTTAGGTTTTGCGGCAGTTCCGCAGTGCCATTAGTGAGGCTTGGGTTTGCCCTTCTACGGCTGGTCCACCGATACTGTGGTTTGTACTCGATACTATTAAGCCGTACCCAAGATGTTGAGCTCTTGGGGGATTATGAGGTTTTTACGAATCGATCGAATGGTTCGACTTCATTCGGATGCTATGCGATGGGATGCATTGCTTGGGAGACTCCAGATACGAGTATAGCCGTTGGAGCACAGTCCATGCAGCCACGATGAGACGAGTCCGAAGCAGTCGACATTAGAGAAAAGTGGAGTAAGAGGTTCGTACGAGATTTTGATGAGACGACGTTCCACTCCGCCGACATCAGAGATGTGATGCGCATGCAGAGGCGTTGTATATGGATATATCTTCCAGAAGGAGTCACGATGAGTATGCAGCCATTCCGGAACAAGAAACAGATTTAGTGAAGGGTGATAACTTCCGGACAGTTCGGCAGAAACGAGATTTGGGAGAGACCTCGACAGGACCTTTCTGGAATAATGCACGAGAAGACTTAGACCCAGGAGTGGCCATTTTACGCACACCAGCAGCCCAGAGTTCGACATCCTCGACGAGACATGTTATGAATGATCATGACAGTTGGCCAGAGATTCTTAGAGGATGTGCTTGAGCGGGATTATTCCGCCATACTTGATTCGGTATTTTTGGGCGATCTTTTCGCATGATTGAGTTTTGATGACTGAGTTTCATGATATTCGTTTTCGTGCACCATGGTTGCACCTAATGGGTATTTATATTTTGTACGTAGTTATTGCACTTGAGATATGTTTTATACACCGTTGTGTTGATTTATGATTTGTGCACAGTTATTGCACTTGATATCGTTTTGGTGCCTTGGCTACACATGCTTATGATTTCATGGATTTCATACAGTTGGGTATATTTTGTGCATATGGTACGCACCCAATTTTATTTTTGCACTCGGTATAGTTCACATATGCTTGAAATGCAGTGATACGTATTTTGTGCACTACAGTTGCACAGGACGTCGATTTGATGTTATTTGAGGTATTAATTTTGACTTCATGCTTAGGGCATGCATATGATTTGACTTATGCTTACGGCATAGTTTTCATGCACTTTTAGTGTTTTGATTAGGTTTTGTGCACGCTGATGCACATGGTTGTGAGATTTGATATTACGGTATACCTGATTTGGATTTGAGATGTGTTGTATACCGTCGATTTCGATTGTGATACACGATATTTGTTTTGTGCACCTTGTGCACCTGATTGGATTCTTGCGCATATTTGACGCACTTGGATTGGATTTTGCGCATGTTCGGCGCTTGATATTGGATTTCATGATTTCGTGCATGTTGGATGCACATGATTTAGATTTTATTTATGCATGATGGATGCACCTGATTTGGATTTTCGCACATGTTAGGCGCATGTTATGAGATGCCATTTTGGTGCACACTAGATGCACTGAGTCGGGATTCTTCGTATATATCATATGCACCTGATATTGTTGTCAGGAACACCCGTTGACTTTGACAGGTGTTTCGTGCACACCCGTTGCACTTAGATTTTTGTTTTGTGCCCGCGTAGGGCACATTTGTTGATTTCGATTTCCGTGCACACCGGACGCACAGAGTATTCTTATATACATTTTGGGATTTATTTCTTATGGAGCAGTACGTTTTTATGATATTTTCTATCTGTTTTCATACTGAGCAGGACAAGTCAGAGGACAGTACTTGGATATATTTTGCATGCATTGATAGTTGTCTAAGGGATTTACAAAAAGGGAGCAATAGTCTCAGTATTTACCTACGTGTCTGATATGACACGAAGCGTTTAAAATGAGGAAACCCTTTTAAATTGTTTTCAAAACGGCGATACGTGCATGTAAACAAAGGATATATATAGAGTTATTTTCTTGCTAGAGACGTCCACTACTGTGCAGTGTTATGCACATCGCACAGCGACTTAAAAAAAAAGTTTAGCATGCATTTCCTTCAGGTATTTACATGTATAGATTTGATGTTTACACGTATAGTTTGATGCTTATCATGTTGGTTTTCATGTTGGATTTGACATTGATGTCTTCCCCATGACTCCGATGATTGCGGGATGCTTGATGGAGTTTTGATTTTGAGTTATCTGCTCATCTTTCATGCGCACTCATTGTGCTACGACGTGTTTTATGTATTGATGGTTTCGAGACACCGACGGCTTAGTTTTTACTGAAATGTTTTAGTATTGAGGGGTTTAAATTTAAATTTAGGGACCGAATTTCTTTAAGGAGGGAAGATTGTAACATTTCAAAAAAAATAAAATATTATTTTTGGGAATTTTTGTAATTAAATAATAAAATATTGAATATTTTAATAAGGAGGTATAATTAAATACCGATAAATTAGGAAAAATTTGGAAAATTACGGAAATTACTAAAAAGAGGGTACTTTATGTGATTTATGAAAATTATGAAATTTTACGATTTATTATATACTAATTTTGTGCTAATCGCGATTAAAAATCGCTAATCGGGCTTTAAGCGTGTTTTGTGCACATGACATGCATATGTCATTTTTAACACTTGTTACATTTTCCTACATGGTTTTCTTCATTTTCTAGCATGGTTTGTTTTGGAATGAATTGAGGAGAAAAGAAAAGAAAAGAAAAAGAAAAAGAAAACATTAGAATAATGGGTATGGGCATGAGAGAGAGAGAGAGAGAGGGTGAGGGGTCAACCATAGACTTGACTCATTCCCTCTTCATCATTTTTCATCATCTTCTTTCCCTCTCCCTCTCACATGGCAGCACCTCCTCCCTCCCCCTCTTCAAGCCTCACTTCATCAATAAAAATTCACCAAAACCCCATCTCCTCTTCACAAAAATTGTGCATGAGCTCACTAGCTACACTTTGGACCAAGAAAGTTTGCATTTTGGCACTGTAGGGGTTTCTTGTGTGCCAAACGAGATAATCCCTTCACACTTAGTGTAGTTTTTCATTCACTTTAAATCATATATGTGTTTAGTTGTGATTTGGTGCATTTTTGTGAGCTTTGGAAATTCATAGAAAGGGGTTAGGGTTTTCTTGAGTTGGGATTGTGTTATTGAACGTTATTAGTGACCTTAACCCCCCCCCCCCAAATTGTCAAAAACCCAGACCAAACACAATACAAAACCTGGAACAGAAAACTGTAAATGTCGGTTTTGTGAGTTTTAGTGGGTGCAGAGAAATCTGGAATGACCCAAGAACAAAACTTGAAAAGCAAACAATACCATTGACCAATATTGGACCCTAGGAGGCCACCATACCAAGAAGAACCCCATCCCATCCTGAAGAACAGAGCAGGCCGGAAATTACATGGGTGTGGCCGGCCATGGGGTAGGGGTTAGGGCCCAGGTTGCTTCAGTAGGTCATGTACTTCATATACATCACCCCAGAGTTGTTTGTGCACCTTGGTTTCACCTTAAACAAAATCTGGAGCATGTTTTCATTGTTGCTGCCGTATGTTATGCGTTGTTTTCGAATCTAAGTTTTGATATTTATGTTTGTACTCGGTCACTTGACGTTTGTATGCCTATCCCGAGTGTTATTGGGTTGAGTTGCGAGATGCAAACCATAGGTTCTAACTTATAGGGTTTTAAGCGTGTCGTTTCGTCTTCGAATTTGATTTTAACGTGATACGATACGTTATGATGTGTAGGTACCCAAAGTGGACTTCGAGACGACAAGCAAGCGCGTGGCGACGTCAGTATCGACAGACGAAGGTCAAGGTGACTAGATATATATCTACGGGGGAAGTCGGGTGGATAGCGTATAGCACCCCCGCAGCTCGATGTATAGTATGCTATATATATACTATATATATATGATATCTTTTATGTGAGATATGGATATTCAGAATATGGTTATGTGTTCATGGATTAGTAGTGTTACTTGCGAAACCCTAGAGTAGTTGTTGCACCCACACACGCACACACTTACATACATTCATTCTTTTACCTGTGCGTATATGGGGATATGTATATATATATACACATGGGTATGGGACTATGTATATATATATATATATATACGTATACATATACACGGATTATGAGGATAGTACTTAAGATTGGAGATGAGTCGATGAGATTGGCCTTGAGGCCGTGAGATCGGTGATGTGACATGGTTCGTATTTGAGATACGATATGATGTTTTAGCGGGTCCTTTCGACGTGGTGTTTTCATACACACGCATGCATATACTTATGTGGTATCAGTGTTGTACTAGACGTAGATCAGTACCCCGGATCATGATATTTGATAAAGAGGATACCAGATGAATAATGTGATAGATGTTGTTGGAGATAGTGCCCTAAGAGTCAATTATTGGATCACAGGCATGTGATTGCAATGATTAAGGGATGACCTATCCCGGTAGGACAGTCTTACTCGAGATGATACTATGCTATCTGGTTTATCTTTATCATCGTGTACTGCTTTTGGTGACCTGACATGTCGCTATTACACGTTGATAGAGCCCCTAGGATTCTTGCTTGACCACCAGCAGTATGAGGGAGATCATATACGTGGGAGCTGGTAGTCTATAAGCGCATCCTTAAAAGGTCCCTAGTCGTGGGAGTTTCGAGATAGGGCATCGATACTCCAGAGTAGACTAGTGTATACAGTCGAGACCCCGACGAGGGGCGGTGGCCGGTCTCACAAGCCACTGGTGTCTGTTGGTTCACCTAAGATGTATACAGGTGCTCATTGGGTTATGAGTACACCGGACAGGACTCGCCAGGAACATGCCAGTTGGTCTTATACCTGACGTCAGATAGCAGTTCCCTGGTGACATGTGTACAGGTTAGTTCATCGACCTGGGGATCGTCATTTGTCTCGTGTGAGTTCCCACTGTACTTTGATTACTACCCTACCACGCTCAAAGGAGACGTGCAAACAGGTTTTAGTTGGGTACAGTCCCGAGCCACATGGAGGCAGTGAGCGGATCTTCGGGGGTTCGTCCCTCCCGGTATTGGGGGTGAGGTCGCGCTGTGTCTAGGAGAGCCAGAACATGAAAAGTCCTTGGCCAAGGCAGGAGATTTACTGGTAGTTATTCCAGAAGTATCTCAGGGTGTTCTGGGCTGCTCTCTGACACGACTTGTACCGCTTTTGGGGGTCTGACTTTTACCAACCCCCTAGGCCCGCCATGCGATGCTCATAGACGAACGGACCGGACTGTACGGATATTGTCACTGATAGGCTCAGTAGGGTGTCAGGCTGAGTTCGCTCACAGACGTCCCTTTTGGTCAATACCTGGTTGTCCGTTACGTATAGGCTAATACCTCTGACGTGCTAGTGGTTAAATCCACAACCAATGTATTGACGAGTCTTTAGAGTCCCCCCACAGACCAGTTTCTCAAGTTTCGGGCGAAACGCTGTAGAGGCCGTATGGAGATATGGCAGGGTTCGATCAGATACGTGCGGTATTGCACGGATCAGGATCGCACGGATAATACTAGCCGGCTTTGGTTTAAGCTGGATCCTAGTAAAGTACAGTGTAGATTTTGTCTCATTGCATTCGTATTCGTTCGGAATACAGATGCGGGTGTGTATGCATAGTAGCGGGGTTTTTCCTGTAATTTATTACGGGACCAGTTTTCTGGAGTTGCCAGTTTGCTTTCCGTTTCGGCCATATTTCATTGTATCTTTCATTGGCCGAAGTTTGGTAGAGGAGGGCTTATTTGCATTTGTGCAAATAAGCATTTGTGGAGGGTGTTCTTTGCATTTTGTTGGATCATGATGGTTGCACCATCCCTTGACCATTTGATTTCTTCTTTCATGATGGCTTGACTTTGTGATGAGATGATGAGGTTGGTGGAGTGTGGTTTTGTGTTTGTGATCATTTCCCTTCATGATATCTTTTGATTCTCTTCTTGCATTATTGATACATACACTCCCTCATTCACCCTCTCTCTCCATTCATGCATGGGCCGGCCACTAACTAGGGGAAGGGGACTTTCTCTTTTGGTTGTGAGAAAAATGTTAATCTCATTCTTTGCATGCTACATTTGTCTCACCTCTCTCCAAGTTCATTTTTTTCTCCACCACAAAGGCAACATCCACTACCCTAAAATGAGACATGGTTCTACACTATATTCTACAGCAAATCTTGGGCACGTCAACTCGCCAGCTTCATGCCCGAGTTGTCTCGGTATAGAGGTGGGAGCCCGTAAAAGAAGCAGGCGACGTGGTGCCCTTCCGGCGACGAGGTGGAGACTGGACATTCCGCGGGAGATCGGGACAACGACGAGAAGACCGGAGGACACGGAGCACTCGGTATATCTCTCTTCCCATCTTGTAGTTAGCTAGGACTAGTCTAATGGCACGATCCGAGTTTATTGTGCGCGGTGGTACCGGTATTTGAAAAGTTAATGTAAATCACCGCTTCCGCATTCCGGCGTCGGATTGATGGCCTGGGCGCCGCCGTGAACTTACAGTGGTATCAGAGCCTCGCCATTAACATAGTCTAGCTTGGTCTAACGTGTTTACATTTCCAATCGAACAAAAATCCAAAAACCCGCGTTTTCATGCATATCAGTTTCTGTCGAAATTTTTTTTGTCTCGAAAAATTTTTCAGGGTGTCTCAGAATGATGTGCAGGGAATTCTAAGAACACTGCAAAATTTTGGTCACCTGATCCTTCCGTACGACCGCGGAACCGCGGCCATAACCCCTCTTTGGCCGTGATTCCGCCACAGGAATTTGGATTTACTTCACCAATTCTTTGCAGTGGGCTTGTGGGCTGAAAATAGGGGTTTTGGTATACTTTGTTTGGGCCCAGAATTTCTGTGAGTGCTACAGTATTGCTTGGGGGCCCACTTGGTAAAATTTGATCGATCGGATATTTTAAACACATTAGTTCACGGTATTTACATTATATCTGCGACCGTGAATGTCACTTGATCGGTAAATCCAGTCTAACTTCTATAGCCCGGTTAGACGGATTTGCGAACGTGACTTTCACGTTGATGTTCTGTGATTTTGCTATGATGTTGCGGATCGGTCGTGGGGATAGCCTAGTTGCAGTGGTAGTACAGTTTTGTTGAATTATGTACATTTGATATTGCGGGGCGAGCGTCCGACATGTGGACTGCAGTCACTGCCTGTTTGTATTATTATTTTGGGGCACAACCAGGTTGCGGTCGATGTACCCGTTGTATGTATATTTTACTTTCTGTACTAGGATTGCCCCGCGGAGGGGTGCACGGATGGCCGGGTTCTAGAGGGCAACAAGCCCGCATCTCATGGCATTGAGACGTAGGGGGCTTTACTCTAGAATTGGCGGGCTATTCTCCGCACTCGTAGGGGGTACAGGTTGACCCAGGAGGGATGCCCAAGTTGCCGGATTCCGTGAAGTGCTGGGTGGTCCATTCACGTTGCTGAAGGGGGCTGCCTCGCTTCAGGTTTTGGCGGGTAACTTGCCGCGCCCGTAGGGGTCTAGGATTTCATTGCACAGGCTATCCACACGACCAGGGGAACGTCGGGTTTCAGTAGTGGCTCTGTGAAACCCGGGGATCCCAGATATCTGTATTGTTCTGTGATGCTGTACATTTCTGTGATGTTGCATTTTATTACGCCTTGAGCGAAATATTATATATTGATATATATACTAGTAGATGTTGTATATGTTTTGCATCCGCGCTAGTCCAGTCCCCGCTCTGTCGTTAGTTAGCTAACCTAACGGGTAATGACGGGACTGGCGAATGCAGATGGCATATACGTAAATCAGTATATTTTCGTTCTTTGTGGTGTGATCAATTGATGGGACTGCGTTGATTCGGATCAATGCAAGTTAAAAACAAACCTAATCTGATGTTGTTGGAACATTTTTCAAAAAGCTATTATTGCTAGGACGTTCTCTTTTGTATAGCATCGTGGTATTCAGTTGGAATATCCTGCTCCTCAATCGACGAGGCAAGGGCCGAGATCCCTTCACCGGGAGTGACCCCTTGGACAAAAAGTTTGCGTCAGGGCAATGACTTTACTATAGTCGATTACTTTTGCTTTGCATCGTGGTATTCAGTTGGAATATCCTGCACCTCATTCTATGGGGAAAGAGCCGAGATCCCTTCACCGGGAGTGACCTCTTTAGCAAAGGTTTTCGTCACTATATTTTTATAAAGCTATCCGTTCCTTCAACGATATCGAGTTCATTACGTTAAAGGTTTTCGCCAGAAACCATTCGTAGCCCTCCGTCGTTTCATATGGATAGTCAATAGTATTCAAGCTGTGTTTGTTGGCCAAAGTCAAGGCACAGTGTTTGGTAGCTGTTGGTTATTCATATGCAGCATAGCTAGATGCGTTGGTTTGGAACAGTCGTACTGCCTTGTTGGCCAAAGTCAAGGGTCGGTACGGGTGGATTCAAATTAACTTGGAGAATGACGGGTAGACCTTGACATGTGACTTATGATTTGTTGGCCAAAGTCATGGTCATAAGAGCATGGGGTAAAAATCACATCGGGAGTTTCTAAAGAAACTGAAACTTGCCAGATATGCGCATACCTTCTGGAGTGTGATAGTGTGAGCGGATTCCGTCACATTATCATGCGATAATAGTTGGATCCCAGTTCCCACTGATGAGTTAGTTTACTCCTTGGGTGACCCCGACTAATTCTTCTTTAAGGTTTGGAGGAGAATTTGACGGTACAGTGGGAGGTTTCCAGATTAGATAAATTGGTAACCATTCTGATCTAGGTTAGAGTGCACGCTGAGTGTTTCTTTTCTCTCTCTCTTCGGCAGCGACCATTGACCCGACCCTAAGACTATGACTCAGAGACCAAGTTGACCGAACCTTCTTAACACTGGCTTTTGGATTGTCAAAGTTGCAAACCTCATTGCCACTCCTACTTTTACCCTTTTCTCCAGGACACCCCGTATTACTACGAACATCGACTTCCATTGGACAAAACCATCGTATGGTTAGATACGAACTCGAAAGAATTTATTCGAGGATGGTTTCAGGTTCTGGAGAAAACGGATAGGACTATTTAGTTGTCTTTTCCTTTTACCTTCTCTCAGGCTGCGAGTACTCCTTGGTTTAGGAGATAGTACACCTATTACGCAAATTGGATAGTCTTCTTCCAAACCTTAGGCTGGTGCCGAACGGTGGGGAATGAAAAAAACCAATTAGCATAACAATGGTGTGCAGAAGGTATTAAGTTAAGATAAAGCAAGGGATTAGTAAGAGGGCAAAGTAAATTGCAACTGATATTCACGACCAAACCAGGTATTTCATTACCACTCCCACTTCACCTTTGTATTTCTCCAGGACACTCCGTATCACTACGAAGATCCACAGTTTATTAGATACTCCATCGTATGGTTATATACGAACTCGAAAGGAACTTGTTCCAGTTCGGTGATGGATTCTGGTTCGGGAGAAATAGGAATAAGGTTTATTCAGGTGTCTCTTATCTTCACCTTCTCTCGCATTGCGAGTGTTCCTAGGATTGGGACAGTACACCCATTATGCTTATTGGATAGTCTTCTTCCAAACCATAGGCTGGTGCCGAACGGTAAGGAAGGAAGAAAACCATTTGGCCTAAAGGGGTGTGCAGAAGGTAATGACTAAAGACATATAAAGGGATTTGGAGAGGTGGCAAAGAATTACACGGTTATAGTCATGAACCTGGATAATGGAAGAGGCATTACTAGGAATACCAGGATACCCCATCAAAACATTTCAATGTTTCAGTTTCACTGTGTACAATTAAAGGAAAACTGATTTCCCGATTAGATACTTACTCCAGGGTATGTATTTACCAGGTATGATTCTCACATCTGTATGGTTTTACATATTATGAGTGGGAGTAAGTTATTGGGAATTGGGTGATCATCCTCATTATATCGGGATTCGTTGTAATCGGTGATATTTGAGGAAATCACCTGGGCTGTTTGCCGGGCGGCAAATATTTGGTTTTGAATATCCGCTGTTATGCACCAATTTCAAATTGATATATCTGTACGTCTATTTTCATAGAGTGAGATATACCTTTTTGAAATTATGTCTATGACATTACCTATATCAGTAGATGGTTAGGTAAGGAGCATTAAACAGCGGTGTAATTCTTCAAAACCATAAGTACAGTTTTCAACCTACGGCACACAGTGAATGAGTTATCAGACTAAAGGGACTTATACAGAGTATTGTATGTTGTCCAGGGTCCATCAGGACAGAGGGGTTGGTCCTCGTACTATATTCGGTTTACTTATGACTTCTCTAGTTTTTAGACAAGTGTTTCGTAGAAACACAGGGTCCGAATTTTAAGAAGTTATAGGTATATGGATAAAGTAGAGAACCAGGTATTCCAAGTATCGGGATCTTCAAAGTGATCGAAGATATAGATACTTGTGTATGGTATTCAGTTGATAGTAATGATTTAGGGAACTTGCTTCCCTTTCAGGTTACTCATAATTGGAAGCATTCCTAAGTTGAGTAACGCTGATCGGCCTCCTTCCATTTAGTTGACATGCACTGGGGACAGCTGCATGATTTGAATCTGGTTCAATTAAATCAGTGCCTCTGGTCCTATATTGGATATAGAACAGTTCGTATCTTAACGATGTTAAGGTACGGGGAGCTGTCCGGTTTATGATTAAAACCAGACACTGGACAACTCAAGGCACGTTTCTGTAATGGCTGTTTGTGGGTTGACCCAGGTTATGACGAGGGTTGAATTTCTACCATCTGGAAGAACAATAGCGATAATGTTCTAGACTCGCCACATTTTAAAATAAAATGGATTTTTCAGAAAACAGTAGTGGGAGTATGGTAGAACTGGAAGCGATTCCAGAACCACAAACGATTACTGAAGATTTTGATAGGAACCTAAAGATTCAATCTGGTTTGACATTCCGTTGGCCACTCCGCAGATACGGTGGGTAACCTCAGGCACCCGAAAGGTACCCCGGTAGCCTCAAGGACGGTGACAGGGAGGTTCTTGTTTACCCAGACTTGCCATTGCTGTTGTTCCAGACCGTGAGTCCCGGCAGGAGGATGAGTATAGCGTCGTTCTAAACTAGCTTTAGAAGTGTACATCTATATGACTCTGCCAGAGGGTTGTCGTGGTCAGTGGGAGCAGCGGAAGCATTGGTGGACAAGTGGCTTATGTCTATTTATAGACTAAAGCAGATATAGCGGAGATAGATCATCTATTTCTGATGTGACAGTTATAGGTTTGACTTCATCAGAATAGGGGATGGATCTGTTGAGAAGGTAGTAGGGTGTGTTGTCATGGTATTTGGATGACATACACAGAGTAGGAAGTGATATTCCTATACTACGATCGGTTATACATTGGTTGTCACACAGTGGTTTCTCCACATAGGACTTGGACATTATATCAGACATACTGGTTATTAGATCTATGGTTTTAGATCTAGATTTGGGTAGTTTCCCAATTAAGGGTACTTAGAAAGCATTCTAAGAGTATTTAGAATGGACGACTCCTGGCACGGTAGTGTACCTACAGGTGATGGAGTCACCCTCTCTAAAGGTGTCTTACAGACTAAAGGGGAGAGGGATGTGCATGATTGGCAGATCACTTGCTCAGGCAATTGAGTCAATCATGAGATGTCAAGTACCACACCAGATGTTGTTCTTGCACTAGATGCAATAAGTTGACATTGATCCAATCCTGGAGAAACGGTCGGAAGCAGTTTTAGAACATAAGTGGATGTTCTAGGGATATGATAACGACAGCCTCATTCGGGAGACAGTTATCATTCCTGGCTTCCAAGGTGACTTGGACGACAGGGAGGTTGTCAGAGTTGTAGTTTTCCTTCTGATGAGGGGCAGTATTTTGGACAGGTGGTCCAAGGCAATACTGAGGGAGGCATGGCGCAAGATACTGATTAAGTTCAGTTGACGATACAGTCTAAGAAGTTTGGATTTGGAGTTCATTTATGAGCTAGGTCCCATCAGACATCCAGACACATTCTAAGACAGGTATTGCTCATTTCGGGAGATGGCTTTCTCCGCGAACTTGAGATATAGAGAGACATAGAAAGAAACATCAAAGCGGATCCACTCACTGAGGCTATTCCTCGAACGCAATAGTTTCATAAACGAGCTTTGTGAGACTGACTAGTAGAGGAGTTGGGTGTTCGGTATCACACGGGCTGTGAGTATGCGACATCCCAATAATTAGCCTTGAGTGCAAGTGGGAGATTGTTGGAGATAGTGCCCTCAGAGTCAATTATTGGATCACAGGCACGTGATTGCAATGATTAAGGGAGGACCTATCCCGGTAGGACAGTCTTATTCGAGATGATAGTATGCTATCTGGTTTATCTTTATCATCGTGTACTGCTTTAGGTGACCTGACATGTCGCTATTACACGTTGATAGAGCCCCTAGGATTCTTGCTTGACCACCAGCAGTATGAGGGCGATCATATACGTGGGAGCTGGTAGTCTATAAGCACATCCTTAAAAGGTCCATAGTCGTGGGAGTTTCGAGACAGGGCATCGATACTCCAGAGTAGACTAGTGTATACAGTAGAGACCCCGACGAGGGGCAGTGGCCAGTCTCACAAGCCACTGGTGTCTGTTGGTTCATCTAAGACGTATACAGGTGCTCATTGGGTTATGAGTACACCGGACATGACTCGCCGGGAACATGCCAGTTGGTCTTATACCTGACGTCAGATAGCAGTTCCCTGGTGACATGTGTACAGGTTAGTTCATCGACCTGGGGATCGTCATTTGTCTCGTGTGAGTTCCCACTGTACTTTGATTACTACCCTACCACGCTCAAAGGAGACGTGCAAACAGGTTTTAGTTGGGTACAGTCCCGAGCCACATGGAGGCAGTGAGCGGATCTTCCGGGGTTCGTCTCTCCCGGTATTGGGGGTGAGGTCGCGCCGTGTCTAGGAGAGCCAGAACATGAAAAGTCTATGGCCAAGGCAGGAGATTTACTGGTAGGTATTCCAGTAGTATCTCAGGGTGTTCTGGGCTGCTCTCTGACACGACTTATACCGCTTTTGGGGGTCTGACTTTTACCAACCCCCTAGGCCCGCCATGCGATGCTCATAGACGAACGGACCGGACTGTACGGATATTGTCACTGACAAGCTCAGTAGGGTGTCAGGCTGAGTTCGCTCACAGACGTCCCTTTTGGTCAATATCTGGTTGTCCGTTACGTATAGGCTAATACCTATGACGTGCTAGTGGTTAAATCCACAACCAATATATTGACGAGTCTTTAGAGTCCCCCACAGACCAGATTCTCAAGTTTCGGGCGAAACGCTGTAGAGGCCGTATGGAGATATGGCAGGGTTCGATCAGATACGTGCGGTATTGCACGGATCAGGATCGGACGGATAATACTAGCCGGCTTTGGTTTAAGCCGGATCCTAGTAAAGTACAGTGTAGATTTTATCTCATTGCATTCGTTTTCGGTCGGAATACAGATGCGGGTGTGTATGCACAGTAGCGGGGTTTTCCTGTAATTTATTACGGGATCAGTTTTCTGGAGTTGCCAGTTTGCTTTCCGTTTCGGCCATATTTCTTTGTATCTTTCATTGGCCGAAGTTTGGTGGAGGAGGGCTTATTTGCATTTGTGCAAATAAGCATTTGTGGAGGGTGTTCTTTGCATTTTGTTGGATCATGATGGTTGCACCATCCCTTGACCATTTGACTTCTTCTTTCATGATGGCTTGACTTTGTGATGAGATGATGAGGTTGGTGGAGTGTGGTTTTGTGTTTGTGATCATTTCCCTTCATGATATCTTTTGATTCTCTTCTTGCATTATTGATACATACACTCCCTCATTCACCCTCTCTCTCCATTCATGCATGGGCCGGCCACTAACTAGGGGAAGGGGACTTTCTCTTTTGGTTGTGAGAAAAATGTTAATCTCATTCTTTGCATGCTACATTTTTCTCACCTCTCTCCAAGTTCATTTTTTTCTCCACCACAAAGGCAACATCCACTACCCTAAAATGAGACATGGTTCTACACTATATTCTACAGCAAATCTTGGGCACATCAACTCGCCAGCTTCGTGCCCGAGTTATCTCGGTATAGAGGTGGGAGCCCGTAAAAGAAGCAGGCGACGTGGTGCCCTTCCGGCGACGAAGTGGAGACTGGACATTCCGCGGGAGATCGGGACAACGACGAGAAGACCGGAGGACATGGAGCACTCGGTATATCTCCCTTCCCATCTTGTAGTTAGCTAGGACTAGTCTAATGGCACGATCCGGGTTTATAGTGCGCGGTGGTGCCGGTATTTGAAAAGTTAAAGTAAATCACCGCTTCCGCATTCCGGCGTCGGATTGACGGCCGGGGCGCCGCCGTGCACTTACAGATGTGACATTTGACCCGTACCCAGATTTGGGATGCCGTACGACGGATTTACCGTACGAGCTATATTGATGATAGATCCGCATTCTTGACTTGAGAATGTCATATTATAGATATTGTATCGTATGGGATACTTTTGAGGCGGGATCACCGACTGTTATATATATATATATATATATATATATATATATGTATCGACTCAGTTGTTAGGCGGTTTCCTTACCTTTCGATCAGCCTGTTTAGTTTAGTCCGGTAGTTTACTTGTAAATGATAGGTTAGATTCGAGTCATACCTATTTCAAAACTAACGAATCGTGAGTATTTTTAAGGATAGGCTAAGGGATTCTACGGATATTTCAAAGGACATACATTTTCTTAAAAACACCGTAGTCCCTATTTTCTAAACACACGATTCGTATTATTTCAAATGGCAAAACTGTACGACTCATACTTAGACATATGTAGATTCGTTATCATGGAATTTGATATTCAGCTCCCGCATATTTTTGCTACTCGCATCGCATTGCATACTTATATTGTGTTTTCATATGTTAATATTGAAATCATGCGGTCAGGACACCATCACTATTACCGATGATGCGTATGTTCCACATACACTTACTTGCCGGCTAACACACATCATCATCGGTAATTTCCATGTCACGTACACTTTAGAGAATATAATTTCATTGACATAGCTTGTTAGCTGATAGTTTCGACATGATATTAGTGTACTTGCTTTATATGTCAGGTTAGACATTTCACTTATTACTTGCAAATTCATGCATATTATTATTCACTGTTATGCAGTATTATGAAGTTTTATGCCGATATTCACTGTTTATTTACTGTCGATTCTTGGATTTCGGATTTTTATGAGATTCCTGGATTTGGGAGAAAACCGCAAGAATATATATAAACTTCTTTCTCTCTCTCTCTCTCTTTTTAAAATGAAAAGTGCGTTTTTCTCGTGATGTATGAGTCATCCATCATTAGTTTTCATAGTAGCTGTTAGATTTCGAGACCCGATTCGAGGAGACGTACGAACCGTCTCGGGTACATGGTGGACCCGGTATGGTACCCCGGGGCGAGATTGATTTTCATGGTGGATGATGAGACTGGCAGGGGCAGACTGCCTAATGGTGATATTTTTGGACTCGTCGGTTATCCGGAGGATACCGACCGGAGTCATGAGATGGTTATAGGCTGATCCGTTCTGCCGGAGCCCGCGGGCCGATCCTGCAGATGATACGGATTTGAGATATTGAGATTTGAGATTTGAGACACTGAGATATTGAGATTTGATGATACAGGTCAGTCCGGGCAGCCGGAGCCTGAGATATTGAGATATTAGGATTTATATTTTGTGTCGATGTTTGACACGGATTTCTCAGTTGATTTCATT
Organism: Agapanthus africanus; assembly: GCA_030015575.1. Lineage (NCBI taxonomy): Eukaryota > Viridiplantae > Streptophyta > Magnoliopsida > Asparagales > Amaryllidaceae > Agapanthus > Agapanthus africanus. Next base: position 383,165,500 of record CM057345.1, on the reverse strand, counting down.
GATGTTACTCGATTTATATACATAAAGATATCTCATTAAAAATAGAAAACAGTTGTCTCACTCATTTCATTACATTACATTCATACCTCATACATATGATATATTGCTACCTGAGGCACAGACACGAGCACTGGGATTACACTTATGTATAGACGTTTACCCTTGCCACCTCTTTTATGCTTCAGACTTATCATTTTGAGGTTATATATATTGATCGTATTGACCTAGGTTTGTGTCATACATACGATTTCTGCTCGGTGATGTTTTCTACTCACGAGTTGGCAACTCACCCCCGTTGTGCCACAGTTTCTTGCAGGTTTTGCCATACAGGTTCCGTTACGGCTTTGCTGGCACACTGCTTCCTTTCCGGGTGATTGCTTTGGTAGGTGGGTTCACTTATATCGTGACCACTATTGTACCTTTATTTTATTCAGTTGTATCTAGTAACTCCATCAACCAAACTTGTATATGTATTCAGACTTAGAGACCTGTGATGTATATTCTTTCGACCTTAGAGTCGCGTTGTATTATTGTGGATTTCATGTTGTTGAGTTTCCTTTTCAGTTTTGATCCTCGCCCTTCGGCGTTGTATATTATATTGCTTGTGTGGTTGTGACCGTCGATTGACGATGAGTTAGCTCCCGTTTGGGGATGCCTTTTATCATTCATGTATGTATTTATCATGTTTGTACCCTGTTTGGGGCCAGTATTTACAAAGGAAACTCTGTCGAAATTTTCAGAAAAGACTTGTGATTTTAAAAATGCATACTTCGGCTTATGTTGCTAAACTACTTGATTTAAATTGGTTTTTCCTTCACTATACTGCTTTACTTGGTTTTGATTTCTGGGTTTTGGCTTACTTATATTACGTACGCCTTGAGACGTTTCGTAATTTAAGTGCCGGTCATGTTTCGTACTTATCGGGTTATGACATAATCCTAAGCCGGCTAGTATTTTCAACCGTTCGATTAAAGTCCATGTACCGCGTACACGTATTTAATCGGACCCCTGCACGTACCACCGTACGGCTCCTACATCTGTCGCCTGAACCGAGAAAACCCTCTGTGTGGGACTTTAAAGACTCGACAATACTCTCGCAGTGGGTTTAACCACAAGCACGTCAGCGGCACTAGCTCTATATAACGGCTACCCAGGTACTTGTCGAAAGGGGGGTCGACAATCATGTACGTCCTTACCCTACTGAGCCTGAATATGACAATCTCCGTACAGTCCGGTCTCTTCGTCAAAGAGTATCGCATATCGAATCTAGGGGGTGGATAACATCAGTCCCCTACTAACTCGATAAGTCATTTCTGAGTCTAGCTCATCACCAACTGAGATACTACTGATCAACTATCAGTAAATCTCCCCTACAGTGGCCACGGATTTCTGGTGATAGCCAACTGAACACAGCGCGACATCGACTCCTAACACCAGGAGAGACGAATCCCTGACAGTCGACCACTGCCTCCATGTGGCTCGGGACTGTACCCAACTAAAACCTGTTTGCACGACTCCTTTGAGCCGTGGTAGAGTAGTAATCAAAGTACAATGGGAACTCACACGAGACAAATGACGACTTCTGGTCGAAGGACTAACCTGTACTCATGCCACCTGAGAACTTCCATCTGACGATAGGTATAATACCATCTAGAAGTTCTCGGCGAGTCCGTCCAGTGTACTCACCTCCAGTGAACACCTGTATACTATCTTATGTGACCTAACACCAATGGCTTGTGAGACCGGCCACCGCCCCTCGTCGGGGTCTCGAAGCGTATACACTAGTCTACTCCGGAATATCGATGCCCAGTCTCGATACTCCCATGACTAGGGACATTTAAGGATGTTCTTATAGACCACCCAGCTCTCACGTATATAATCGCCATCATAATGCTGGTAGTCAAGAAAGAATCCTATGGGCTCTATCAACATGTAATAGTGATCTGCAATACCACATAATGCATGTACATGATGATAAAGGCAAACCAGATAACATACTATCATTTTGAGTAAGACTGTCCTACCCGTATAGGTCCTCCCTCAATCATCACAATCGCGTGCTCGTGATAACAATAATTGACTTGAGGGTACTATATCCAATCGAGGTACGTGAGCGTAGGATGCGGGACGTGGAGCGGCAGTGATCTCGTTATGGTGAGATACATGGAGCCGTTACAGGGGCGCCCGTGCTCTATGCTCTCGGCCAGACGGGGAAGCTGGAGAAGTTTAGCTCGGTGACAGCTTGAAGAAGAGCGGGGAGGCTGAGGAATCTCAGCTTGTGATAGCTCGAAGACGAGCTAGGAGGCAGGGGCAGCTCAGTAATAGCTTGGAGATGAGCGAAGAGGCCGAGAAAGCTCAGCTCTGTGATAGCTCGGAGATGAGCGAGGAGGCCGAGGAAGGTCAGTTATAGGATAGCTCGGAGGCGAGCTGTTGGCTGGTTGCTAGGCAAATAGGGATTGTATTCAGGGGAGGCCCCCTAAAGGTCGGATGATACCTCGGAGATGAGGCACCGATGAATATCTTCTTCGCATGGTACTTTAAAGAGCTAGTTGGTGCACGTGAGAGACTTGCCATCCTCCATGTGTCTTGATCAGAGGAATCTGCACTTGTGAGCACCATCATTAGCCCTCCACTCTCGTTTTGACCTATTTATGGGTTGGGTCGAAAGTGGTCTGCTTGGTTTTCTTTGTTCTGATTGGTGTCGAGGATTCTCCATAGTGGTTGTGTCTCCCAGATCTCCGTGCCCACATGGAGATAATTAAGCATTCTAATCTTTGGGCGCATCTTCGGATGACACTAGCGGATCGCTGATGGGTCAGCATCATTAAGGCGACGTCGCTTCGCCTGACCAGATCTGCATGAAGGGAAGGCGTCTAATAGTCGGCAGCCGTATGGCGTCATATGAATCATTGGGCGTGACACTTCGTTTGGCGGGAGAGGATCTGGGCCGTAGGATGGTCTTTGTTGAGGGTATAAATAGCGGTGCACAGCCTCCAGGAGACGCCCTTGTTCACTTGCGCTCCTGCCGTTGTTTTATTTGGACTTGTTTTGTTCTTGAGTTTCCAAGTGTTGAAAGACAGCTTGGGTAGGAGTCCATACACTGTGGATGGGTGCGATGAGTGGGAATCAACCCGCCGGCCTTGTGTTGAGGGTTTTGGATCCACGTCTTGTTGGGTAGGAAGCTACCCATGGTGGATGGGCCGAGCATTTCACGACCCGAATGTAGGGTTCCTAGGCACTCTCAAGAGGTCTCACAAGGCATCAACCATGCCAATTTCAAATTTTACGGGTGCCGAGAAACCGTAATACGGATCGTTAACTAGAAATTTAGGCGATAATCGAAACTAGTTAACATCTTAACTAAAGGAGAGGAGCTACAACCTTTGTAGATCCGCATATCCACTTCCTTGGCTCCACGTAGGCGTCCTCTCACTGTCCATCTCGAATCCCGAACTCAAACGTCGGCTTCATCGGAGAATTGGGCGGACTAGGTCGTCGGCTTCGTGCCGAAGATGATCTACGTCGAGGTTTCACAAGTTCAAGCTCCGACTTCACCAAGTTGTGAAACTTGTGAAGAAAACACCCAAAACAACTTGGCAAGAGGTAGAGGGTGAAGAAATAGGAGGTGGGTTCACTTTAGAATTGGATTTCTCACACTTTTGCTCAAGATGCCATTGTTGAAGACAAGGTTTTTCTTGAAGAAGAATAAGGAGAGCCAGAAAGAATATGATAAGTTTCTTATTTAAAAATGAAACTAATATGAATACTTATCATATCTTGACCATGGTCAATGTAGAGATTAAACTAAGGTTAGTTGGAATGGTTAGGGTTAAGGATGAGATAAGGATGGTGGACTTTGTCAAAGCTTCAAGAAGCTTCAACATAGAAACAAAATAAGCCACCATTCTTAATAATATCCAAAAAGAATAAATAAATAAATAACTAAGTAAATAATCAAAACCCTAACCATCCATATAACCATGGTTTAATCTTTACACAAACCCTAGTGAGCAAGTATCATCAAACATGATACAAACAAGTGCACAAAAATATATCACATATACAATGTGCATCAAGTGAGAAAATCCTTTTAAAATGAACCAATACTAGTTAATGCAAAGCAATATATCAAATATATAATTATACATTAAATCATTAAATCAACACTTGATTTAACGATCCGGTCATATCGCATATAACCGACTAGTATCCAATGTATCGGCTTATCGAATCAATCCTTGATTCGATATCTAGGTTATATCGCATATAACCAATCGATACATTCATCGTGAGAATGAAACACGGTATCACATACTCGCATTATTCTCGGTCTTGCACATATCTCATATGCGCTCCTATTTCGTTTCGCTTGAGCCAGGAAACCTCTGTGTAGGACTCTAAAGACTCGTCAATACGCCGGTAGCAGACGATGATCATAACAAGCATCCACAAGCCGCAAGCGGTCTGCTAAACGTAACGGCCACCCGGGTATTGATCGATCAGAAGATCGACGAGCTAGACCGCTCACACTCCTGTGAATCCAACCAGTAACACTTACCGTACAGTCCGGTCTGTTCGTCTGATATGTCGCATATCAAGTCTAGGGGTGGTAAACGTCAGACCCCAATAACCGATAAGTCTTGCCGATGTGAGGTTCATAACGGGTCGAGAAACTACTGGTAACACTTACCAGCAAATCTCTGATCAGCCCTGGCCAGGGACTTCCCTGTTACGGCCAATCGAGCACAGCGCAACATCAACCCCCAATACCGGGAGAGACGAAACCCCTCCTATCGCTCATTGCCTCCATGTAACTCGGGACTGTACCCAAAGACCACCGTTTTGCACGCCCTCATAGACGTGGTAAGGTGGAGATCAAAGCACAGTGGGAATCACACAAGACTCTATGACGATCTCGGGTCTACAGACTAACCTGCACAAGTGTCACCTGAGAACTGCCATCTGACGTGAGGTATAATACCATCTGGGAGTTCTCGGCGAGTCCGTCCAGTGTACCCAGTCTCCACTGAGCACCCGTATACCATCTCTGATGTCAAACACCAATGGATATGGGATCATCCATCGCCCATCTCATGGGTCGAGAAGCGTATACACTAGTCTACACTGGTATATCGATGCCCTGTCTCGATACACCCATGACTAGGGACCTTGAAGGATGTACTTATAGACTACCATGTCCCCACTATTATGATCTGCATCATAGTCCAGATAGTCAAGTACACATCCTAAGGGCTTTATCAACATGTAACTATAAGAAAGTTTAAAGAGACAATTGTACATGTTAAGATAAAGAGTAACCATATAGCATACTATCATATCGAGCAAGAAAGTCATCTCTATATATGTCCAAGCATCCAATATAATATACATCATCTGTATAATACTGGCCTCTAGGGCATACATACAACTAACAATCTCCCACTTGCACTAGGGCCAGCTGCTGTAGTATCGCATACCGAGCATCCCGAAGAGTCTCTCAAACTGTATCTGGGGAATGGCCTTCGTGAGTGGATCCTCCGTGTTGTTCTTCGTGTCAACTTTCCTGACCTCGATCTCCCGGCGATCAACTATCTCCCGGATCAGGTGATACCGCCTCAGAATATGCCTGGATCGCTGATGGGACCTGGGTTCCTTGGCCAAAGCCACCGCTCCATTGTTATCGCAATACAAAGGTATTGGATGCTCAATGGATGGAACCACTCTAAGTTCAGTAATGAACTTCTTGATCCAAACAGCCTCTTTGGCAGCATCGTTGGTAGCAATGTATTCAGCCTCCATCGTCGAGTCTGCCACGGTTTCCTGCTTGGAACTCTTCCAGCTAACTGCCCCTCCCGTAAAGGGTAAAGACAAAGCCCGACTGCGACTTAGAGTCGTCCTTATCACTCTGGAAGCTCGAATCGGTAAAGGACTCCACTTGGAGTTCTCCGTTACCATACACCAAGAGCATCTCTTTAGTCCTTCGTAAGTACTTGAGAATGCTCTTCACAGCTGTCCAGTGACTCTCTCCAGGATCAGCTTGATACCTGCTCACTACACTTAGTGAGTATGCAACATCGGGTCTGGTACATAGCATCGCGTACATGATAGAGCCTACTGCCGAAGCATTGGGTATCCCTTGCATGCGAGCTCTCTCCAAATCAGTCTTGGGAGACATCTCTTTGGAGAGAGTGACTCCAGAGATCGTGGGCAAGTTCCCACGCTTGGATTCTTCCATACTAAACCTCTTTAGTATGGTGTAAATGTACCTGGATTGGGACAATCCCAGTATCCGTTTGGATCTATCTCTATAGATCCTGATCCCCAATATGCAGGAGGCATCACCAAGATCTTTCATTGAGAATCTTTGTGATAAGAAGAGCTTGACCGATTGCAGCATAGGAATATCTTTTCCTATCAAGAGTATGTCGTCCACGTACAATACGAGGAAGACAACCTTACTCTCTGCCACCTTCTTGTAGATACAAGGTTCATCTGGATTTTTGACGAAATCAAACTCTTTGATAACGACATCAAAGCAGATGTTCCAACTCCGCGATGCTTGCTTTAATCCATAAATGGATTTAAGCAGCTTGCACACCTTCCCGCTGCTCCCACTGTCTACGAAGCCCTCTGGCTGAGTCATGTACACGCACTCTTCTAAATCACCATTTAGAAAGGCGGTCTTAATATCCATTTGCCAGATTTCGTAATCATGATATGCAGCGATGGCAAGCATGATCCAGATGGATTTAAGCATAGCCACTGGAGAAAAGGTTTCGTCGTAGTCCACACCTGGTCTTTGACGAAAACCCTTTGCAACAAGTCTAGCTTTGAAAGTCTCCACTTTCCTATCTACACCAAGTTTCTTCTTAAAGATCCACTTGCTCCCAATGGGTTTTACCCCTTCAGGAGCAATTTCCAAAGTCCATACTTTGTTGGTGTACATGGATTCCATCTCGGACCGCATAGCATCCAGCCATTTCACTGAGTCCCTACTCGTGATGGCCTGCTCGAAGCTAGTTGGGTCATCATCCTCCATGATGCAATCTTCGCTTCCACCGTCAATGAGAAAACCGTAGTATCTCTCAGGTGGACGAGAAGCCCTGCTAGATCGGCGAAGAGGCTGGGGTTCGTCGGGTACTACTGAATCCTCTGGTTCTACTAAATCTTCAGTTATTGTTTGTGTTGCTGGAACCTCTTCCAGTTCTACCTCAATGCCACTAATCTGTTTCATAAGAAAACCTTTTTCTAAGAAAGTGGCATGTCGAGAAACAAACACCTTTTGTTCCTCGGGGTGGTAGAAGATATACCCTTGTGAATTTTTGGGATATCCTACAAACTTACATAAGACTGATCTCGCCTCGAGTTTGTCCGGATTTTGTCTTTTGACATAGGCTGGACAACCCCATATCTTAACATACTTAAGAGATGGTCTCTTCCCTTTCCATATCTCATATGGAGTGGTAGGCACTGATTTGGTAGGAACCATATTCAATAGGTGTATGGCTGTCTCAAGCGCATACCCCCAGAAGGAAATAGGTAACTCAGCTGTACTCATTATTGAACGCACTATATCTAATAGGGTGCGATTCCTTCGTTCCGATATACCGTTGTGCTGTGGTGTATAAGGTGGAGTAAGCTGAGAGAGAATCCCATTCTCTTTTAGATAATCTTGGAACTCATTGCTCAAGTATTCTCTTCCTCGATCAGATCGAAGGATCTTAATACTTTTGCCCGTTTGGTTCTCTACTTCTTGCTTATATTCTCTGAATTTCTCAAAAGCTTCAGACTTGTGTTTCAAAAGGAACACATGCCCGTATCTAGAGAGATCGTCAGTGAATGTAATGAAGTAGGAAGAACCGTTCCTGGCATGGGTAGACATGGGACCGCATACATCACTATGTACTAGTCCTAAGAGTTCAGTAACTCTTTCTCCGTGTCCACTAAACGGAGCTTTGGTCATTTTTCCTTTGAGACATGAATGGCAAGTATCATAAGATGATAATTCGAACGGATTCAAATAACCATCCTTATGTAACTTAGCCAGTCGTGTCGCATTGATATGACCAAGTCTACAATGCCACAAGAAGGATTCGTTCATTTCTGAACTTTTTCTCTTGTGTGTGTTTTGTATATTGAGGACTGTATTTTGATTTAGAATGAATATGCCATTATGTAGCGAGCCTGATGCAATCAACTTTTGATCCAGGAATATGTTCATAACATTATCCTTTACTACAAAATTATATCCTTCTTTACTCAATAAAGAAACTGATATAATGTTGCACATCATGTTTGGTATATAATAGCACTCATTCAGAATTATTGTATCACCACTTGGTAATACTAGGTGATATTCGCCAACTGCTTTGGCTGCAACATTTGCCCCATTCCCTACTTGAACGGAATGATCACCTTTTCCCAGTTCTCTACCTTTCCATAGCCTATGTAACATCTTACATATGTGGGATCCTGATCCGGTATCCAATACCCAGGACGTAGGGTGAACTGAGAAATAGTTCTCAATGACAAACACACCCGAAGATGATGCATCAACATGCATGTTCTCCTTTTGGGCGGTGTGAGAATCCAGATATTCTCCTGTTTCCTGTTCATTCTTATAACTCTTATAAGATAGAACGGGTTCAACGTTCCCCTGCACAGTATAACATGCGGGTTCGGTCAATACATCCATATTATTATCTTTATTAGGGCATGAAATGGTCGCTACCTGGAGAGAGAGAGAAGAAAACACTTTAGTGTATGCTCGTGCAAGATCAGATTGGTTATTATCTTATCTAATCAGGATGGCTCCCACTGCTTTTTATCAAATCTTCCTTCAAACCCTAAAAGGAAAGACTAGCCGGGATTAATTACACACTACAAGTTCGCCAATCTTTCAGCCAGGCCAGTGTCGGTACTTTGAGGGAGGTCCCCCGTGCTTTCGCACGAACCTAATTAATGTAAACCTCATTTTCCCAGAGGCGTAACCTCGTTGACGCCTTTCTAGACACCTACTTGATCAGCTAATTGCAATGTGTAAAACTCTCCCAGGAGTAACTCTTACTCGCAGTGGGTATCGGGATCCAACTATCTCATAGAAGGTATGCAATCTCATTGCAAATTTCAACACTTGAAATTCCCGATAATATTTTACCCCTAGTGTTCTATGACCTTGACGAATGCCAAACAACCCATAGTCCACTAGTCAAGTTCAACCCGTACATTTCTTGATTGAATTAAACCCACCCGCACGACCCTTGACGAATGCAAAACAACGCCGTACGAATACCCTAATCCAATCTGCATCATATGCATAAGCAGATAAATACTAGTTAGCTACCGTACACTACGCCTTGACGAATGCCAAACTACCGCAGCACGAATACTAATTAGTACTTATCTGAAACGACGGAGGGCTACGCAGGTTTTCAGAAAACCTATTGCGTAATGAACTTGATATCGTTGTAGGATCAAATATAGTTTTGAAATGGAGTGATTTTGAGGCTTTTCTAGTTTTGCTAAAGGGGTCACTCCCGGTGAAGGGATCGTCGGCCCTTTCCTCGTCGAATGAGGTGCGGGATATATCATATATATCACTGTGCAAAGCAGAAACTATAGAAGCAATCAAAAGTCAAACCGAGTGTGTAGCATCTGCCAGTTATCGCTAAAGGAGTCACTCCCGGTGAAGGGATCTCGGTCCTTTCCTCATCGAATAAGGTGCAGGGTATATCATATATACCGCTATGCAAAGCAAGAACTGTAGCTACCTGTTTAATTTAAAATTTGATTCTACAACATCATTTGGTTTCTTTTCTTTCATTAATCACATTAATGAAGTCCCATCATTTAAATACCTAAACATCACAGATAAATACGACGTACACTTATGCCATCCGCATTCGCCTCGATGTCCCCTCATGCACCGTTAGGTTAGGTAACTAACGACAGAGCGGGGTAGGGCTAGTACGGGTGCAAAACATAAGTAACGTCTATATAATATATCATATATACTATATACTGTATCTATCACGGAACATCACATGATCACATCACAGATAAAGCAGCAGAAGAAACATATGAAACATTGGATATACTAGGACGTCCGTGTTTTCAATACGAGCCAGTATAAAACACGGATTCCAACGGTCGTGATGAATAGCCAATCCCACACTGTCACGACCCGCAGGGTACGGAACGTGACTGGCACTTAAGTTTACGAAACGTCTAAAGACGTCCGTAAAATAAGTAAGCCAAAGCCCAGAAAACAAAACCAATTAAGCAAAAGAGTGAAGAAAACCCAATCAATTGAAAGCGAGTTTATCAAATAAGTCATGTAAAACCCTTTTTAAAACAATACCTTTTCCGAAAATTTCGGCAGAGTCTCCTTTGTAAATACTGGCCCCCAAAATGGGTACAACAAAATATATATGAAACCAACAAAATAGGGCATCCCCAAGCGGGAGCTAGCTCTTCGCCACAAGGCGGTCACAAATCCCACGCAATATAAAACGACAGCATGCGAAATACTCATAATGAAGCATAAGAAAACATCATGTCGACTCAAGTGAGCTCGACCCCAAATACAGCATAAAAGTCTATAAATCTCACAGTCTCATCTCTAGGTCAATATACAATAATGCTGGTAGATACAGTAGATGGAGTGCACTAGATACAAAGAATATACAAGGTGGTACAAAAATAGTAACATAACCCACCTAAGAGCAAAACCTCGAGTCCAGGCAAAGGAGGCAAAGAACAAGTGCGCCCGCCAGCTACTGTACTGACGGAGCGGACCTGCAAAAGACTGTGGCACAACGGGGGTGAGTTGCCAACTCGTGAGTAATAAATAACATCTACAAAGGCTATCGTATGCATGCACACAAGCATCCTAGCATCTAAAATACAGGTATGAATGGATGCACTAGCAGGTGTGTATACAACATCAGTGTACGAATATGTATGCAACATGAATATCTGAGGTCTCAATAGGTATCTATAAGAAACATTTTATCTCTTTTTGTTATTGAAACTCTTTTAGAATGCCAGCATAATACTCAAGGAATCGACGAGAACCGGTGTCCAGCAACGACACCTAAAAGCTGTCTCAAATCTCATAAATCCATGTCATAGTGTCTCTGGCCTCAGCCGTCCGGCTGACCCATCTCAAATATCAATATCTCATCATCTAGCGGCCACGGTCGGTATCCTCTGGATATCCGCCGTCCCAAACAGTCACCGGTAGGTAATCTGTCCCCTGCCAGGCTCAACGTCAACACCACATTCCTCTTGCCCCGGGGTACCTTACCGGGCCCACCATGTACCCGTGACGGTTCCTCCACTCCTCGACACGGATTTCCAAAACCACAGCAAACTCATGGTGGACGACACTTACATCACTAGAAAACAGCAATTTACATGTTTTAAAAATATAATAAGTTTAGAAATTTTGCGGCTTTCCCCCGAAATCCAGAAATATCATAAAATCTCAAGAAATCCTCATAAGTGCATATATCAATGATAATGAATGCATATGGTATCGATAATCAAGTTGCGATGTGTGATTAAAAGATTAAGCATGAACAATTAATATGATGAAGTACATGCACATGAATAGCAATCCTACGGTTTCATTTTAAGGAATTAAAGGCAATAGCACAAGTTTAAGTATCAATTAGTAAAAGGTTTCAATTTAAAGGTTATCTAGTGTGGTGGCATGGCAATTACCAGGGTGTATGTGTAAGCATGAATAGTGCTCGTGCTGCATATAAAAACCCTGGCAATGGTGCAGGTGTCCTATAAAATGGTTTCGTATAGGTATGTCAATATAAGGCATGAATGTAGCAAATAATCATACAAGTATTAAACCCCTAATTACAAATATTACTAAGAATCTTTTTAAGCTACTAAACTATCGGGCGGCTTGCGCCATCCAACGATAGTCCCCCGTAGATGTTACATCTACTCACAGGAATCCCTGGCTAGCTGTGTCCAAACACCGCTTTCCCCTTTCGCGCCGCGTCTGACGTCTCCGTGACCGAACCTGGAATTTACATCAATACCAACATAATGTTACTTATCAAGAACGACGCAAAACCCAACGAAACTACTAAAGTTCACTAGCTAGGTACAACGGGCGCAGGGTGCGCGGAACACACGCGAAAATCGCAAAAACTGCCAAAAAACGCCGATTTGGTCGCCCGGCAAAACTAAAACCCGACTACCCAAAAATCTGCACTCACGCATCCTAAACGTCATAGGAGATGCTAAAAACATCCCCAAGGTAACACAAATAATTCACCAATTAATTTTTATAAAAACCTAGTAAGCACAAAACTTACAATTTTGGTGCAAATATCGAAAATTAGCGATACGGTTAACACAATCCAACACAATATCCAACCACACAACAAGCAATATACAAACACTATAATTACAACACATTAGCAAAGGTTCAAAACCTATTTTCCATAAACAACCATTACTTGAATTATCTAACCTAGCAATTCTTAATCCAAACTATATATGAAAACCTTAAATTAACACTAATTTATAACTCAATTAGCAAGTTAACCTTCTAGATTAGGTTAGCAAAACAACTAGATAACAAATTAGATTTAATCAATTAAATAATGGTTTCAAAACCCTAATTCAACTCATTTATCATGCTTCACAACCCATTTTCCATACATAAACCCTCTCTTGAAATTCCTAAAACAACAATTTACAACCAAAATCAAACTTTTAAAATTAACTAAATCAGCATAATTTGAAGACCACATAAACAAGGTAACTTCTTTGATTTGGTTGTGTAGGAACTAGCAAGCAAAATAAATTTAATTAACCACATAATGGTGTGCTAACCAACCCTAGTTTAAAACAACTACTCTTTTATAAACCAGATTAGAAATTAACTAAACTTTTAACACTAAAACCATATAATTAAAGGAATTTAGCCAAAAGAAATTAACTTGATGGAAATTATACCTCAAGATCTATGGATCAAGCATGTGATTTGCCTCTAAGGATGGCTTCCTAGCTCCAAGATTCAAGCAAGAATGGCTAAGGATAAATGATAGCATAAGGATTTTGTTTGGATTTTTGAATAAATTGTGGATTTTGATGTGTTTTTTTTGAAGAAATTTGAAGAAAAATGAAAAGAAAAGAGATGAAGAGGAGGGGGTGCAGGTTTCGGCCAGTATGAGGTAAGGGGGAGGGGTGTGGGTGTGTAGGAAAAGTCAAGAGTCAACTCCCCAAAAGTCAAAGCACCATACTTCAACAACTATATTTAAAATAATTTCCTAAACAAAACAATTCCCCACATGAAAGAAAATCAATGGTGAGGCCAGAAATTTCTGGACTTGAACAAGGTGGGGCTGTCCTAGGGCTGAGGGAAGAGAGAGAGGGGTTTTACAAAAGAAATTTTATGCAAAAAGACCCCCTACAAGTCAAAAATTGCAAGTTTTAGCTTAAAATTCAATAAATTCGTTTCCTATCATAAAAATTAGTAAAAATTCAAAATAAAATACTAAAAATTTATGTTACCACTAGATTTTAATTATCATAATTTTAATGATTAAAATTGGCCCGGAAAAATTTGTATTTATCGCTAATTAATGTATTTTCTTACCGACTTAAATAATATTAAAAAATTGAAAAATAGGGAAAAAATTTTAAATGACCAAAATTTCATAAGTAACTCATTATCTACTAAAAACAAGCAATTACCTATCCATTTTAGGTATAATTAGCCCTAAACTGCAAAATAACGAGAAAGACGGTTTTCGGAAAAATACTGAATTTTCACCGAATTTCAGGAAAACACCAAAACGACTTTTCAAGACGCTACACACACCCCTAGACCCCTACGAGAGTGGCAAGCACCCCTGCCAATTCTAGGGTTAGGAGACCCGGACTCGACTCCTCGAGATGGTCTCCCACTGGACCCCAGAACCCGGTTACTTGTGCTCCCCTCCTTGGGTCTATCCTAATGCGGAAAAGTAAATAATATACAAAAGGTGACGACTTCCGCTACCTGGAAGTGCCCCAAATAATAGAATATTACATACAGGTTTTTACATGAATGAAAATGAAAAACACTCATCTCACATAAAAACCCTCGGCTATTCAAACACGACAATCCAATATAACATATCCAGCAACACATAACATCACATGTCATCAACGTAAGTAAATATGTGCGTCCCAATTGTCGTTGACATATAGCAACGAAACCGGCGATATCACATATTACACTTACGGTCACAGAAAAGAAAGTGTAAAACTACAACAGTTGGAATCCGCAACCTCTTTAGACATCTCATGCCTAATCAAATGAAATACTTAGACATCACATGCCTAACAGTTATAAACCCCGCATTTTAGTCTCATTATCGAAAACTCTTTTCAATATCAAGTGAAACTAAACCGCTAGATTTATAACATTCATTCAGTTATCTCATAACTGTTTGTGAATTCTAATTATTGTATCACATTCCAGATAAACAGAAAATGTTAAACTTTCCGATCGAACAGTCGAATACCCAAGTTTTCCCGATACAGCTCAACACATGAAACAAGTCTAAAAACATTCAGTTCGTGCCTCAGTAGCAACGGTCCAGCCGTAGAAGGGTCAAGCCAACGCCTCACATGTGGCACGCCGTACTGCCCCAAACCCGAAGGTTCAAAGGGCAGTTCAAGACGGTCGCATAATCGAGTTAAGGTTTGTTGTCTTCTAGAGGGTCCATCGCGTTACTTGCACTACTTAGAACGTCTTTAAACTACGGAAAAATCCAACACTTGGAAATTTCCCGACAGGGGAAAAATTGGGTATTTATATCCGGTCGAACTTTTTAACAAATTCAAAAATTATCCGGAAAAACACAAAGACGAAATTTGATAATCCGACATCGAAGCTCTAAAACACCCCAGAAAATTCAACTCTTGAATAAATTTTAAAAATTCCCAGAAAATTCAACACCAGAAGATATCAGTTACTGTGCAAATATTATATGATAATTTAATAAAGTTGCCGCGGAACCGCCGCCTAAGCAGGCTTAGGCCGCGGTTCCGCCGCACTGTAGACTGTTCATCAAGTAATTTTTGCACCGTAATTCATATATTTCCCTGCTGAATTTTTTAGCAATTTTTAATCTGGAAAAATCCCAGATTTTAGAAAAAGTCCAGAGAGCACTTGGGTTTTAGGGTTTCGGGTTCGTTCGGGTTTCAAACGTCGTCTCGACTTCGCCTAAGGCTCTAGCTAGGCTCTGATACCACTGTAGGGTTCCTAGGCACTCTCAAGAGGTCTCACAAGGCATCAACCATGCCAATTTCAAATTTTACGGGTGCCGAGAAACCCTAATACGGATCGTTAACTAGAAATTTAGGCGATAATCGAAACTAGTTAACATCTTAACTAAAGGAGAGGAGCTACAACCTTTGTAGATCCGCATATCCACTTCCTTGGCTCCACGTAGGCGTCCTCTCGCTGTCCATCTCGAATCCCGAACTCAAACGTCGGCTTCATCGGAGAATTGGACGGACTAGGTCGTCGGCTTCGTGCCGAAGATGATCTACGTCGAGGTTTCACAAGTTCAAGCTCCGACTTCACCAAGTTGTGAAACTTGTGAAGAAAACACCCAAAACAACTTGGCAAGAGATAGAGGGTGAAGAAATAGGAGGTGGGTTCACTTTAGAATTGGATTTCTCACACTTTTGCTCAAGATGCCATTGTTGAAGACAAGGTTTTCTTGAAGAAGAAGAAGGAGAGCCAGAAAGAATATGATAAGTTTCTTATTTAAAAATGAAACTAATATGAATACTTATCATATCTTGACCATGGTCAAGTGTAGAGATTAAACTAAGGTTAGTTGGAATGGTTAGGGTTAAGGATGAGATAAGGATGGTGGACTTTGTCAAAGCTTCAAGAAGCTTCAACATAGAAACAAAATAAGCCACCATTCTTAATAATATCCAAAAAGAATAAATAAATAAATAACTAAGTAAATAATCAAAACCCTAACCATCCATATAACCATGGTTTAATCTTTACACAAACCCTAGTGAGCAAGTATCATCAAACATGATACAAACAAGTGCACAAAAATATATCACATATACAATGTGCATCAAGTGAGAAAATCCTTTTAAAATGAACCAATACTAGTTAATGCAAAGCAATATATCAAATATATAATTATACATTAAATCATTAAATCAACACTTGATTTAACGATCCGGTCATATCGCATATAACCGACTAGTATCCAATGTATCGGCTTATCGAATCAATCCTTGATTCGATATCTAGGTTATATCGCATATAACCAATCGATACATTCATCGCGAGAATGAAACACGGTATCACATACTCGCATTATTCTCGGTCTCGCACATATCTCATATGCGCTCCTATTTTGTTTCGCTTGAGCCAGGAAACCTCTGTGTAGGACTCTAAAGACTCGTCAATACGCCGGTAGCAGACGATGATCATATCAAGCATCCACAAGCCGCAAGCGGTCTGCTAAACGTAACGGCCACCCGGGTATTGATCGATCAGAAGATCGACGAGCTAGCCCGCTCACACTCCTGTGAATCCAACCAGTAACACTTACCGTACAGTCCGGTCTGTTCGTCTGATATGTCGCATATCAAGTCTAGGGGTGGTAAACGTCAGACCCCAATAACCGATAAGTCGTGCCGATGTGAGGTTCATAACGGGTCGAGAAACTACTGGTAACACTTACCAGCAAATCTCTGATCAGCCCTGGCCAGGGACTTCCCTGTTACGGCCAATCGAGCACAGCGCAACATCAACCCCCAATACCGGGAGAGACGAAACCCCTCCTATCGCTCATTGCCTCCATATGACTCGGGACTGTACCCAAAGACCACCGTTTTGCACGCCCTCATGGAAGTGGTAAGGTGGAGATCAAAGCACAGTGGGAATCACACAAGACTCTATGACGATCTCGGGTCTACAGACTAACCTGCACAAGTGTCACCTGAGAACTGCCATCTGACGTGAGGTATAATACCATCTGGGAGTTCTCGGCGAGTCCGTCCAGTGTACCCAGTCTCCACTGAGCACCCGTATACCATCTCTGATGTCAAACACCAATGGATATGGGATCATCCATCACCCATCTCATGGGTCGAGAAGCGTATACGCTAGTCTACACTGGTATATCGATGCCCTGTCTCGATACACCCACGACTAGGGACCTTGAAGGATGTACTTATAGACTACCATGTCCCCACTAGTATGATCTGCATCATAGTCCAGATAGTCAAGTACACATCATAAGGGCTTTATCAACATGTAACTATAAGACAGTTTAAAGAGACAATTGTACATGTTAAGATAAAGAGCAACCAGATAGCATACTATCATATCGAGCAAGAAAGTCATCTCTATATATGTCCAAGCATCCAATATAATATACATCATCTGTACAATACAGGCCTCTAGGGCATACATACAACTAACACCGAATATGTGGAACATGACTGGCACTAAAATTACACAACGTCTAGAGGCGTAACATAATCTAAGTAAGCCAAACCCAGAAATCTAAACCATTAAAAGAAAATAGAGTGAAGGAAATCCTGTTTAAAAGTTAAGTTAACATAGAAAATTACTTTGAAATTCTTTATAATAAGCTCAAGTTTTTATAAAAATTTCGGCAGAGTTTCCTTTGTAAATACTGGCCCCAAACGGGTACAAACATGAATATATACAAGTAATGAACAGAGGCATCCCCAAGCGGGAGCTAGCACTTCGCCGAACGGCGGAATCACAACCACATGTAAGATGTATCATCCAAGAATGAAACCAACATTTAAAAGAAAGAAAACGGAAACCAAATATAAGTCGGCTCACACGAGCTCGACACCAGATACCAAAAATACGAGTCTCACAGTCTCACTGTCTAGTCCAATATACAAGGGTAGATGGAGTATGCTAGATACAAAATAAAAATATACATGGTGGGAACAAAAGAATATCCTCACAACCCACCTACAAGCAAGTCGATGCAAAGAAAGCAGAAGAAGAAATATGCCCGTCGCTACAATGCTGACGGGTCGGACCTGCAAGATACTGTGGCACAATGGGGGTGAGTTGCCAACTCGTGAGTAGTAAGTAACATCTAATAAGGCTATCGTAAGTATGCATGCAAATGCGTCATAACCTTACATATAAAATTATGATGCGATGCGCTAGTGTGAATGCGACACAAATGAATAATCAAATGCGAAATCCAGATATATCTGGTATGAGAAAATCTATATCCATATCTTAGTAAAACCTTTGTATAATAAAGCTGGAGTATCATCAATGAAATCGACATAAAATCCGTGTCAAGCATCGACACAATATATGTATCTCAATATCTCAATATTTCAATACCTCAATATCTCAATATCTCAATACCTCAATATCTCAATATCTCAATAACCATCTTGTTAGTGTTTACTCCCTAGAGGCCATTACTGTATCATACTAGTTTGTATATTACTTAATGGAAGCTTGGGATATTCACAGTTGTATTGACAGTCTTGCTAAAAATGGTAGTATGCTACTTGGTTTGTTTCTACTTTAATATGTGCATATGTTTCTTTTAACATATCACTTATACATATTAGTAGAGCCCATAGGATCTTTGCTTGATTACCAGCGTTGTGATGGCAGTCACACTAGTAGGGGCTGGGTAGTCTATAAGCAACATCCTATACAGGTCCCTGGTCGTAGGATTATCGAGACGGGGCATCGATACCAGAGTAGACTGGTGTATACGCTTCTCATCCCAGCTGGGGAGATGGTCTGTCCCACAGCCATCAGTACGTCGTACTGGAGATAGTATGCAGGTGCTCGTTAGGTAACGGGTACACCGGACAGAACTCGCCGGGAACTGCAGGTTGGTACTGTACCCATCGTCAGATAGCAGTTCCCAGGTGACATGAGTATAGCTTAGTCCGTCGACTTGACACTGCTACTTCACCTCGGGTGTGTTCCCACTGTACTTAGATTACTACCCTACCACGGCTCAAAGGAGTCGTGCAAACAGGTGGTAGTTGGGTGCAGTCCCGAAGCACTTGGAGGCAGCGGCGGTTAGACAGGATTCGTCTCTCCCGGTACTGGGGGTTGATATCATGCTGTGTATGGACAGCCATTACGCAAAGTCCCAGGCCAGGGCAAGCGAGATTTACTGGTAGGTTCCAGTAGTTTCTCAAGGTGTAATGGGCTTCACTCCGACACGACTTATACCGCTATTAGGGGTCTGACATTTACCGCCCTCTAAGCCCGATATGCGATAGTCCTAGACGAACAGACCGGACTGTACAAAGATTGTCATATCAAGCTCAGTAGGAGTTCGGATGGGTTTCCTCATCTACCTTCTTATCGACATCTACCCGGGTACCGTTACGTACAGCTAGTACCGCTTGCGGCCTATGGTTAAACCTACTGCCGGCGTAGTGTCGAGTCTTTAGAGTTCCACACAGAGAGTTTCCCTGCATCGGGCAAAAGGTGTAGAGGCCGTATGGTTTTACGGCAGGGCCGCGATCACTTACGTACACTTGTACACGTACTATGATCGGGCAGATAGTACTAGCGGGCTTTAGTTTAAGCCAGATTCTAGTATTATACAGATGGATTTATTTAGTCAAAGATTATCCATGTTTTTCGGAAATACGGATGGGAGGGGCAGTCTCGTAATTTCTCGGGAAGCTTCTAGAAGAAGGTGACTCATTTGTGTTTATTTCCTTTTAGGATTTAAACTGAATGAGGTGGAGGATGAGGTGTATGTTTACATTAAATGCTTAATGACGCATGAGGTGATTCACCCTTAGAATTAAATAAAGCATGCTAGATATTATCTTGATATTATCAAGAGAGATATTATTTTGCTTCATAATATTCTAGCATGAGTATTATTCATTTCATTATCACAAAACACTTCTCTCTCCTCAAGTCTTCATCTTCTTCCTCAAACCCTAAAAGCCCTCATGAGTTGAGAATCCTAAGGTAAGTAACCTCGGTCTTAGTAAGGAGGATGTCACGACCCGAAAGTACGGAACGTGACCGGCACTTAGATTACGAAGCGTCTAGAGGCGCAATGTAACCTAAGTAAGCCGAAGCCCAGAAATCTAAACCATAAAAAGAAGAAGAAGAAAAAGAAGACATGAAGAAAACAAGATTAAAAGCAACATCCAATTTCTCAAAAATTTCGGCAGAGTCTCATTTGTAAAAACTGGCCTCAAACGGGTACAAACAAGAACGAATATACACAAACAATAAAAAGCATCCCTAAACGGGAGCTAGCTCTACGCCAAAAGGCAGAAACAACCACACCAATGCATAATAGTATACAATGCCAAAGGGCGAGGCTCAAAACTTAATAGAAAACAAAACCACCAGATATCATAATAATACAAGCGCGACTCTAAGGTCGAAACAAATCAATGGTCCAGTAATCTATCAAGTAATACAAGTTTGGTTGATGGAGCTTACTAGATACAATGAAATAATAAAAATGCAACGGCGGTCCAGATACAAATGAACCAACCTACCGTGCAAATCACCCTGAATGAAATGATGTGCCAGCAAACTGCCAAGGAACCCTGTGCATCAAATCTATAATAAAATTTGGCACAACGGGGGTGAGTTGCCAACTCGTGAGTAGAAGACATCTACGAAAAGAAATCGAATGCACGACGCTATCCTAGGTCATAATAATATACTACTATACTACTAATCATCAAGTAAAGACAGGATAATAAACTACGTGTAAGTGCAAATGCTCCGTGCTCGTGTCAGTACCTCATATAGTACTATGTCATGAGAATGCGTATGCATGCACCATGAATGTAAAATAACCAATCCTGAAATTTGGATATATCTGTATAAGAAATCTTTAGCTTTTATCATAGTAAAATGTGTATAAAAATCTGAAATGGCAACAATGAAATCGATGGAAATCCATGTCAAGCATTGACACAAAACATGTAAATCTCAAGTCTCAATACCTCATAATCTCAATGTCTCATAGTCTCAATATCTCGGGCTCAGTCAGTCCGGATCGGCCCATATCATCAAATCTCACGACAACGGTCGGTATCCTCCGGATATCCGCCGCGCCAGACATCACCGGTAGGTAGCCTTCCCCTGCCAGGCTCATAGTCTACAACTCGATCTTCTTGCCTCGGGGTACCATACCGGGCCCACCATGTACCCGAGACGGTTCATCCACTCCTCGAATCGGGTCTCGAAATCCAACAGAAAACATGAAATCTCATGGTGGACGACACATACATCACGAGAAAACCGCATCTTATGTTTTAAAAAGAAAATAGGAGAGAGAGAGAAGTTTTTATAGATTCTTGATGTTTTCCCCAAAATCCAGAAATCTCATAGAAATCCAAAATCCCAAAATCATGAGTAAGTATAATATAAATGTCGGCATATGCCCATAATACTGCATGATAACATGAAAATGTGAATGCATGAAATGTCTAAGTAATAAATGCCATGTTTATACTAACACCAGAGAGTAATCACAATAATATATCGATCTAGCTGTTGGCTGATTCTATCAATAAAAGATAATATGATCTAAAGTGTACGTGACATAGCAATTACCGATGATGATGTGTGTGAGCCGGCAAATAAGTGTGCGTGGAATATGCGCATCATCGGTAATGGTGCTGGTGTCCTAACAGGCAAAGTTTTATTCTGATTATAGAAACATATGAATGAACATGCACCATTATGATTACGGTATGAATGTAAAGACGGATGTGTAATAACCACTCATCTGTGATATACAAGTATAACTACAACTATATGACTCGAGCCTAAACTAGTGTCCATCTAACCTCCTAAGGAACTAAACCTAAGAAACTAGTCGATAAGAAATAAGAGTCCACCTAAGGTCTGAATCCATATCTCTTATAGTCGGCGATCCAGCCTTAATAGCGTCACGTATGTAGTACGGCTTCCTCAAATCAAGAGTGCGGATCAATCATCATATATATGCCTCGTATGGTAAAATCCATCGTACGGCATCCCAATATCGGGGTACGGGTCAAGTATCACCCACGTGTCTCATCATTCGTATAATATCATCATCAACACATGTCAAGATCAAGGTGCTATACTGTAATCGCATACATCAATCATATATCATTGCCAGCATAAATATACATCGTTAATTTATCCTCAGAAATATCATGTCTCATGTATCATATTGTGGTTAAGTTACACTTATATGATATCAAAATCATGTCAGACCTATATGATGTCGTAATCGAGTCACACATATATCATATCAGAAATTCAATCACATGTTACGGTCTGGGTGCTGTTCTAGAGTCCTACATACCTCAATATCATCACCACCCTTTATTATCTATGTATACCTATTCATTAACTCATTTCCTAATGATCTGCTATCATCATAACACGACCGTAGCCAAGAATCACGGCATCAAGCCCAGTTATACTGTTTCATTCCCGTATATAATATCACATCATTGTATCCCATATACGTGATGTATATATATATATACCTACACCTAGTCCTATATATATACACATACACGTATACACCATGTCGAGTTTCAGTGTGTGTGTGTGTGTATCTATATGAAACCTACGAATCTCTTCCAAGGTATTCATTCTCTGGTATGGTCTTCCTAAATCAGTCTAGTCCAGCCTAGGGTCATTACCAGGGTCCTACTTATTAAGAATCTAGTGTCACATCTGGCTTCCTAATGTCAATAAGTACTATTCCTATTCTACGTTGCGGGGGTGCTAAACGCCATCCACCCGACTTCCCCCCGTAGATATACATCTACTCACCTGGTTCTTGTCTGCCGAAGACGGTGTCGCCATCCTCTTCTTCATCGCCCGCAGTCCACGTGAGGGGTACCTATACGCAAACATATATAGTATCGTAAACTGAATCACGGACAAAAGTCAAAACGACGCACGGAACGCACATAGGTTAAAACCTATGTCTCGTTCTTGCAAAAGAACCAAATATCGCTCGATATCGGCGTACAAACTCCGATTAACCGAGATAAACATTAACAAACAACTCGTAGTTTAAAACTCATTACTTATAATATAAAACATGATTTAATCCATCGAAACCTTAAAAATCGATCAAATCGTCCGATTTCGTAAAACCCGAAAATGCCAATTTATCGTTTTACTTCAAAACATGATGTTTAAAATAAACTAATGGTCATAATATTTATTAAATAGCATAACTAGATTATACAAACCACTACTATATTTTTATTACACAAATTTGTATTAATAAAAAATTCCTAGTTTGCAACTTTTATCAATTTTCCACATCTTACAAGCAAAATTCCACAATTCCACAACAAAACTTGATTTTGCATGAATTAACTTTTCAAACTACAATTTATGATGGTAATAATATAATGAAACTATAATTTAGATTTTTACTCTCATTTATTTAAGAATTTCCAAAACTAGTTAGCAAAAATAGCAATTTTTATCACAATTTCTCCATTATCAATAGAAACTAGTAATCAATTTCAGTTTTTCATTCCACCAACAAGTTAATACCCTCATAAGACCACAATCTAGTGTTACAAATATTAATTGGAATTTATATCACCAATATATATAATATATAGAAATCTAGTTTGCAAAAAAAATAGTTTAATTTAAACAATTTTGGATAACAATTTACAATATAACAACCATGCATGATTTTCCATTTCCAAAAGTATTAAACTAGTTATTATAACCCTAATGAATTAATAAAACCATAACTTGATTTTTCAAACCCTAACTTGAATTTAAAAACTTGCAAATAGAATTAATTTAATAAATCTAATTATGCTTAAAAGAAACATCTAATAAAAATAAATCAAAAGAAAAAGATTTATACCTCCACAACATGAAATCCAAACATGAAAATGAGCCTCCAAAATGAATGATTTCCAACTCCAAAATCCATGTAAAGAAGAGCAAAGAATAGAGGGTAGGAATAAATTAGGATTTTGTGGATTTTTATTTGGATTTTTGTAGGATTTTTGATGATTTTTGGAGGTAAATTAAATTTTGAAGATGAGGGGCTGCCATGGGGGGTTGAGGCCGGCCACACCATGGAGGAGGGAGAGGAGAGTGAGAAAAGTGAAGAAAAGTGTAGAAACTTCACCCAAAATATCAACTCTTTATGTCTTTTCATAATTTTATTTAATTTCTTTCATTTCTATTCTAAAACAACTCAAGAAAATTCTAGAATCATGGACAAATTTGCAAATAAATTTTGCATGATGTACACTAAATTCTAATTTGCCATGGTTAATTTTTACAAATTAAACCCATTCAAATTTGTAATTTACACTAATTTAGTGTAAAAATAAAGCTTATGTTAATATTTAAAATAATTAATTTAGGAAAAATATTTAATTAAACTAAAAATTTATAAGTGGCTAAATAAACACCATTTACTAGTAATAACATAATTAAAATAAGTATTTTTAAATTTATAGTGAAAAATAATTACGGTTTAGTTTTACGAAAAATACGTTTTACTTTACCGAAAATCAAAAAAATCACTTAAACGATTTTATTTGTTACAATCTTCCCCCCTTTAAGAAATTCGGTCCCCGAATTTAAATTAAAACTCCCTCTCCAATTAATAAAACATTCAGCCAAAACACTCAAATCGTCGGGGCTCCAAAATCATCAATACAAAACTAAAATCAACTCCGTCAAGTATAACGCTATCATCGGAGTTATGGTAAAGATAAAATATCATAACCCAATACGAAAACCAACATAATATATATCAAAACTATAACTTATATATATGTAGTGCGCATCGTAGTAAAATCGCCTAAACATCTTAATAAAGAAGCATAAAAAAAACCCTCCTGAAAATCGCCGTGTGATGCACGTGTCACGGCATAAGTAGCGGACGTTTAATTTTTAAAAAAATAGCTATATATATATATATCTTTTTATTTAACATACACGTCCCGCCTGGTTACTAAATCAGATAGTAATGATTATGAAAACATACTGCTCAAACTGAAATCAATCCCAATCACTTCAAAAATATATCATGTGCGTCCGGTGCGCACTGAAATCGGAACCAAATATAGATACCACGAATACACACAAAAATAAAACTAAGTGCAACAGGTGTGCACCAAAAACATCTGTCAAGTGCAATGGGCGTGCACGACTCAATATCAGGTGCATCTAATCTGCACAAAACCCCGATTTAGTGCACCTGGTGTGCACAAAATCGCATCAAGTGCGCCAAGTATGCGCAAGAATCTTAATCAGGTGCACATGGTGCACAAAATCATACACCGAATATCAAAATCGAAACCACAGTACGAAAATGCATAAAACTAGGTCGAAGCATATTCCAAAATCATGTGTGACCATATGCAAGAAATCAAATCAAAATCTCAAAATGTATTAAAACCAAATCAAGTGCACTGGGTATGTACAAAACAACATCAATACAACCGATATATGAAACATGCATAGAATATAATGAAAGTACACATAAGAAATACCAATCGTAGAACAAAATCCTCAAATACCAAAATCCAACCAACGGAAATATGAAATTCGAATCACAAAATTGCAATCGTAAACACTATCGTCAATGTGCGCCTCTTTCCTCTGATGTCGACTGCTTCGAACTCGTCTCTTCATAGGTATGCTGACTACGCTACCAACGGCAATACTCATGTCTAGAGTCTCCCACATAGTCGATCCCTTCACCTGATATCCGGACTACATTAAACTTTTCGATCGATCCATCAAAATCCCATAATTCCCGAGAGCTCAACACTCAAGTTCAGTTTAAAAATATCCGGTACATACCCCAGCATCGATGGTCCAGCCGTAGAAGGGCAAACCCAAGCCTCACTAATGGCACCGCGGACTTGCCGTAAACCCTAAGGTTCAAGGGCGTTCTCGTGGTCATTATGTCGAGTTGGGGTTTCATTCTTCTAGAGGGTCCATAGAAATACCTGCATGTTCTTTCGAATACCTTAAACTTGGGAAAATGGGTTTTCTGATAATCGTTCGAATCCTTTAACTTCGTCTGGACGGCATGTGAATACCCTTCGTCCGCACGCTAAACAATGCTTCAATCCTCAAGAATAACCAATACCCTAATGGTTATCGCATTCGAGCCGCAGCTCCCTCTGCCCGTGCGCCCGTGGTAACAGAAACCATCCTCCGACATCGACGAAGATTGATCAAAGGTACGAATGAAATACGGTGCAAACAAATGTACATCCTAAGGCTCCTTAAGCAGAGTAGCGTATCGTAAGTATGCCGCGGACCATACCCACGGTACGTTACTCTACCTAAGTCGCCTACTCCATCAACCAAGGGTCACCTAGACTTATACAAGGTTAAACCTAGAGCTCTGATACCAACTTTGTCACGACCCGAAAGTACGGAACGTGACCGGCACTTAAATTACGAAGCGTCTAGAGGCGCAATGTAACCTAAGTAAGCCGAAACCCAGAAATCTAAACCATAAAAAGAAGAAGAAGAAAAAGATGACATGAAGAAAACAAGTTTGAAAGCAACATCCAATTTCTCAAAAATTTCGGCAGAGTCTCATTTGTAAAAACTGGCCTCAAACGGGTACAAACAAGAATGAATATACACAAACAATAAAAAGCATCCCCAAACGGGAGCTAGCTCTACGCCAAAAGGCAGAAACAACCACACCAATGCATAATAGTATACAACGCCAAAGGGCGAGGCTAAAAACATAATAGAAAACAAAACCACCAGATATCATAATAATACAAGCGCGACTCTAAGGTCGAAACAAATCAATGGTCCAGTAATCTATCAAGTAATACAAGTTTGGTTGATGGAGCTTACTAGATACAATGAAATAATAAAAATACAACGGCTGTCCAGATACAAATGAACCAACCTACCGTGCAAATCACCCTGAATGAAATGATGTGCCAGCAAACTGCCAAGAAACCCTGTGCATCAAACCTATAATAAAATTTGGCACAACGGGGGTGAGTTGCCAACTCGTGAGTAGAAGACATCTACGAAAAGAAATCGAATGCACGACGCTATCCTAGGTCATAATAATATAGTACTATACTACTAATCATCAAGTAAAGACAGGATAATAAACTACGTGTAAGTGCAAATGCTCCGTGCTCGTGTCAGTACCTCATATAGTACTATGTCATGAGAATGCATATGCATGCACCATGAATGTAAAATAACCAATCCTGAAATTTGGATATATCTGTATAAGAAATCTTTAGCTTTTATCATAGTAAAATGTGTATAAAAATCTGAAATGGCAACAATGAAATCCATGGAAATCCATGTCAAGCATCGACACAAAACATGTAAATCTCAAGTCTCAATACCTCATAATCTCAATGTCTCATAGTCTCAATATCTCGGGCTCCGTCAGTCCGGATCGGCCCATATCATCAAATCTCACGACAACGGTCGGTATCCTCCGGATATCTGCCGCGCCAGACATCACCGGTAGGTAGCCTTCCCCTGCCAGGCTCATCGTCTACAACTCGATCTTCTTGCCCCGGGGTACCATACCGGGCCCACCATGTACCCGAGACAGTTCATCCACTCCTCGAATCGGGTCTCGAAATCCAACAGAAAACATGAAATCTCATGGTGGACGACACATACATCACGAGAAAACCGCATCTTATGTTTTAAAAAGAAAAGAGGAGAGAGAGAGATGTTTTTATAGATTCTTGCGGTTTTCCCCAAAATCCAGAAATCTCATAGAAATCCAAAATCCCAAAATCATGAGTAAGTATATGATAAATGTTGGCATATGCCCATAATACTGCATGATAACATGAAAATGTGAATGCATGAAATGTCTAAGTAATAAATGCCATGTCTATACTAACACCAGAGAGTAATCATAATAATATATCGATCTAGCTGTTGGCTGATTCTAACAATAAAAGACAATATGATCTAAAGTGTACGTGACATAGCAATTACCGATGATGATATGTGTGAGCCGGCAAATAAGTGTGCGTGGAATATGCGCATCATCGGTAATGGTGCTGGTGTCCTAACAGGCAAAGTTTTATTCTGATTATAGAAACATATGAATGAACATGCACCATTATGATTACGGTATGAATGTAAAGACGGATGTGTAATAACCACTCATCTGTGATATACAAGTATAACTACAACTATATGACTCGAGCCTAAACTAGTGTCCATCTAACCTCCTAAGGAACTAAACCTAAGAAACTAGTCGATAAGAAATAAGAGTCCACCTAAGGTCTGAATCCATATCTCTTATAGTCGGCGATCCAGCCTCAATAGCGTCACGTATGTAGTACGGCTTCCTCGAATCAAGAGTGCGGATCAATCATCATATATATGCCTCGTATGGTAAAATCCATCGTACGGCATCCCAATATCGGGGTATGGGTCAAGTATCACCTACGTGTCTCATCATTGGTATAATATCATCATCAACACATGTCAAGATCAAGGTGCTATACTGTAATCGCATACATCAATCATATATCATTGCCAGCATAAATATACATCGTTAATTTATCCTCAGAAATATCATGTCTCATGTATCATATTGTGGTTAAGTTACACTTATATGATATCAAAATCATGTCACACCTATATGATATCGTAATCGAGTCACACATATATCATATCAGAATTTCAATCACATGTTACGGTCCGGGTGCTGTTCTAGAGTCCTACATACCTCAATATCATCACCACCCTTTATTATCTATGTATACCTATTCATTAACTCATTTCCTAATGATCTGCTATCATCATAACACGACCGTAGCCAAGAATCACGGCATCAAGCCCAGTTATACTGTTTCATTCCGGTGTATCATATCACATCATTGTATCCCATATACGTGTTGTATATATATATATATATATATATATATATATATACCTACACCTAGTCCTATATATATATACACATACACGTATACACCACGTCGAGTTTCAGTGTGTGTGTGTGTGTATCTATATGAAACCTACGAATCTCTTCCAAGGTATTCATTCTCTGGTATGGTCTTCCTAAATCAGTATAGTCCAGCCTAGGGTCATTAGTAGGGTCCTACTTATTAAGAATCTAGTGTCACATCTGGCTTCCTAATGTCAATAAGTACTATTCCTATTCTACGTTGCGGGGGTGCTAAACGCCATCCACCCGACTTCCCCCCGTAGATATACATCTACTCACCTGGTCCTTGTCTGCCGAAGACGGTGTCACCATCCTCTTCTTCATCGCCCGCAGTCCACGTGAGGGGTACCTATACGCAAACATATATAGTATCGTAAACTGAATCACGGACAAAAGTCAAAACGACGCACGGAACGCACATAGGTTAAAACCTATGTCTCGTTCACGCAAAAGAACCAAATATCGCTCGATATCGGCGTACAAACTCCGATTAACCGAGATAAACATTAACAAACAACTCGTAGTTTAAAACTCATTACTTATAATATAAAACATGATTTAATCTATCGAAACCCTAAAAATCGATCAAATCGTCCAATTTCGTAAAACCCGAAAATGCCAATTTATCGTTTTACTTTAAAACATGATGTTTAAAAGAAACTAATGGTCATAATATTTATTAAATAGCATAACTAGATTATACAAACCACTACTATATTTTTATTACACAAATTTGTATTAATACAAAATTCCTAGTTTGCAACTTTTATCAATTTTCCACATCTTACAAGCAAAATTCCACAATTTCACAACATAACTTGATTTTCTATGAATTAACTTTTCAAACTACAATTTATGATGGTAATAATATAATGAAACTATAATTTAGATTTTTACTCTCATTTATTTAAGAATTTCCAAAACTAGTTAGCAAAAATAGCAATTTTTATCACAATTTCTCCATTATCAATAGAAACTAGTAATCAATTTCAGTTTTTCATTCCACCAACAAGTTAATACCCTCATAAGACCACAATCTAGTGTTACAAATATTAATTGGAATTTATCTCACCAATATATATAATATATAGAAATCTAGTTTGCAAAAAAAATGGTTTAATTTAAACTATTTTGGATAACAATTTACAATATAACAACCATGCATGATTTTCCATTTCCAAAAGTGTTAAACTAGTTATTATAACCCTAATGAATTAATAAAACCATAACTTGATTTTTCAAATCCTAACATGAATTTAAAAACTTGCAAATAGAATTAATTTAATAAATCTAATTATGCTTAAAAGAAACATCTAATAAAAATAAATCAAAAGAAAAAGATTTATACCTCCACAACATGAAATCCAAACATGAAAATGAGCCTCCAACATGAATGCTTTCCATCTCCAAAATCCATGTAAAGAAGAGCAAAGAATAGAGGGTAGGAATAAATTAGGATTTTGTGGATTTTTATTTGGATTTTTGTAGGATTTTTGATGATTTTTAGAGGTAAATTAAATTTTGAAGATGGGGGGCTGCCATGGGGGGTTGAGGCCGGCCACACCATGGAGGAGGGAGAGGAGAGTGAGAAAAGTGAAGAAAAGTGTAGAAACTTCACCCAAAATATCAACTCTTTATGTCTTTTCATGATTTTATTTAATTTCTTTCATTTCTATTCTAAAACAACTCAAGAAAATTCTAGAATCATGGACAAATTTGCAAATAAATTTTGCATGATGCACACTAAATTCTAATTTGCCATGGTTCATTTTTACAAATTAAACCTATTCAAATTTGTAATTTACACTAATTTAGTGTAAAAATAAAGCTTATGTTAATATTTAAAATAATTAATTTAGGAAAAATATTTAATTAAACTAAAAATTTATAAGTGGCTAAATAAACACCATTTACTAGTAATAACATAATTAAAATAAGTATTTTTAAATTTATAGTGAAAAATAATTACGGTTTAGTTTTACGAAAAATATGTTTTACTTTACCGAAAATCAAAAAAATCACTTAAACGATTTTATTTATTTAATTATTTATTTAATTATTTTTAAAACGTTACAGAGGAAATGCTTCATTTTTGGGGTGTGGCTTTTTGACTTTAATGTAGGGCTTCATGAGTTGTTTGTTTTGCTAATTTTGATTTTACTTTAAACTCTATACTGTGGCAAATAACGGGCGAAGTCGCAGTTTTATGTTGTTTGTTGTTTCAAGTTGTGTTTGATGTTTTCGTAAACCTCCGCTAATTGCTAGTAGGTCGGTTAGTTGGGGGTTGCACATTTCTGTAATGGATATATTGGTTTGTGTATATGAAATTCATTGGATCGTCGTGGATGAATACCCGGGGATGTGAGATGAGAGTTTTTATCTTTCATTCGATGTAAATTGTAATATGTTGTAATATTCTTTTGTGGGGCACATCCGGATTGAGGTTGTAGCCACCGTTGTATTATTTCATTTACAGTTTTATGCTCCTAGGATAGACCCAAGATGGGGTGCACAAACTACCGGGTACTTTGAAGTGTTAAATGGCCTACTCACATTGTTGAGCGAGACAGTGTCACTTCTGGTACTAGACAGGTAGTTTCCCACACCCATAGGGGTCTATGGTGGGGTTTGGCTATTCATCGCGACCGTGCAATCCGTCTTTTGTTGCAGGCTCGAACGAAATGCGGATTCCTAGTATATCCAATATGTTCATCTGTGATCTGGAATGCCTATTATTGCGTATGATGAATGTACAATATCTATATATGATATATAGTAGGCGTTTCTTATGTTTTGCATCCGCGCTAGTCCAGCCCCCGCTCTGTCGTTAGTTAAGTATCCTAACGGGTGAATGACAGGGCCCAGTAGCGAATGCGGATGGCATAAGCGGACGTTGTATTTTCGTTGTTTTCTGCAATGATAGGATAAATGATGGGACGCATTATTTTAATGCAAAGAAAACAAACTAAAGCTGAATCGTTGGAACAAATTTAAAAGAAACCACCCGGTTATTTTAAAAGAGTAGAATTTTTAATTTCGGAGCTTTAACCACTCCTTTTAAAAAGCTATCAGGTTCCTTCGGTTATATCAAGTTCACCACGTTCACGGTTTCGCCAAAACCAGTCGTAGCCCTCTGTCATTTCATATGAATGGTTAGTAGTATTCAAGCTGTGTTTGTTTGGCCCTTAGTCAAGACATAGTGATTGGTAGCTGCTGGGGTGTTCACATGTAGCATAGATAGATGCGTTGGTTTGGGACAGTCGTATTACTTTGTTGGCCCTTAGTCAAAAGTATATACGGGTGGGTTCAAATCAACCTGGATAATGACGGGTAGAACTTGACATGTGACTTATGATTTGTTGGCCCTTAGTCAAGGTCATAAGAGCATGGGGCAAAAATCCATATCGGGAGTTTCTAAAGAAACTGAAACTTGCTAGTGTTGCATACCATTTAGAGTTTGATAATGTTGGTAGGATTCCTTCAGCATTATCACATGATGATATCTGGATCCCGAACCTACTGTGAGTATATGCTACTCATCAGGAGATTCGTCACTTAACGATCAATACTATAAACCAAGTAGGTGTTGTCACGTCCCGAAAGTACGGAATATGACCGGCACTTAAACTACGAACGTCTCAAGGCGTACGTATTCTAAGTAAGCCATACACCCAGAAATCCAAACCAAGGAAAGTAGTAGAGTGAAGGAAAACCAATTTAAATCAAGTAGTTTTAATAGCATAAGCCGAATTATGCGTTTTTTTAAAAAACATCAAATATTTCCTGAAAATTTCGGCAAAGTCTCCTTTGTAAATACTGGCTCCCAAACGGGATACAACATGAATAGTATACAAAATCAATAAAAGGCATCCCCAAGCGGGAGCTAGCTCTTCGTCAATCGACGGTCACAACCACACAAGTAATATAATATACAACGCCAAGGGCGAGGATCAAAACTCAAAATGAAACTCAAAACAACAAGAAATCCATAGAAATATAACGCGCGACTCTAAGGTCGAAAGAATAACATCACTGGTCTCTATCTTAAAAATAAATATATGTTTGGTTGATGGAACTTCTAGATACAACAGAGTAATAATATACAAGGTATATAAAGAGGGGTACGATACAAATAAACCCACCTACTAGCAAATCACCCGGAAAAGGAAGTAGTTCCAGCAAAGCCGTAATGAAACCTGTACGGAAAAACCTGCAAGAAACTGAGGCACAACGGGGGTGAGTTGCCAACTCGTGAGTAGAAAAACATCTACGAACAGAAACCGCATGAACAACGCAATCCTAGGTTATAAGATCATAATATATCCTCAAATATATAACATGCAGCCTATAACGATGGCTAGGGTAAATATCTAACCCGAGTGTAATCCCAAATGCCCGTGTCAGTGCCTCATGTAGCAGTATATCATATGGATGATGTATGAATACATGAACATAATGCATGTGCTGAAGAAAACTGCTTTCATAATTTAGTGAGATTTCTGTATCTTTAAAAAAACGAGGTATCATAAATGAATCAGCAAAAACAGTGCCTAGCATCGACACAAAACAAATATCCAAATATCTCGATATCTCTGTGTCGCAATCTCTGTACCTCAATATCTCATATATCTCTCTATGTCTCAATCTCACTATCTAGGGCGCCGTCAGTCCAGACCGGCCCCTACCATCAATCTCACGACCCCGACGGTATCCTCCGGATATCCGACGCGTCGGGTAAAATTACCGGTCGGTAGTGCTCCCCTGCCAGGCTCAACGACATCATCTGCGATCCTTTTGCCCCGGGGTACCGCACCGGGTCCACCATGTACCCGAAACGGTTCCTCCACTCCTCGAACTCGGGTCTCCAAATCCATCAGCAAACTCATGGTGGACGACTCATACATCATGGGAAAACCGTACTTTTCTTTTTAAAAAAGAGAAAGAATTTTATAAGTGTTTTTGCGGTTTTCCCTAAAATCCAGGAAATCTCATGAAAATCCGAATCCAAATCCTCAATAGCATGTAAACAGTGAATATAGACATAAAAATCCATGAATGCGGCATATCAATGAATAACAACATGTATGAAGTAGCAAGTAATATCTACAATGTCTAAACTAGCATATAAGGCAAGTACACTAATATCATGTCTAAACTATTAGCTAACAACCTATGCCAAATGAAATAGTATTTTCTAAAGTGTTCGTGACATGGCAATTACCGATGAAGATGTGTGTGAGCAGGCAAGTAAGTGTACGTGGTACATACGCGTCATCGGTAATGGTGCTGGTGTCCTAACAATATGATATCAACAATAGAATATGAATCATAATGTAAGCAGGCGATGCGGAGCGAACAATAATAATGAGCAGGAGCGGAATGCTAGACACAACGACAACTAATATGGGCTAACAACTACACTAAACTATAGGGCTAAGCTGTCAAACTAAACTAAAGGTAAAGAAACCGCCTAACACCTGAGTCGATACATATGTATATATATATATATTAGTCGGTGATCCCGCCTCGATAATGTCACATCCGATACCATATCTATAATTAATATTCCCAAGTCAAGAGTGCGGATCAAACATCAATAAATAGCTCGTACGTAAATCCGTCGTAGGGCACCCTAAATCTGTGTACGGTCAATATTATATTCCTCATATTATTCATCTGGTATCCTTTTTATCAAGGTCATAAACCGGGTACTGATCTATGTCTAGTACAATACTAATATCATCAATATAATCATGATCCGACTACTGATCGACAATCTCGTACAACCAATATCATCAGCACATATCATCATAAGAAAGTATACATCGCCCAATACGGCCTATCATAAACATCCTAACATATCATATCTCATAACACGATCACATGTCGATCATTTTATTGATATCACTATTCATATGGTATCGTCGTCCAACCATCCGCTATAATATCATAACATATCTCAAACATGAATTCTACCATATCACCAATCTTATGATCTCAAATCACATCTCATCGACTCACCTCAAATCCCAAACACTATCCTCAAATCCAGTATGTGAACACATAGTCCCATATCCATGTGAACACATAACAATATAACCCCATATAAGCACATATGAATGAAGAATGCATGCAAGTATGGGGGTGTGTGTGTAAATGTGGTGCAACCTTTACTCTAGGGTCTCGCAACACTAAACCTATCCAATCACACCTAAAATCTATCTTTATCATATATAAACTCAACAATAAATAATCAATATATATGTGTGTATACGTATTCGTATACATCACCACGAACTGCGGGGGTGCTATACGCCATCCACCCGACTTCTCCCCGTAGATATAAATCTACTCACCTGTCCTCGCTCGGCGGTGCCGACGTCGCCACGCGCTTGCTGGTCGTCTCGAAGTCTACATGGGGTACCTACATATCATAACGTACCGTATCGCATTAAAACTAAATTCGAAATTGAAACGGCATACGAAAATCAAATCGGCACGCGTATCACGCATAGGTCAAAACCCATCGCCTACGGATGCAAGAATAGCCAAACCAACCCTCGATGTCGATGTACAAACGTCAAACAATCGAGAAAAACCCAAACACACTCATTTGCGCATTCACGAACACTAATTATAATATAAAATAGGTTAAAATTCACAAAAACCCCAAACTCACTTTAAAAGCCATTTTTCCGAAAATCTAGCAAGCAAAATTCCCCGTTTTAGTACAAAACTCGACGTTTAAACAAATCTAGCGGCCATAATACTTATTAAACATCTTAAATAAGTCATACAACCCGTTTCAAAAATTAATCTCATCAATTCTTATAAAACTAAAAATTCTAGTTTTGCAATTTATCTAATTTTAACAATTTCGAGTGAAAATGCACAAAACAACAACTACGCTTGGTTTTGCATGATCCAAAGACATTAAACCACTCATTATAATATTAATAATGACATGAAACTTTAATTATATTTAATCTAAAGCATTTAATAATTTTCCAAAAACTCTAGTTAGCAAAATAGCTTAATTAGTAAAATTTTAAAATAACAATTAGCAAACTAGTTACTAGGTAAGATTTTACATGCCATAATATGTTAAATTATACTCTTAAACCATGTTTAAATGATATAAAACCCTAACTTGATCCATACCCAATTCTAGAAATTCCAAACTTGCAATTAAAGCCTAATTAACACTTAAATAACTTAGCTTTAAGAAATTAACTAACAAATTAAGCAAAAATGGTTAGAATTTATACCCAATAAATTTGAAGATCTACAAGCACACACATAGCCTCCCAAATTGGAATCTTGTTCCCTAGATCCATGCAATTTTGGCTAATGAGAAATGGGTAGGGGTCGGATTTTGATTTTGTGAGGGTTTGTGTTGATTTTTGTTGATTTTTTGAAGGAAAATGGAGGTGAAGGAAGATGGAGACTTGGAGAAAATGGGGGGGGGGCTGATTTCTGGCCGAGAGTGGGGAGGGGTGAGGTGAGTGGGAGAGAGAGAGAGAGGGTGAGGGTTTCAAAGTCAAAGATAAAGTCAAAAGCCCATTCTTATATATTCTATTATCCTTTCATTTCCTTTTCTTCTCTTGTTTTCTTTTCAAACCAAATAGAAGTGTGAGATGGAGGGGGACAGCATGGGCTCGGCCCAGAAATGTTGGGGATGGGTGTGGGTTTTGTTTGGGTGAGAAACAAAGATAAATGTTATACCCCACTTCCACTTACACCAATTTCACAAAAAAAGCCTTTTTTTCAATATTTTCTAAAACCGATTAACAACTTCATTTTATTTCAAAAATAACCTGTTAAAATTTTGTTTAATGTGTTATGATGCACAAAATTTGTTTCAACTCATTCCAATTTATAATTTTCCCTAATTAAATGTATTAGTGACGACTTAAAATAATATTAAAATAATTATTTTCGGAAAAATTTCAGAAAATTTGAAATTTCACTAGTGGCTCAATAAACATCAAATACTAGCAATTACATAGCTAGAATATGTATATTTAATTTTATAATAAAGATATTTGTATTTTGACTTTTTACAGAAAACCCCCTCATTTTACCGTTTTTCCGAAATTTCACCGAAACGATTTTCAAAACGTTACAATCCTCCCCCCTTAAAGAAATTCGGTCCCCGAATTTTAAATTAAAACTCCCCCCAAAAACTAAAACATCTAAGCAAAAACATCAAGTCGTCGGGGCTCCGAAGTCATAAATACATAAAACAAACGTAGCACAGCACATGCGCATGAAAAATGAGCATGTAACTCAAAATCAAAACTCCATCCAGCATCCCGCAATCATCGGAGTCATGGTGAAGACACAATGTCTAAATCCAAAATGAAAATCAATATGATATACATCATTAAAACATCGGGAAGCAATGCATGCCAAATCTTCTTCAAATCACTGTGCGATGCTCGCAGCACTGCACAGTGGCGGATGTCTATTGTAAGAAAATAACTACATATATATACATCCTTTGTTTAATATGTACGTCCTTCCGTTTTTAAAGCAATTTTAGAAGGGTTTCCTTTATAAAATGTTTCGTGTCATCTCGGACACGTAGGTAAATACTGAGACTATAGCTCTTCTTTGGAAATCCCTTCGATAACTATTAATGCATGCAAAAATATACTCAGGTACCATCCTTTGACTAGTCCTGCTCAGTACTAAACCAAATAGCAAACATCATAAAATATACTGCTCCAACATAAATCAGTCCCAAATATATATATGAATGCCATGTACGTCTGGTGCGCACGAAAATCGAAATCCATGAATGTGCTATACATATGCATAGAAACAACATCTAAGTGCATCGGGTGTGCACGAAACATCTGTCAAGGGCAACAGGTGTGCCTGACAGCAAAACAGGTGCATCTGACATGTACGAAGAATCTCGATTTAGTGTATCTGGTGTGCACCAAAATCGTATCTCATAACATGCGCCCAACATGCGTGAAAATCCAAATCAGGTGCATCCATCGTGCACGAAATCATGAAATCCAATATCAAGCGCCGAACATGTGCAAAACCCAATCAGGTGCACAAGGTGCACAAAAAAATATCGAACATCACAATCGAAGTCGAAGTCCGGAGCATCTAAGTGCACAAAATGCGTATCACTGCACTGCAAGCATATGTGAATCATACCGAGTGCAAAAACTAAATCGTGTGCGTATATACGCACAAAATCAACTCAACTGTATGGAACCCATAAAATCATAAACGTGAGAAACCAAGGCACGAAAACGAGATCAAGTGCAACAACTGTGCAAAAATCGCAAATACTCAGCAAGTGCAACAATGGTCCATGAAAAAAAATATCATGAAACTCAATCATCAAAATCAATCATGCGAATAGATCTCCCAAAATACCGAATCAAATATGGCAGAATAATCCCCGCTCAAGCACTTCCTCTAAGAACCTTAAGTCAATTGTCGTGGTCACTTATAGCATGCCTCGTCGACGATCCTGAACTCTGGCCTGCTGGTGTGCGTAACATGACCACTCCTGGGTCCAAGTCTTCTCGTAATTTATTCCAGAAAGGTCCTGTCGAGGTCTCTCCCAAATCTCGTCTCTGCCGAACTGTCCAGAAGTCATCGTCCTTTACTATATCTGTTTCTTGTTCCGGAACGGCTGCATACTCATCGCGACTCCTTTTGGAAGGTATATCCAAGCACAATGCCTCGGCATGCGTATCGCACTCTGATGTCGGCGGAGTGGAACGTCATCTTATCCATATCTTGTACGGACCTCTTACTCCACTTTTCTCTAATGTCGACTGCTTCGGACTCGTCTCATCGTGGCTGCATGGACTGAGTTCCAACGGCTATCCTCGTATCTGGAGTCTCCCAAGAAATACATCTCACCACCTAGCATCCGAATGAAGTCGAACCATCCGATCGAATCGTCAAAACCTCATAATCCCCCAAGAGCTCAACATCTTGGGTACAGTTTAACAGTATCGAGTACATACCACAGCATCGATGGTCCAGTCGTAGAAGGGCAAACCCAAGCCTCACTAATGGTGCCGCGGAACTGCCGCAAACCCTAAGGTTCAAAGGCTTTCACACGGTCATTAAGTCAAGTTAGGGTTTCATTCTTCTAGAGGGTCCATAGAATTTCCTGCATGTCTTTCTGAATACTTTAAACTTGGAATAATAGGTTTCTGACATTCGATCGTCTCTGTCGACTTTCAACGTCTCCGCGTGAAGTCGTCTCTAGCTGGAATCAATCTATCTGATGACCTCGCATCGGGATAGCGAACGAACCACATGTCCTAGTCATTTATCCTTGGTGACTAGCGACCTTCTATCAGTCTTAGTACAACTCGTACCGCAATAGCTCCAACATCTGGGGCGATATCTCGTCGTTCGCAGCAAAAACTGGCTCACTCATCTGCACGCTGAACAGTGCTTCAAACATCATGAATAAGCAATACACCAACGGTCATCAAAATCTGGTTGGCCTCTATCATTGGCTCAATCCTCTGCCCGTCCGAGTAATCTCATATAGCGATCCATCAAACGCTCGGGGCGCGAAAACACAATAAAAAGATACATCTCCGCAATCGTGTGACGCCGGAATTACGCCCTGGCCAGTCCTCGTTCGCAACGAGCTCG
Organism: Agapanthus africanus; assembly: GCA_030015575.1. Taxonomy (NCBI): domain Eukaryota; kingdom Viridiplantae; phylum Streptophyta; class Magnoliopsida; order Asparagales; family Amaryllidaceae; genus Agapanthus; species Agapanthus africanus. Next base: position 383,125,844 of record CM057345.1, on the reverse strand, counting down.
TGCTGACCGCAACTCTAGCCGTAGCTCTCCCTGCCCGTAATCGTGGCAGCAAAACCATAACTGGTAGCGATGAGGCTAGATCATAGGAAGGAATATAATACTGAACAAGGAAATGTACATCCTAAGGCTTCTTAAGTGGAGTAGCGTATCGTAAGTATGCCGCGGAACATACCCACGGTACGTCACTCTACTTTAGTCACCTATTCCATCAACCAAGGGTCATCCTACGCTCCGAAGGTAAACCTGGCTCTGATACCAAGTTTGTCACGTCCCGAAAGTACGGAATATGACCGGCACTTAAACTACGAACGTCTCAAGGCGTACGTATTCTAAGTAAGCCGTACACCCAGAAATCTAAACCAAGGAAAGTAGTAGAGTGAAGGAAAACCAATTTAAATCAAGTAGTTTTAATAGCATAAGCCGAATTATGCGTTTTTTTTAAAACATCAAATATTTCCTGAAAATTTCGGCAAAGTCTCCTTTGTAAATACTTGCTCCCAAACGGGATACAACATGAATAGCATACGAAATCAATAAAAGGCATCCCCAAGCGGGAGCTAGCTCTTCGTCAATCGACGGTCACAACCACACAAGTAATATAATATACAACGCCAAGAGCGAGGATTAAAACTCAAAAGGAAACTCAAAACAACAAGAAATCCACAGAAATATAACGCGCGACTCTAAGGTCGAAAGAATAACATCACTGGTCTCTATCTCAAAAATAAATACATGTTTGGTTGATGGAACTTCTAGATACAACAGAGTAATAATATACAAGGTATATAAAGAGGGGTACGATACAAATAAAGCCACCTACTAGCAAATCACCCAGAAAAGGAAGTAGTTCCAGCAAAGCCGTAATGAAACCTGTATGGCAAAACCTGCAAGAAACTGTGGCACAACGGGGGTGAGTTCCCAACTCGTGAGTAGAAAAACATCTACGAACAGAAACCGCATGAACAATGCAATCCTAGGTCATAAGATCATAATATATCCTCAAATATATAACATGCAGCCTATAACGATGGCTAGGGTAAATATCTAACCCGAGTGTAATCCCAATTGCCCGTTTCAGTGCCTCAGGTAGCAATATATCATATGGATGATGTATGAATGCATGAACAGAATGCATGTGCTGAAGAAAACTGCTTTCATAATTTAGTGAGATTTCTGTATCTTTAAAAAAAACGAGGCATCATAAAAGAATCAGCATAAACAGTGCCTAGCATCGACACAAAACAAATATCCAAATATCTCGATATCTCTGTGTTGCAATCTCTGTACCTCAATATCTCATATATCTCTCTATGTCTCAATCTCACTATCTAGGGCGCCGTCAGTCCAGACCGGCCCCTACCATCAATCTCAAGACCACGACGGTATCCTCCGGATATCCGACGCGCCGGGTAAAATTACCGGTCGGTAGTGCTCCCCAGCCAGGCTCAACGCCATCATCTGCGATCCTCTTGCCTCGGGGTACGGCACCGGGTCCACCATGTACCCGAAACGGTTCCTCCACTCCTCGAACTCGGGTCTCGAAATCCATCAGCAAACTCATGGTGGACGACTCATACATCATGGGAAAACCTCACTTTTCTTTTTAAAAAAGAGAAAGAATTTTATAAGTGTTTTTGCGGTTTTCCCCCAAATCCAGGAAATCTCAGGAAAATCCGAATCCAAATCCTCAATAGCTTGTAAGCAGTGAATATAGACATAAAAATCCATGAATGCGGCATATCAATGAATAACAACATGCATGAAGTAGCAAGTAATATCTACAATATCAAAACTAGCATATAAGGCAAGTACACTAATATCATGTCTAAACTATTAGCTAACAACCTATGCCAAATGAAATAGTATTTTCTAAAGTGTTCGTGACATGGCAATTCCCGATGAAGATGTGTGTGAGCCGGCAAGTAAGTGTACGTCGTACATACGCGTCATCGGTAATGGTGCTGGTGTCCTAACAATATGATATCAACAATAGAATATGAATCATAATGTAAGCAGGCGATGCGGAGAGAACAACAATAATGAGCAGGAGCTGAATACTAGACACAACGACAACTAATATGGGCTAACAACTACACTAAACTATAGGGCTAAGCTGTCAAACTAAACTAAAGGTAAGGAAACCGCCTAACACCTGAGTCGATACATATGTATATATATATATTAGTCGATGATCCCGCCTCGATAATGTCACATCCGATACCATATCTATAATTAATATTCCCAAGTCAAGAGTGCGGATCAAACATCAATAAATAGCTCGTACGTAAATCCGTCGTAAGGCACCCCAAATCTGGGTACGGTCAATATTATATTCCTCATATTATTCATCTGGTATCCTTTTTATCAAGGTCATAAACCGGGTACTGATCTATGTCTAGTACAATACTAATATCATCAATATAATCTTGATCTGACTACTGATCGACAATCTCGTACAACCAATATCATCAGCACATATCATCATAAGAAAGTATACATCGCCCAATGCAGCCTATCATAAACATCCTAACATATCATATCTCATAACACGATCACATGTCGATCATTTTATTGATATCACTATTCACATGGTATCGTCGTCCAACCATCCGCTATAATATCATAACTTATCTCAAACATGAATTCTACCAAATCACCGATCTTATGATCTTAAATCACATCTCATCGACTCACCTCAAATCCCAAACACTATCCTCAAATCCAGTATGTGAACACATAGTCCCATACCCACATGAAGACATAACAATATAACCCCATATAAGCACATATGAATGAAGAATGCATGCAAGTATGGGTGTGTGTGTGTGTGTAAATGTGAACGAAGAATGCATGCAAGTATGGGTGTGTGTGTGTAAATGTGGTGCAACCTCTACTCTGGGGTCTCGCAACACTAAACCTATCCAATCACACCTAAAATCTATCTTTATCATTTATAAACTCAACAATAAATAATCAATATATATGTGTGTATACGTATTCGTATACATCACCACGAACTGCGGGGGTGCTATACGCCATCCACCCGACTTCTCCCCGTAGATATAAATCTACTCACCTGTCCTCGCTCGGCGGTGCCGACGTCGCCACGCGCTTGCTGGTCGTCTTGAAGTCCACATGGGGTACCTACATATCATAACGCACCGTATCGCATTAAAACTAAATTCGAAAGTGAAACGTCATACGAAAATCAAATCGGCACGCGTATCACGCATAGGTCAAAACCCATCGCCTACGGATGCAAGAATAGCCAAACCAACCCTCGATGTCGATGTACAAACGTCAAACCATCGAGAAAAATCCAAACACACTCATTTGCGCATTCACGAACACTAGTTATAATATAAAATAGGTTAAAATTCACAAAAAACCCAAACTCACTTTAAAAGCCATTTTCCCAAAAATCTAGCAAGCAAAATTCCCCGTTTTAGTACAAAACTCGACGTTTAAACAAATCTAGCGGCCATAATACTTATTAAACATCTTAAATAAGTCATACAACCCGTTTCAAAAATTAATCTCATCAATTCTTATAAAACTAAAAATTCTAGTTTTGCAATTTATCTAATTTTAACAATTTCGAGTGAAAATGCACAAAACAACAACTACGCTTGGTTTTGCATGATCCAAAGGCATTAAACCACTCATTATAATATTAATAATGACATGAAACTTTAATTATATTTAATCTAAAGTATTTAATAATTTTCCAAAAACTCTAGTTAGCAAAATAGCTTAATTAGTAAAATTTTAAAATAACAATTAGCAAACTAGTTACTAGGTAAGATTTTACATGCCATAATATGTTAAATTATACTCTTAAACCATGTTCAAATGATATAAAACCCTAACTTGATTCATACCCAATTCTAGAAATTCCAAACTTGCAATTAAAGCCTAATTAACACTTAAATAACTTAGCTTTAAGAAATTAACTAACAAATTAAGCAAAAATGGTTAGAATTTATACCCAATAAATTTGAAGATCCACAAGCACACACATAGCCTCCCAAATTGGAATCTTGTTCCCTAGATCCATGCAATTTTGGCTAATGAGAAATGGGTAGGAGTCGGATTTTGATTTTGTGAGGGTTTGTGTTGATTTTTGTTGATTTTTTGAAGGAAAATGGAGGTGAAGGAAGATGGATACTTGGAGAAAATGACGGGGCTGATTTTTGGCTGAGAGTGGGGAGGGGTGAGGTGAGTGGGAGAGTGAGAGAGGGTGTGTGGGTTTCAAAGTCAAAGATAAAGTCAAAAGCCCATTCTTATATATTCTATTATCCTTTCATTTCCTTTTCTTCTCTTGTTTTCTTTTCAAACCAAATAGAAGTGTGAGATGGAGAGGGACAGCATGGGCTCGGCCCAGAAATGTTGGTGATGGGTGTGGGTTTTTTTTGGGTGAGAAACAAAGATAAATGTTATACCCCACTTCTGCTTACACCAATTTCACAAAAAAAAGCCTTTTTCTTCAATATTTTCTAAAACCGATTAACAACTTCATTTTATTTCAAAAATAACCTGTTAAAATTTTGTTTAATGTGTTATGATGCACAAAATTTGTTTCAACTCATTCCAATTTGTAATTTTCCCTAATTAAATGTATTAGTGACGGCTTAAAATAATATTAAAATAATTATTTTCGGAAAAAATTTCAGAAAATTTGAAATTTCACCAGTGACTCAATAAACATCAAATACTAGCAATTACATAGCTAGAATATGTATATTTAATTTTATAATAAAAATATTTGTATTTTGACTTTTTACAGAAAACCCCATCATTTTACCGATATTCCGAAATTTCACCGAAACGATTTTCAAAACGTTACAGGTGTTTAGAACGGTGTCAGCGGGGCTACGCCTCCAAAGAAAAGAGCTTATTTAATTAAGGAACTTCGTGAAAGTATCGTAAAACCTCCCTCGAAGTACCGACACTAGCCTGGCTAAACGGTTAAGCAAGTATTATACGGTGAGATCAGTCCTGAATAATTCTTCTTTTATGGTTTGAAGAAGGATTCGAGAAACAGTGGGAGTCATCCAGTTTAGATAAACTAAAAACCAATCTAAACTTGCAAGAGCATCATGCTAAAGTGTTTTCTTCTCTCTCTCAACTGCAGCGACCATGTGAACATGACTAGGTTACATCTAGATAACAAGTTGACTGAATCTGACTTTTATGACTGGAAAAGATCTGTCCAGATGTCCATTGCCTATGACAAGATGGACCACCCTATTACTACTCAAGCCCCCACCGTCCCAGGTCCAGTTTCCATCATCGCGGATATGGATATTCGTCATACAAGGGAAAAGGACTGTGCGAATGCCAAGTGCCTCGTGTTGGCTTCAGAGAATGGTGTATACCAGAAGCAGCACGAGAAGATGGACTTAGTTTCTATCTTCCTCCATAACAAAGATTTATATGGAGAGCAATCTCGTATCGCAAGATATGAGACCTCGAACGAATTGCTTCAAGCGAGGTTGGCTGTCGGGTCATCTGTAGGGGACGACGTCCTTACGATGACTAGCTATATTGATGAGCTCACGGACCTGGAGACCACGTTGGGAAATAGGTCATATGTTGACTTATTTCCACAGTCCCTACCCTCTACTTACACCCTGAAAGAAACTAGGGAGACACCCGCTCTGCTTAATGGAGGACCTTCTTCTTCTGTATCCAGGGCGAAAGCAAAGGGTGAAAAGAAGAAATCCTTCACAAAGCCGATATACGGTGTCAGTGAAGTAAAAGGAAAGGGAAGAGAAAAAGTTTCGGGACTTGGTGTAGGGAAGGAGGGATGCTCCTATTGTTATGGGAAGGGGCATTGGCAGAAAGATTGCAGGGCTTTGGAAGCCAGTAGCCAGGATTCAAAGCATGTTGTGGTTTCGGCCTCAGGAGTGTTTATAATTGAGAACTGTTTGTCAATTAACTCTACTTCCTGGGTACTAGATACCGGATCAGGATCTCATATCTGTAATTCGTTACATGCTTTGAGAAACTGTAGAGTTATCAGGGTAGGTGATATGTCTCTCAGAGTTGCGAACGGAATGAGCATGGACGCTGAATCCGTGGGGGAATATCGCTTAGGACTGACAAGTGGGCAGATATTGATTCTACGTAACTGTTTGTATGTACCTAGTTTGACTTGTAATATCATATCAGTATCCTCACTTTCTAGAGAGGGATATGATTTTACATTCGTAAGCGATGTGGTAAACATCCACCTAAATCAAGTTCTGATTGGGTCCGGTACATTAGATGACGGTATATACGTATTAAATCAAGCTCAGGTTTTCAATATCCAGAACACACTTAAAAGAAAGTCTCCGGAAGTAAATCAGGCTTTCTTATGGCATTGTAGACTAGGTCACATCAATGAAAACGATTGACTAAGTTACATAGAGAAGGATATTTGAATCCGTTCAAATATCAATCTTATGCTACTTGTGAATCTTGTCTCATGGGAAAGATGACAAAGACTCCGTTTACTGGACACGGAGTAAGAGCGAGCGAGCTCTTGGGACTCGTACACACTGACGTGTGTGGTCCAATGTCTACACATGCAAGAGGTGGTCATTCCTATTTCATTACTTTTACGGATGATTTCTCTAAGTATGGACATATCTTCTTGATGAAGCATAAATCCGAGGCCTTAGAGAAATTCCGGGAATACAAGAATGAAGTGAAAAACCAAACAGGCAAAAGTATCAAGACACTGAGATCTGATCGAGGTGGTGAATGCTTAAGTGCCGAGTTCCTGAGATACTTAAAAGAGAATGGAATTCTCTCTCAGCTTACTCCTCCATACACACCACAACACAATGGTGTATCGAAAAGGCAGAATCGAACCCTATTGGATATGGTCTGTTCCATGATGAGTAAGGCTGAGTTACCGTGATATTTCTGGGGTTATGCACTAGAATCAGCTGCATATCTTTTGAACATGGTTCTAACCAAACCTGTGCCTACTACATCATATCAGATGTGGAGTGGGAAGAAACCCTATCTTCGGTACTTGAAGACATGGGGATGTCCAGCTTTTGTTAAAAAGCATCATGCGGACAAGCTCGAGACATGCTCAGTACAGTGTAAGTTTGTGGGGTATCCAAAGAACTCCAAGGGGTATTATTTCTATTACGCATAGGAACAAAAGGTTTTTGTTTCTCGTCATGCCCACTTCTTAGAAGCTGAATTTTTAGAAAATCGGAAGAGTGGGAGCGCAATAGAACTGAAAGAAATTCCAGAACCATAAGTTGTTACTGAAAGTATGGTAGAACCAGAAGTTTCAGAAGAAAGGGACATCCTAGCGCCTATCCGCAGAAGTAGTAGGAAGTCTCATCCGCCTGAGAGATACTACGGTTTTCTCATAGACGGGGATAGAAAAGATTGCATCATTGACAATGATGACCCTACTAGCTTCCAGCAAGCCATTCAGAGCGGCGACTCAGTAAGATGGCTGGATGCAATGCGGACCGAAATGGAGTCCATGTACACTAACAAAGTATAGACTTTGGACATTGCTCCAGACGGGGTAAAACCCGTAGGATGCAAATGGATCTTCAGAAAGAAGATTGGTGTAGATGGACAGGTTGAAACTTATAAGGCTAGAGTTGTTGCAAAGGGCTTTCGTCAAAGACCTGGTTTGGACTATGACGAAACCTTTTCTCCAGTGGCAATGCTCAAATCCATTCGGGTCCTTCTTGCCATTGCTGCCTTCCACGATTATGAGATCTGGCAAATGGATGTAAAGATGGCCTTTCTAAATGGTAATTTGGAAGAGTGCGTCTATATGGATCAGCCAGAGGGATTCATTCAGAGTGGGAGTAGCAGTAAAGTGCGCAAGTTGCTTAAGTCCATTTATGGACTAAAGCAGGCATCACGGAGTTGGAACATCTGTTTTGATGATACTGTCAAAGAATTCGACTTTATCAAAAATCCAGATGAACCATGCATATATAGTAAGATTGTAGGGAGAGCTGTAGTATTCCTCGTCTTGTACGTGGATGACATTATCCTAATAAGAAATGATATTCCTATGCTACAGCCAGTCAAAGGATTCTTGTCACAGAAGTTCTCCATGAAGGACCTGGGTGATGCCACCTACATTCTGGGGATCCAGATCTATCGTGATAGATCAAAGAGGATGTTGGGACTGTCGCAGTCCAGGTACATAGACACCATATTGAAAAGATTCAGTATGGAGGATTCTATGCGCGGTAACCTACCGTCTTGTCACGGAATCACCCTCTCCAAAGAGATGTCTCCCGAGACTAATTTGGAAAGGGCTCGCATGTTGATTATACCCTACGCTTCTGCGGTAGGCTCTATAATGTATGCGATGTTATGTACCAGACCAGATGTAGTATACGCATTGATCGTTGTAAGCCGGTATTAGGCAAACCCAAGGGAGAAGCACTGGTTAGCAGTAAAAAAACATTCTCAAGTACCTGAGGAGGACTAAGGAGATGTTCTTAGTTTATGGCGGAAAGGACCTCCAGATCGAGGCCTTTGCCGACTCCAGCTTCTAGAGTGACAAGGATGACTCCAAGTCCATGTCGGGTTATGTCTTTACCCTCAATGGAGGGGCGGTCTGTTGGAAGAGTTCCAAGCAGGACACCGTTGCTGACTCGACAATGGAAGCGGAGTACATAGCTGCTTGCGATGCCGCAAAAGAAGCTGTCTGGATGAAGAAGTTCCTCATAGAACTTCAGGTGCTTCCTACCAGTGTTGATCCAATACCTCTGTATTGCGAAAACAACGGTGCTATAGCTTTAGCGAAGGAACCCAGGTCCCATCAGAAGTCCAAACACATCTTAAGGCGATATCACACGATCAGGGAGATCGTAGATCGCCGGGAGATCGAGGTGAAGAGAGTAGATATGGAGAATAACACTGCTGATCCATTCACAAAGGCCATTCCTCAGACGCAATTCGAGAGGCTATTTGAGATGATAGGTCTACGATATGGCAGTACATGGCCCTAGTGCAAGTGGGAGATTGTTAGTGTTTATGCCCTAGGGGCCATTACTGTATCATACTAGTTTGTATATTACTTAATGGAAGCTTGGGATATTCACAGTTGTATTGACAGTCTTGCTAAAAATGGTAGTATGCTACTTAATTTGTTTCTACTTTAATATATACATATGTTTCTTTTAACATATCGCTTATATATATTAGTAGAGCCCTTAGGATCTTTACTTGATTACCGGTTTTGTGATGGCAGTCACACTAGTGGGGGCTGGGTAGTCTATAAGCAACATCCTATACAGGTCCCTGGTCGTAGGATTATCGAGATGGGGCATCGATACTCTGGAATAGACTGGTGTATACGCTTCTCATCCCAGCTGGGGAGATGGTCTGTTCCACAGCCATTAGTATGTCGTACTGGAGATAGTATACAGGTGCTCGTTAGGTTACGGGTACACCGGACATGACTCGCCGGGAACTGCAGGTTGGTACTATCCCCATGTCAGATAGCAGTTCCCAGGTGACATGAGTACAGCTTAGTCCATCGACTTGACACTGCTACTTCACCTTGGGTGTGTTCCCACTATACATAGATTACTACCCTACCACGGCTCAAAGGAGTCATGCAAACAGGTAGTAGTTGGGTGCAGTCCCGAAGCACTTGGAGGCAGTGGCGGTTAGACAGGATTCGTCTCTCCCGGTACTGGGGGCTGATATCACGCTGTGTATGGAGAGCCATTACGCAAAGTCCCTGGCCAGGGCAACCGAGATTTACTGGTAGGTTCCAGTAGTTTCTCAAGGTGTAATGGGCTTCATTCCGACACGACTTATACCGCTATTAGGGGTCTGACGTTTACCGCCCCCTAGGCCCGATATGTGATAGTCCTAGACGAACAGACCGGACCGTACGGAGATTGTCACATCAGGCTCAGTAGGTGTTCGGATGGGTTTTCTCATTGACCTTCTTATCGACATCTACCTGGGGACCGTTACGTACAGCTAGTACCGCTTGCGGCCTATGGTTAAACCCACTGCCACCGTAGTGTCGAGTCTTTAGAGTCCCACACAAAGAGTTTCCCTACAAGTGGCAAAAGGTGTAGAGGCCGTATGGTTTTACGGCAGGGCCGCGATCACTTACATACACTTGTGTACGTACTATGATCGGGCAGATAATACTAATGGGCTTTGGTTTAAGCCAGATTCTAGTATTATACAGATAGATTTATTCAGTCAAAGATTATCCGTGTTTTTCGGAAATACGGATGGGAGGGGCAGTCTCGTAATTTCTCGGGAAGCTTCTAGAAGAAGGTGACTCATTTGTATTTATTTCCTTTTAGGATTTAAACTAAATGAGGTGGAGGATGAGGTGTATGTTTACATTAAATGCTTAATAACTCATGAGGTGATTCACCCTTAGAATTAAATGAAGCATGCTGGATACTATCTTGATATTATCAAGAGAGATATTATTATGCTTCATAATATTCTAGCATGAGTATTATTCATTTCATTATCAAAAAACACTTCTCTCTCCTCAAGTCTTCATCTTCTTCCTCAAACCCTAAAAGCTCTCATGAGTTAGAATCCTAAGGTTTAAAGTGACTAAGTAATCCATCTAAATACTCTACACCCTCCAGGACTTCTAGATTAGCAAACTAGAAGCCGTAGTTATCTCAGATTCGAGATAGGAGCTCGGACTATAGACTCTCGGATGGATCGTCTTTGACTCGAGGAGGCCGTTGAGGTGCCCATGTTCCATAGAGCTTACGAGGTGTAGAGGACAACGATGAAGACCCGAAGGACAAGTAACGTGAGGTATAACTTTGAATCCGAGTAGTTAAACCTCTCGTAGTTTTTTAGTAATGGTTTAGACACGATCCGTGTGCTCAATTCCGTGTTATGAAGCTTTGATAATTGTTTTTCATATATTGCTCCTCCCCGCGAACACGTAGGGTACGTGACATGGACTTACACGTCTCTCAGATCGGCTCTCAATCTGTCACATCCCACGATTCTGGTCGGTATCTTCCGGATAACCGCTGAGCCAATAATCATAACCGGTAGGTCGTGCTCCCCTGCCAGGTTCATCGTCTACAACTCGAGCTTCTCGCCTCAGGGTACCTCACCGGGTCCACCATGTACCCGAGACGGTTCATCCTACTCCTCGAATCGGGTCTCGAAAACCAACTCAAATCAGGAAAACTCATGGTGGACTCCACAAACATCATATCACGAGAAAACCGTAACATGCATTTTTAAAATGATAATAGGTTCATAAAATTCTTGCGATTTTTCCCAAAATCCATAAATCTCATAAACACCGAAATCTCTAAGAAGAATTACAATATATGAACATGTCAGTAATGATGAATGTCTATGATATCAATAATATGCCATGCGATGTATGACTAGAAAACCACGTATGAATGATGATGAAATGAGGTATATATATGACTTGAAATCCTACGTATCCATCATGATGAAATGAATATACAACTACAAGTTTACATATCATATATGATGCAAATACACATACGGATTTAAGCAAGTTCTATAGTGTTCGTGACATAGCAATTACCAATGGCGTGTGTGTTCGCATAAATAGTGCACGTGCGGCATAAACCAATGGTAATGGTGTAAGTGTCCTAAGTAATAACATGTGTAAGAGGATGCAATGCCATGCTATGAATGCTTTAAGGCTACGCATATAGATGCAAGGACTACTAAAAATCCTAACTATCGGATGCCTTGGGAGATCCAGACGACCCCCCCATGGATGTGTACATCCATTTACGGGGACGCTTCGGCTAAACTGATCTAATCACGGCCTTTCCTTTCCTTACTGCCTTCGACGTCTCTGCAACCGATCCTAGAATCACACAAAAGTAAATAAGAGGATGGATATTTAGATAGACGCGAAGTCAAGACGATACAAGATAATTAACGCACACTAACTAGACGCGCATGCACTAGGTGCACAAAACGCGCGCGACTTCACCATGAACCATAACTAGGGGTCGCTATGCGTAGTAACCACCAACCCTAGAACCCAATCTACCAATCGCGCATTCACATCATACTAAATATTATAGGAAATAGGTTGTAGATCATCACAACCTCAACTCAATTAAAACCTTTTTATTCTAAAAACCTAGTAAGCAACAATTAACCATTTTAGTGCAAAACTAGATGTTTTAGCAAACCTAGTGGCCACAAATTATACTTAAATATCTTAATTAAGCCACACATGTAGGGTTACTAGGCACTGTCATGAGGGTCTATAAGACATCAACCATGCCCGATTTAAATTTTAGACGTGCCGAACAACCCTAACCAAAATCTTAGACTAGAGATTAGGTGAAACAAAGCATGTAAACAACTTTACATCTAAGAGTTAGGGATTACAACCTTTGTAGTCTGTTCCTTCACTTCTAAAGCTCCGTGTTGAGGTCCCTTCACTGTGATCATCGACTACCCGGACTCAAGAGAGGCTCCATGAAGAGAAAGATGCAAGCTTGCTTCCGATCTTCGATAACTAAGATGATCTACGTTGAAGAAACTCAAACCCAAGCTCTTTCTTTGCTAATCAAGTATTAGCAAAGCAAACACCCTAATCTAAGTAGCAAGAATAGATGAGGATGATGAAGTAGGAATTTAGCTCTCATTTGTTTTCAATTTCTCACTCATTTTCATCACTTTTGAAAAATCTAGAAAGCTTTTCATCAAAGAGGAAGAAGAAGAAGAAGCAAAACCATTTGTGATGAATAATGAATTGTGAGGTTAGAAATGCAACCATGGGTTAAGTATGATAACTTAACCCATGTAGAGACTTAACCATGGTGAAGGGTTGGGTTGGGTTAACAAATATCAACCAAAATATCTTTAGAAAATATCTTTAGTTAAAAACAAAAGCAAAGCTTCTAGAAGCTTCAAGAAGGTTTAACCCTAATCCAAACCCTAACCATGTTTAAACTCCACAAAACATGTATTTGTAACCTTAACTTGTTACAATATTATATATCACATATATATAATATATTTTGTAACAAAATAAAATAATACAATTAACATATATCACATATATATCAATGTATTACCCGAGTGAGAAAAAGAATCTTTTAGTGAGCTTATATCAGTTAATGTAATTTAATATATCAAATATATAATTATACATTAAATTATCGAAGCAGCACTTGATCCGATAATCTGGCTATTTCATAAATAACCGACTAATATAATCTGTATCAGTTCATCGAATCAACACTTGATCCGATGAGCTATATCACATATACCCGGCCGATATCTCATATCATGAGAATCTAATACGGTATCACATACACGTATTGTCCTCGGTCCCGCACATATCATATATGTGCTCTTACTCCGTTTTGCCCGAGCCAGGAAACCTCTGTGTAGGACTCTAAAGAATCATCAATACGCCAGCAGTAGGTGATGATCATATCAAACGCCCACAAGCTGCAAGCGGTCAGCTAAACGTAACAGCCTCCCAGGTATTGAGCAATCAGAAGATCAACAAGCAAGCCTGTACTACCTTTTTGTATATACAAGGTTCATCTACCATTTTGATGAAGTCAAACTCTTTGACTACCACATCAAAACAGACATTCCAACTCCGCGATGCCTGATTTATCAAATAAAACAACTTGCACACGTTTCCGCTGCTCCCACTGTCTATGAATCCCTCTGGCTGTGTACTTATAGACGCTCTCTTCCAAATCATCATTTAGAAAAGCAGTCATGACACCCAACCGCCAGATATCGTAGTCATGGTATGTAGCCGTGGCAAGTAGGATCTGGATGGACTTAAGCATAGCTTTGAAAGTTTCAACTTTTCCATGTACACCAAGTAATCTTCTCAAGATATACTTGCTCCTGATGGGGATTTAACCCTTCAGATAAAGCAACCAAAGTCCATACTTTGTTGGTGTATAAGGATTCCATCTCAGATCGCTAAGCATCCAGCCATTTTTACAGAGTCCCACTCCTGATGGCCTGCTCGAAACTAGTTGGGTCATCATCCCATGATGCAATCCTCTCTCCCACTGTCATAGAGAAACCGAAGTATCTCTCAGGTGGATGAGGAACCGTACTAGATCGGCGGAGAGGCTGAGGTTCGTTGGAAACTATTGAATCCTTTGGTTCTACCAAATCATCAGCTGCAGTTTGTATAGCTGGAACTCTTTCCAGTTCTACCTCATGACCACTAATTTCTTCACAAGAAATTCCCTTTCACAAAGGTGGCATGCTGAGAAACTGTTAGTTATATGTATGCCCTAGAGGCCATTACTATACATGAGATGTATATCGTAGTGGATGCTTGGACATATATAGGGAGGACTTTCTTACTCGACATGATAGTATGCTATCTGGTTACTCTTTACCTTAACGTGTATACTGATTGTCTCTCTGTTACATGTTGGTAAAGCCCTTAGGATGTGTACTTGACTACCTGGACTATGATGCGGATCATACTAGTGGGGACATGGTAGTCCATAAGTACATCCTTCAAGGTCCCTAGTGGTGAGTGTATCGAGACGGGGCATCGATATACAGAGTAGACTAGCGTATACCTTCTCGACCCATGCAGATGGGCGATGGATGATCCCATATCCATTGGTGTTATACATCAGAGATGATATACGGGTGCTCAGTAGAGATTGGGTACACTGGACGGACTCGCCGAGAACTCCCAGAAGGTATTATACCTTACGTCAGATGGCAGTTCTCTGGTGACACTGGTACAGGTTAGTCTGTAGACCCGAGATCGTCATAGAGTCTTGTGTGATTCCCACTGTGCTTTGATTTCCACCTTACCACGTCCAATAGGGCGTGGAAAACGGTGGTTTATGGGTACAGTCCCGAGTCACATGGAGGCAATGAGCGATAGGAGGGGTTTCGTCTCTCCCGGTATTGGGGGTTGATGTTGCGCTATGCTCGATTGGCCATAACAGGGAAGTCCCTGTCCAAGGCTGGTTTAGAGATTTACTGGTAAGTGTTACCAGTAGTTTCTCGACCCGTTATGAGCCTCGCATCGGCATGACTTATCGGTTATTAGGGTCTGACGTTTACCACCCCTAGACTTGATATGCGACATATCAGACGAGGAGACCGGACTGTACGGTAGTGTCACTGTCAGGCTTTTTGCAGGAGTTGGAGCGGGCTTGCTTGCTGATCTTCTGATCGCTCAATACCCGGGTAGCCGTTACGTCCAGCTAGTACCGCTGATGGCTTGTGGGTGCTTGATATGATCATCACCTACTGCCGGCGTATTGACGAGTCTTTAGAGTCCTACATAGAGGTTTTACTGGCTCAGGCGAAACAAAATAGGAGCGCATATGTGATATGTGCGGGACCGAGAATAATGCGAGTATGTGATACCGTATTCTATTCTCGCGATGTTTGTGTCGATCGGTTATATGCGATATAACCAAGTTATCGAATCAAGGGTTGATTCGATAAGTCGATACATTGAATGTTAGTCGGTTATATGTGATATAACCGGATTATTAAGTCAAGTGTTGATTTAATAATTTAGTGTATAATTGTATATGTAGATATACTAATTTATATTAACTAACATTGGTTCACTTAAGCATTTGTTTTTCTCACTTGTGCACAAGTTAATATATATGTGATATATATTTATTTGTGTTCTTTTTTGTATCATGGTTGTTGATACAAATATCATGGGTATATAAGACTTGTACCATTATAATTATAATGGTATGGTTTTAATATTCAAAGTAAATACAAAGTTAGTGGATATTTGTTAAATGCATAAAGCTTGTAAAAGCTTGTGAGTGCTTTGACAAATTCAACCCTTTTTGTTTTGCTTTGGATATTTATTAACCTAACCAATATATTTAGCCATGGTTATGTCTCTACATGAGTTTATATATGATATAAACTCACCCATGGTTCACACTCTCTCTTTAGATTAGTTTTCATTCTCATTTTGAGCTCATCTTCTTCCTCTTTCAATTTCTTTCTAGGGTTTGAAAAAGAGAGAGAATGAAAGTGAGAAAAGAAATTCTAAAGTGTACCCATTTCCTATTTCATCATCCTCTACTAGACTAGCACTTTAGTTTAGGGTGTTTGCTTCACTAATTCTGTAGTTAGTGAAGTAGAAGCTTGAGTTCGTATTCCCTCGACGTAGATCATCTTCGGCCTCAAAGACTTCAAGCAATACCGTTGCAATCTTCTCATGGAGCCGTCCGAGAGTCCGGGAGTTCGATGATCACAGTGAAGGGACTACAACAAGGAGCTTTAGAAGAGAAGGACCGATCTACAAAGGTTGTATTTCGTATTCACTTAGTGATAATTGTTATCTTCTAGCATGTGTTGCCCTAATTATCTAGCAAAGATCTTGTTTAGAGTTATTCGGCACGGCTAAAATTTAAAACGGGCATGGTTGATGCATTGTAGAACCTTATTAGAGTGCCTAGTAACCCTACAGTGGTATCAGAGACTAGCTAGAGTATTAGGCGACGTGTATACGAAGTTAAAACCCCGATCGAACCCGAAAGCGTCAAAGTAAACCCCTCTCTGGAATTTTTTTTCAAAACTGGGATTTTTATGTATTAAAAATACCTAAAAAATTCAGCAGGGTTTTCTAAGAATAACTGTGCAAAACGAGCACCTAACTCGTACGGAACGCCGCGGATCCGCGGCAATACCCTGCTTGTGCCGCGGATCCGTGGCCGTACAGTGACATTTTGCTTTTGTGTTTGTACAGTAATGTTTACTTCTGTTATTGGATCTTTATGGGTATTTTTAATTTGACTCAAGAGTTGAGTGTTCTGGGGTTTACTTTGTATTCGTTGATTCGATCGGAAAATTTAATTTCGTTATGTTTTCCGGATATTTAGAAAGTATTAAAAAGTTCGGACGGATATCAATAACTCACTTTTTTCCCTGCCGGAAAATTTCCAAGTGTTGGATTTTTCCGTTGTTTAAGAACGTCTAAATCGTGCAAGTTACGCAATGGACCCTCTAGAAGACAACAAACCTTAACTCGATTATGTTACCGTCTTGAACTGCCTTTTGAACCTTAGGGTTTGGGGGAGTACGGCGTTGCCATATGTGAGGCGTTGGCTTGACCCTTCTACGGCTGGACCATTGGTACTGTGGCATGTGATGGATGTTTTTAAACTCCCATCAAGTGTTGAGAACTAGATGGAAAACTTGGGTGTTTGATCATTCGATCGGAAAGTTTAACATTGTCTATTTATCTGGAATGTGATACAATATTTGGAATCCACAAGTAGTTATGAGATAACTAATTTGAATGTTATAAACATAGAAGTTTAGTCTCAAATGATCGGTTGCCATGGAATTTTGATGCGATCAAAAGTCCGTCGCAATCACATAGCGTACGCGGATACTCGCCGGATAAACTTAATAGACAGCCATGCCCTATAGCCCCGACCAAGTGACTGTAGGAGAACTCCGTCGCCAAAAGCATCCGTTCGGGTGCTCGCGGCAGCGGTGTTCCTCCTTAGTGCACTTCGTCAACGGCATCCGGGGGTGCGGCCGTCTACTAAAGTTTGCGACGAGCATTCGATCACATATCGGGAATCTTGTTGAATTGCCCGACTAGATATTGAAAAGTGTTTTCGATATAGAGACTAAAATGCGGGGTTTATAATTGTTAGGCATGCGATGTCTAAGAAGGTTGCGGATTCCAACTGTTGTAGTTTTACACTTTATTTTCTGCGACCGTAAGTGTAATATGTGATATTGCCGGTTTCGTTGCTATATGTCAACGACAATTGGGATGCGCATATTTACTTACGTTGATGACATGTGATGTTATGTGTTGCTGGATATGTTATATTGGATCGTCGTGTTTTGAATAGCCGGGGGTTTTATGTGAGATGAGGGTTTTTATTTTCATTCATGTAAAATTCAATGTATGTAATATTCTTTTATTGGGGCACTTCCGGGATGAGGTTGATGTCACCATTTGTATATTATTTACTTTTCCACACTAGGATAGACCCAAGGAGGAGAGCACAAGTAACCGGGTTCTAGAGTCCAGTGGGAGACCAACTCGATGAGTCAAGTCCGGGTCTCCTAACTCTAGAATTGGTAGGGTTGCTTGCCGCTCTCGTAAGGGTCTAGGGGTGTGGGTTTGGCTATTCATCGCGACCGTGGAATCCGTGTTTTATAAAGGCTAAAAATAAAACACGGACGTCCTAGTATATCCAATATTTCATATGTTTCTTCTGCTGCGATATCTGTGATATGATCATTTGATATGTTGTGATAAATACTGTATATAGTATATATGATATATTATATAGACGTTACTTATGTTTTACACCCGTGCTAGCACTGCCCCGCTCTGCCGTTAGTTACCTAACCTAACGGTGCACGATGGGACATCGAGGCGAATGCGGATGGCATAAGTGTATGTCGTATTTATCTGTGATATTTAGGTGACTTAAATGATGGGACTTCATTAATATGATTAATGAAAGAAAAGAAACCTAAAAGATGTTGTAGAATCAAATTTTCAAAAAGGGTAGGTACAGTTTTTGCTTTGCATAGCGATTTATGAGATATATCCTGCACCTTATTCGATGTGGAAAGAGCCGAGATCCCTTCACCGGGAGTGACCTCATTAGAAAAACTGGTAGATGCTACAACACTCGGTTTGTTTTTGATTGCTTTTGGAGTTTTGCTTTGCATAGTGATATATATGATATATCCTGCACCTTATTCCATAAGAAAAGAGCCGAGATCCCTTCATCGGGAGTGACCTCCTTAGCAAAACTAATAAAAGCCTCAAAACCACTCCATTTCAAAATTCATTCGATTCTACAACGATATCAAGTTCGATATGCAATAGGTTTTCAGAAAAACCTGTCGTAGCCCTCCGTCATTTCAGATAAGTCCTGCTTAGTATTCGTGCTGCGTTTGTTGACCTTGTCAAGGCGTAGTGTGCGGTAGCTGACCAGTATTTATCTGTTTATGCATATGATGCAGATTGGATTAGGGTAGTCGTACGGCCTTGTTGACCTTGTCAAGGGTCGTGCGGGTGGGTTTAATTCAATCAAGAAATGACGGGTTGAACTTGACTTACGGTCTATGGTTTGTTGACCTTGTCAAGGTCATAGATCGTTTGGGTCAAAAAAAAATTATCGGGAATTTCAAGTGTTGAAATTTGCAATGAGATTGCATACCTTCTATGAGATAGTTGGATCCCGATACCCACTGCGAGTAATTGTTACTCCTGGGAGAGTTTTACACAGGACAATTAGCCGATCAAGTAGGTGTCTAGAAAGGTGTCAACGGGGTCACGCCTCTGGAAAAACGAGGTTTACTTTAATTAGGTCCGTGCGAAAGCACGGGAAACCTCCCTCAAAGTACCGACACTGGCCTGGCTGAAAGATTGGTGAAGTTGTAGGGTGTAATTAATCCCGGCTAGTCTTTCCTTTTAGGGTTTGAAGGAAGATTTGATAAAAACAGTGGGAGCCATCCTGATTAGATAAAATAATAACCAATCTGATCTTGCAAGAGCGCACGCAGAGTGTTTTCTTCTCTCTCTCTCTCCAGGTAGTGACCATGCCACGCCTTAATCAAGACAATAATACGGATGTATTGACCGAACCCACTTGTTATACTGAGCTGGGGAACGTTGGTCCTGCTCCAACTTATAATTGTTATAAGACAGAGCAGGAAATAGAGGATTACTAGAATTCCCGTGCCGCCCAAACGAAGAAAGTACATGTTGATGCATCATCTTCGGGTGTGTTCATTACAGAGAACTGTTTCTCAGTATCCTTTACGTCCTGGGTATGAGATACCGGATCAGGATCCCGCATATGTAATTTGTTACATGGGCTACAGATAGGAAGAGAACTGAGAATGGGTGATAAGTTTAATGAGATAGAAAATGGTGCAAGTGTTGCAGCCAAGTCTGTTGGTCACTATCACCCTGTATTACCAGAATACATTGATTCTGAACGAATGCTATTACATGCCGAACCTGATATGCAACATTATATCGGTTTCTTTGTTGAGTAAAGAAGGATATAATTTTTTATTACAGGATAATGTTATGAACATTTTTCTAAACCAAAAGTTGGTTGGATCAGGCACGATGTGCAATGGCATTAATGTTCTAAATCAATCAACAGTTCTAAGCATAACAAACACACACAAGAGGAAGAGTTCAGAACTGAACGAATCCTTCTTGTGGCATTGTAGACTGGGTCACATCAATGCGACACGACTAGCTAAGTTGCATAAGGATGGATATTTGAATCCGTTTGAATTTTCATCTTATGATACTTGTCAGTCATGTCTCAAAGGCAAGATGACCAAAACTCCGTTTACGGGACACGGAGAGAGAGTTACGGAACTCTTGGGACTGGTACATAGTGATGTATGCGGCCCTATGTCTACACATGCCAGGAATGGTTCTGTGTACTTCATTACATTCACTGACGATCTCTCTAGATTCGGATATGTGTTCCTGATGAAACACAAATCAGAACCTTTTGAGAAATTTAGAGAATATAAACAAGAAGTCGAGAACCAAACCGGGAAAAGTATTAAAATCCTTCGATCTGATCGAGGAGGTGAATACTTGAGCAATGAATTCTTGGACTTCCTAAAAGAGAATGGGATTCTCTCTCAGCTGACTCCTCCATATACACCACAGCACAACGGTGTATCGGAACGGAGGAACCGCACCCTATTAGATATGGTGTGCTCTATGATGAGCACAGCTGAGTTACCTGCTTCCTTCTGGGGGTATGTGCTGGAGACAGCAGCATACCTATTGAATCAAGTTCCATCTAAATCTGTACCTACCACACCATATGAGATATGGAGTGGGAAGAGGCCATATCTCAAACGAGTTAAGATATGGTGTTGTTCGGCCTATGTCAAAAGACAAAATCCAGATAAACTCGAGGCACGGTCAGTTCTTTGCAAGTTTGTTGGATATCCCAAGCATTCGCAAGGGAATATCTTCTACCAAACCGAGGAACAAAAGATATTTTGTTTCTCAACATGCCACCTTTGTGAAAGGGAATTTCTTGTGAAGAAATTAGTGGTCATGAGGTAGAACTGGAAAGTGTTCCGGCTATACAAACTGCAGCTGATGATTTGGTAGAACCAAAGGATTCAATAGTAACCAATGAAACTCAGCCTCTTCGCCGATCTAGTAGGGTTTCTCACCCACCTGAGAGATACTTTGGTTTCTCTATGACAGTGGGAGCGAGCATTGCATCATGAGATGATGACCCAACTAGTTTCGAGCTGGCCATCAGGAGTGGGACTCTGTAAGAATGGCTGGATGCTTAGCGATCTGAGATGGAATCCTTATACACCAACAAAGTATGGACTTTGGTTGCCTTATCTGAAGGGTTAAATCCCCATCAGGAGCAAGTATATCTTGAGAAGATTACTTGGTGTATATGGAAAAGTTGAGACTTTCAAAGCTAGACTTGTTAAAGGTTTGCATCATTTGACCAGGTATGGATTATGATGAAACCTTTTCTAAGTAGCTATACTTAAGTCCATCCAGATCCTACTTGCCATGGCTACATACCATAACTACGATATTTTGGGTGTCATGACTACTTTTCTAAATGTTGATTTGGAAGGGAGCATCTATAAGTACACAGCCAGAGGGCTTTGTAGACAGTGGGAGCAGCGAAAGCGTGTAAAAGTTGCTTTATGGGATAAAGCAGGCATCGCGGAGTTGGAACGTCTGTTTTGATGTGGTAGTCAAAGAGTTTGACATCATCAAAATGGTAGATGAACCTTGTATATACAAAAAGGTAGTAGAGAGTATGGTGGAGATCCTCGTAGAGTACGTGGATAACATACTCTTGATAAGAAAGGAGTTTCCTATACTACGCTCGGTCAATCTCCGCTTATCACAATGATTATCCATATAGGATCAAAGTGATACCTACTAAATCCTGGGTTTTGGATCTATGAGATAAATCTAATTGGATGTTAGGATACTCACTAGTTGTAGTGAGATGGTATCAATCGATCCTGGGGAGAATCACTGGAAAGGTTCCAGTGTGATAAGGACGACTGAAAGTCAGTCACAGGCATTGTCTTTACCCTCAGTAAAGGGACGGTATGTTGGAAGAGTTCAAAGCTAGATACCGTGGCATACTAGATGATAAAGGCTAGATACATCGTTACCAAAGATGCTACCAAAGAGGCAGTCTGGGTGTATATTAGTTCATAAGATGAACTTCGTTCCTACCATTGTGTGACAATGGAGTTATGGCTTATGCCAAGGAACGCCCGTCCCATCAGTGATCCAGACATATTCTAAGGCAGTATCACCTGATCATGGAGATGGTTGATCTCCAGGGGATCGAGGTCAGGAGAGTAGACTCAGAGGACAACACGGCGAATCCACTCACAAAGGCCTTTTCCCAGAGAGAGACTATTATAGGATGGTTGAGTATGAGATACTACAACCACTGTTATCAGATGGCCCTAGTGCAAGTGGGAGATTGTTAATTATATGTATGCCCTAGAGGCCATTACTATACATGAGATGTATATCGTAGTGGATGCTTGGACATATATAGGGAAGACTTTCTTGCTCGACATGATAGTATGCTATCTGGTTACTCTTTACCTTAACGTGTATACTGATTGTCTCTCTGTTACATGTTGGTAAAGCCCTTAGGATGTGTACTTGACTACCTGGACTACGATGCGGATCATACTAGTGGGGACATGGTAGTCCATAAGTACATCCTTCAAGGTCCCTAGTCGTGGGTGTATCGAGACGGGGCATCGATATACCAGAGTAGACTAGCGTATACCTTCTCGACCCATGTAGATGGGCGATGGATGATCCCATATCCATTGGTTTTTGACATCAGAGATGATATACGGGTGCTCAGTAGAGACTGGGTACATTAGACGGACTCGCCGAGAACTCCCAGATGGTATTATACCTTACGTCAGATGGCAGTTCTCTGGTGACACTGGTACAGGTTAGTCTGTAGACCCGAGATCGTCATAGAGTCTTGTGTGATTCCTACCGTGCTTTGATTTCCACCTTACGAAGTCCAAGAGGGCGTGCAAAACGGTGGTTTTTGGGTACAGTCCCGAGTCACATGGAGGCAATGAGCGATAGGAGGGGTTCGTCTCTCCCGGTATTGGGGGTTGATGTTGCGCTATGCTCGATTGGCCATAACAGGGAAGTCCCTATCCAGGGCTGGTTTAGAGATTTACTGGTAAGTGTTACCAGTAGTTTCTCGACCCGTTATGAGCCTCGCATCGGCATGACTTATCGGTTATTAGGGTCTGACGTTTACCACCCCTAGACTTGATATGCGACAAATCAGACGAGGAGACCGGACTATACGGTAGTGTCACTGTCAGGCTTTTTGCAGGAGTTGGAGCGGGCTTGCTTGCTGATCTTCTGATCGCTCAATACCCGGGTAGCCGTTACGTCCAGCTAGTACCGCTGATGGCTTGTGGGTGCTTGATATGATCATCACCTACTGCCGGCGTATTGACGAGTCTTTAGAGTCCTACATAGAGGTTTTACTGTCTCAGGCGAAACGAAATAAAAGCGCATATGTGATATGTGCGGGACCGAGAATAATGCGAGTATGTTATACCGTATTCTATTCTCGCAATGTTTGTGTCGATCGGTTATATGCGATATAACCAAGTTATCGAATCAAGGGTTGATTCGATAAGTCGATACATTGAATGTTAGTCGGTTATATGTGATATAACCGGATTATTAAGTCAAGTGTTGATTTAATAATTTAGTGTATAATTGTATATGTACATATACTAATTTACATTAACTAACATTGGTTCACTTAAGCATTTGTTTTTCTCACTTGTGCACAAGTTAATATATATGTGATATATATTTATTTGTGTTCTTTTTTGTATCATGGTTGTTGATACAAATATCATGGGTGTATAAGACTTATACCATTATAATTATATTGGTATAGTTTTAATATTCAAAGTAAATACAAAATTAGTGGATATTTGTTAAATGCATGAAGCTTGTAGAAGCTTGCGAGTGCTTTGAAAAATTCAACCCTTTTTGTTTTGCTTTGGATATTTATTAACCTAACCAATATATTTAGCCATGGTTATATCTCTACATGAGTTTATATATGATATAAACTCACCCATGGTTCACACTCTCTCTTTAGATTAGTTTTCATTCTCATTTTGAGCTCATCTTCTTCCTCCTTCAATTTCTTTCTAGGGTTTGAAAAAGAGAGAGAATGAAAGTGAGAAAAGAAATTCTAAAGTGTACCCATTTCCTATTTCATCATCCTCTACTAGACTAGCACTTTAGTTTAGGGTGTTTGTTTCACTAATTCTGTAGTTAGTGAAGTAGAAGCTTGAGTTCGTATTCCCTCGACGTAGATCATCTTCGGCCTCGAAGACTTCAAGCAATACCGTGCAATCTTCTCATGGAGCCGTCCGAGAGTCCGGGAGTTCGATGATCGCAGTGAAGGGACTACAGCAAGGAGCTTTAGAAGTGAAGGACCGATCTACAAAGGTTGTATTTCGTATTCACTTAGTGATAATTGTTATCTTCTAGCATGTGTTGCCCTAATTATCTAGCAAAGATCTTGTTTAGAATTATTCGGCACGGCTAAAATTTAAAACAGGCATGGTTGATGCATTGTAGAACCTTATTAGAATGCCTAGTAACCCTACAGAAACAAAAACATCTTTTGTTCCCCAGTTTGGTAGAAGATATTCCCTTGCGAATGCTTGGGATATCCAACAAACATCCACAGAACTGACCTTACCTCGAGCTTGTCCGGATTTTGCTTTTGACATAGGCCGGACAACCCCAAATCTTAACTTCCTTAAGAGATGGGCTCTTCCCATACCATATCACATATGGAGTGGTAGGCATCTGATTTGGTTGGAACCCTATTTAATAGGTATGCAACTTCTCAAGTGCATAACCCCAAAAGAAAATAGGCTACTCAGTAGTACTCATCATAGAGCACACCATATCACATAGGGTGTAATTGCTCCGCCCCGATACACTGACGTGCTGTGGTGTATACGGAGGAGTAATGTTGAGAGAGAATCTCATTCTCCTTTAGAATAGTCCAGGAATTTCGTGCTCAAGTATTCTCCTCCTTGATCTCATCAAAGGACATAATACTTTTACCCATTTTTGGTTCTCTACTTCTAACTTATATTCTGTGATTATCTCAAAAGTTTCAGACTTGTGTTTCAACAGGAACATATGTCTGAATCTTGAGAGATCATCAGTGAATGTAATGAAGTACAAAGAACCGGTCCTGGCATATGTAGACAGGGGACTTTCATACATCAACATGTATCAATCTCAAGAGTTCACTAACTCTTTCTGTGTTTCCAAATAACGGAGCTGTGGTCATCTTATCTTTGCGACATGACTGGAAAGTTTTACAAGATGTAAATCCAAACTAATTTAAACATGCATCTTTATGTAACTTCAGCTAGTCGGGTAGCATTGATATGACTTAGTCTACAATGCCTCAAGAAGGATTTGTTCATTTCTGAACTCTTCTTCTTGTGTGTGTTCTGTATATTAAGAACTGTAGTTTGATTTAGAACGTCTATGTTTTTAGATAACGTGCCTGAACCGATCAACTCTTGATATAGGAAATGTTCATAACATTATCCAACAATACAAAATTATATCCTTCTTTACTAATAAAGAGACTGATATGATGTTGTATATCAGGTTCGGTATCTAATAACATTCGTTCAGAATCAATGTATTCTGGTAATACAGGGTGATAACTGCCAACAGACTTGGCTGCAACACTTGCATCATTTCCAACTCTTGAAACATATCACCCGGTCTCAGTTCTCTACCTGTCTGTAGCCCATATAACAAATTACATTTGCGGGATCCTGATCCGGTATCTCATACCCAGGACGTAAAGGATACTGAGAAACAGTTCTCGGTAATGAACACACCCGGAGAAGATGCATCAGCATGCACTTTCTTCGTTTGGGTGGCACTGGAATTCTGGTAATCCCCTATTTCCTGCTCTGTCTTATAACAATTATATGTTGAAGCGAGACCAACGTTCCTTAGCGTAGTATAACAAGCGGGTTCGGTCAATACATCCATATTATTATCTTGATTTAAGGTGTGACATGGTCGCTACCTGGAGAGAGATAGAAGAAAACACTCAGCGTATGCTCTTACAAGATTAGATTGGTTATTAATATATCTAATCAGGATGTCTCCCACTGTTTTCGTCAAATCTTCCTTCAAACCCTAAAAGGAAAAACTAGCCGGGATTAATTACACCCTACAAGTTCGCCAATCTTTCAGCCAGACCAGTGCCGGTACTTTGAGGGAGGTTCCCCGTGCTTTCGCACGGACCTAATTAAAATAAAACTCGTTTTCCCAGGGGCATAACCCCGTTAACACTTTTCTAGACACCTACTTGATCAGCTAGTTGTAATGTGTAAAACTCTCCCAGGAGTAACTCTTACTCGCAGCGGGTATCGGGATCCAACTATCTCATAGGAGGTATGCAATCTCATTGCAAATTTCAACACTTGAAATTCCCGATAATGCTTTTGCCCCTAGCGTCCTATGACCTTGACGAAGGCCAAACTACCCATAGGACGCTAGTCAAGTTCAACCCGTTCATTTCTTGATTGAATTAAACCCACCCGTACGATCCTTGACGAAGGCCAAACTACGCCATACGAATACCCTAATCCAATCGCATCGTATGCTAGCAGATAAGCACTAGTTAGCTACCGTACACCACGTCTTGACGGAGGCCAAACTACCGCAGCACGAATACTAAGTAGTACTTATCTGAAATGACGGAGGGCTACGACAGGTTTTTAAGAAAACCCTTTGCGTAATGAACTTGATATCGTTGTAGAATCGAGTGATTTTAAAAAGAATGTTTTTGAGGCCTTTTCTAGTTTTGCGAAAGAGGTCACTCCCGGTGAAGGGATCTCGGCTCTTTCCTCATCGAATAAGGTGCAGGATATTTCACAAATATCACTATGCAAAGGAAAAACTATTGAAACAATCAAAAGACAAACCGAGTTTGTAGCATCTGCTAGTTTCGCTAAAGAGGTCACTCCCGGTGAAGGGATTTCGGCTCTTTCCTTATCGAATAAGGTGCTGGATGTTCTACAAGGAACACCGCTATGCAAAGCAAGAACTAGAGCTACCAGTTTTTAAACAAGTTTCTACAACATCTTTAGGTTTCTTTTATTTCATTAATCTCATTAATGAAGTCCCATTTTATTATGCTTCACAAGAATCACATTTGAAACGAAATCAACAATATAATATATATCTCATATATATAATATAAACATCGTCTCAGGCAGTAATATGATCTCATCACAGAACATTACAGCAGAAGATAACTTATGAAATATTGGATATACTAGGATTTCTGTGTTTTATGCGAGCCTGTGTAAAACGCGGATTCCACGGTCGCGATGAATAGCCAAACCCACATCCCTAGACCCCTACGAGAGCGGCAAGCAACACTGCCAATTCTAGGGTTAGGAGACCCAGTCTCGACTCCTCGAGATGGTCTCCCACTGGACCCTAGAACCCGGTTACTTGTGCTCCCCGCCTTAGGTCTACCTAATGCGGAAAAGTAAATAATATACAATGGTGACATCATCCTCAGCCTGGAAGTGCCCCAATAAATGAATATTACATACAATTGAATTTTACATGAATGAAAAAGAAAATCTCTCATCTCACATAAAACCCCCGGCTATTCAGAACACGACGATCCAATATAACATATCACAGCAACACATAATATCACATATCATCAACGTAAGTAAATATGCGTATCCCAATTGTCGTTGATGTATAGCAATGAAACCGGCGATACACCACATATTACACTTACGGTCGCAGAAAAGAAAGTGTAAAACTACAACAGTTGGAATCCGCAACCTCCTTAGACATCTTATGCCTAACCAAATGAATTACTTAGACATCGCATGCCTAACAATTATAAACCCCGCATTTTAGTCTCAATATCGAAAACTCTTTTCAATATCAAGTCGGGCAATTCAACAAGATTCCCGACATCCTGATCGAATGCTCGTCACAAACTTTAGTAGATGGCCGCACCCCCAGATGCTGTCGATGAAGTGCACTAAGGCGGAACACCACTGCCGCGAGCACCCGAACGGATGCATTTGGCGACGGGGTTCTCCTACAGTCACTTGGTCGGGGCTATGGGGCGTGGCTATCTATTAAATTTACCCGGCGAGTATCCGCGTACGCTACGTGATTGCGACGGACTTTTGATCACATCAAAATCCCGTGGCAACCGATCATCTGAGACTAAACTGCTTGATTTATAATATTCAAATTAGTTATCTCATAACTACTTGTGGATTCCAAATATTGTATCACATTGCAGATAATAGACAATGTTAAACTTTCCGATCGAATAAACAAACACCCAAGATTTCCCAAATAACTCAACATTTGAGCGGAGTTCAAAAAGTATCCATCACATGCCACAGTACCAATGATCCGGCCGTAAAAGGGTCAAACCAATGCCTCACATGTAGCAACGCCGTACTGCCCCAAACCCTAAGGTTTAGAAGCGGTTCAGACGGTCACATAATTGAGTTAAGGTTTGTGTTCTTCTAGAGGGTCCACCGCGTTACTTGCATGATTTTTCGGAAGTTTCAAACTCGTGAAAAAAATCCAACACTTAAAAATTTTCCAACAGGGGAAAAAGTGAGTTATTGATATCCGTTCGAACTTTTTAACGCGTTCTAAAATTACCTGGAAAAACTTAAACGAAATTAAATTATCCGATCGAATCAACGAATACAAAAGATCTCCAGAAAACTCAACACTTGAGTAATATTAAAAATTCCCAGAAGCATCAAGAAATTCGTACGGATTTTACTGTAGAAAAAGAAAACCCTAATTCCATTGTTTGGCCACGGAACCGCCGCGCAAGGCAGGGTATTGCCGCGGTTCCGCGACGCTTTGAGAGAATTGGGATGTCGTATTTTACAGTTATCCTTAGATTTCCCTGCTTAATTTTCTGAGTATTTTTAATACAGAAAAATCAACATTTTAAAAAAATTTCTAGAGAAGGGGTAAAACTCGATGTTTTGGGGTTCGATCGGACTTTAAAGTTCGTCTAGACTTCGCCTAAAGCTCTAGCTTGGCTCTGGTACCACTGCAGGGTTACTAGGCACTGTCACGAGGGTCTATAAGGCATCAACCATGCCCGATTTAAATTTTAGACGTGCCGAACAACCCTAACCAAGATCTTAGACTAGAGATTAGGTGAAACAAAGCATGTAAACAACTTTACATCTAAGAGTTAGGGATTACAACCTTTGTAGTCTGTTCCTTGACTTCTAAAGCTTCGTGTTGAGGTCCCTTCGCTGCGATCATGGAGTACCCGGACTCAAGAGAGGCTCCATGAAGAGAAAGATGCAAGCTTGCTTCCGATCTTCGATAACTAAGATGATCTATCTTGAAGAAACTCAAACCCAAACTCTTGCTTTGCTAATCAAGTATTAGCAAAGCAAACACCCCTAATCTAAGTGGCAAGAATAGATGAGGATGATGAAGTAGGAATTTAGCTCTCATTTGTTTTCAATTTCTCACTCATTTTCATCACTTTTGAAAAAGCTAGAAAGGTTTTCATCAAAGAGAAGAAGAAGAAGAAGCAAAACCATTTGTGATGAATAATGAATTGTGAGGTTAGAAATGCAACCATGGGTTAAGTATGATAACTTAACCCATGTAGAGACTTAACCATGGTGAAGGGTTGGGTTGGGTTAGCAAATATCAACCAAAATATCTTTAGAAAATATCTTTAGTTAAAAACAAATGCAAAGCTTCTAGAAGCTTCAAGAAGGTTTAACCCTAATCCAAACCCTAACCATGTTTAAACTCCACAAAACATGTTGCATTTGTAACCTTAACTTGTTACAATATTATATATCACATATATATAATATATTTTGTAACAAAATAAAATAATACAATTAACATATATCACATATATATCAATGTATTACCCGAGTGAGAAAAATAATCTTTTAGTGAGCTTATATTAGTTAATGTAATTTAATATATCAAATATATAATTATACATTAAATTATCGAATCAACACTTGATCCGATAATCCGGCTATTTCACAAATAACCGACTAATATAATCTGTATCAGTTCATCGAATCAATACTTGATCCGATGACTTAGATGTTGCGCATTTACCATATTACTTAGATGTTGTTGTGCTTGGACTAGTAGCCTTAGGACACTGCACATATTATTGACGATTCATGTTGCACGAGCACTGATTGTATGCTACACACACCATCAATAATTTCCATGTCACACACAAACCACTTATAGTTAGGATATTGTTTGGTTAGGGACATTATGATATTGATTCATATTTCTTATCGCATATGACATATAGCATACCTGTATATCTACATGCTTACACATATGCCTTCATATACTTATATGTTAGATACCCGTATACCTATAGAGCATTGTACCATTAGTGATAGGTACATACACACTTTACGACATAGTTACAGGTATAGCTTGCACATATTTCACTTATACCCAGGGGGTATATTACATCATTTACTTATAGGTAGATACATATAACTTGCTATACCTTTGTGTTTGCACATACAACAGTTATAGCTACATATTTACCTTTACGTGATGTTATTTAGAATTGGATAAAATAGGAACCGCATGATATTTTATATTAACTTGTTGCAGTTAATTAGCGGCTTTTCCTTTATATGCTTACATTTCAGTTTATGTTGCATATATCATATTCATAGATTTTCGCATTGTTATATGGATTTTTCATGATGTTTTCTGGATTTGGGGACCGTGGGAGTTCATGAAATTATGCATTATTTGAAAAACCCGGTTTCCCTTGATATGATATTTCAGCATCCACCCTGAGTTTTATCGGTTCTGATATATATATATATATATATATATACCCCTACAAGGAGGCGTCGAGGCCGTATGAGGGTACATGGTGGGGCCTGGAGGTACCCCGGGGCAAGAAAGGGATGTCGATGTAATATGCCGATGATGCCTGGCAGTGGAACCATACCATCCAGTGACATTACCTATGACTTGGCGGTTATCATGGGGATACCGACGGGAGTCATGTACGTATAGATACGTCGAGAGGCGAGGGTCAGAGCTAGGCACTCGAGCTTTCAGTATAGCGTATGATACATACCTATGAGGGTGCCGGTCTTGGTGACAGCACCTGATAGATCTGTAAGTCCATGCTACCTCTCCCGGTACTTTCGGGCATGCGCAATTTGGTGAAAAACAATTTTCTAGAGGCGGTAACATGGACTCAAAACCGGATCTTTGTTAAACTACTAACTAACAACCTAACAAGAGTTTACCTACTCGGTTAGGGGGCTATACATTTCTTGAACTCCTTCGTCTTCGACTCCTTCCGGTGTACGGATCGGCCTCACCTCGTCGTCTCCTTGCGCCGAAAATGGATCCACCCGAAAGCTTCTACCTTTGGCTTCTTCTTCGAACTTTGAAGAAACTAGATCACTTGGCTTGCTAGGCCTTGCGAACTAGAATGAGTAGAGGAATGTTTTGGTGTCTTTTTATCTCTAAGGCAATGAGTCTCAACACATGAGAATGGTTTGCCTTGAGGTAGAGAGAGCAAGAGGAAGAGGGAGAGCTTGAGAATGAGAGAGCTCAAGAGAGAGAAAGAAAAATCATAGAATGAACCATACTCTTCTCATTCTCACCTCTCATAATCCAAAAAGCCATCATAACAAAAATAGTAATCAAGTATTGTGTAAATGGTTTAAGCCAAAATGGCTATATCATTTCATGCACTCATTTTGTATAAATAAACAAGCAACCAAAAGTCTTTGCCATGGAATGATAGCCATTGTCATGATGATGGTCAACTAGTCCAACCTAGTCAACCGGTCAACAAAGTCAACAAGTCAACAAAGTCAACCCCTCAACAACCATGCCACTATAATATTTAATTAATATTAATGTTAATCATATATCTTATTCTCATAAGGGTTAAGCAAAAGTCAATGGTCAACAGTCAACTGTCAACAGTCAACAGTCAACAACCCCAATGAGAATACTCTGCCTCTGTCTCTCTGTCAACTGTGCATACACACCCGCATCCGCGTTTCGAGGAACACGAATACAAACGAGATAAAATCAATCCCAAAACGTACACTAGGATCTGGCTTAAACCAAAGCCCGCTAGTGTTAACTGTCCGGACACTGTACGTGCACAAGTGCACGGATGCGACCGAACCCTGTCGTAAAACCATGCGACCTATCGCAAAACCATGCGACCTCTACTCTTTTGCCTAAAGGAGAATAGCTTTCTGCATGGGACTCTAAAGACTCAACACTACGCTGGCAGTGGGTTTAACCACAGACCGCAAGCGGCACTAGCTGTGCGTAACGGTCCCCAGGTAGATGCCGACAAGAAGACTGACGAGGTGAAACCCATCTGAACTCCTACTGAGCCTGAATGTGACAGTCTCCGTACAGTCCGGTCTGTTCGTCTGATACATCGCATGGCGGGCCTAGGAGGCTATAAACGTCAGTCCCCTAATAGCGGTACTAGTCGTGTCGGAGTGAAGCCCAATACACCCTGAGATAACACTGGAAGACTACCAGTATATCTCGCTTGCCCTGGCCAGGGACTACTCGTGTAATGGCTCTCCTAGACACAGCGCGGTGTCAACCCCCAATACCGGGAGAGACGAATCCTGTCTAACCGTCACTGCCTCCAAGTGTTTCGGGACTGCACCCAACTACTACCTGTTTGCACGACTCCTTTGAGCCGTGGTAGGGTAGTAATCTAAGTACAGTGGAAACACACTCGAGGCGAAGTGACAGTGTCAAGTCAGCGGACTAAGCTGTACTCATGTCACCTGGGAACTGATAACTGACGATAGGTATAATACCAACCGGTCATTTCCCGACGAGTCCTGTCCAGTGTACTCGTAACCTAACGAGCACCCGCATACTATCTCCAGTACGACGTACTGATGGCTGTGGGACAGACCATCTCCTACTCTGGGATGAGAAGCGCATGCGCTAGTCTACTCCGGAGTATCGATGCCCTGTCTCGATAGTCCTGCGACTAGGGACCTGCATAAGGATGTGCTTATAGATTACCCAGCCCCCACTAGTGTGACTTCCATCACAACGCTGGTAATTAAGCAAAGATCCTAAGGGCTCCACTAATGCGTATAGGTGATATAATAAAATAAACACATGTACACATTTAAGTAGAAACAAACCAAGTAGCATACTACTATTTTGAGCAAGATTGTTTATACAAGGTGAATATCCCAAGCTTCCATTAAGTAATATACAAACCAGTATGATACAGTAATGGCCTCTAGGGCATATACACTAACAATCTCCTACTTGCACTAAGGCCATGTACTGGCGTATCGAAGACCTATCATCTCGATCAGCCGCTCGAACTGAGTCTGGGGCAAGGCCTTAGTGAATAGATCTGCAGTGTTATCTTCTGAAGCAACCCTCCGAACCTCGATCTCCTGGCGATCCACGATCTCCTTGATCAGGTGATACCGCCTCAAGATGTGTCTGGATCTCTGATGGGACCTGGGTTCCTTCGCTAAAGCTATAGCTCCGTTGTTGTCGCAATACAGAGGTATTGGATCAACAATGGACGGAACCACCTGAAGTTCTTTCAAGAACTTCCTCATCCAGACAGCTTCTTTTGCGGCATCAGATGCAGCGATGTATTCCGCTTCCATCGTCGAGTCTGCAACGGTTTCCTGTTTGGAACTCTTCCAACACACCGCCCCTCCATTGAGGGTAAAGACAAAACCCGACATGGACTTGGAATCATCCTTGTCACTCTGGAAGCTGGAGTCAGCAAAGGTCTCGATCTGGAGGTCTTTTCCGCCATACACCAAGAACATCTCCTTAGTCCTTCTTAGGTACTTGAGAATGTTCTTTACCGCTATCCAGTGTTTCTCCCCGGGGTTTGACTGATACCGGCTTATTACACTAAGTGCATAAGCTACATCCGGTCTGGTATACAACATCGCATACATTATAGAGCCTACCGCAGAAGCGTAGTGTATAGTAGACATGCGATCCCTCTCCAAATCAGTCTTGGGAGACATCTCTTTAGAGAGGGTGATCCCGTGACAAGCCGGTAGGTTGCCGCGCTTGGAATCTTCCATACTGAATCTTTTCAGTATGGTGTCGATGTACCTGGACTGTGAAAGTCCTAATATCCTCTTGGATCTATCACGATGGATCCGGATCCCCAGGATGCATGAGGCATCACCCAGGTCTTTCATGGAGAACCTGTATGACAAGAACCCCTTGACAGATTGTAGCATAGGAATGTCATTTCCTATCAAGAGAATGTCATCCACGTATAAAACGAGGAATACTACAGTTCTCGCTACACATCTACTATAGATGCATGGTTCATCTGGATTTTTGATAAAGCCAAATTCCTTGACCGTCTCATCAAAACAGATGTTCCAACTCCGCGATGCCTGCTTTAGTCCGTAGATGGACTTAAGCAACTTGCACACTTTTCCGCTGCTCCCACTCTGAATGAAACCCTCTGGCTGGTCCATATAGACACATTCCTCTAAATTTCCATTTAGAAAAGCGGTCTTTACGTCCATCTGCCAAATCTCATAATCGTGGAAGGCAGCAATGGCAAGAAGGATCCGAATGGATTTCAGTATAGCCACTGGAGAAAAGGTTTCGTCATAGTCCAAACCAGGTCTTTGACGAAAACCCTTTGCAACAAGTCTAGCTTTATAGGTCTCAACCTGTCCATCTACACCAATCTTCCTTTTGAAGATCCACTAGCATCGTACGGGTTTTACCCCATCTGGAGCAATGTCCAACGTCCATACTTTGTTGGTGTACATGGACTCCATTTCGGTCCGCATTGCATCCAGCCATTTTACCGAGTCAACGCTCTGAACGGCCTGCTGGAAGCTAGTAGGCTCATCATAATCTATGATGCAGTCCTCTCTATCCCCGTCTATGAGAAAACCGTAGTATCTCTCGGGCGGATGAGACTGGCTACTACTCCTGCGGAGCGGCGTAGGAATGTCCTGTTCTTTTGAACCCTCTGGTTCCACTAAGCTTTCAATAATAGCTCGTGGTTCTGGAATTTCTTCCAGTTCTACTGTGCTCCCACTTATCTGGTTTTCTAAAAACTCAGTTTCCAAGAAGTAGGCATGACGAGAAACAAAAACCTTTTGTTCCTTTTCGCAGTAGAAGAAATATCCCTTGGAGTTCTTTGGATATCCCACGAACTTGCACTGTACTGAGCGTGCCTCGAGTTTCTCCGCATGCTGCTTTTTGACAAAAGCTGGACATCCCCATGTCTTAATGTGCTTAAGATAGGGTTTCTTCCCACACCACATCTCATATGGTGTGGGAGGCACAGTCTTAGTGGGAACTCGGTTCAAAAGGTATGCAGCTGATTCTAGCGCATACCCCCAGAATGATCGCGGTAACTCAGCGTTACTCATCATGGACCGTACCATATCCAATAGGGTTCGGTTCCGTCTCTCCGATACACCGTTATGTTACGGAGTGTATGGAGGAGTAAGCTGAGAGAGAATTCCGTTCTCTTTTAAATAGTCCAGGAACTCGGTACTTAAGTATTCACCATCTCGATCCGATCTTAGAATCTTGATACTTTTGCCGGTTTATTTTTCTACTTCATTCTTATATTCCTGGAACTTTCCAAAGGCTTCGGACTTATGTTTCATTAAGAAGACATAACCGTACCTTGAAAAGTCATCCGTAAAAGTAATGAAGTATGAAAAACCGCTTCGCGCATGTGTAGACATTGGACCGCACACGTCGCTGTGTACGAGTCCCAAGAGCTCGCTCGCTCTTACTCCGTGTCCAGTGAACGGAGTCTTTGTCATCTTTCCTTTGAGACAGGATTGACAAGTGGCATACGATTGATATTCGAACGGATTCAAATATCCTTCTGTATGTAACTTCGTCAACCTTCTCTCATTGATGTGACCCAGTCTACAATGCCATAAAAAAGTCTGATTGATTTCTGGAGACTTTCTTTTGTGTGTATTCTGGACATTGAAAATCTGTGTTTGGTTTAATACGTATATACCATTGCTCAATGTACCTGACCCAATCAACACTTGATTAAGGTGAATGTTTACAACATTACTTACAAACACAAATTCATAACCTTCTTTAGAAACCAAAGATACAGAAATGATATTACAAGTTGCGTTGGGTACAAAAAAGCAATTACGTAAAACCAAAACATGTCCATCTGACATTCCCAGGTGATAGTCCCCCACGGCCTTAGCATCCATGCTAGCTCCGTTTGCAACTTTGAGGGTCATGTCACCTGCCTTCAAAAATCTACTGTTTCTCAACGCCTGCAAAGAATTACAGATATGAGATCCTGATCCGGTATCCAATACCCAGGAAGTAGAGTTTATTGAAAGACAGTTATCAATAACATACACACCTGAAGCTGAAGCCGCAACTTGCTTCAGTTCCTGTGTTCTGGCTTTCCAAGCCCTGCAATCATTCTTCCAGTGTCCCTTCTTATGACAATAGAAGCATTCTTCTTTATCCACAAGCTGCCCCGCTTTCTTTGTTGCTTTTGCTTTTGCCTTTCCCTTCGTATCCACTTTACTAACACCGCCTCTTGGTTTGGCGGGGGCTTTCTTCTTCTTTCCCTTGGCTTTCGCCTTGGACCTAGAAGAAGAAGATCCTCCTACAAACAAAGTGGATGTTTCCCTACCTTTCTGTAGGGTGCCCTCTGCGCTCCTCAGCATGTTGAGGAGTTCTGAAAGTTCAACTTCCTTTTCTTGTAAGTTGAAGTTCAGTATGAACTGGGCGTAAGTGGAAGGAAGGGACTGGAGAATCAAGTCCGTATAGAGCCCATTCTCCAACGTGGTCCTAAGGTCCGCGAGCTCCTCAATGTAGCCAATCATCTTAAGCACTTGTTCTACTACCGATGATCAGACGGCCAATCTTGCCGAAAATAACTTCTTCGACACTTCGTATCTTGCGATACGAGATTGCTCTCCATACAGTTCTTTTGTATGAAGAAATATGGATTCCAGGTCCATATTCTCGTGCCTCCTCTGATGTTCATTGTCCATAGAGGCAAGCACGAGGCACTTGGCCTTCGCGCAGTCTAGTTCCCAGGTCTTACGGATTTCCTTATCCGCGACGCTGGTTTTGGGACCTGGGACAGGGGGAGCTTTGGTGGTAAGAAGATACCCCAGCTTGTCGTAAGTGATTGCCATCTTGACATTCCTGAGCCAATCTTTGTAGTTTGGCCCTGTCAGTATGTTTTTATCTAGAAGTAACTTAAGTCCAGTCATGTCGATTGGTCGCTGCAATTAGGAGAGAGAAGAAACACTCAGCATGATGCTCTTGCAAGTTTAGAGTGGTTTTTAGTTTATCTAAACAGGATGGCTCCCACTGTCTCTCGAATCCCTCCTCAAACCAAAAGGGAAGAATTAGTCGGGATCAATCTCACTGCACAATACTTGCTTAACCGTTCAGCCAGGCCAGTGTCGGTACTTCGAGGGAGGTTTTCCAACGCTTTCGCGAAGTTCTTTAATTAAATAACCTCTTTTCCCTGGGGGTGTAGCCCCGCTAACACCTTTCTAGACACCTACTAGGTTTATAACATTGATCGTTAAGTGAGAAATTTCCCGAGGAGTAGCATATACTCACAGTAGGATCGGGATCCAAATATCATCGCGTTACGAAACTGAAGGAATCCTACCTGAATCATCACACTCCAAATGGTATGCAACACTAGCAAGTTTCAGTTCTTTTGAAACTCCCGATATGGATTTTTGCCCCATGCTCTTATGACCTTGACTTTGGCCAACAAATCATAAGTCACATGTCAAGTTCTACCCGTCGTTCTCCAGGTTAATTTGAATCCACCCGCACCTACCCTTGACTTTGGCCAACAAGGCAGTACGACTGTTCCAAACCAACGCATCTATCTATTCTGCACATGAATACCCAATAGCTACCAATCACTATGCCTTGACTTTGGCCAACAAACATAGCTTGAATACTATTGACTATTCATGTGAAACGACGGAGGGCTACGAATGGTTTTGGCGAAACCGTGAACGTAGTGAACTTGATATAATCGATGGAACGAGATAGCTTTTAAAAGGAGTGGCTCAAGCTCCGCATTTAAAAGTTGGTTTTGAAAAGAACCGAGTGGTTTTTCGAAAGTATTCCAACGACTTTTACTTGGTTTATTTTCTTGCATTAGTTCTTTTAATACGTGATATTCTTGCATTAGTTCTTTTAATGCGTCCCATCATTTAATCCTACCATTGCAGAAAACAACCAAAATATAACGTACGCTTATGCCATTCGCATTCGCCACGGGGCCCCGTCATTACCCGTTAGGTTACTTAACTAACGACAGAGCGGGGGCTGGGCTAACGCGGCTGTAAAACATAAGCAACGCCTAAATAATATCATATATAGATATATTGCAATGATAGCCATTTCAGATCACAGATGAATACATTGGATATACTAGGAATCCGCAATTCGTATGAGCCTGTAACGAAAAGCAGATTACACGGTCGCGGTGAATAGCCAATACCCCACCCAAGACCCCTACGGGTGCGACAAACTACCCGCCAAGTACCCGAAGCGAAGCAACCTCCCTCAACTCCGTGAGTAGGCCACTCGGCACTTCGGCATACCCGGTAGTTTGTGCACCCCCCTCCATAGGTCTATCCTAGGAGCAAAAACAGTAAAAAGAAATTATACAATGACGGCTACAACCCCGATCCGGTTGTGCGGTCATACAAATAATTATTACATCAATTTACAAATTTACATGAATTGAAAGAAAAGAAAATACTCGTCTCACAACCCTCGGCTATTCACCCGCGATAATCCAATGAATTCATATACACATTCCAGCAACATTACAGATCACAGATTTGTATAACCCCCACTAATCGACATATAGCGATTAGCAGACGTTCAATACAAATATCACATCACAGAAATACCTGTCAGCTTAAGTCTTTAGAAACTCGATCAAAATACGGTTTTTAAAGCCCCCAAAACAAATTTTTCTTTCTGGAAAATCTGGGCTGAAAAAACATATACCAAAAATCCCAAAATACCCCATAGAACAAACTGCAGTAAAGACGATCCAGAGAGGAGCTTAATCGGCCGCGGAACCGCGGCAATAGTAAGCTATTGCCGCATTTCCGTGGTGGTTTGGTGGGATCTCTCGACCGTTTTTCTACAGTAGACTATAAAAACCCTGAGACGATTTTTAAAGCATGATTTATTATTTTTACAGAACTTTGAAAATCGACAGCAAGCTTGATATCGGGGAGTATTTCGCGACTTTTTCTCCGATCGAATTTCTAGTTACTATGCTAACATGTTAGGTAGTGTTTAACTAGGCTCTGATACCACTGTAAGTCCATGCTACCTCTCCCGGTACTTTCAGGCATGCGGAATTTGGTGAAAAATAATTTTCTAGAGGCGGTAATATGGACTCAAAACCGGATCTTTGTTAAACTACTAACTAACAACCTAACAAGAGTTTACCTACTCGGTTAGGGGGCTATACTGTAGCGTTTTGAAAATCGTTTCGGTGAAATTTCGAAAAATCGGTAAAATAAAGGGGTTTTCTGTAAAAAGTCAAAATACAAATATCTTATTATAAAAATTAAATATACATATTCTAGCTATGTAATTGCTATTATTTGGTGTTTATTGAGCCGCTGGTGAAATTTCAAATTTTCTGAAAAAAATATTATTTTATTATTATTTTAAGCCGTCACTAATACATTTAATTAGGGAAAATTACAAATTGGAATGAGTTGAAACAAATTTTGTGCATCATAAAACTTTAAATAAAAATTTATCATGTGGTTTTTGGAACGAAATCATTTGCCAAAACGGTTTAGAAATTATTGAAGAAAAAAGGCTTTTTTTAGCGTAAATGGATGTTTGGGGTATTGTATTTATCATTTTTCATCACCCCACACCCATGCCCACACCCACACACCCCCACTTACTTTCCCCTTAGCTAAATTCAGCAGCCCCCATTTTTTTTCCCCACTTGAATTTCAAAGGAAAAGAAATGAAAGAAAAGAAAAGAAAATGGATAAATTAGTTAAACTTTTGACCTTGAATTGAGTTTGACTTTCTCCCCATTTTTCTCCACCTCCCTCTCTCTCCTCCCCCACTCATTTTCTGGCCAAAATCTGAACCCCAACAGCCCTTCATTCTTTATCTCCTTCTCTTTAAAAAAGTTCTTCAAAAATGCTTGAAAAATCCACAAAAAATCAAGCAAAAATCCAAATAAAAATCCACCTCCTACCCATTTTCCCTCATCTCCTTTAGCATGGATCTTGGTGCAAGGATTTCAAAATGGAGGTCTAGAATTCAAGTTTGATCATGGTTTGTGAGGTATAACTTTTGACCCATTATTCATTTTTTTGATTTAAATTCCTTAATGAAGCTAATTAGGTGTTAAATTGTGGGTTTAATTGAATGTTTGGAAATTCAATTAGGAATTTTGAATTGAAGCTAGGGTTTGAATTAAATTAGGTTCTTTATCATTAGCTTATGATTGTAATGAGGGGATTAACATGTAATTGAATGCAAAATCTAATTTGGTTACTAGTTGCTAATTTGTTATGCTAAATTGCTAACTAGGTTTTAGAAATTAAATAAAAACGTGGGATTAAAATCTAGTTAGGATTTTTAGCACATCATTAAGGTTTCCATGAGTGGTTTAACCATTTAATATATGCAAAACCAAGTTTAATTGTAAAATTGTGAATTTTACAATAAAAAGTGTTAAAATTGATATTTTTGCAATCTAGGATTTTGGAAATTATGCAAATTTATGTGATTAAATTATGGAAATGGTTTTTATGACTTATTTAAGTTATTTAATAAGTATTATGGCCGCTAGAATTGTTTAAACATCGAGTTTTGCACTAAAACGGGTAATTTTGCTTGCTAGTTTTTCGGAAAAACGGCTTTTAAAGTGAATTTGGGGTTTTTGTGAGTTTTAAGCTAGTTTATATTAAAATTAGTGTGCGGGAATGTGCAAATGAGTGTGATTGGATTTTTCTCGATGGTTTGATGTTTGTACTTCGACATCGAGGGTTGGTTTGACTATTCTTGCATGCGTAGGCGATAGGTTTGGACCTATGCGTGATACGCCTGCCGATTTGATTTTCGTATGCCGTTTCGATTTCGAATTTAGTTTTAATGCGATACGGTGCGTTATGATATGTAGGTACCCCATGTAGACTTCAAGACGACCAGCAAGCGCGTGGCGACGTCGGCACCGGCGAGCGAGGACCAGGTGAGTAGATTTATATCTACGGGGAGAAGTCGGGTAGATGGCGTATAGCACCCCCGCAGTTCATGGTGATGCATACGGACACGTATACACACATATATATATATATTGGTTATATATTGTTTGAGTTATTGATGATAAATATGGATATTTGGTGTTCTTGGATGATTGAGTGTCGCGAAACCCTTGAGTAGCGGTCGCACCACACTTGCACACACCCACCCATACTTGCATACTTTCTTCTTTCTTTTGTGCTTATTCGGGAATATATAGTTATGTGTTCACATAGGTATGGGACTGTGTGTTCACATACGGATTTGAGGATAGTACTTGGGATTTATGATGAGTCGATGAGATTTGATTTGAGGCCGTGAGATCGGTGATATAGCGGGGTTCGTATTTGAGATACGACATGACGTTGTAGCGGGTCCTTGACGTAGTTTTTACATACGTGCATGCATACTTAAGCGATATCAGTATTGTACTAGACGTAGATCAGTACCAGATCATAATATTGATAAAGAGGATACCAGGTGAATAGTATGATGAATGTGATTTTGATCCGTACCCAGAATTGGAGGATGCCGTACGACGGATTTACGTACGAGCTATATCTTGATGATTGATCCGCACTCTTGACTTGGGATGTCTGATTATAGATATGGTATCGGATATGATATTATTGAGGCGGGATCACCGACTAATATATATACAGGTATGTATATGTATCGACTCAGACGTTAGGCGGTTTCCTTACCTGTAGTCCAGCTTGTTAGCTTAGCCCTTTAGCTTAGTTTAGTTGTTAGATTAGATTCGATTCTTACCTATTTCAAAGCTTACGAATCATGCGTATTTTAAAAGACAGGTCAAGGGATTCTACGGATATTTCAAAAAACGTATCTTTTCTTAAAAACACCGTAGCCCCTATTTTCAAAACCCCATGATTCGTGTTATTTCAAAAGGCACCATTTGTAGGACTTATATTAGATTAGTGCAGATTAGTTATAGTTGCATCTAGTATTCAGCTCCCGCTCATTTTTACTGTTCGCTCCGCATCGCATACTTATATTATAATTTCTTATTGCATTATTAATATCATGCTGTTAGGACACCAGCACCATTACCGATGACGCGTATATACCATGTACACTTACTTGCCGGCTCACACACATCTTCATCGGTAATTGACATGTCACGAACACTTTAGAAAATACTATTTCATTTGACATAGGTTGTTAGCT
Source organism: Agapanthus africanus (assembly GCA_030015575.1). Classification (NCBI taxonomy): domain Eukaryota; kingdom Viridiplantae; phylum Streptophyta; class Magnoliopsida; order Asparagales; family Amaryllidaceae; genus Agapanthus; species Agapanthus africanus. The sequence continues at coordinate 383,083,168 of CM057345.1, read as the reverse complement.
AATAGTTTAGACATGATATTAGTGTGCTTGCCTTATATGCTAGTTAGACATTGTAGTTATTGCCTACTACTTCATGCATGTTATTATTCACTGTTGTGTCGCATTCATGGATTCTCATGCCTATATTCACTGTTTACATGCTATTGATGACTTGGATTCGGATTTCATGAGATTTCTTGGATTTGGAGGAAAACCGCAAAAACATAAATAAACCTTTTCTCCCTTTTGAAATAAAAAGTGCGGTTTTCCCATGATGTATGAGTCGTCCACCATGAGTTTGCTGATGGATTTCGAGACCCGATTCGAGGAGTGGAGGAACCGTTTCGGGTACATGGTGGGCCCGGTATGGTACCCCGGGGCAAGAGGAATGTGGTGTTGACGTTGAGCCTGGCTGGGAGCACTACCTACCGGTGATATTACCCGACACGTCGGATATCCGGAGGATACCATCGTGGTCTTGAGATGGATGGTAGGGGCCGGTCTGGACTGACGGCGCCCTAGATATTGAGATTGAGACATTGATATTTCGAGACATTGAGATTTATCTTTTGTGTCGATGCTAGACACTGTTGATACTGATTTCATTTATGATACCTCAGTTTAAAAATACAAAGGAAATCTCACTAATTTATGAAAACAGTTCTTCATTTACATGTATTCTGTTTTTATACATTCATACCTCATTCATATGATATATTGCTACCTGAGGCACTGACACGGGCATATGAGATTACACTCGGGTTAGATATTTACCCTAGCCTTGTTATAGGCTACGTGTTATTCCTATATTTGAGGACATATTATGATCATTGACCTAGGATTGCATTATTTATGCGATTTCTGTGCGTAGATGTTTTTCTATTCACGAGTTGGCAACTCACCCCCGTTGTGCCCCAGTTTCTTGCAGGTTTTGCAGTACAGGTTTCATTACGGCTTTGCGGGCTCAGTTTCATTCGGGTGACTTGCTAGTAGGTGGGTTTTTCTTGTATCGTACCCATCATATTACCTTGTATAATATTATTCAGTTGTATCTAGTAAATTCCATCAACCAAACATGTATTTATTGAGATAGAGACCAGTGTTGTTTATTCTTTCGACCTTAGAGTCGCTCGTTATATATTTGGTGGTTTTGAGTTTCCTTTTGAGTTTTGATCCTCGCCGTTGGCGTTGTATATTATATTGCTTGTGTGGTTGTGACCGTCGATTGACGAAGAGCTAGCTCCCGCTTGGGGATGCCTTTTTCTTGATTTCGTATACTATTCATGTTGTATCCCGTTTGGGGGCCAGTATTTACAAAGGAGACTCTGCCAAAATTTTCAGTAAATTTTTGATGTTTTTAAAAACCGCATAATTCGGCTTATGCTATTGAAACTACTTACTTTAAGTTGGTTTTTCCTGCACTCTACTACTTTTTTTTGGTTTGGATTTCTGGGTTTTCGGTTTACTTAGATTACGTACGCCTCGAGACGTTCGTAGTTTAAGTGCCGGTCATGTTCCATACTTTCGGATCGTGACAAAGTTGGTATCAGAGCGTTAGGTTTTACCTTCGGAGCGTAGGATGACCCTTGGTTTATGGAATATGTGACTAAAGTAGAGTGACGTACCGTTGGTATGTTCCGCGGCATATTTACGATACGCTACTCCACTTATGAAGCCTTAGGATGTACATTTCCTTGTTCAGTATTATATTCCTTCCTGATCTAGCCTCATCGGTACCAGTTTGGTTTTGCTACTACGGTTACGGGCAGGGAGAGCTACGGCTAGAGTTCCGGTCAGCACAAGCTCGTCACGAACGAGGAATGACCAGGGCGAAATTCCGGCGACACACGATTGCAGAGATGTGTCTTTTTACTGTGTTTCCGCGCCACGAGCGATTGGCGGATCGCCTTTATGAGGTTACTCGGAGGTGCTGATCGACACTAGAGGATTGAGCCAATGATAGAGGCCAGCCAGATTTTGATGACCGTTGGTGTGTTGCTTACTCCTGATGATTGAGGCACCGTTCAGCATGCAGACGAGTGAGCCAGTTGTTGCTGCGAGCGACGAGATATCGCCCCATATATTGGAGCTATTGCAGTACAGATTGTACTAAGAGATGATAGAAGGTCGCTAGTCCCCCGAGGATGAATGACTAGGACATGTGGTTCGTTCGCCTACCCGATGAGAGGTCATCAGATAGATTGATTCCAGCTAGAAACGACTTCACGCAGAGACGTGAGGGTCGACAGAGACGATCGAATGTCGGAAACCTATTATTCCAAGTTTAAAGTAGTCGGAAAGACATGCAGGCAATTCTATGGTCCCTCTAGAAGAATGAAACCCTAACTCGACTTAATGACCGTGTGAAAGCCTTTGAACCTTCGGGTTTGCGGCAGTTCTACGGCGCCATTAGTGAGGCTTGGGTTTGCCCTTCTACGGCTGGACCACCGATGCTGTGGTATGTATTCGATACTATTAAACTGTACCAAGATGTTGAGCTCTTGGAGGATTATGAGGTTTTGACGAATCGATCGAATGGTTCGACTTAATTCGGATGCTAGGTGGTGAGATGCATTTCTTGGGAGACTCCCGATACGAGGATAGCCGTTGGAGCTCAGTCCATGTAGCCATGATGAGACGATTCCGAAGCAGTCGACAATAGAGAAAGTGGAGTAAAGAGGTCCGTACAAGATCTGGATAAGACGACGTTCCACTCCGCCGACATCAGAGATGCGATACGCATGCCGAGGAAGAGTACTGGATATACCTTCCAGAAGGAGTCGCGATGGGTATGCAGCCGTTCTGGAGCAAGATGCAGATATAGGAAAGGACGATGACTTCCGGACAGTTGGCAGAGGCGAGACATGGAAGAGACCATGAGCAGGATTCCTTCCAGGACACTGCTGCAATGATACTTGCACCCAGAATCAGACGTGTCACGTATATTCAGAGAGCCAGAGGCCGACGCCAGTAATACGCTGTCTTACGAGTGGTCGCGATGATTGACCAAGAGATGACCAGAGAAGTGCCAGAACGGAATCGTCCCCGTTAGCACACCTGACAGGCCGATGAGCCGATGGACCGAAAGATTGGTAATTCACAGTGAAGACCTTGACCCAGGAGTGGTCATTGTTACGCACACCAGCAAGCCAGAATTCATGATCATCGACGAGACGTCCCACTAGTGACCGTGACAGTTGGCCGAGATTCTTAGAGGATGCGCTTGAGCAGTACTATTCCGCCATTATTGATTACGATGTTTTGGGTGATTTATTCGTATGATTTGATTTTGATGATTGAGGATTTACGATCTTTGCACAGTGTTGCACTTGATATCGTTTTCGTGCTTTAGTTTCACATGTTTGTGATTTTACGGTTTTAAACAGTTGAGTTGGTTTTGTGCGTATGCATGCACACGATTTCGTTCCTACACTCGGTATAGTTTATATATGCTTGCAGTGCAGTGATACGCCTTTTGTGTACTTAGATGCACTGGACTTCGATTTCGATTGTGATACTCGATATTTGTTTTGTGCACCTTGTGCACCTGATTGATTTTGCGCACGTTCGGCGCTTGATATTGGATTTCATGATTTCGTGCACGATGGATGCACCTGATTTGGATTTTCGCGCATGTTGGGCGCATGTTTTGAAAGGTGATTTTGGTGCACATCCGAGGCACTAAATCGAGATTTTTTTCGTGCATGTCAGATGCACTTGATTTTGCTGTCAGGCACACATGTTGCCTACGACAGATGTTTCGTGCACACCCGATGCACTTAGATATTGTTTCTGTGCGCATGTATGGCACATTCATGGATTTTGATTTCCGTACGCACCAGACGCACGTAGTATTCATGTGCATATTTTGGGATTGATTTCTTATAGAGCAGTACGTTTTTATGATATTGCTATATGTTTTCGTACTGAGCAGGACTAGTCAGAGGACAGTACCTGAATATATTTTGCATGCATTGATAGTTATTGAAGGGATTTCCAAAAAGCGAGCTATAGCCTCAGTATTTACCTACGTGTCTGATATGACACGAAATGTTTAAAATAAGGAGACCCTTCTAAATTGTTTCCAAAACGGCGGAACGTACATTTCAAACAAAGGTATATATGTATATAGCTATTTTCTTATGATAGACGTCCGCCACTGTGCAGTGTTATACGCGTTGCACAGCGACTTAAGAGATTTGGCATGCATTTCCTTCAGATACTTACAGATATAGATTCGATGTTTACATGTATAGTTTCGAGTTATATCATATTGGTTTGATTTGGATTTGGCATTGATGTCTTCTCCATGACTCCGATGAATGCGGGATGCTTGACGGAGTATTGATTTGAGTTATATACTCATTTTTTTTTCAAGCCCATGCACTGCGCTACGATTTGTTTTATGTATTTACAGTTTCAGAGCCCCGACGACTTGATGGTTTTTCTTAGATGTTTTAGTATTTGGGGAAGTTTGAATTTAAATTCGGGGACCGAATTTCTTTAAGGGGGGAAGATTGTAGCGTTTTGAAAATCGTTTCGGTGAAATTTCGAAAAATCGGTAAAATAAAGGGGTTTTCTGTAAAAAGTCAAAATACAAATATCTTATTATAAAAATTAAATATACATATTCTAGCTATGTAATTGCTATTATTCGGTGTTTATTGAGCCGCTGGTGAAATTTCAAATTTTCTGAAAAAAATATTATTTTATTATTATTTTAAGACGTCACTAATACATTTAATTAGGGAAAATTACAAATTGGAATGAGTTGAAACAAATTTTGTGCATCATAAAACATTAAATAAAAATTTATCATGTGGTTTTTGGAACGAAATCATTTGCCAAAACGGTTTAGAAATTATTGAAGAAAAAAGGCTTTTTTTTACCGTAAATGGATGTTTGGGGTATTGTATTTATCATTTTTCATCACCCCACACCTGTGCCCACACCCACACACCCCCACTTACTTCTCCCCTTAGCTAAATTCAGCAGCCCCCATTTTTTCCCCACTTTAATTTCAAAGGAAAAGAAATGAAAGAAAAGAAAAGAAAATGGATAAATTAGTTAGACTTTTGACCTTGAATTGACTTTGACTTTCTCCCCATTTTTCTCCACCTCCCTCTCTCTCCTCCCCCACTCATTTTCTGGCCAAAATCTGAACCCCAACAGCCCTTCATTCTTCATCTCCTTCTCTTTAAAAAAGTTCTTCAAAAATGCTTGAAAAATCCACAAAAAATCAAGCAAAAATCCAAATAAAAATCCACCTCCTACCCATTTTCCCTCATCTCCTTTAGCATGGATCTTGGTGCAAGGATTTCAAAATGGAGGTCTAGAATTCAAGTTTGATCATGGTTTGTGAGGTATAACTTTTGACCCATTATTCATTTTTTTGATATAAATTCCTTAATGAAGCTAATTAGGTGTTAAATTGTGGGTTTAATTGAATGTTTGGAAATTCAATTGGGAATTTTGAATTGAAGCTAGGGTTTGAATTAAATTAGGTTCTTTATCATTAGCTTATGATTGTAATGAGGGGATTAACATGTAATTGAATGCAAAATCTAATTTGGTTACTAGTTGCTAATTTGTTAGTTTAAAAATGGTGATAATTATGCTAAATTGCTAACTAGGTTTTAGAAATTAAATAAAAACGTGGGATTAAAATCTAGTTAGGATTTTTAGCACATCATTAAGGTTTCCATGAGTGGTTTAACTATTTAATATATGCAAAACCAAGTTTAATTGTAAAATTGTGAATTTTACAATAAAAAGTGTTAAAATTGATATTTTTGCAATCTAGGATTTTGGAAATTATGCAAATTTATGTGATTAAATTATGGAAATGGTTTTTATGACTTATTTAAGTTATTTAATAAGTATTATGGCCGCTAGAATTGTTTAAACATCGAGTTTTGCACTAAAACGGGTAATTTTGCTTGCTAGTTTTTCGGAAAAACGGCTTTTAAAGTGAATTTGGGGTTTTTGTGAGTTTTAACCTAGTTTATATTAAAATTAGTGTGCGGGAATGTGCAAATGAGTGTGATTGGATTTTTCTCGATGGTTTGACGTTTGTACATCGACATCGAGGGTTGGTTTGACTATTCTTGCATGCGTAGGCGATAGGTTTGGACCTATGCGTGATACGCCTGCCGATTTGATTTTCGTATGCCGTTTCGATTTCGAATTTAGTTTTAATGCGATACGGTGCGTTATGATATGTAGGTACCCCATATAGACTTCAAGACGACCAGCAAGCGCGTGGCGACGTCGGCACCGGCGAGCGAGGACCAGGTGAGTAGATTTATATCTACGGGGAGAAGTCGGGTGGATGGCGTATAGCACCCCCGCAGTTCATGGTGATGCATACGGACACGTATACACATATATATATATATATATATATATTGGTTATATATTGTTTGAGTTATTGGTGATAAATATGGATATTTGGTGTTCTTGGATTATTGAGTGTCGCGAAACCCTAGAGTAGCGGTCGCACCACACTTGCAAACATAAATAAACCTTTTCTCCCTTTTGAAATAAAAAGTGCGGTTTTCCCATGATGTATGAGTCGTCCACCATGAGTTTGCTGATGGATTTCGAGACCCGATTCGAGGAGTGGAGGAACCGTTTCGGGTACATGGTGGGCCCGGTATGGTACCCCGGGGCAAGAGGAATGTGGTGTTGACGTTGAGCCTGGCTGGGGAGCACTACCTACCGGTGATATTACCCGACACGTCGGATATCCGGAAGATACCGTCGTGGTCTTGAGATGGATGGTAGGGGCCGGTCTGGACTGACGGCGCCCTAGATATTGAGATTGAGACATTGATATTTCGAGACATTGAGATTTATGTTTTGTGTCGATGCTAGACACTGTTGATACTGATTTCATTTATGATACCTCAGTTTAAAAATACAAAGGAAATCTCACTAATTTATGAAAACAGTTCTTCATTTACATGTATTCTGTTTTCATGCATTCATACCTCATTCATATGATATATTGCTACCTGAGGCACTGACACGGGCACATGAGATTACACTCGGGTTAGATATTTACCCTAGCCTTGTTATAGGCTACGTGTTATTCCTATATTTGAGGACATATTATGATCATTGACCTAGGATTGCGTTATTTATGCGATTTCTGTGTGTAGATGTTTTTCTATTCACGAGTTGGCAACTCACCCCCGTTGTGCCCCAATTTCCTGCAGGTTTTGCAGTACAGGTTTCATTACGGCTTTGCGGGCTCAGTTTCATTCGGGTGACTTGCTAGTAGGTGGGTTTTTCTTGTATCGTACCCATCATATTACCTTGTATAATATTATTCAGTTGTATCTAGTAAATTCCATCAACCAAACATGTATTTATTGAGATAGAGACCAGTGTTGTTTATTCTTTCGACCTCAGAGTCGCTCGTTATATATTTGGTGGTTTTGAGTTTCCTTTTGAGTTTTGATCCTCGCCGTTGGCGTTGTATATTATATTGCTTGTGTGGTTGTGGCCGTCGATTGACGAAGATCTAGCTCCCGCTTGGGGATGCCTTTTTCTTGATTTCGTATACTATTCATGTTGTATCCCGTTTGGGGGCCAGTATTTACAAAGGAGACTCTGCCAAAATTTTCAGTAAATTTTTGATGTTTTTAAAAACCGCATAATTCGGCTTATGCTATTGAAACTACTTGCTTTAAGTTGGTTTTTCCTGCACTCTACTACTTTTTTTTGATTTGGATTTCTGGGTTTTCGGTTTACTTAGATTACGTACGCCTCGAGACGTTCGTAGTTTAAGTGCCGGTCATGTTCCATACTTTCGGATCGTGACATATACCTTTCTTGAACTCCTTCGTCTTCGACTCCTTCCGGTGTACGGATCGGCCGCACCTCGTCGTCTCCTTGCGCCGAAGATGGATCCACCCGAAAGCTTCTACCTTTGGCTTCTTCTTCGAACTTTGAAGAAACTAGATCACTTGGCTTGCTTGGCCTTGTGAACTAGAATGAGTAGAGGAATGTTTTGGTGTCTTTTTATCTCTAAGGCAATGAGTCTCAACACATGAGAATGGTTTGCCTTGAGGTAGAGAGAGCAAGAGGAAGAGGGAGAGCTTGAGAATGAGAGAGCTCAAGAGAGAGAAAGCAAAATCATAGAATGAACCATACTCTTCTCATTCTCACCTCTCATAATCCAAAAAGCCATCATAACAAAAATAGTAATCAAGTATTGTGTAAATGGTTTAAGTCAAAATGGCTATATCATTTCATGCACTCATTTTGCATAAATCAACAAGCAAGCAAAAGTCTTTGCCATGGAATGATAGCCATTGTCATGATGATGGTCAACTAGTCCAACCTAGTCAACCGGTCAACAAAGTCAACAAGTCAACAAAGTCCCCTCAACAACCATGTTTCTATAATACTTAATTAATATTAATGTTAATCATATATCTTATTCTCATTAGGGTTAAGCAAAAGTCAATGGTCAACAGTCAACTGTCAGCAGTCAACAGTCAACAACCCCAATGAGAATACGCTGCCTCTGTCTCTCTGTCAACTATGCATACACACCCGCATCCGCGTTTCGAGGAACACGAATACAAACGAGATAAAATCAATCCCAAAACGTACACTAGGATCTGGCTTAAACCAAAGCCCGCTAGTGTTAACTGTCCGGACACTGTACGTGCACAAGTGCACGGATGCGACCGAACCCTGTCGCAAAACCATGCGACCTGTCGCAAAACCATGCGACCTCTACTCTTTTGCCTAAAGGCGAATAGCTTTCTGCATGGGAATCTAAAGACTCGACACTACGCTGGCAGTGGGTTTAACCACAGACCGCAAGCGGCACTAGCTGTGCGTAACGGTCCCCAGGTAGATGCCGACAAGAAGACTGACGAGGTGAAACCCATCTGAACTCCTACTGAGCCTGAATGTGACAGTCTCCGTACAGTCCGGTCTGTTCGTCTGATACATCGCATGGCGGGCCTAGGGGGCGGTAAACGTCAGTCCCCTAATAGCAGTACAAGTCGTGTCGGAGTGAAGCCCAATACACCCTAAGATAACACTGGAAGCCTACCAGTATATCTCGCTTGCCTTGGCCAGGGACTACTCGTGTAATGGCTCTCCTAGACACAGCGCGATGTCAACCCCCAATACCGGGAGAGACGAATCTTGTCTAACCGTCACTGCCACCAAGTGTTTCGGGACTGCACCCAACTACTACCTGTTTGCACGACTCCTTTGAGCCGTGGTAGGGTAGTAATCTAAGTACAGTGGGAACACACTCGAGGCAAAGTGACAGTGTCAAGTCAGCGGACTAAGCTGTACTCATGTCACCTGGGAACTGATAACTGACGATAGGCATAATACCAACCGGTCAGTTCCCGACGAGTCCTGTCCTGTGTACTCATAACCTAACGAGCACCCGCATACTATCTCCAGTACGACATACTGATGGCTGTGGGACAGACCATCTCCCACTCTGGGATGAGAAGCGCATGCGCTAGTCTACTCTGGAGTATCGATGCCCTGTCTCGATAGTCCTGCGATTAGGGACCTGCATAAGGATGTGCTTATAGATTACCCAGCCCCCACTAGTGTGACTGCCATCACAACGCTGGTAATCAAGCAAAGATCCTAAGGGCTCCACTAATGCGTATAGGTGATATAATAAAATAAACACATGTACATATTTAAGTAGAAACAAACCAAGTAGCATACTACTATTTTGAGCAAGATTGTTTATACAAGGTGAATATCCCAAGCTTCCATTAAGTAATATACAAACCAGTATGATACAGTAATGGCCTCTAGGGCATATACACTAACAAGATCAGCATTTCTGTGTCGATGCTTGACACATTGGTTTCATGATGTTTCTTTTTACTCCTTTGTATATATAACAGGGGATTAGGTCGCTGTTATATATGCCCTTACACCAATATTAGTGGAATGGGACGCTAATATTTGTGTATTGACATTAATTATATATACATCATATTTATTCATGCAAATATACCTAGGTTATAAGAGATTCACTTGATATTGGATTTAGGGCATATGACATTTACTTGATATTGCTCATAAAGGATATATGAGATTCACTTGATTTTGTACATTCAGGATATATGAGATTTATTCGATATTGTACATTAAGGATTTGTGAGACTTATATGATATGAGAGTCAATTTGGGGGCTGATTTGAGGAAATTGGGATTTGGATTGTCTTGATGGATTGTGATCCTACCACGATGTCCGGATTCCGTGGAAATGATATATTTCATTCCATACTCCACATTTATTGTTTATGCATTGTTTCATGTATTAGTTGTACCTGTTAGTGTACCTTCCATGATTGTTGCATTTATACATTTTCATATCATTATTGCATGATTATTGCATACTGATTGTCATATTATTATTGTAGGGTTCCTAGGCACACACTAGAGGTCTCACAAGGCATCAACCATGCCAATTTCAAAATTTAACGGTGCCGAGAAACCCTAATACGGATCGTTGGCTAGATTTCTAGGCGAAAAAGAAACTAGTTAACAACTTAACTAAAGTTTAAACGGAAATACAACCTTTGTAGATCCGGTGCTCCACCTCCATAGCTCCGCAACGAAGTCCCCTCGCTGTCCAAAAGAATTCCCGGGCTCTAGCGTCGGCTTCGTCGGAGAAATGGCGAGCTAGGTCGTCGATGTCCATGCCGAAGATGATCTACGTCGAGGCATCGCTAAATCAAGCTCCGACTTCACCAAGTCAAGAAACTTGTGAAGAAAACACACTCTACTACTTGGCAAGAGGTAGAGGATGAAGAAATAGGAAGTGGGTAGACTTTAGAATTGGATTTCTCACTCATTTCCATCAATCACCATTGATGGAGCTTGCTTTCTTCATGGAAGAAGATGAAGAAGAAGAAGAAAGTATTATGATAAGTTCATTAAAAAATAGAATAGAAAATCAATACTTATCATAATATTAACTATAGTTATGTGTAGAGAATTGACCAAGGTTAAAGGAATGGTTAGGGTTAAGCATGAAGACAAGAATGGTTACAAAGTCAAAGCTTCATGAAGCTTCAACTAAACTACAAAACTAGCAACCATTCTTTTCTCATCTATTCAAAATAAATAAATAAATAAGTAAGAAAATAAAACCCTAATCATTAGTTTAACCATGGCTTAATTCATTACACTTAACTATAGTTAAACATGTATCATCAAACATGATACAATCAAGTGCACAAAAGTATATCACATATACAATGTGAACATCCGAGTGAGAATATCCATTTAAAGTGAACCAATACTAGTTAATGCAAAGTAATATATCAAATATATAATTATGCATTAAATCATTAAATCAACACTTGATTCAATGATCCGGTCATATCGCATATAACCGACTAGTATCCAATGCATCGGCTTATTGAATCAACCCTCGATTCGATAACTAGGTTATATTGCATATAACCATTCGATACATTCATCGCGAGAATGGAATACGGTATCACATACACGCATCATTCTCGGTCCCGCACATATCTCATATGCGCTCCTATTTCGTTTTGCTTGAGCCAGGAAACCTCTGTGTAGGACTCTAAAGACTCGTCAATACGCCGGCAGCAGATGATGATCATATCAAGCATCCACAAGCCGCAAGCGGTCTGCTAAACGTAACGGCCACCCGAGTATTGAGCGATCAGAAGATCGACGAGCAAGCCCGCTCACACTCCTGTGAATCCAACCAGTAACACTACCGTACAGTCCGGTCTGTTCGTCTGATATGTCGCATATCTCGCGTAGGGGTGGTAAACGTCAGACCCCAATAGCTCGATAAGTTGTGTCGATATGAGGTCTATAACAATTCGAGAAACTACTGGTAACACTTACCAGTAAATCTCAGCAACCCTGGCCAGGGATTTCCTGTTATAGCCAATCGAACACAGCGCAACATCAACTCCCTATACCGGGAGAGACGAATCCCCTCCTATCGCTCATTGCCTCCATGTGACTCGGGACTGTACCCAAAAACCACCGTTTTGCACGCCCTCTTGGACGTGGTAAGATGGAAATCAAAGCACAGTGGGAACCACACAAGACTCTATGACGATCTCGGGTCAACAGACTACTCTGTACCAGTGTCACCAGAGAACTGCCATCTGACGTAAGGTATAATACCATCTGGGAGTTCTCGGCGAGTCCGTCCAGTGTACCCAGTCTCCACTGAACACCCGTATATCATCTCTGATGTCAAACACCAATGGATATGGGATCATCTATTGCCCAACTGTATGGGTTGAGAAGGTATGCGCTAGTCTACACTGGTATATCGATGCCCCGTCTCGATACACCCACGACTAGGGACTTTGAAGGATGTACTTATGGACTACCATATCCCCACTAGTATGATCCGCATCATAGTCCAGGTAGTCAAGTACAGATCCTAAGGGCTTTACCAACATGTAACAGAGAGACAATCAGCATACACGTTAAGGTAAAGGGTAACCAGATAGCATACTATCATGTCGAGCAAGAAAGTCCTCCCTATATATGTCCCAGCATCCACTACAATATACATCCTATGTACAGTAATGGCCTCTAGGGCATACATATAACTAACAATCTCCCACTTGCACTAGGGCCATCTGTAGCAGTGGTTGCAGTATCTCATACTCAACCATCCCATGAAAGTCTCTCTCTGGGAAAAGGCCTTTGTGAGTGGATCCGCCCGTGTTGTCCTCTGAGTCTACTCTCCTCACCTCGATCACCTTGGAGATCAATCATCTCCATGATCAGGCGATACTGCCTTAGAATATGTCTGGATCACTGATGGGACAGACGTTCCTTGGCATAAGCTACAACTCCATTGTCTCACAATGGTTGGAACGTAGTTCATCTCATGAACCAATATACACCCAAACAGCCTCTTTGGTAGCATCTTAAGTAGCGATGTATCCAGCCTTTATCTTCTAGTATGTCACGGTATCTAGCTTGGAACTCTTCCAACATACCGTCCCTTTACTGAGGCTAAAGACAATGCCTGTGACTGACATTCAGTCGTCTTTATCACTCTGGAACACTTCCAGTGATTCTTCCCAGGATCAATTGATACCATCTCACTACAACTAGTGAGTATCCTAACATCTATTTAGATCTATCTCATAGATCCAAAACCCAGGATTTAGGAGGTATCACTTTAATCCTATATGGAGAATCATTGTGATAAGCGGAGATTGATCGAGCGTAGCATAGGAAACTCCTTCCCTATCAAGACTATGTCATCCACGTACTCTACGAGAATTGCCACCATACTCCCTACTACCTTTTTGTTTATACAAGGTTCATCTACCATTTTGATGATGTCAAACTCTTTGACTAATTCATCAAAACAGACGTTCCAACTCCGCGATGCCTGCTTTATCCTATAAAACATCTTGCACACGTTTCCGCTGCTCCCACTGTTTACGAAGCCCTCTGGCTGTGTACTTATAGACGCTCTCTTCCAAAACATCATTTAGAAAAGCAGTCATGACACCCAACCACCAGATATCGTAGTCATAGTATGTAGCCGTGGCAAGTAGGATCTGAATGGACTTAAGCATAGATACTGGAAAAAGGTTTCATCATTATCCACGCCTGGTCAATGACGAAAACTTTAACAAGTCTAGCTTTGAAAGTCTCAACTTTTCCATCTACACCAAGTAATCTTCTCAAGATATACTTGCTCCTGATGGGGATTTAACCCTTCAGATATAGCAACCAAAGTCCATACTTTGTTGGTGTATAAGGATTCCATCTCAGATCGACAAGCATCCAGCCATTCTTACAGAGTCCCACTCCTGAGGGCCAGCTCGAAGCTAGTTGGGTCATCATCTCATGATGCAATCCTCGCTCCCACTGTCATAGAGAAACCGAAGTATCTCTCAGGTGGGTGAGGAACCCTACTAGATCGGCGGAGAGGCTGAGGTTCGTTGGTAACTATTGAATCCTTTGGTTTTATCAAATCATCTGCTGTGGTTTGTATAGCTGGAACCTTTCCAGTTCTATATAGCAGATCTTGCCTCGAGCTTGTCCGGATTATGCTTTTAGACATAGGTCGGACAACCCCAAATCTTAACCAACTTAAGATATGGGCTCTTCCCTTTCCATATCACATATGAAGCGGTAGGCAACTGATTTGATTGGAACCCTATTCAATAGGTATGCAGCTTCTCAAGTGCATAACTCCCAAAAGGAAAATAGGAAACTCAGTAGTACTCATCATAGAGCACACCATATCATATAGGGTGTGATTGCTCCGCCCCGATACACCATCGTGCTATGGTGTATTCGGAGGAGTAATGCCGAGAGAGAATCTCATTCTCCTTTAGAATAGTCCAGGAATTCCGTGCTCAAGTATTCTCCTCCTTGATCTCATCATAGGACATAATACTTATACCCGTATTTTGGTTCTCTACTTCTCGCTTATATTCTGTGAATATCTCAAAAGGTTCGGACTTATGTTTCAACAGGAACATATGTCTGAATCTTGAGAGATTATCAGAGAATGTAATGAAGTATAAAGAACCGGTCTTGGAAAGTGTAGACAGGGGACCTACATACATCAACATGTATCATCCCAAGAGTTCACTAACTCTTTCTCTGTTTCCAGTAAATGGAGCTATGGTCATCTTATCTTTGTGACATGACTGGCGAGTTTCACAAGATGTAAGTTCAAACTAATTTAAATATGCATCTTTATGTAACTCTAGCCAGTTGGGTCGCATTGATCTGACCTAGTCTACAATACCTCAAGAAGGATTCGTTCATTTCTGAACTCTTCCTCTTGTGTGTGTTCTGTATACTAAGAACTGTATATTGATTTAGAACATCAATGCTTTTAGATAACGTGCCTGAACAGATCAACTTTTGATATAGGAAATGTTCAAAACATTATCCAACTATACAAAATTTTATCGTTTCTTTACTAATAAAGAGAGTGATATGATTTTGTATATCAGGTTCGGTATCTAACAACATTCGTTCAGAATCAATGTATTGGTAATACAGGGTGACAGTGACCAACAGACTTGGCTGCAACACTTGCCCCGTTTTCTGCCTCATGAAACTTATCACCCGTTCTCAGTTCTTTACCTATCTGTAGCCCTGTGTAACAGATTACATATCTGGGATCCTGATCTGGTATCACATACCCAGGACGTAAAGGATACTGAGAAACAGTTCTCTGTAATGAACACACCCGAAGATGATGCATCATCATGCACTCTCCTCGTTTGGGCGGCACGGGAATTCTGGTAATCCCCAATTTCCTGCTCTGTCTTATAAAAATTATAAGTTGGAGCGGGACCAACGTTCCCCAGCTCAGTATAACAAGCGGGTTCGGTCAATAATCCGTATCATTATCTTGATTAAGGCGTGATATGGTCGCTACCAGGAGAGAGAGAGAAGAAAACACTCAGCGTGCGCTCTTGCAAGAATAGATTGGTTATTATTTTATCTAATCAGGATGGCTCCCACTGCTTTTTATCAAATCTTCCTTCAAACCCTAAAAGGAAAGACTAGCCGGGATTAATTACACACTACAAGTTCGCCAATCTTTCAGCCAGGCCAGTGTCGGTACTTTGAGGGAGGTCCCCCGTGCTTTCGCACGAACCTAATTAATGTAAACCTCGTTTTCCCAGAGGCGTAACCCCGTTAACACCTTTCTAGACACCTACTTGATCGGCTAATTGTAATGTATAAAACTCTCCCAGGAGTAACTCTTACTCGCAGCGGGTATCGGGATCCAACTATCTCATAGAAGGTATGCAATCTCATTGCAAATTTCAACACTTGAAATTCCCGATAATATTTTGCCCCTAGCTCGCTATGACCTTGACGCATGCCAAACAACCCATAGTCTGCCAGTCAAGTTCAACCCGTACATTTCTTGATTGAATTAAACCCACCCGCACGACCCTTGACGCATGCCAAACAACGCCGTACGAATACCCTAATCCAATCGCATCATATGCTAGCAGATAAGCACTAGTTAGCTACCGTACACTACGCCTTGACGCATGCCAAACAATCGCAGCACGAATACTAACTAATACTTATCTGAAATGACGGAGGGCTACGACAGGTTTTTCTGAAAACCTATTGCGTAATGAACTTGATATCGTTGTAGGATCGAATGAATTTTGAAATGGAGTGTTTTTGAGGCTTTTCTAGTTTTGCTAAAGGAGTCACTCCCGGTGAAGGGATCGTCGGTCCTTTCCTCGTCGAATGAGGTGCGGGATATATCATATATATCACTGTGCAAAGCAAAAACACTTAAAAGCAATCAAAAGACAAACCGAGTGTGTAGCATCTTCCAGTTATTGCTAAAGGAGTCACTCCCGGTGAAGGGATCTCGGTCCTTTCCTCATCGAATAAGGTGCAGGATATATCACATATACCTCTGTGCAAAGCAAGAACTGTAGCTACCTATTTTATTTTGAAATTCGATTCTACAACATCTTAGGTTTCTTTTATTTCATTAATCTCATTAATGAAGTCCCATCATTTAAATTACCTAAACATCACAGATAAATACGACGTACACTTATGCCATCCGCATTCGCCTCGATGTCCCCTCGTGCACCGTTAGGTTAGGTAACTAACGGCAGAGCGGGGCAGGGCTAGCACGGGTGTAAAACATAAGTAACGCCTATATAATATATCATATATACTATATACTGTATCTATCATAGAACATCACATGATCACATCACAGATATCGCAGCAGAAGAAACATATGAAATATTGGATATACTAGGACGTCCGTGTTTTCAATACGAGCCAGTATAAAACACGGATTCCACGGTCGCGATGAATAGCCAAACCCACACCCTTAGACCCCTACGAGAGCGGCAAGCAACCCTGCCAATTCTAGGGTTAGGAGACCCGGACTCGACTCCTCGAGTTGGTCTCCCACTGGACCCCAGAACCCGGTTACTTGTGCTCTCCTCCTTGGGTCTATCCTAATGCGGAAAAGTAAATAATATACAAACGGTGACAACTTCCGCAACCTGGAAGTGCCCCAAATAAAAGAATATTACATACAAGTTTTTACATGAATGAAAATGAAAAACACTCATCTCACATAAAAACCCCCGGCTATTCAAACACGACGATCCAATATAACATATCCAGCAACACATAACATCACATGTCATCAATGTAAGTAAATATGCGCATCCCAATTGTCGTTGACATATAGCAACGAAACCGGCGATATCACATATTACACTTACGGTCACAGAAAAGAAAGTGTAAAACTACAACAGTTGGAATTCGCAATCACCTCAGACATCGCATGCCTGACCAAATGAATTACTTAGACATCGCATGCCTAACAATTATAAACCCCGCATTTTAGTCTCAAAATCGAAAACACTTTTCAATATCAAGTCGGGCAATTCAACAAGATTCCTGACATCCTGATCGAATGCTCGTCGCAAACTTCAGTAGACGGCTGCACCCCCGATACGGTCGACGAAGTGCACCAAGGCGGAACACCGCTACCGGGAGCACCCGAACAGATGCTTTCGGCGACGGGGTTCTCCTACAGTCACTTGGTCGGGGCTATGGAGTGAGGCTGTCTATTAAGTTTACCCGGCGAGTATCCGCGTACGCTAAGTGATTGCGACGGACTTTTGATCACATCAAAATTCCGTGGCAACCGATCAATTGAGACTAAAGTGCTATGTTTATAACATTCATTCAGTTATCTCATAACTACTTGTGAATTCCAATTATTGTATCACATTCCAGATAATTAGAAAATGTTAAATTTTCCGATTGAACATTCGAACACCCAAGTTTTCCCGATACTGATCAACACATGAAACAAGTCTAACAACATTCCGTTCGTGCCTCAGTACCAACGGTCCAGCCGTAGAAGGGTCAAGCCAACGCCTCACATGTGGCACGCCGTACTGCCCCAAACCCGAAGGTTCAAAGGGCAGTTCAAGACGGTCACATAATCGAGTTAAGGTTTGTTGTCTTCTAGAGGGTCCATCGCGTTACTTGCACTACTTAGAACGTCGTTAAACTACGGAAAAATCCAACACTTGGAAATTTCCCGACAGGGGAAAAATTGGGTATTTATATCCGGTCGAACTTTTTAACATATTCTAAAATTTATCCGGAAAGCCACACAGACAAAATTTGATACTCCAATCGAAACACCGAATCCCCAAAACAATCCCAGAAAATTCAACTCTTGAATAAATATTAAAAAAATCCCAGAAAATCCAGCACCCTAAACCATGAATTACTGTACAAAAATTATAGGACAATACAATAATACGGCCGCGGAACCGCCGCATAAGCAGGGCTTATGCCGCGGTTCCGCAGCGCTCTGGAAGCTTCACTGGAAAAATTTTGTATCGTAATTCTTAGTTTTTCCTGCTGAATTTTTTACGAATTTTTAATTTGGAAAAATCCACGTTTTCAGAAAACGTCCAGAGAGCACATTTGAGTTGGGGTTTCGGGTTCGTTCGGGTTTCAAACTTCGTCTGGACTTCGCCTAAGGCTCTAGCTAGGCTCTGATACCACTGTAGGTCAGGCAGCCACCCCATCCAATGGGGTCACCGTGGCACCCACGGGTCCCTCAGCAGCTACTTTTTACGCATGCCCCCTCGCGAGGACTACAACCCGCCGGAACACCTTCCGGTCTTGGGACACCCTGGGGGTAAGAGCCTATGCTTCGCCACGCTGTCACACAGTGAGAACCCCCCATAGGTCGACATCCAATGCCTAGTAGCTCTGATACCACTGTAGGGTTCCGAGGCACACACTAGTGGTCTCACAAGGCATCAACCATGCCAATTTCAAAATTTAACGGTGCCGAGAAACCCTAATACGGATCGTTGGCTAGATTTCTAGGCGAAAAAGAAACTAGTTAACAACTTAACTAAAGTTTAAACGGAAATACAACCTTTGTAGATCCGGTGCTCCACCTCCATAGCTCCGCAACGAAGTCCCCTCGCTGTCCAAAAGAATTCCCGGGCTCTAGCGTCGGCTTCGTCGGAGAAATGGCGAGCTAGGTCGTCGATGTCCATGCCGAAGATGATCTACGTCGAGGCATCGCTAAATCAAGCTCCGACTTCACCAAGTCAAGAAACTTGTGAAGAAAACACACTCTACTACTTGGCAAGAGGTAGAGGATGAAGAAATAGAAAGTGGGTAGACTTTAGAATTGGATTTCTCACTCATTTCCATCAATCACCATTGATGGAGCTTGCTTTCTTCATGGAAGAAGATGAAGAAGAAGAAGAAAGTATTATGATAAGTTCATTAAAAAATAGAATAGAAAATCAATACTTATCATAATATTAACTATAGTTATGTGTAGAGAATTGACTAAGGTTAAAGGAATGGTTAGGGTTAAGCATGAAGACAAGAATGGTTACAAAGTCAAAGCTTCATGAAGCTTCAACTAAACTACAAAACTAGCAACCATTCTTTTCTCATCTATTCAAAATAAATAAATAAATAAGTAAGAAAATAAAACCCTAATCATTAGTTTAACCATGGCTTAATTCATTACACTTAACTATAGTTAAACATGTATCATCAAACATGATACAATCAAGTGCACAAAAGTATATCACATATACAATGTGAACATCCGAGTGAGAATATCCATTTAAAGTGAACCAATACTAGTTAATGCAAAGTAATATATCAAATATATAATTATGCATTAAATCATTAAATCAACACTTGATTCAATGATCCGGTCATATCGCATATAACCGACTAGTATCCAATGTATCGGCTTATCGAATCAACCCTCGATTCGATAACTAGGTTATATCGCATATAACCATTTGATACATTCATCGCGAGAATGGAATACGTTATCACATACACGCATCATTCTCGGTCCCGCACATATCTCATATGCGCTCCTATTTCGTTTTGCTTGAGCCAGGAAACCTCTGTGTAGGACTCTAAAGACTCGTCAATACGCCGGCAGCAGATGATGATCATATCAAGCATCCACAAGCCGCAAGCGGTCTGCTAAACGTAACGGCCACCCGAGTATTGAGCGATCAGAAGATTGACGAGCAAGCCCGCTCACACTCCTGTGAATCCAACCAGTAACACTACCGTACAGTCCGGTCTGTTCGTCTGATATGTCGCATATCTCGCCTAGGGGTGGTAAACGTCAGACCCCAATAGCTCGATAAGTTGTGTCTATATGAGGTCTATAACAATTCGAGAAACTACTGGTAACACTTACCAGTAAATCTCAGCAACCCTGGCCAGGGATTTCCTGTTATAGCCAATCGAACACAGCGCAACATCAACTCCCTATACCGGGAGAGACGAATCCCCTCCTATCGCTCATTGCCTCCATGTGACTCGGGACTGTACCCAAAAACCACCGTTTTGCACGCCCTCTTGGACGTGGTAAGATGGAAATCAAAGCACAGTGGGAACCACACAAGACTCTATGACGATCTCGGGTCAACAGACTACTCTGTACCAGTGTCACCAGAGAACTGCCATCTGACGTAAGGTATAATACCATCTGGGAGTTCTCGGCGAGTCCGTCCAGTGTACCCAGTCTCCACTGAGCACCCGTATATCATCTCTGATGTCAAACACCAATGGATATGGGATCATCCATCGCCCATCTGTATGGGTCGAGAAGGTATGCGCTAGTCTACACTGGTATATCGATGCCCTGTCTCGATACACCCACGACTAGGGACTTTGAAGGATGTACTTATGGACTACCATGTCCCCACTAGTATGATCCGCATCATAGTCCAGGTAGTCATGTACAGATCCTAAGGGCTTTACCAACATGTAACAGAGAGACAATCAGCATACACGTTAAGGTAAAGGGTAACCAGATAGCATACTATCATGTCGAGCAAGAAAGTCCTCCCTATATATGTCCCAGCATCCACTACAATATACATCCTATATACAGTAATGGCCTTTAGGGCATACATATAACTAACAATTATTGCTTCATGTATTAGTTGTACCTGCTAGTGTACTTTTCATGATTATTGCATTCATATGACCTTTTATTGCTATTAATTGCATTTGTTAGATTCACGCTGTAGTGCATACTTGCGATTACCTGCATATGTTATTTACTATTCACGAGTTGGCAACTCACCCCCGTTGTGCCACAGTTGTTTTGCAGGGTGTTCCCCAGAGTAGTCGAGGCTGGCTATTCATCTATCTGATCATCTTTTGCTACGGATACCGCTTCAGCTCATAGTGTGCAGTTTTGCTTAGGTGGGTTTTTGTGGTTATCCGTATTGTTGTATTGTATATTTGTTGTACCCTTGTACTCTCCATCTACTATTATTTTGTTTGACTTAGAGACTTGGTGATGACGATATTGTATATTATTTGTGATTTGTTGTCTTTTACACAGTTTCCTTTCTATCGTCTTTTATTTCTTCGCTTCGGCGTCGTATATTGTTGTGGTGGTTGTTTTCCGCCTTTGGGCGTGTATTTGCTCCCGTTTGGGGATGCTTATTTATATTTATGTTGTACCCATTTTTGGGGCTAGTTTTTACAAAGGAGGTGCTGGCAAAATTTTAAAGGAAATAAGTTGGGCTTTTAAAGAATTTGGGTTGTGATTTCAAACGTTCAAAACTTCTATTACCTTTTCTTGTCTTTTTTAATGGTTTAGATTTCTGGGCTTTGGCTTTCTTTTACTGCGTTACGCCTGTAGACGTTGCGTAGTATTAGGGCCGTCACGTGCCAATTTCGGGTCGTGACAAAGTTGGTATCAGAGCGCTAGGTTTTACCTTTCGGAGTGTAGGATGACCTTGGTATGATGGAGTAGGTAGCTTAAGCAGAGTAACGTAGTGTGTGTATGTCTGCAGCATACTCACGATGCGGTTCTTCGCTTAAAGTGACCTAAGTACATTGCTTGAAATTCCTTCTTTGATGATTCATATCCTTATGATTCGATTTCCGTATTCTTATCGAATCTTATTTCCATTTATAGCCTTGCCGCCGATGACTATGGGGACTCAGAGCGATGCAGCGAGGGCTGAGGTCAGAGTTGGTTTGAGTGAGACGAGCACTGACCAGGATGGCACGCTAGTTGCACAGGTGCAGACGGATCCGCCTTCGACAGATCAGCTCGTGAGGCTTGTGGCAGAGATGCAGGACTTGCGCCAGACGATGAGCTCATTGGTTGAGACCGTTCGAGCGCAGCAACAGGAAGTTGTCACCCCTGTTACTCAGTTGTTCCTTGCGATCAGCATGCAGCAGTCCGTCACCTATATAGCACCAGTGGATGCAGCCCCAGTTTACGAGACACGTCTTCCAGAGACTTTGAGAGTTCCGGAACAGTGGAGGACTCATACCGGTGTACCATCCCAGAAACAGAGGCTTAGTCGTCGAGACAGATTTCGTGACCGTCACGGGAGTAGCAGAGGCTTAGGACAAGGACAGTCGTTCAGCTCTCATACCCAGGAGGGTCAGTAGTCGTCGCGTGGATGTTTTCGATGCGGAAGCCTTCAACACTTAGTCATACATTGTTCCTTAGCACCACGTCAGGGTCATATTATGAGACGTCATGGATGCGAAGGGTTCACTCAGAGGGGTCAGTCTAGCAGAGGAGGAGTTCAGCCAGTTGCGGTTAGGAGGCAGACACGAGAGTTTGTGTCTACTCATCGGGACGCGCGGGCGTCCAATGCAGAGTTTTCAGGTATCCTTAATTTGTATGTTCTTTTGATGTATTTGTTTGTTTTCAGACTTTGAGCCGTGGTTGGGACGAGAGTCGTGTTAGGTAGATCAGCCGTATGTTGTGTTAATTTCTGACAGCGATTCTTTTGTTGCACGACACGTAATTCGGTCGTGTGCCAATCGGATATGAGATAAAGATTCGTCCGTCACTTGATCCTTCTAGAGATGTTGGATCTGACGTTTTCCTGGGCACGGACTGGTTAGCTATGTGCTAGGCGTCTGTGGACTACCGTGAGAAAACAGTCAGGTTTTGTTATTCCCGGCGAGTCAGTTCTTGTTGTGCAGGTGGATAGTTATGCCGCCACTCACAGCTCGAATTCAGCCTTTCTCGCTAGTCGGCTTTTGATATAGGGTTCCTAGGCACTCATACAAGGGTCTATAAGGCATCAACCATGCCTGATTTAAAATTTAGACGTGCCGAACAACCCAAAGCCGTGATCAATGCTAGATTATTAGGGTTTAACATGCAAATAAACATCTTTACAACTAAGAGTGAGGGATTACAACCTTTGTAGTCCACTCCTTCACTTCATAAGCTCCGAGTAGAAGTCCCTTCACCGCGATCCACGATCTCTCGGACTCAAGAGAAGCTCCACAACCCGAATGATCCATGCTAGCTTGTAGTCTTCTTTTTCTCCGATGATCTACCTCGAAGTTTCTTTAACTCAAGCTTTTTCTCACTAATGAGGTGAACACCCTAATCTAATTGGCTAGATTAGATGAGGATGATGAAGTAGGATTTATGCTCTCTTTTATTATCAAATTCTCACTCTAATTCATCACAAAATGAAAACCTAGAAAGCTTTTCCAAAGCTCAAGGAAAAAGAAGAATAATATGAATGAATAATTCCTTTTGTGATGAATAATGAAATGTTAATATGACTACAAATGTAACCATGATCAAGGATGACAAGGCTAACCCATGTAGAGATTTAACCTAGGGTGAAGGGTTTGGGTTGGGTTAGAAATATCTAGCAAAATATCTTTTGCTAGAAACAAAGTAAAACCTTCTAGAAGCATCAAGAAAGAACTAACCCAAATCAAACCCTAACCTTGTTTAATCTCCACTAAACATGTTGCATTAGTAATCATATCATGTTACAATATTATATATCATATATATAATATATATTTGTAACAAAAGAAAATAATACAATTAACATATATCGCATATATATCAATGTATTATCCGGTGAGAAAATGAATCAATAAAGCGAGCCAATATTAGATAATGTAATGTAATATATCACATATATAATTATACATTAAATTATCAAATCAATACTTGATCCGACAATCCGGCTATATCGTATATAACCGACTAATATATCATGTACCGAAACATCGAATCAACACTTGATCCGATGACCCGGCTGATATCAAATATCGTGAGAATATAAAACGGTATCCCATATCATATTATCCTCGGTCATGCACATATCACATATGTGCCCCTACTCCGTTTTGCCTGAGTCAAGAAACCTCAGTGTAGGACTCTAAAAAATCGTCAATACGCCGGTAGCAGGTGATGATCATATCAAACACCCAAAAGCTGCAAGCGGTCAGCTAAACGTAACAGCCACCCAGGTATTGAGCGATCAGAAGATCAAAAAGCAAGCCTGTACATTCTCCTGTGAATCCAATCAGTAACACTCCCGTACAGCCCGGTCTCTTCGTCTGATATGCTACATATCCAGTCTAGGGGTGGTATACGTCAGACCCCAGTAACCAATAAGTCGTGTCGATGTGAGGCTCATAACAGGTCGAGAACCTACTGATAACACTTACCAGTAGTACTCAATATCCGTCTTGGCCAGGGACTTCCAGTTATAGCCAATCGAACACAGCACAACATCAACTCCCTATACAGGGAGAGACGAATCCCCTCCTATCGCTCATTGCCTCCATGTGATTCGGGACTGTACCTAAAAGCCACCGTTTTGCACACCCTCTTAGATGTGGTAAGGTGGAAATCAAAGCACAGTGGGAATCACACAAGACTCTATGACAATGTCGGGTCTACAGACTACCCTGTACCAGTGTCACCAGAGAACTGCCATCTGACGTGAGGTATAATACCATCTGGGAGTTCTCGGCGAGTCCGTCCAGTGTACCCAGTCTCCACTGAGCACCCGTACACCATCCTTGATGTCAATCACCGATGGATATGGGATCATCCATTGCCCATCATATGGGTCAAGATGCGTATACGCTAGTCTACTCTGGTGTATCGATGCCCTATCTTGATACACCCTCGACTAGGAACAGTTATAGGATGTACTCGTCGACTACTCTGGCCCTACTAGTATGATCTCATCATAGTCCCAGTAGTCGAGTACATATCCTAAGGGCTTTATCAACATGTGAGAGTAAGACAGTAAACATATACAAGTCAACATGTTAAATTAAAGTGAAACCATATAGCATACTATCATGACGAGCAAGAAAGTCCTCTCTATATATATCCAAGCATCCATTATAATATGCATCATATGTACAACAATGGCCTCTAGGGCATATACATAACTAACAATCTCCCACTTGCACTGAGGCCACCTGCTGTAGTATCTCATACCTAGCATCCCGAATAATCTCTCAAACTGTATCTGGGGAATGGCCTTCGTGAGTAGATCCGCAGTGTTGTCCTTCGTATCTACTCTCCTGACCTCAATCTCTCGGCGATCAACTATCTCCCTGATCAGGTGATACCGCCTCAGAATGTGTCTGGACTTCTGATAGGACCTGGGTTCCTTGGCCAAAGCCACAGCTCCATTGTTATCACAATACAGAGGTATTGGATGCTCAATGGATGGAACCACACCAAGTTCACTAATGAACTTCTTTATCTAGACAGCCTCTTTGGCAGCATCGTTGGCAGCGATGTATTCAGCCTCCATCCTCGAGTCTACAACGGTATCCTGTTTGGAACTCTTCCAACATACCGCCCCTCCATTGAGGGTAAAGACAAATCCCGAGTGCGACTTAGAGTCGTCCTTATCACTTTGGAAGCTGGAATCGGTAAAGGACTCCACCTGGAGTTCTCCGTTACCATAAACTAAGAACATCTCCTTAGTCCTTCGTAAGTACTTGAGAATGTTCTTCACAGCTGTCCAGTGACTCTCTCCAAGATCTGCTTGATACCGACTCACTACACTTAGTGAGTATGCTACATCGGGTCTGGTACATAGCATCGCATACATGATAGAGCCTACTGCCGAAGCATAGGGTATCCCTTGCATGCGAGTTCTTTCCAAATCAGTCTTGGGAGACATCTCTTTGGAGAGAGTGAGTCCAGAGATCATATGTTAGTTCCCACGCTTGGATTCTTCCATACTAAACCTCTTTAGTATGGTGTCAATGTACCTAGATTGGGACAATCCCAGTATCCGTTTAGATTTATCTCTATAGATCATGATTCCCAATATGTAGGAGGCATCACCTAGATCTTTCATTGAGAATCTTTGTGATAAGAAGAGCTTGACTGACTGCAGCATAGGAATATCATTTCTTATCAAGAGTATGTCATCGACATACAATACGAGGAAGACAACCTTACTCTCTGCAACCTTTTTATATATACAAGGTTCATCTACGTTTTTGATGAAGTCAAACTCTTTGACTACAACATCAAAGTAGATGTTCCAACTCCGCGATGCTTGTTTTAACCCATAAATGGATTTAAGCAGTTTGCACTCCATTCCGCTGCTCCCACTTTCTACGAAGCCCTCTGGCTGAGTCATGTACACGCACTCTTCTAAATCACCGTTTAGAAAGGCGGTCTTAACATCCATTTGCCAGATTTCGTAGTCATGGTATGCAGCAATGGCAGGTAAGATCCGGATGGACTTATGCATAGCCACTGGAGAAAAGGTTTCGTCATAATCCACACCTGGTCGATGACGAAAACCCTTTGCAACAAGTCTAGCTTTGAAAGTCTCAACTTTTCCATCTACACCAATTTTCTTTTTAAAGATCCACTTGCTCCCAATGGGTTTTACCCCTTCAGGAGCAACTTCCAAAGTCCATACTTTGTTGGTGTACATGGATTCCATCTCAGAACGCATTGCATCCAGCCACTTCACAGAGTCACCACTCGTGATGGCCTGCTCGAAACTAGTGGGGTCATCATCTTCCATGATGCAATCCTCGCTCCCACCATCGATGAGAAAACCGTAATATCTCTTAGGTGGATGAGAAACCCTGCTAGATCGGCGGAGAGGCTGGGGTTCGTCAGGAGCTACTGAATCCTCTGGTTTTAATAAATCATCAGTTGTAGTTTGTGGTGCTGGAACCTCTTTCAGCTCTACCTCTTTGCCACTAATTTCTTTTGCAAGAAATTCCTTTTCTAAAAAGGTGGCATATTGAGAAACAAACACCTTTTGTTCTTCAGCGTGGTAGAAAAAGTATCCCTGGGAATTCTTAGGATATCCCACAAACTTGCAAAGAACTGATCGTGCCTCGAGTTTGTCCAGATTTTGCCTTTTGACATAAGCCTGACAACCCCATATCTTAACTCGTTTAAGATACGGTCTCTTCCCACTTCATATCTCATATGGTGTGGTAGGTACATATTTAGATGGAACTTGATTCAATAGGTATACCGCTGTCTCAAGCGCATATCCCCAGAAGGAAATAGGTAACTCAGCAGTGCTCATCATAGAGCGTACCATATCTAATAGGGTGCGATTCCTCCGCTCCGATACACCGTTGAGCTGTGGTGTATAAGGAGGAGTAAGCTGAGAGAGAATCCCATTCTCTTTTAGATAATCCAGTAAATCATTGCTCAAGTATTCTCCTCCTCGATTAGATCGAAGGATTTTAATACTTTTGCCAGTTTGGTTCTCTACTTCGTGCTTATATTCTCTGAATTTCTCAAAAGCTTCGGACTTGTGTTTCATCAGGAACACATGTCTGTATCTAGAGAGATCGTCAGTGAATGTAATAAAGTAGGATGAACCATTCCTGGCATGTGTAGACACAGGACCGCATACATCACTATGTGCCAGCCCTAAGAGTTCTTTAACTCTTTCTCCGTGTCCACTAAACGGAGTTTTGGTCATTTTTCCTTTGAGACATGAATGGCAAGTTTCATAAGATGATAATTCGAACGAATTCAAATATCCATCCTTATGTAACATAGCTAGTCGTGTCGCATTGATATGACCAATTCTACAATGCCATAAGAAGGATTCGTTCAATTCTGAACTTTTCCTCTTGTGTGTGTTTTGTATATTAAGGACTGTATTTTGATTGAGAACGTATATGCCATTATGTAACGAGCCTGATCCAATCAACTTTTGATCTAGGAATATGTTCATAACATTATCCTGTATTACAAAATTATATCCTTCTTTAGTTAATAAAGAAACTGATATAATGTTGCACATCATGTTCGGTATATAATAGCACTCGTTCAGAATCAAAGTATTACTACTTGGTAATACAAGGTGATATTCGCTAACTGCTTTGGCTACAATACTTGCACCATTCTCTACTTGTACGGAATGATCACCTTTTCCCAGTTCTCTACCTTTGCGTAGCCCACGTAACAATTTACATATGTGTGATCCCGATCCGGTATTTAATACTCGGGACGTAGGGTGAACTGAGAAACAGTTCTCAATAACTAACACACCCGAAGAAGATGCATCAGCATGCTTGTTCTTCGTTTGGACGGTATGAGAATCCAGATATTCTCCTGTTTCCTGCTCAGTCTTATAACTCTTATAAGAAAGAACGGGACCAACGATCCCCTGCTCAATATAATAAGCGGGTTCAGTCAATACATCCATATTATTTTCTTGATTAAGTCCTGACATGGTCGCTACCTGGAGAGAGAGAAGGAAACACTTTAGCGTATGTTCTTACAAGATTAGATTGGTTATTATCTTATCTAATCAGGATGTCTCCCACTGTTTTCATCAAATCTTCCTTCAAATCCTAAAAGGTTAGATTAGCCGGGATTAATTACACCCTACAATTTCGTCAATCTTTCAGCCAGATCAGTGTTGGTACTTGAGATAGGTTCCCCGTGCTTTCGCACGGACCTAATTAAAATAAACCTCGTTTTCCTAGAGGCATAACCCCGTTAACACCTTTCTAGACACCTACTTGATCGGCTAATTGTCCTGTGTAAAATTCTCCCAGGAGTAACTTTTACTCGCAGTGGGTATCAGGATCCATCTATCTCATAGAAGGTATGCAATCTCATTGCAAATTTCAACACATGAAATTCCCGATAATGCCTTTTCCCCTAGTAACTTATGACCTTAACATTGTCAACAAATCATAATTGCTAGCGAAGTTCAACCCGTCATTTCCCGATTGAATTAAATCCACCTGTACGACCCTTAACATGGTCAAAAAAGTCGTACAACTACCCTAATCCAATCACATCTCATGTTTTAGCAGATAAGTACTAATTAGCTACCGCACACTATGCCTTAACATAGTCAACAAACGTAGATGAATACTAACTAGTCTCTATCTGAAATGACGGATGGCTACGCAGGTTTTTCAGATAACCATGAGCGTAATGAACTTGATATCGTTGTACAAACAAGTGTTTTTGAAAAGGAGTGTTTTTGAGGCTTTTCTAATTTCGCTAAAGATGTCACTTCCGGTGAAGGGATCTCGGCTCTTTCCTTATCGAATAAGGTGCAAGGTATATCATATATACCGCTGTGCAAAGCAAGAACTATATAAGCTGTCAAAAATTAAACCGTGAGTTTGTAGCATCTGCCAGTTTCGCTAAAGAGGTCACTCCCGATGAAGGGATCTCGGCTCTTTCCTCATCGAATAAGGTGCAGGGTATATCATATATACCGCTATGCAAAGCAAAACTGTAGCTACCTGATTGAAACGATTCCGGATTGTGTAGTTCAAATGATCCCCGGCAACGGCGCCATTTGATTGATTCTAACTCCGGTTGTGTCGGTATTTAGAAAATTGTATAGAAATCACAACAAAAAATTATTTGACCGCAATCAATAACGGTGTCGAATGTAGCGCGTTAGTAAGTGCGGATCGTCTACAGGGAAAGTGTAATCGTTCGTGTTTCGATTTAGATGAGTTGAAACTTTAAAGAAAAGAAAACAAAACAATTCATGATTTGTAATTGAATTTCAAGAATGAGAAAAATCTAGATCTAAGAAAACATTAAAATCAAGAATTGAGATGTGATGATTTCCAAATCAAATATCAAGAATCAAAATGAGGCTCGTAGGAATCGATCGGATCTATAGATGTGATGAAATCTAGCGATTACGTATTCTTATCCATCGATGAATTGATACTAGATCGATGATGATCAACGAGAATTAGGGATTTCTTGTGAAACTAGGGTTTCATCATCTATCCCTTGTTCCTTCGTCGAAATCATTCACATTCTAGTCTCTAGTAAATTCAAGAATCGATCGTGTATCCCTAATTTCGAGCGATCACAATCAAGAAAGCAGCGCAACGAAACTAGGTCGTCGATTCTTCAATTTGCTAGGGTTTACAAAACTCGTAGGACTTAAGAATCGTTTTAAGATTTGTTACATCATCATTCTATTGATCGTCTCGACTCCTTTACGAGTGGAGTTTTACTCAAACATCACAACAAGAACCACAATCACAAATTGAGATCGAATCATGATGCAAGAATTTAAAAAAAGCAAGATTAAAGAATTTCACCTTTTATTTATCAACAATTCCGTTAAAAATCGCTCAAGAACTACAAGAGGAAAGAACTCGATCGTCAATTTGGCTTCGCTCGTCTCCTTGAGTCGCGGATCGGCTTGGATCACTTGCTCGATTGAAGATCGGCTCCGCTCCTAAAAGGTTGAAGGCTTCTCGCTTGAATGGTACTCGGGATTCTTGATCTTGGATTGGATTTTGGATTTTTGAGGCACAAGTTGTATCACTCAACTTGTGGGTGGAAGAGGAAAAGATGAGAGATTAATGAACTAATGAACAACCTCAACCCTAGATCTAGGCTCCATTTTATAGACCTCACAACCCTAGATCTAGGATTTCAAATTTCAAATTTCCCTCCAAAAGTTTGTTAAAGAGAGCCTTCTAGAAATAGTTTGTTAGGCCGAGCCTTCTAGATGAAGCCACGTGGAGTTTCTGGGAGCTTGGGCCGTTATTGGAGACACGTGGAGAAAATTTGAGGGCTTGCTGACGTCACCAAGTCTTTGAGTTGGCGTAATTTTTGATCGGCACTATGACAATTTTGGCCTTTCTTCTGGAATTTTCTGCACAGACTCCAAAACAAGTGTTGCGCAATACAAGGATGATGCGATGCCATGATAAACAGTCAATTTCCCTAAAAATACTGGTTTTAATATACAGTACAGGTAATTCAGTATTATACAGGAGTTTTGCTAATATGTGCAATATGAATACTGAACACGTCTAGATGAATGCAAAAGATAGGGAAATTGCCGTGTTAAAAATGCAGTATTTTCGACTGATCAAATTCCCACAAACTTATTTTCGGTCGTCTCGAGCGAACTGTTTTATTAAAAAGAGATGGAGAAAATAAAGAAAGAGAAAAACTAACTAGCACACTTTCGTAGGCAACACGATTGCACTGAGCACGTGCAACAAGCCTTTAAATCTCAAGGTGTCCTTAGTAGGAGGAGTGTTGTCTCCTGAGGGTTTTCAGCGGATTGCACCCACAAAATCCAATAATAAAAGGAAGACCGTGAATATTACATTTAAAGAAAAGAATTGTAAAAGAAAAGCCTTGAAAATTAGGGTTTCCAACTAAGCTAGCTTTTCGGTTGTCATGAGCCCTATCTTAATAGTCATGAAAAGATGTCAGAAATCACGTCTTCCCTCAATAAAACATCGTCTTATTCTTCATTCTTATCTTTCTTCCAAACATCGATCATATAACCCTACGTGTGTGTAAAGAACATCCCTACACCCGGAGAATTCAATTCAAGCTATCATACTCTTGTCCATCTGCCTCAGTACTTTTTAATTAATGAATATTTAGATGAATTTGCTCATACACTTTCATGCGACCGTTAATACTTCTTGAGGTACTAACCGACCGATTACTCATATGCTTGCTTATTAGGTGTTTTTCCTCGTCTTGCACCACCTAAGGCTTAGCAGTGACTCCCAGACCAGTTGGCCTTAGGGCACTAGGTGAAGAGGCACCCACGCTATATTTTTTATTGCTGCCTTGGCGATAACAAAATCAGTGTTCATTTTTCTCACCCTTTTATATTTTATTCATTTTATTTTATATTTCCTTCATACTTTGGCTTTTAGACCAGAGCATTTCAAGGTATCTTCTACTATCCCGAGCTTCAAGACGTGTGTAAGTAGGAATAGTAGGGTATCAACGTTCAAATGTTTGGCTTCCAGAATAGGAACTATTTTTCAGACTTATTTTTATTCTCAGATTAGTGACTTCTTTCATCTTACTAACCCTTGGGACAACGGCTCATAATTACTTATTACTAGTTCGTTTAAGAAAACTTCTAATTTTCTTGGTTTTCTTAAATTTTTCCAATCTTTTGGATGTAATTTTTCACTATCTAATCTTTTATTATCTTATTTATGTACAAATTTGTTTTTATTTTTTATTTTTTAAAATTTTTTTAAATTTTTATAGGTTTTCAAAAAAATGTTTTGTCCTTATGCAAAATGATATGCAAATGATGCAAAAATAAGCACAAACCTCCCCCAAATTTGTTCTCAATAGTGTCCTCACTGTTGCCATCTGCTGAATCTCGAAAAATCTGTAAGCTTAGGAGGAAATTTATTCATGGGGGCAAAATATTTAAGTGAAGATCCTCCCCCAAACTTATTTTTGGCTCATCATTTTATAAAAATTTTCTTTTCAAGAGCCAGAAAATATACCGCCCCCCAAACTTGAGTTAAGCCATGTTAATCTTTGAAAATCACATGAGGGGGTCAAAAATCATTGGTCGATGCCAAGCTTTGCAAAGACCGAAGGTTAACACTAACCATTCAAAAATTTTATCAATGCAGTGCTCTGGTTGGTGGAAGAAGAAGTGGGGAAAAGGTAAGTGGTGGAATAGAATGTGTGTGCGTCTCATTTTGGAGAGACGATGCAGTGAATGTGATGGATTACTCGCATTCTTTTTACAATTCAGAAGAAGGGGTGGAGGTTCAATTTCATTGATTGGGAGATAATTCTTCTCAACACCTGTGTCATTCAAAAATGCGAGTTCATCAGCGAAGATCTCCTCAAAAGTTCCATCAATACCCCGATGAATAATGTCATCACAAAGTGCGGGGTGATCTTCAGACTCTAAGAACGGTTCATAATTAGTGTTAGTTGTTGACCCGGACATCTCGGTGGAAGAGTCCGTATGTGTATGATACATAGTTGGGTCAAACAACAACGTATGAAAAGAGTCAAGATCGGTATCATGAGGATCATCAAATTTGCTGCTGTCGACATCCATTAAGTCGACAGAACAGACCTGAGCAGTAGGTTCAGAGGGTACACTTCCCAACTTGTAAATATTCAGCTCTATTGACCTATTCCCGAAGGATAGGGTCATAGAACCATTACGACAGTTGATGATAGCATTGGAAGTGGCCAAAAAGGGGCGACCTAAAATCACCGGAATTTGATTCCGTGGGTTAGCTACAGGCTGTGTATCAACAATAAAGTCCACAGGGAATACAAATTCCCCGATTTTTATTAACACATCCTCCAGTTCACCCCTAGGTTTGGTGATTGATCAGTCAGCCATCTGGAGAGTTATGCTCGAGGGCTTTAACACTCCGATACCTAACTGCTCGTAGACCGAGTATGAAAGCAAGTTAACATTAGCGCCAAGGTCTAGTAGAGCACGGTTGATGTGTTTTTCCCCAATAGAAATAGAAATAGTAGGACAGCCAGGGTCCTTACATTTCCTCGGTACATGTTGGGGGAAAGCTGTGTCTACAGTCTTTGGCATGAATATCTTCTTGGGCACTTAAGTCTTCTTCTTCCTAGTGCACAAGTTCTTAAGAGTTTTCGCATAGGACGGAACTTGTTGGATGGCATCTAGGAGAGGGATGTTGATGTTAACTTGCTTTAAAATGTCCATAATCTTCTCCATATGTGGACTCGTTATGTTAGCCCTTAACCGATTAGGATAAGGTGCTTTAGCAATAAGCGCCGGGTCCATCATAGGAGAAGGAAGTGTGTGTGGACCCGATCCCAGAATAGAAGTGGGGATCGTCCGTGGAGAACTAGAAGAAATGGGCTGAGGTGTCGAGCCTTTGGGAAAACGAAGAATAGGCTCGCAAGAAGGTGGTGGGGTAGAAGAACTGGGGTCAGAATTAGAAGTAGAAGTGGATGGAAAGGTCTCAGCCGGGGTATTATTGATAGATTTTCCAGTGTCATCAATCTCTTCCCCAACATGATTGTCAAGCACTCTTCCAGATCTCAACGTGATTGCATTCATATGATGTGAATTGCCAGGATTGGGTAATGGTTGAGCTGGAAGTTTCCCTTTCTCTCTTGCACTCATTTCGGCTTTTAGTTGTGCAATTTGTGCTTCCATCGATTTAATAGTCTCGCTTTGGGACACAGAGTTTTTCTCAATTTTATCGACGGAAGATTTTATTGTCCAAAGAAAATTCATGAATGAAGAGGATTCATCAGTCCCGGTCAACTGCAAAGGATTAGACGGTGCAGGTGTGTTGACCGGATTTTGGAAGGTTTGTGCTTGGAAGGGGTGCTGACTCAATTGAAGTGGTTGCTGTTGTGGTGGAGGGACCCTTTGGGAATTGTTTTGGGTTGGAACCGTGTTTTGAGATTGTGATTGGTTCCAAGCAAAGTTAGGGTGATTCTACCAACCCTGATTATATGTGGAAGAAAATGGATCGTTTCTAGGTCTTTGTTGGAAAGCAGCATTGGTATGCTCGTAACCTTGAAACGGAGAATTAAGTGGACATTCTTCCGTCAAATGAGAAGGATCAGAACAGCAGCCACATACAGTTTTGGAGAGTGACATTTGATTTAGGGCAGCAGCTAAAAATTTGTTTCCCAAATTGTCGAATTTCTTGTGTAAAGCTGAAATTTCAGCTCTAACTCCTATGGAAACATCTGATTGGTTATCGCCAGCCCTAGACGATTGACTCACACCCTTCCACTGTAAAGATTTTTCAGCGAAATCTTCTAGAAATTTCCAGGCTTCCCCATCATCTTTGGTCATGAAGTTGCCTTGACACATGGATTCAACGGTCTGTCTTGTGTTAGGATTAATGCCCTAATAAATGATTCGGCACAGTTCCCATCTAGGGATTCCATGATGTGGACATTGGACTAACAGATCCTTGAAGCGTTCAAGACATTTTGAAAATGGTTCATTTGGAAGCTGGGTGAATTGATTTATTTCGCTACGGACTCGAGCTGTTTTATGATGTGGATAGAATTTCTTAAGGAATGCTTTGACGAATTCTCCCCAGTTTGAGATGGAATGTGCGGTAGTGTTATACAGCCACTTCTCGGCTATATCGCACAAGGTAAACGGAAGAAAACGTAGACGCATAGCATCCACAGAAAGCTGTGAAGTACCCATCATTGCGCATACATTTTCAAATTTGGTGATAAAGGCATATGCGTTTCCAGACTCGAGACCGTGAAATTTTGGTAGAAGGTTGATGTATTGGGGTTTTATTTCAAAATTTTCCCTGTTGGCTAGTGGAATGGAAAGACAGGTGGAAAGGGGACCCCGTGTTGGATAGCACCTCTCTTTGAGAGAGATGCGGGGTGGATTCTGCGCACCAACGGACGGCGGCAGAGTAGTGATAAAGAAGTTCGATGGAGACGGATCCATCGATGTGGGTGTGGTGGTGGGTAAAGAAAAGGTAAATGTAGAAATACCGACTTTAGGGTCGATCAGGGGGACGCGGACTAAACGGGCACTAGAATCCCGTGTCCAGCCTATCTTGCACTAAAAAGGGTTAGTACAAGTGGCAGCGTGACTTATAATTAGGGGAAAGAATGAATGTGGTTGGTGTTTGTTTTGAAAAATAGATGGATTTTTGAAAAAATGATGCGATCACAACAAATGCAACAAGCAAAACCCTAATTCTATTGGTCGCCTAGGTCGAAGCTCTAGACCGCTCCTAACTGCCAAAAGACAAGTCGCAGGATCAATCCTCCACTGCCTCTTTGTCTCTCCTGTGGCCAGGTAAGTGCCAGGTAAGTGGGAGGTTCTCCACTACGTAAGTAGTGGGCCTAATTAAGTAACCATTAGCCTTCGACACACTTGCCTTAGACACCACAAAAAAAAAGCGGATAAGCAATGAATTACCCATGGCCTTCTTCTGTCCTAAGTGAGCGCGACGGTCCTTAGAGTCATCTCTAGATATTTTTTAGTTAATGAGGGTAATGCGGATGCAAGTTTGTGATTTTTGAGGCTTAGGAAGGGTAATGAAATCCCCACCTAATCTGAATTTGGCCGTACCCCTTAAATTCCGTATTAATATGCAAACAACCAAAAACCAAAAACACGCATAATTTTTTTTATTGCTTTTTGCGGCGCTGCGATTTATTTGCAAAGAAACCTGCAGCAAATTGTTAATTGGAGTAGATAGAGAAGGAGATAAGAAAGTCAGGGGATTACAGAGAAATTTTCGTGCAGTGCTGACGTCAGAACACCGCGGAACCGCCGCGGGAGCTTGCAAATGCCGCGGAAACGCGGTCGAATGAACAGTTCTCTGCACAAATTTTTAGGAAAATGCTTCTGTTGCTCCCTTTAGCTCTCTGGAATATTCAGAAAAAAATTTCCCAAGCTCCACCGATTCCAGATTTCCTCGCAACAAATCACAACAACACGTTTAGAGTTTGCGCGAATTTTGATCTCAAAATATAGATGGAATAAAATTTTCAACTCAAATTTCAAAATACGAACAATTAGCGCACTATCCCCGGCAACGGCGCCATTTGATTGAAACGATTCCGGATTGTGTAGTTCAAATGATCCCCGGCAACGGCGCCATTTGATTGATTCTAACTCCGGTTGTGTCGGTATTTAGAAAATTGTATAGAAATCACAACCAAAAATTATTTGACCGCAATCAATAACGGTGTCGAATGTAGCGCGTTAGTAAGTGCGGATCGTCCATGTTAGTTATGTATATGCCCTAGAGGCCATTGTTGTACATATGATGTATATTATGGTGGATGCTTGGATATATACAGAGAGGACTTTCTTGCTCGTCATGATAGTATGCTATTTGGTTTCTCTTTATCTTAACATGTTGACTTGTATTGGTTTACTGTCTTTCTCTCACATGTTGATAAAGCCCTTAGGATCTGTACTCGATTACTGGGATTATGATGAGATCATACTAGTGGGGGCTACGGTAGTCGATGAGTACATCCTATAAATGTTCCTAGTCGAGGGTATATCGAGACAGGGCATCGATACACTAGAGTAGACTAGCGTATACGCATCTTGACCTATATGATGGGCGATGGATGATCCCATATCCATCGGTGTTTGACATCAGAGATGGTGTACGGGTGCTCAGTGGAGACTGGGTACACTGGACGGACTCTCCGAGAACTCCCAGTTGGTGATATACCACACGTCAGATGGCAGTTCTCCGGTGACACTGGTACAGGGTGGTCTGTAGACCCGAGATCGTCATAGAGTCTTGTGTGATTCCCACTGTGTTTTGATTTCCACCTTACCACGTCCAAGAGGGCGTGCAAAACGGTAGCTTTTGGGTACAGTCCCGAATCACATGGAGGCAATGAGCGATAGGAGGGGATTCGTCTCTCCCGGTATAGGGAGTTGATCCTGTACTGTGTTCGATTGGCTATAACTGGAAGTCCCTGGCCAGGGATGATATAGAGATATACTGGTAAGTGTTACCAGTAGTATCTCGACCTGTTATGAGCCTCACATCGACACGACTTATCGGTTACTGGGGTCTGACGTATACCACCCATAGACTTGATATGCGACATATCAGACGAACAGACCGGACTGTACGGGAGTGTTATTGATTGGATTCACAGGAGAACGCATAGGATAGCTTGTTGATCTTCTGATCGCTCAATACCTGGGTGGCTGGTACGTCTAGCTGACCGCTTGCAGCTTGTGGGTGTTTGATATGATCATCACCTGCTACCGGCGTATTGACGATTCTTTAGAGTCCTACACAGAGGTTTCTTGGCTCAGGCGAAACGGAGTAGAGGCACATATGTGATTTGTGCAGGACCGAGAATAATGCGATATGAGATACCGTATTATATTCTCGCGATATTTAGATATAAACCAGGACATCGGATCAAGTGTTGATTCGATGAATCGGAACATGATATATTAGTCGGTTATATTCGATATAGCCGGATCGTCGGATCAAGTGTTGATTCGATGATTTGATGTATAATGATATATATGATATATTGTATTACATTATCTAATATTGGCTCGCTTTATTATTTCATTTTCTCACTGGATGATACATTGATATATATGCGATATATGTTAATTGTATTATTTTCTTTTGTTGCAAATATATAATATATATGTGATATATATTATTGTGACATGATATGATTTATTATTAAACATGTTTAAGGATGATTAAAAGGGATTAGGGTTTGATTAGGGTTAGCATCTTCTTGCACATTCTAGAAGCTTATCCTTTTGTTTTGGTTAAGATATTATGGTTGATACTTATCCTTAACCTAACCAAACCCTAACTCTAGTTTATTCTCTACAAAGTTTTAGCCTCTCATCATTGACCATGGTTCAATAATCAATCATATATTCTTTACTTCTATTCATCACAAAAGGATTATTCTTTCATTCTTCATCTTCTTCTCTCTTGAGTTTTGAGAGAGAGCTCACTAGTTAATCCTTTTTGTGATGATTTATTGTGAGAAAGTGAATTAAAAAGAAAGTATAAATACTACTCCATCATCCTCATCTAATCTAGCCCATTAGATTAGGGTGTTCATCTCTTTAGAGTGAGAAAGCTTGGGTTATAGCAATTTCGACGTAGATCATCGGAGAATCGGAACACTTCAAGCTAGCATGGATCGTTCGAGTCGTGGAGCCTCTCTTGAGTCCGAGAGATCATGGATCGCGGCGAAGGGACTTCTACTCGGAGCTTGTGAAGCGAAGGAGCAGACTACAAAGGTTGTAATCCCTAACACTTAGCTTTAAAAATATCATCTTGCATGCTAAACCCTAATAATCTAGCAAAGATCCCGTCTTTGGGTTGTTCGGCACATGTAAAATTTTATTCGGGCATGTTTGATGCTTTATGAATCTTCACAAGTGTGCCTAGGAACCCTACAGTGGTATCAGAGCCTAGCTACAGCATTAGGCGATGTGTTAACGAAGTTAAAACCCCAATCGAACCCGAATACGACATTTCAAACCCTTCTCTGTACATTTTTTAAAATCTGGGTTTTTCCAGAATTAAAAATACCTAAAAAATACAGCAGGATAATATAATAATTATGGTGAAATTCGTGCCTCCAATTCGACAATATGGCCGCGGAACCGCGGCATTGACCCACCATTGGCGGCGGTTCCACGGCAGGATAAGAGTAATAGGTACGGTTTAGTGCACAGTAATTCTTGTATCTGTATTTACTATTTTATGGGTATTTTTAATCTGACTCAAGTGTTGAGTATTCTGGGGTTTATTTTGTAATCGTCGATTCGATCGGGAATTTTAAATTCGTTATTGTTTTTCCGGATATTTAGAAACTGTTAAAATGTTCGAACGAATATCATTAACTCACTTTTTCCTAGCACGAAAAACTTTCAAGTGTTGAATTTTTATCGGGTTAAAATCTTTCAGAAAAATATGCAAGTAACACGGTGGACCCTCTAGAAGACAAAAAACCTTAACTCGATTATGTGACCGTCTTGAACTGTCTTTTGAACCTTCGGGTTTGGGGCAGTACGGCGTGCCACATGTGAGGCGTTGGCTTGACCCTTCTACGGCTGGATCACTGGTACTATGACATATTCTGGGATTATTTGAACTCAGCTCAAGTGTTGAGCACTTTGGGAAATTTTGGGTATTTGATTATTTATTCGAAAAGTTTAATACTGTCTATTTATCTGGAATATGATACAATATGTGGAATTCATAGAGTTAGGCATGAAATGCGGAGTATGTGATATTTCGGATTTACGATGTCTAAAGTGATTGTGGATTCCAAATATTGTAGTTTTACACTTTCTTTTCTGTGACCGTAAGTGTAGTATGTAGTTGTATTGCCGGTCTTCGTTGCTATACATCAGCGACGATCGGTATATGCATACTTACTTACGTTGATGATATGTGATATTATGTGTTGCTGAGATATGATGTGCAGGATTGTCGCGATTGAATATCCGGGGATTTTATGTGAGATGAGAGTTTTATATTTTCATTCATGTAAATTCAAATGTAATATAATATTCTTTTATTTGGGGCACTTCCAGGTTGAGGTTAATGCCACCAGTGTTTTATATTATTTACTTTTCCGCATTAGGATGGACCCAAGGAGGGGAGCACAGGTGACCGGGTTCTGGGGTTCAGTGGGAGGCCATCTCGAGGAGTCGAGACCGGGTCTCCTAAACTCCAGAATTGGTAGGGTCGCTTGCCGCTCTCGTAGGGGTCCAGGGTGTGGGCTTTGCTATTCATTGCGACTGTGGAATCCGTATTTTCTATTGTTGGCTAAATACTAAATACGGACGTCCTAGAATATCCCACATTATATCTATGTTTCTGCTGCGATATCTGTGATGTGATCATTTGATATGTTGTGATGGATACAGTATATAGTATATATGATATATTATATAGACGTTGCTTATGTTTTACACCCGCACTAG
This sequence comes from Agapanthus africanus, assembly GCA_030015575.1. Lineage (NCBI taxonomy): Eukaryota > Viridiplantae > Streptophyta > Magnoliopsida > Asparagales > Amaryllidaceae > Agapanthus > Agapanthus africanus. Next base: position 383,042,594 of record CM057345.1, on the reverse strand, counting down.
CCCTGCCCTGCTCTGTCGTTAGTTACCTAACCTAACGGTGCACGAGGGGATATCGAGGCGAATGCGGATGGCATAAGTGTACGTCGTATTTATCTGTGATGCTTAGGAAGCATAAGCTGATAGGATTTTTTATTAATGAGATTAATAAAAAGAAAAGAAACCTAAAACATGTTGTAGAATCAAAACTTTATAAAAGGGTAGCTACAGTTTTGCTTTGCATAGTGGTATATATGATATACCCTGCACCTTATTCGATGAGGAAAGAGCCGAGATCCCTTTACCGGGAGTGACCTCTCTAGAGAAACTGGCAGATGCTACAAAACTCGGTTTGTCTTTTGATTGCTTTTAAGAGTTTTGCTTTGCACAGTGATATATATGATATGTCCTGCACCATATTCGATGAGGAAAGAGCCGAGATCCCTTCACCGGGAGTGACCTCTTTAGCAAAACTAATGAAAGCCTAAAAAACACTCCATTTCAAAATTTCACATGATTCTACGACGATATCAAGTTCATTACGCTCATGGTTTTTCCGAAAAAACCTGCGTAGCCCTCCGTCATTTCAGATAGATATTATTTAGTATTCGTGCTATGTTTGTTGACTTAGTCAAGGCGTAGTGTACGGTAGCTAAGTAGTGTTTATCTGTTAAAACATGAGATGTGATTGGATTAGGGTATTCGCACGGCCTTGTTGACTCAGTCACGGGTCGTACGGGTGGGTTTAATTCAATCGAGAAATGTACGGGTTGAACTTGACTTGCGATTTATGGTTTGTTGACTTAGTCAAGGTCATAGATCGCTAGGGGCAAAATATTATCGGGAATTTCAAGTGTTAAAATTTGCAATGAGATTGCATACCTTCTATGAGATAGTTCGATCCCGATACCCACTGCGAGTAAGAGTTACTCCTGGGAGAGTGGACAATTAGTCGATCAAGTAGGTGTCTAGAAAAGTGTTAACGGGGTTACGCCTATGGAAAAACGAGGTTTACTTTAATTAGGTCCGTGCGAAAGCACGGGGAACCTCCCTCAAAGTACGGACATTGATCTGGCTGAAAGATTGACGAAATTGTAGGGTGTAATTAATCCCGGCTAATCTTACCTTTTATGGTTTGAAGGTAGATTTGATAAAAACAGTGGGAGACATCCTGATTAGATAAGATAATAACCAATCTAATCTTGCAAGAGCATACGCTAAAGTGTTTTCTTCTCTCTCTCTCCAGGTAGCGACCATGTCAGGCCATAATCAAGATAATAATATGGATGTATTAACTGAACCCGCTTATTATACTGAGCAGGGGAACGTTGGACCCGTTCTTTCTTATAAGAGTTATAAGACTGACAGGAAACAGGAGAATATCTGGATTCTCACGCCGCCCAAAAGAACATGCATGTTGATGCATCTTCTTCAGGTGTGTTAGTTATTGAGAACTGTTTCTCAGTTCACCCTACGTCCTGGGTATTGGATACCGGATCAGGATCCCACATATGTAAATTGTTACATGGGCTACATAAAGGTAGAGAACTGGGAAAAGGTGATCATTCTGTTCAAGTAGGGAACGGTGCAAGTATTGCAGCCAAAGCAGTTGGCGAATATCACCTTGTATTGCTAAGTTGTAATACACTGATTCTAAATGAGTGCTATTATATACCGAACATGATGTGCAACATTATATCAGTTTCTTTATTAAGTAAAGAAGGATATAATTTTGTAGTACAGGATAATGTTATGAACATATTCCTAGATCAAAAGTTGATTGCATCAGGCTCGTTACATAATGGCATATTCATTCTAAATCAGAATACAGTCCTCAATATACAAAACACACACAAGAGGAAAAGTTCAGAAATGAACGAATCCTTCTTGTGGCATTGTAGACTTGGCCATATCAATGAGACACGGCTAGCTATGTTACATAAAAATGGATATTTGAATTCATTCGAATTTTCATCTTATGATACTTTCCATTCATGTCTCAAAGGAAAAATGACCAAAGCTCCGTTTAGTGGACACGGAGAAAGAGTTACCGAACTCTTAGGACTGGTACATAGTGATGTATGTGGTCCCATGTCTACGCATGCCCGAAACGGTTCTTCCTACTTCATTACATTCACTGACGATCTCTCTAGATACGGGCATGTGTTCCTGTTGAAACACAAGTCTGAAGCTTTTGAGAAATTCAGAGAATATAAGCACGAAGTAGAAAAACAAACGGGCAAAAGTATTAAGATCCTTCGATCTGATTGAGGAGGAGAATACTTAAGCAAAGAGTTCCTAGATTATCTAAAAGGGAATGGGATTCTCTCTCAGCTTACTCCTCCTTATACACCACAGCACAACGGTGTATCAGAACGAAGGAATCGGACCCTATTAGATATGGTGCGATCTATGATGAGCGAAGCTGAGTTACCTATTTCTTTCTGGGGGTATGCGCTTGAGACAGCCATATACATATTGAATCTAGTTCCGTCTAAATCTGTACCTACCACACCATATGAGATATGGAGTGGGAAGAGACCATATTTTAAACGAGTTAAGATATGGGGTTGTCCGGCCTATGTCAAAAGACAAAATCCGGACAAACTCGAGGCACGATCAGTTCTTTGCAAATTTGTGGGATATCCAAAGAATTCTCAAGGATATTTTTTCTACCACACTGAGGAACAAAAAGTGTTTGTTGCTCAACATGCCACCTTTTCGGAAAAGGAATTTCTTGCAAAAGAAATTAGTGGCAAAGAGGTAGAGCTGGAAGAGGTTCCAGAAACACAAATTGCAACTGAAGATTTAGTAGAACCAGAGGATTCAATAGTACCCGATGAACCCCAGCCTCTCCACCGATCTAGCAGGGTTTCTCATCCACCTGAGAGATACTACGGTTTTCTCATTGATGGTGGAAGCGAGGATTGCAACATGGAAGATGATGACCCAACTAGTTTCGAGCAGGCCATCACGAGTGGTGACTCTGTGAAATGGCTGGATGCAATGCGATCTGAGATGGAATCCATGTACACCAATAAAGTATGGATTTTAGAAAATACTCCTGAAGGGGTAAAACCCATTGGGAGTAAGTGGATTTTTAAAAGGAAATTTGGTGTAGATGGAAAAGTTGAGACTTTCAAAGCTAGACTTGTAGCAAAGGGATTTTGTCAACGACCAGGTGTGGATTATGACGAAACCTTTTCTTCAGTAGCTATGCTTAAGTCCATCCGGATCTTACTTGCCATTGCTGCATACCATGACTACGAAATCTGGCAAATGGATGTTAAGACCGTCTTTCTAAATGGTGATTTAGAAGAGTGCGTGTACATGACTCAGCCAGAGGGCTTTGTAGATAGTGGGAGCAGCGGAAAAGTGTGCAAACTGCTTAAATCCATTTATGGGTTAAAGCAAGCATCGCGGAGTTGGAACATCTGTTTTGATGTTGTAGTCAAAGAGTTTGACTTCATCAAAAACATAGATGAACCTTGTATCTATAAGAAGATAGCAGAGAGTAAGGTTGTCTTCCTCGTATTGTACGTGGATGACATACTCTTGATAGGAAATGATATTCCTATGCTGCAATCAGTCAAGCTCTTCTTATCACAAAGATTCTCAATGAAAGATCTAGGTGATGCCTCCTGCATATTGGGGATTAGGATCTATAGAGATAGATCCAAAAGGATACTGGGATTGTCCCAATCCAGGTACATTGACACCATACTAAAGAGGTTTAGTATGGAAAAATCCAAGCGTGGGAACCAACCCATGATCTCTGGACTCACTTTCTCCAAAGAGATGTCTCCCAAGACTGATTTGGAGAGAGCTTGCATACAAGGGATACCCTATGCTTCGGCAGTAGGCTTTATCATGTATGCGATGCTATGTACCAGACCCGATGTTGCATACTCACAAAGTGTAGTGAGTCAGTATCAAGCAGATCCTGGAGAGAGTCATTGGACAGCTGTGAAGAACATTCTCAAGTACTTGCGAAGGACTAGAGACATGTTCTTGGTGTATGGTAACGGAGAACTCCGGGTGGAGTCCTTTACCAATTCCAGCTTCCAAAGTGATAAGGACGACGCTAAATCGCACTCGGGATTTGTCTTTACCCTCAATGGAGGGGCGGTATGTTGGAAGAGTTCCAAACAGGATACCGGTGCAGACTCGACGATGGAGGCTGAATACATCGCTGCCAACGATGCTGCCAAAGAAGCTGTCTGGATGAAGAAGTTCATCACTGAACTTGGTGTGGTTCCATCCATTGAACATCCAATACCTTTGTATTGCGATAACAATGGAGCTGTGGCTTTGGCCAAGGAACCCAGATCCCATCAGAAATCCAGACATATTCTGAGGCGGTATCACCTGATCAGGGAGATAGTTGATCGCCGGGAGATCAAGGTCAGGAGAGTAGATACGAAGGACAACACTGCGGATCCACTCACGAAGGCCATTCCCCAGATACAGTTTGAGAGATTATTCGGGATGCTAGGTATAAGATACTACAGCAGCTGGCCTTAGTGCAAGTGGGAGATTGTTAGTTATGTATATGCCCTAGAAGCCATTGTTGTACATATGATGTATATTCTGATGGATGCTTGGATATATACAGAGAGGACTTTCTTGCTCGTCATGATAGTATGCTATTTGGTTTCTCTTTTTCTTAACATGTTGACTTGTATTGGTTTACTGTCTTTCTCTCACATGTTGATAAATCTCTTAGGATCTGTACTCGACTACTAGGATTATGATGAGATCATACTAGTGGGGGCCACGGTAGTCGATGAGTACATCCTATAAATGTTCCTAGTCGAGGGTATATCGAGACAGGGCATCGATACACTAGAGTAGACTAGCGTATACGCATCTTGACCCATATGATGGGCAATGGATGATCCCATATCCATCGGTGTTTGACATCAGAGATGATGTACGGGTGCTCAGTGGAGACTGGGTACACTGGACGGACTCGCTAAGAACTCCCAGTTGGTGATATACCACACGTTAGATGGCAGTTCTCCGGTGACACTGGCACAGGGTAGTCTGTAGACCCGAGATCGTCATAGAGTCTTGTATGATTCCTACTATGTTTTGAATTCCACCTTACCACGTCCAAGAGGGCGTGCAAAACGGTGGCTTTTGGGTACAGTCCCGAATCACATGGAGGCAATGAGCGATAGGAGGGGATTCGTCTCTCCCGGTATAGGGAGTTGATGTTGTGCTGTGTTCGATTGGCTATAACTGGAAGTCCCTGGCCAGGGCTGATATAGAGATATACTGGTAAGTGTTACCAGTAGTATCTCGACCTGTTATGAGCCTCACATCGACACGACTTATCGGTTACTGGGGTCTGACGTATACCACCCCTAGACTTGATATGCGACATATCAGACGAACAGACCGGACTGTACGGGAGTGTTACTGATTGGATTCACAGGAGAACGCATAGGCTAGCTTGTTGATCTTCTGATCGCTCAATACCTGGGTGGCTGTTACGTTTAGCTGACCGCTTGCAGCTTGTGGGTGTTTGATATGATCATCACCTGCTACCGGCGTATTGACGATTCTTTAGAGTCCTATATAGAGATTTCTTGGCTCAGGCGAAACGGAGTAGAGGCACATATGTGATATGTACAGGACCGAGAATAATGCGATATGAGATACCGTATTATATTCTCGCGATATTTAGATATGAACCAGGACATCGGATCAAGTGTTGATTCGATGAATCGGAACATGATATATTAGTCGGTTATATTCGATATAGCCTGATCGTCGGATCAAGTGTTGATTCGATGATTTAATGTATAATGATATATATGATATATTGTATTACATTATCTAATATTGGCTCGCTTTATTATTTCATTTTTTCACTGGATGATACATTGATATATATGCGATATATGTTAATTGTATTATTTTCTTTTGTTGCAAATATATAATATATATGTGATATATATTATTGTGACATGATATGATTTATTATTAAACATGTTTAAGGATGATTAAATGGGATTAGGGTTTGATTAGGGTTAGCTTCTTTTTGCACATTCTAGAAGCTTTTCCTTTTGTCTTGGTTAAGCTATTATGGTTGATACTTATCCTTAACCTAACCAAACCCTAACTCTAGTTTATTATCTTCAAAGTTTTAGCCTCTCATCATTGACCATGGTTCAATAATCAATCATATATTCTTTACTTCTATTCATCACAAAAGGATTATTCTTTCATTTTTCATCTTCTTCTCTCTTGAGTTTTGAGAGAGAGCTCACTAGTTAATCCTTTTTGTGATGATTTATTGTGAGAAAGTGAATTAAAAAAAAGCATAAATACTACTCCATCATCCTCATCTAATCTAGCCCATTAGATTAGGGTGTTCATCTCTTTAGAGTGAGAAAGCTTGGGTTATAGCAATTTCGACGTAGATCATCGGAGAATCGGAACACTTCAAGCTAGCATGGATCGTTCGAGTCGTGGAGCCTCTCTTGAGTCCGAGAGATCATGGATCGCGTCGAAGGGACTTCTACTCGGAGCTTGTGAAGCGAAGGAGGGGACTACAAAGGTTGTAATCCCTCACACTTAGCATTAAAGATATCATCTTGCATGCTAAACCCTAATAATCTAGCAAAGATCCCGTCTTTGGGTTGTTCGGCACATGTAAAATTTTATTCGGGCATGTTTGATACTTTATGAACCTTGAAAAGTGAGCCTAGGAACCCTACAGTCCATAGGGAAAGTGTAATCGTTCGTGTTTCGATTTAGATGAGTTGAAACTTTAAAGAAAAGAAAACAAAACAATTCATGATTTTTAATTGAATTTCAAGAATGAGAAAAATCTAGATCTAAGAAAACATTAAAATCAAGAATTGAGATGTGATGATTTCCAAATCAAATATCAAGAATCGAAATGAGGCTTGTAGGAATCGATCGGATCTATAGATGTGATGAAATCTAGCGATTACGTATTCTTATCCATCGATGAATTGATACTAGATCGATGATGATCAACGAGAATTAGGGATTTCTTATGAAACTAGGGTTTCATCATCTATCCTTTGTTCCTTCGTCGATATCATTCACATTCTAGTCTCTAGTAAATTCAAGAATCGATCGTGGATCCCTAATTTCGAGCGATCACAATCAAGAAAGCATCGCAACGAAACTAGATCGTCGATTCCTCAATTTGCTAGGGTTTACAAAACTCGTAGGACTTAAGAATCGTTTTAAGATTTGTTACATTATCATTCTATTGATCGTCTCGACTCCTTTACGAGCAGAGTTTTACTCAAACTTCACAACAAGAACCACAATCACAAATTGAGATCGAATCATAATGCAAGAATTTAAAGAAAGCAAGATTAAATAATGTCACCTTTTATTTATCAACAATTCCGTTACAAATCGCTCAAGAACTACTAGAGGAAAGAACTCGATCGTCGATTTGGCTTCGCTCGTCTCCTTAAGTCGCGGATCGGCTTGGATCACTTGCTCGATTGAAGATCAGCTCCGCTCCTAAAAGGTTGAAGGCTTCTCGCTTGAATGGTACTCGGGATTCTTGATCTTGGATTGGATTTTGGAATTTTGAGGCACAAGTTGTGTCACTCAACTTGTGGGTGGAAGAGGAAGAGATGAGAGATTAATGAACTAATGAACAACCTCAACCCGAGATCTAGGCTCCTTTTTATAGACCTCACAACCCTAGATCTAGGATTTCAAATTTCAAATTTCCCTCCAAAAGTTTGTTAAAGAGAGCCTTCAAGAAATAGTTTGTTAGGCCGAGCCTTCTAGATGAAGCCACGTGGAGTTTCTGGGATCTTGGGCCGTTATTGGAGACACGTGGAGAAAATTTGAGGGCTTGCTGACGTCACCAAGCCACGGATCCGCGGCGCAAGCCGGCTCCGGCCGCGGATCCGCGGCTCATTTGAAGCCTTGGGGCTTGAGTCTCTCTGGTGTTTCTTGGGCTGACATTTGGGCCTTTTTCTGATATGTTGAATTTTATATTTCCCTCTAGATTGCTACCGGCTCTCAAGTCTTTGAGTTGGCGTAATTTTTGATCAGCACTATGACAATTTTGGCCTTTCTTCTGGAATTTCCTGCACAGACTCCAAAACAAGTGTTGCGCAATACAAGGATGATGCGATGCCATGATAAACAGTCAATTTCCCTAAAAATGCTGGTTTTAATATACAGTACAGGTAATTCAGTATTATACAGGTGTTTTTCTAATATGTGCAATATGAATACTGAACACCTCTAGATGAATGCAAAAGATAGGGAAATTGCCGTGTTAAAAATGCAGTATTTTCGACTGATCGCTACCCTTTTTATAAAGTTTTGATTCTACAACATCTTTTAGGTTTCTTTTCTTTTATTAATCTCATTAATATATCCCATCAGCTTATGCTTCCTAAGCATTACAGAAGAAACGAAAGCAGTAATATTTATATATCAGCATATATATATAGTATAAGCATTCGTCTTAGGCAGTAATATGATCTCATCACAGAACATTGCAGCAGAAGATAACATATGAAATATTGGATATTCTAGGACGTCCGTGTTTTATTTCGAGCCTGTACAAAACACGGATTCCACGGTCGCGATGAATAGCCAAACCCACATCCCTAGACCCTTACGAGAGCGGCAAGTAACACTGCCAATTATAGGGTTAGGAGACCCGGTCTCGACTCCTCGAGATGGCCTCCCACTGTACCCTAGAACCCGGTTACTTATGCTCCCCTCCTTAGGTCTACCTAATGCGGAAAAGTAAATAATATACACTGGTGACATCAACCTCATCCCGGAAGTGCCCCAATAAAAGAATATTACATACAAATGAATTTTACATTAATGAAAATAAAAACCCTCGTCTCACATAAAACCCCCGGCTATTCAGAACACGACGATTCAATATAACATATCACAGCAACATATAATATCTCATATCATCAACGTAAGCAAGTATGCGTATCCCGATTGTCGTTGATGTATAGCAACGAAGCCGGCGATACACCGTATACTACGCTTACAGTCACAGAAAAGAAAGTGTAAAACTACAACATTTGGAATCCACAATCACATTAGACATCTTAAATCCGAAATATCACATACTTCGCATTTCATGCCTAACTATATGAATTCCACATATTGTATCACATTCCAGATAAATAAACAACATTAAACTTTCCGATCGAATAATCAAATACCCAAGATTTCCTAAATAGCTCAACACCTGAGCGGAGTTCAAAAAATCCCAGAATATGTCACAGTACCAATGGTCCAGCCGTAGAAGGGTCAAACCAACGCCTCACATGTGGCAACGCCGTACTGCCCTAAACCCTAAGGTTTAGAGGCGGTTCAGACGGTCACATAATCGAGGTAAGGTTTGTGTTCTTCTAGAGGGTCCACCGCGTTACTACAAGTTTTTCCGAAAGATTTAAACTCAAGAAAAATTCAACACTTGAATGTTTTTCGTGCCGGGAAAAAGTGAGTTAATGATATCCGTTCGAACATTTTAACAGTTTCTAAAATATCCGGAAAACAAAACGAAATTAAATTTTCCGATCGAATCAACGAATACAAAATAATCTCCAGAACACTCAACACTTGAGTAAGATTAAAAATTCCCAGAATCATATACAAGTACCTACGGATGTACTGTGCCAAAAATCTAACCCTAATTCTACACTGCCGCCGCGGAACCGCCGCGCAAGGCATGGTTCTGCCGCGGTTCCACGGCGCTTTAATGGAATTTGGGTGTCGTTTATCACAGTAACTCTTAGAATTCCCTGCTGATTTTTTTGAGTATTTTTAATGTAGAAAAAAATCACATTTTTACAAAATTTCCAGAGAGGGGGTCAAGTTCGATGTTTCGGGGTTCGATCGGAGTTTTAACTTCGTATACACGTCGCCTAATGCTATAGCTAGGCTCTGATACCACTGTAGGGTTCCTAAGCACTCATACAAGGATTTATAAGGCATCAACCATGCCCGATTTAAAATTTAGACATTCCGAACAACCCAAAGCCGGGATCAATGATAGATTATTAGGGTTTAACATGCAAGTAAACATTTTTACAACTAAGAGTGAGGGATTACAACCTTTGTAGTCCGCTCCTTCGCTTCATAAGCTCCGAGTAGAATTCCCTTCGCCGCGATCCACGATCTCCCAGACTCAAGAGAAGCTCCACAACCCGAATGATCCATGCTAGCTTGTAGTCTTCCTTTTCTCCGATGATCTACCTCGAAGTTTCTTTAACTCAAGCTTTTTCTCACTAATGAGGTGAACACCCTAATAAAATTGGCTAGATTAGATGAGGATGATGAAGTAGGATTTATGCTCTCTTTTATTATCAAATTCTCGCTCTAATTCATCACAAAATGAAAACCAAGAAAGCTTTTTCAAAGCTCAAGGAAGAAGAAGAAGAATATGAATGAATAATTCCTTTTGTGATGAATAATGAAATGTTAATATGACTACAAATGTAACCATGGTCAAGGATGACAAGGCTAACCCATGTAGAGATTTAACCTAGGGTGAAGGGTTTGGGTTGGGTTAGAAATATCTAGCAAAATATCAAGCATAATATCTTTTGCTAGAAACAAAGTAAAACCTTCTAGAAGCATCAAGAAAGAACTAACCCAAATCAAACCCTAACCTTGTTTAATCTCCATTAAACATGTTACATTAGTAATCATATCATGTTACAATATTATATATCACATATATAATATATATTTGTAACAAAAGAAAATAATACAATTAACATATATCGCATATATATCAATGTATTATCCGGTGAGAAAATGAATCAATAAAGCGATCCAATATTAGATAATGTAATGTAATATATCACATATATAATTATACATTAAATTATCGAATCAACACTTGATCCGACAATCCGGCTATATCGTATATAACCGACTAATATATCATGTACCGATACATCGAATCAACACTTGATCCGATGACCCGGCTGATATCAAATATCGCGAGAATATAATACGGTATCCCATATCATATTATCCTCGGTCCTGCACATATCACATATGTGCCCCTACTCCGTTTTGCCTGAGTCAAGAAACCTCTGTGTAGGACTCTAAAGAATCGTCAATACGCCGGCAACAGGTAATGATCATATCAAACACCCACAAGCTGCAAGAGGTCAACTAAACGTAACAGCCACCCAGGTATTGAGCGATCAGAAGATCAACAAGTAATCCTGTACATTCTCCTGTGAATCTAATCAATAACACTCCCGTACAGTCCGGTCTCTTCGTCTGATATGCTGCATATCCAGTCTAGGGGTGGTATACGTCAGACCCCAGTAACCGATAAGTCGTGTCGATGTGAGGCACATAACAGGTCGAGAACCTACTGATAACACTTACCAGTAGTACTCAATATCCGCCCTGGCCAGGGACTTCCAGTTATAGCCAATCGAAAACAGCACAACATCAACTCCCTATACCGGGAGAGACGAATCCCCTCCTATCGCTCATTGCCTCCATGTGATTCGGGACTGTACCCAAAAGCCACCGTTTTGCACGCCCTCTTGGACGTGGTAAGGTAGAAATCAAAGCACAGTGGGAATCACACAAGACTCTATGACGATCTCGGGTTTACAGACTACCCTGTACCAGTGTCACAAGAGAACTGCCATCTGACGTGAGGTATAATACCATCTGGGAGTTCTCGGCGAGTCCGTCCAGTGTACCCAGTCTCCACTGAGCACCCGTACACCATCCTTGATGTCAAACACCGATGGATATGGGATCATCCATCGCCCATCATATGGGTCAAGATGCGTATACGCTAGTCTACTCTGGTGTATCGATGCCCTGTCTCGATACACCCTTGACTAGGAACAGTTATAGGATGTACTCGTCGACTACTCTGGCCCCACTAGTATGATCTCATCATAGTCCCAGTAGTCGAGTACATATCCTAAGGGCTTTATCAATATGTGAGAGTAAGACAGTAAACATATACAAGTCAACATGTTAAGATAAAGTGAAACCAAATAGCATACTATCATGACGAGCAAGAAAATCCTCTCTATATATATCCAAGCATCCATTATAATATACATCATATGTACAACAATGGCTTCTAGGGCATATACATAACTAACATTTGAGGAGAGGATGTCGTGGATTCTTGGCGTTCATTCATGGTACCGGAGCCACAGTTGGTTTGTTGGACCGGGTTCCTTTCGTGCGAGAGTTTTCCGACCAGACGAGACGGTGAAGCTTAGGGAGCTTAAGGATCAGCTGCAGTGTTGTTTGTTGGGGGGCTTGTGCGTCTGAGTGTTTCGCTTTGGGAAGCTCCTATTTCTGTTCGTCAAGGAGAAAGACGACAGATTGAGGTTGTATATTGATGGATCGTTAATTGAACCGGCTTTCGGTGCGGATAGGTATCCTTTACCTCACATTGACGATTTCTTCGATCAGCTCCAGAGTGAGACATTTTCTAAGTTTGTTCGGGATCAGGTCATCATTGTTGCGGGTTCGGAGTGATGACATTCCGAAGACTGCCTTGTGTGTGCTACGGGTTTTGTGTGTTTTGGTGGTGTCTTTGGACTCACCAATGCCCTAGCAGCATTCATCTATATGATGAACCAGATTTCTTCAGGCCATTCCTCGACCAGTTATTGTTGTGTTATTAACGACATTCTGGTCTATTTAATGTATCTTGAGGGACAGGAGTAGAACTTAAGGATTTGTTTTGCAGATACTGGGAGAGCCCCAGCGGTTTGCTAGATTCTCGGAGTGTTCCTTCAGGCTTGTTTGTGTTGACTCCTAGGTCTCGTAGTTACGGGAGACGGTTTTGTATGGTTCCGAGGAAGATCGTGGCCGTACAGCTTTGGCCCAGACTTGTGTTAGGACGGAGGTCTACAGATTTTTGGGCTTAGCAGGTTTTTACCGCCGTTTCATGCAGGATTGCTAGAGTAGTGTTGCACCGTTGACTGAATTGACCGGAATGGAGGTTTCTTTTCTTTGGACTAAGGCATGTGTGCAGAGTTTTCGGCAGTTGAAGATTCGGTTAACAACTGCATCAGTTCTTTCTTTGCTTTCTGGTTCGGGCGACTTTGTTGTTTAACTGTGATGTTTCGTGAGTGGGGTTCGATTATGCACTGAGGTGACACTATAGAGTTTTTGCTTTTGCTTCCCTACATCTGGAGGAAGTACGAGCAGGATATCCCACTCATGATCTGGAGATGGCCGCGGTGGTTTTGCGTTGGGGATTTGGAGACACTACTTGTTCGAGAGTCGTGTCAGATTTTCACGGACTACCAGAGCTTAATGTACATCTTCCTGCAGCGGATTTTGATTGTTGAGATAGTCTTCTGCAGATTTACAGTTCTTGTGCGATCGTCGAGTACAGCTTAAGTTCGCCTCTACTGAGGGGATAGCTTGCTCATGTCCGCGCCCGACCACTTTTCTTTAATCGCTTTCATGAGGCACTGCTCGCCGATGCTCGTTCGTCAGAGATACTTGAGCATACTCGGCTGGGTAATGATTCGGAGTCCTTGATTTGTGACAAGGGTGTGCTAAGTTTAGGGACGCGTTTGTGTACCTGATACTATTGGGTAGAAACGCAAAATCCTATAGTAGGTACATCAGTCAACTCTCTGTATTTGTTCGAGTTCCACCAACATTTAACGTGACTTGTGAGATAGTTACGGGTGGGCAAGGGTGTAAAGAGAAGTTTCGGATTTCGTTTCACGGTGTCTGTCTTGTTGTATGCTTAGGTTGAGCATCTGAGACCGGCTGGAGAGTTGCAACCTTAAACCGTTCCGAAGTCGGAATGGGTGCAGATCTCCATAAATTTCGTTATGGTGTCTACCCATATTTAGTTAGGGTGTGACTCCATTTGGATGTTTGTCGTCCGGTTTTGCTCGGTTTGCTCAGTTGTTCTCGGTTAAGTTTGTGCGTTGCACGGAGTTCCTTCATGAGTCATATACAATAAAGGCACCCTGTTTGCTTGCCGTCTTGGGCAAGAACTTCAGGAAGCCGTAGGTACCGGTTGAGTCTTAGCTCTGTATTTCCATACGCAGGATGATGGTTTTGTGAGAGCGGGCTATACCGACTCTAGAGGTTATGCTTGTGCGTACGTACTAATTGTTGTCAGCAGTTGGAGATCGTCACTCGCCATTGTTAGGGTTCTCTTTCGATAGCTGTTATCAGGAGACACTTCAATTGGCAACCTTTAGGTTTAAGGGTTAGGTCATGTCGATCACCAGTCTGTTGTTTTTCTGACTTTGCGTAAGTAGGATTTTTAGACCCTAGCTAGTCTAGAGACTTCGGAGATGACCCAGTTGTTTTAGGTCAGGATGAGAATTGTCCATTGCGGACAGAGATCATATGCCGACCGTTGCGGTCGCAGACTTGAGTTCGCAGTGGGAGATCATGTATTCCTACGGACTTTTCCGATGAGTGACATGTTGAGTTTCGGGAAGCTTACCCTAAAATTGTAGGTCCTTTTTAGATTCTTTAAGCGAGTTAGTTCCGTTGCCTTTAATTTGGCACTTCCACCCATATTATTGAGTATTCACCCCGTATTCTTTGTGTCGATACTTTGCAATTATCTTCATGACCTTTCTTACATGATTCAGCACCAGACCATTTAGCCTGAACGCGATTTTTCGTTCACCGGCAGCTATTTGTGTTAACGGCTCGGCAGGTGAAGGAACGTCAGTCAAGGGTCTTGCCATCTGTGAAGGGTTTTTCTTGGACGTAGCCGTATAGTGGGGTAATCACTTGGGAGGCTGTGGGCGAGATTTGAGAGTTTGTAATCTTCTCTTTGAAGGTACGCTTAGTAAGAATTTTAAATTCGAGGACGAATTTTTATAAGGGGGAGATTTTAACGCCTTATGATTTCGGTTAGTGTTCGTTTAGACGTTAATGTGAGTTTACTGTAAAAAGTTTACCAATTCGGGTTCCTCACATTTTATAACATTTAATAAATAATTTATTATTATTTGTTATAAGCATGCACACACATGTGCACATAAATGCGAGGATTTGTTTGTGCTAATCTAGTTTTAGCAACCTTGACCCTTAACCTAATCCTTGTTTAAATCCACCCTTTTTCTTTAATCCTTAATCATTTCCTTTGTGAGTGAGAGAGAGAGAGATATTTGTTTTGTGATGAGTAGTATGAAAGTATTAATGAGAAGGCATGGTGCATTAATGGCTTTGGTTACACTCACCTCTCACCTCACCCTACACTCACCTCTCTCTCTCATTTCCTCACACCCTCTATCTTTTTCTCTATCTCTTTCTCATTTCTCTATCTCCCTCAACAAATTCTGAACACTCTCTCTCACTCCATCTCAAATCCATCACAAATTCACCAAAACTTCATCAAAATCACATCTTTGTTCACATTTTTCCTCTTGGATGCCATGGAGTGTACAAAGCTTGGATCTTTGTGTTCATTTGATTAGGTAATGTTTCCTTGCTGTTGTTTAAGTCATTTTTGTGTAGCTTAGGTTTAAAGTTGCTGTTTTTATCGCGTATCGTATCGTTTCGGATAAATATCGTATTTTTAGTGTTGATTTGGGGTCTCGGATGATCTGCTGTTAAACTAAGTATTTGTTGCAAAAATTGACTTGACAGTAACCTAGTATAGAGACCTAGAACCTACCCTCAAAATACGAGCCAATTCCTCCTTGTTCAGGCCGCAATTTTATTGGTTCTGGCCGCAAATTGCGGCCAGACTGGGGAGTTGGGGTTTGGGTTTTTGGTGTAGGGGTCTCTGGGGTTTATTGTAGTCTCATGGTACTTGCAATTTTTACAAATCATTAGCACAGAAAAATCTGGGTTCACTTTGCATATTTCTAGTGTTTCGTTTCGTGCGATACGTTATCCGATACGATGCGTGTTACGTGTTGCTGTTGCGCTGAGTTGGTTTTGTAGTGTCGCTATACGCGTTAGCTGCAATACGAACCCTTTAGAGTACGTAGGTGTGTCGTGTTGGTCCGGATAGATTGTATGTATTTTAGGTTTATTATTAATATATATATTTGCTTTGCAGTTTTAATGTTGCAGGTTCGCAGGCGGGGACTACGGACACTGCTACAAAGGGATAACAGGTGGTAGGATTCACCTAGCTTGGAGCGTTGGTGAGTAGATTTAACATCTACAGGGGAATCGCCCGCATGGCGTTATGCGTCTGGGCTAGAAATGTTAATACTTGTTGCATATTCTATGTCATATTTAGAATTGCGTATTTACCCTATTACTTATATGTTGTTGTGCTTGGACTAGTAGCCTTAGGACACTGCACATATTATTGACGATTCATGTTGCATGAGCACTGATTGTATGCTACACACACCGTCAATAATTGCCATGTCACACACAAACCACTTATAGTTAGGATATTGCTTAGTTAGGGACATTATGACATTGATTCATATTTCTTATCGCATATGACATATAGCATACATGTATATCTACATGCTTACACATATGCCTTCATATACTTATATGCTAGATATCCGTATACCTATAGAGCATTGTACCATTAGTGATAGGTACATACACACTTTACGACATAGCTGGTATACCTTGCACATATTTCACTTATACTCAGGGGGTATACTACATCATTTACTTATAGGTAGATACATATACCTTGCTATACTTTTGTGTTTACACATACAACAGTTATAGCTACATATTTACCTTTACGTGATGTTATTTAGAATTGGATAAAATAGGAACCGCATGATATTTTATATTAACTTATTGCAGTTAATTAGCGGCTTTTCCTTTATATGCTTACATTTCAGTTTATGTTGCATATATCATATTCATGGATTTTCGCATTGTTATATGGATTTTTCATGATGTTTTCTGGATTTGGGGACCGTGGGAGTTCATGAAATTATGCATTATTTGAAAAACCCGATTTCCCTTGATATGATATTTCAGCATCCACCATGAGTTTTATTGGTTCTGATATATATATATATATATACCCCTACAAGGAGACGTCGAGGCCGTATGAGGGTACATGGTGGGGCCCGGAGGTACCCGGGGCAAGAAAGGGATGTCGATGTAATATGCCGATGAGGCCTGGCAGGGGAACCATACCATCCGGTGACATTACCTATGACTCGGCGATTATCATGGGGATACCGACGGGAGTCATATACGTATAGATACGTCGAGAGGCGAGGGTCAGAGTTAGGCACTCGAGCTTTCGGTATAGCGTATGATACGTACCTATCAGGGTGCCAGTCTTGGTGACAGCACCTGATAGATCAGCATTTCTGTGTTGATGCTTGACACATTGGTTTCATGATATTTCTTTTTACTCCTTTGTATATATAACAGGGGATTAGGCAGCTGTTATATATGCCCTTACACCAATATCAGTGGAATGGGACGCTAATATATATGTATTGACATTAATTATATATACATCATATTTATTCATGCAAATATACCTAGATTATAAGAGATACACTTGATATTGGATTTAGGACATATGACATTTACTTGATATTGCTCATAAAAGATATATGAGATTCACTTGATTTTGTACATTCAGGATATAGAAGATTTATTCGATATTGTACATTAAGGATTTGTGAGACTTATATGATATGAGAGCCAATTTGGGGACTGATTTGAGGAAATTGGGATTTGGATTGTCTTGATGGATTGTGATCCTACCACGATGTCAGGATTCCGTGGAAATGACATATTTCATTCCATACTCCACATTTATTGTTTATGCACTATTTCATGTATTAGTTGTACCTGTTAGTGTACCTTCCATGATTGTTGCATTTACACATTTTCATATCATTATTGCATGATTATTGCGTACTGATTGTCATATTATTATTGCTTCATGTATTAGTTGTACCTGCTAGTGTACTTTTCATGATTATTGCATTCATATGACCTTTTATTGCTATTAATTGCATTTGTCAGATTCACGCTGTACGTGGATACTTGCGATTACCTGCATATGTTATTTACTATTCACGAGTTGGCAACTCACCCCCGTTGTGCCACAGTTGTTTTGCAGGGTGTTCTCCAGAGTAGTCGAGGCTGGCTATTCATCTATCTGATCATCTTTTGCTACGGATACCGCTTCAGCTCATAGTGTGCAGTTTGGCTTAGGTGGGTTTTTATGGTTATACATATTGTTGTATTGTATATTCGTTGTACCCTTGTACTCTCCATCTACTATTATTTTGTTTGACTTAGAGACTTGGTGAGGACGATATTGTATATTATTTGTGATTTGTTGTCTTTTACACAGTTTCCTTTCTATCGTCTTTTATTTCTTCGCTTCGGCGTCGTATATTATTGTGGTGGTTGTTTTCCGTCTTTGGGCGTGTATTTGCTCCCGTTTGGGGATGCTTTATTTATATTTATGTTGTACCCATTTCTGGGGCTAGTTTTACAAAGGAGGTGCTGCCAAAATTTTAAAGGAAATAAGTTGGGCTTTTAAAGAATTTGGGTTGTGATTTCAAACGTTTCAAAACTTCTATTATCTTTTCTTGTATTTTTTAATGGTTTAGATTTCTGGGTTTTGGCTTTCTTTTACTGCGTTACGCCTGTAGACGTTGTGTAGTATTGGGGCCGTCACGTGCCAATTTCGGGTCGTGACAATTGTGCATCCTACTTAGTCATGATGTGACCCGTGATCGATATTTGTGCGTCCATGCTTTTATTGTACATCCTTACTTTTACCTTGATTCAATACTTGCTACAGTTTGATTATGAGCACCCGTTTGACACTTGTACACCACCTGACATGACCTGATGTACCACAGCTTGACATGTTACCTGATCTTGTTACTAATGCCGAAAATCTTGACCTGTTGTCCCTACGGACATATCCTGTTGTTTATACAGACAAACCTGTACCTGCTTGATCTTGTGTTGGCATTAGCTCCAGATTTACCGATACCTGACTTGAACACATAACCTTGGGGGTATGAGGAAATCAAAAGTGTAAACTAAAGTGTAGCTTACAAGGGTATTATTTGATCCGTGGTCTCGGGGGATAACGGGACAGAATCATTCGTGATTCTTACTTGATCCGTGGTCTCGGGGGATAACGGGACAGAGTCATTCATGACACCCAATACCTGATCCGTGGTCCCGGGGGATAACGGGACATATCCTTTGAGTTACATGGAGGATTACTCTAATTGATTTCAATAACTTTAGAGTAGATAACCCTATAGCACAGTTTAGACTACTCACTGCACTTCACCTGTTTATATCATGTTCACTAATATATATTCATGTTACTGTTTACCTGTTATTGATGACTTGTTACTGTTCATACTTCATGCCTGCATATCTCATTATATCCTGCTTGCTTAGAATTATTGATATTATGACGCACTGACGTCTGGGTTTTTGCATGGCCCAGATCCTTTATCTTTATCGCAGGCAGTCTAGGAGTATTTTGATCAACAGGCCGAGCAGTGAGGACCTGTTATTAGTTTAGTTTCCTTTCAGTATTTTCATTCCTAATGTGAGCCCGCATTATGGGACATACATTCCAGTTTCTTATTGTACTTGGATCTTTTGCTTCCGCATTATTTCATTTCATGACTCGTTTATTCTGGCTTATGGATATGTGTTAGATAGTCTATTATTGTTCTTGATATCTCTACAGCCGTAATGTGACTGTGGAGGGATATTTCTTATCCACAGGTAGCATGGTTGGCTCTGTCACGTGCCGATCTTACCGCACTCTGAGAAGCGGGGCGTGACAGGGTTTGTTTGGTATCAGAGACATAGGATTTAGGTTAATCGGGTTTGATTCTTTTGTAATTGGGTATTGGACCCAATACACGAATCAGAATACTCGTAACTAGGAGCATGTCCTGCCACATTGTTATCGTGATTCTTGAATCATTTCTTACTCTTGACCCTTTGTCTTGACGATATGCAAACAACTTTGCATCTCGGCTTGAAATCTTCTTGATTCCTTATTGTTTATCCCGTCTTATTCCTTCGATTCTGATACTAGGATTTGGGCGATTTGAGTGGAGTTATGTGATTGTAACTATGTACCGCGGTATGGTTACAATGCGGTAATCTATTTAAGTAACTTGGAGTCCTGGTCTTGATTCATTTCCTTATTTCATGGTCATTTTATTGCCTTGGTTCTCTCAGTTTCATTGCTTACCAGTTCATGTTTTGCAGATTTCTTGGTGATTAATACTGGAAGCTATGACGTTGTCTTGGGAATGGACTTTCTCGGCACTTTCCACGCTCACATTGATTCTACGGCAAAGAAAGTGATTTTCTAGATTCCCGGACATATGAAATTTGTTTTTACTGGAGGAAGCAGTTCCGTCGGGTTAGTCGAGTTTAGGGTTAGGCCAACAAATAATGTTCTTTCGTCGATGGAAGTTGATAAAGAAGAAGCGCCGGCTGTAGTTCGAGAGTTCATAGACGTGTTCGAGGATATCTCGGGTTTACCGCCAAAACGAGATGTGGAGTTCGCGATCGATCTTGTTCCTGGTGCAACGCCAATCTTAAAGGCGTACTATCCAATGGCACCAGTGGAGTTAGAAGAAGTCAAGAAGCAGGTTACCGAATTGCTTGAGAAGGGTTGGATTCGCAGCAGCAATTCACCTTGGGGAGCTCCAGTTCTTCTAGTAAAGAAGAAAGATGGCACAAGGAGGATGCGCATCGATTATCGAGAATTAAACCGGGAGACTATTAAGAACAAGTATCCGATCCCTCGCATTGGCGAATTGTTCGAGCAGCTTAGTGGCGCGAGGGTATTCTCAAAGCTAGATTTGCGATCCGGATATCATTAAGTCCGAGTTAAATCAAAGGGTATTTGCAAGACTGCATTCCGAACTCGATATGGAGATTACGAGTATTTAGTGATGCCATTCGGAGTCACGAATGCACCGTCGATATTTATGGACTTGATGAATCGAATCTTTTCACCGTTCTTGGACCAGTTTATAGTGATGTTCATCGATGATATTCTGGTCTACTCAAGGAGCATTGAAGAGCATGCGGAACACTTGAAGATCGTACTGCAGACATTGAGGAAAGAAAGATTATATGCGAAGATGAGCAAGTTCGAGTTTTGGGTTGAAGAAGTGAAGTTTTAGGGCATGTCGTATCCGAAATTGGAATCGCCGTTGATCCCGAGAAGATTACAGCAGTTCGAGATTGGCCGATTCCGAAGAACGTAGCAGAGATCAGAAGTTTTCATGGACTTGCCGGCTATTACAGAAGGTTCATGGAGAATTTTGCTCGTTTGGCTGAGCCTTTGACCAAGCTTACGCGCAAGAAAGTACCATTTGTATGGACGGAGAGTTGTGCATCAGCTTTTGAGGCGTTGAAGCAAAAATTGATAACCGCTCCTATTTTGACCGTGCCAGACGGTTCCGGAGGATTGGTGATTCATAGCGACACATCTGGGAAATATTTGGAATGTGTTTTGATGCAGCATGGGAAGGTTATAGCTTACGCATCACGACAGTTGAAGACCCATGAGAAGAATTACCTAACTCATGACTTGGAGCTTGCAGCAGTGATTTTTGCTTTGAAGATTTGGAGACACTACTTACTGGGCGAAAGGGTCGAAGTATTCATCGATCACAAAAGCCTAAAGTATGTGTTCACACAGAAAGACCTTAACATGAGGCAGCGTAGATGGTTGGAGCTGATGGCTGACTACGATCTTGATCTTAAGTACCATCCGGGGAAAGTTAATATTGTGCCGGATGCGCTTAGTCGGTTTCCAGCAATTCAGACGTTGACTACACAGAAGGAGCTTATCGAAGATTTCCGGAGATTCGAGCTGGAGATCGTGCTACCACATTCTTCGAGATAGTTGATGCAGCTGCAAGTACAGTCATCGTTGATCGACAATATTAAAGCAACGCAGCCACAGGACCTAAGATTGCAGAAGTTTCGAGAACAGGTTGAAGCTGGACTTCGAACGACTTGTTGATTCATGAAGATGGTTCGTTGCGTTTTGGTAACCGTTTGTGTGTGCCGAAAGGAGACATTCACGAAGAAGTTATGAAGGAGGCGCGCAGCTCCACATATTCCATACATCCAGGAGGCGCGAAGATATACCGAGATCTACGACAGCATTTCTGGTGGGAAGGCATGAAACGGGAGATTGCCCGCTTTGTAGCGAAGTGCTTGGTGTGTCAGCAAGTTAAGGCTGAACATCAAAGGGTTGCTGGTTTATTGTAACCACTTCCGATTCCTCAATGGAAGTGGGAACATATAACTATGGATTTCGTGACAGCTTTACCGCGGAGTCCAAAGGGCAACAATACAGTTTGGGTGATTGTTGATCAATTGACCAAGGCAGCTCATTTCATACCATTTCGATTTGGTCAGTCAACAAAAGCGTTAGCAGAATGGTACATGCAGAAGATTGTGAGATTGCATGGAGTACCTGTGAGCATCGTGTCCGACCGTGACACCCGATTCTTATCGCACTTCTGGAGGAGTTTACAGGAAAGTTTGGGGACGGGATTAAAGTTTAGCACAGCTTATCATCCTCAGACAGATGGCCAGTCGGAGAAAACGATCCAAACTCTTGAAGACATGTTGAGAGTTTGCATGTTAGACTTCAAGGGTTCATGGGAGGATCATCTACACTTAGTGGAGTTTTCGTACAACAACAGCTTTCAGGCGACTATTCAGATGGCTCCAATCGAAGCTTTGTATGGTCGCAAATGTCATTCACCTGTTTGTTAGGACGATATTGGAGAGCGAAGATTTTTGGGACCGGATTTGATCGTGCAAACAGTTGAGAAGATTAATACTACCCGGAATCATATGAAGGCAGCACAGGATCGGCAGAAGAGTTGGGCCGACACATCGAGAAGACCTCTAGAGTTCGCGGTTGGTGATTTGGTATTCTTGAAGATATCACCGACTAGAGGAGTGATTCGTTTTGGGAGTCGAGGCAAGCTTAGTCCTCGATTCGTGGGGCCTTTCGAGATTTTGGAGCATGTTAGAGAAGTGGCTTATCGATTGGCATTACCACAATCTTTGGCGAATATTCATGACGTGTTTCATGTATCTCAACTCCGTAAGTATGTTCGAGATGAAACACACGTGCTGGATCATTTGGAGCTGACTGTAAGGGAGGATTTAAGCTTTGAGGAACGACCGATGTCGATTGTTGATCGAAGGAAAAAGGTTCTTAATAACAAGGTTATTCCTCTCGTACTTGTTTCTTGGGGAAATAGCTCGCATGGAGAATCGACTTGGGAACGAGAAGATGAGATTCGACAGAAGTTTCCAGATCTCTTCCTGTAGTTTCATGTTTGTTTATTTTTTTCTTGTTTTGGGAATTTCGAGAACGAAATTCTTTTTGTAGTTGGGTATAATGTAACACCCTAGTTCATTTATGCCAGTTCTAGTTCATGTATTTCTTTATTTATGGTATTTTCCTGATTTACTGTGTTTTGGCTGCGAATAGTATATTTGACATCTGTATTTGCATCCGACCCGACCCGCTTACTTGAAACCTGTCTTGATTCATGTTTATGGTTTATCCTTGCATGCTTTATGGATCCGTGCACTTTCATTTTTGCATACTGGCATTATAACTGGCATCTGCATTTTTTTTAATATAACATTTAAAGTCAAGAAAAATATTTTAAAAATATCTAACATGGCCTGCATGATACACCTGACCCTGTGGTAACATCCGCGCATCTTGTTCTCGTCCCGTTCAGTAAAATGGACTTGTTTGGATGGCTACGCACACGTACGTGCATCCGTTTTTGGGGGAATGCATTTTCGTTACCCGGATATCCAATTTTAATTTTGGTCGGCACATATATTTTTCGTATTTTAAAACTGAATTTTAAACCCGTCCCGGGCATGTTTTGGACTATATTTGTATTTACCAGAATATCAAATTTTATTTATATAATATTAATTTTATAAACTGATACAAATTAAAATTTAGTTAACTAATAAAAGATTTTTTAGATTTAAATCTAAATTAATTTCCTAACAAACTAATAACCCCTTTCTCTCTCTCTTTTATTTATTTATTTTTTCTTTCCTTATTCAATACACAGCCTCTTCTTTTTACTTCTTGTTCTTCTTCTTTCTTCTTTCTTTTTCTTGATCTTGTTTCTTGATTCCGGTGATCACCGCTGGAGCCGTGCTCGTCGCTGACGATCCGAGTGATCCAGTGAACGTGCCTTGCCTGTGTGATCACCCTCTTGCCTTGCCTGGACCTGTCCTGTGTGCCGCGTGTGCGTTGCGACGATTTACCGACGTCGGACGTGCCGTGCGTATCTGTCGCGTGATTCGATCGAGGCAAGTTTATCTTGCTACATGATATGATATATACTACATCCATATTAACAATAATATTTCATGTTTAGTGTATTGTACATCTCCTGTTATCATTTTACTGTTTTACGACGTCCGTTTGCATCCGTATAATTTATTTCGTATCTAGTACATGCAAATTTATCTTGTTACATGCGAGACTACAATATATTGCAACCATTTGAATAATAACATTTCATATTGTTTAATTGTACATCTCACATTTACCAGTTTATCATTTTACGGTTATATGACATCCGTATGCATCCATATCAGTATTTACATAAGTATTCGCATGCTAAATCATCTTGCCACATGCTAGGTATAGTATTATGCATCCATATGAGTAAAATGTTACCCGTTCATCCCATTGTACATCAATACTAAAGTTTTACTGTTTTCGGATACCCGTTTGCATCCATATCATTTAAAATATATATCGTCGTAATATTTCTTATTATTATCTTTAATTAGTTTATAATCTGCATTTTATAATGTTATACAAAATATAGTTTGAAAATATTATAGTTTACACATGAAACATCGTTGCAAAGCGGATACGACAAATCTGAAATTTACTGTATACCTTACCTTATAAAATTCATTATAAATCATAGAAAAATCATTAGTATACGTTTTTTAGTTCGTTACGAAGCTAACTCAGAATACTATAACTATATGAAATTTTTACTTGCAAAATAAATTGTTTAAATAACGTAAAATGCAAATGAAAATATCTCTAAACTGTTGTCCAGGGAAATTCCAGCAGAAAACTTTCAATTTCGAATGTTCATACTATTTTGTAGGAACAACCTGAGATACTTCAACTTATAAAAATGAAAAAAATATTTAATTATCTATGTTTTGGTATAAGACACATCCCTTTTGGAGAACGTTTGTTATTTTTAAGTTATTTTACAAATCAGGGTGACGCTGAATTTCTGAACGGAACTTGCTTGTGCATGGTTAATCAATACCACTTTTATAGTTATTAATCGGTTTGAATATGTTATCCATGTTAATATTATTATATAAATATATATTTAATAAATAATAGTGCTTGTGTTTTAATATTCAGCAAATATTACCGATTTACAGTTTTATAGTATCCGTCTGTATCCGTACGGTTTATTACATATCTAGTTGCACACCGAGACCATATTATTTCATGTTACTGTTGTATTACTGCACCATGCTTGATAATTGTGCATCCTACTTTGTCATGATGTGACGCCTGATCGATATTTGTGCATCCATGGTTTTATTATACATCCGTACTTTTACCTTGATTCAATACTTGCTATAGTTTGATTATGAGCACCCGTTTGACACTTATACACCACCTGAAATGACCTGATGTACCACAGCTTGACATGTTACCTGATCTTGTTACTAATGCCGACAATCTTGACCTGTTGTCCCTACGGACATATCCTGTTGTCTATACAGACAAACTTGTACCTTCTTGATCCTGTGTTGGCATTAGCTCCAGATTTACCAATACCTGACTTGAACACATAACCTTAGGGGCATGGGGAAATCAAAAGTGTAAATTAAAGTGTATCTTACAAGGGTATTACTTTATCCGTGGTCCCGGGGGATAACGGGACAGAATCATTCGTGATTCTTACTTGATCCGTGGTCCCGGAGGATAATAGGACAGAGTCATTCATGACTCCCACTACCTGATCCGTGGTCCCGGGGGATAACGGGACATATCCTTTGAGTTATATGGAGGATTACTCTAATTGATTTCAATAACTTTAGAGTAGATAACCCTATAGCACAGTTTAGACTACTCACTGCACTTCACCTATTTATATCCTGTTCACTAATATATATTCATGTTTCTGTTTGCCTGTTATTGATGACTTGTTACTGTTCATATTTCATGCCTGCATATCTCATTATATCCTGCTTGCTTAGAATTATTGATATTATGACGCACTGACGTCTGGGTTTTGCACGACCCAGATCCTTTATCTTTATCGCAGGCAGTCCAGGAGTTATTTGATCAACAGGCCGAGCAGTGAGGACCTGTTATTAGTTTAAATGCCTTTCAGTATTTTCATTCCTGATTTGAGCCCGCATTATGGGACGTACATTCCAGTTTATTATTGTACTTGGATCTTTTGCTTCCGCATTATTTCATTTCATGACTCGTTTATTCTAGCTTATGGATATGTGTTAGATAGTCTATTACTATTCTTGATATCTCTACAGCCATAATGTGACTGTAGAGGGATATTTCCTATCCACAGGTAGCATGGTTGGTTTTGTCACGTGCCGATCTTAGCGCACTCTGGGAAGCGGGGCGTGACATTTAGTGAAGATTTAGCTAGAAATTAGTGTTAGATTTGTGGATGTTGAGTGAGTTTTGTGGGGTTTTAATCAAGTGAAGAAGAAGAATTGTAACATTTTAAAAATAATCAAATAAATAATTAAATAAATAAAATCGTTTAAGTGAATTTTATAATTTCGGTAAAGTAAAACGTAGTTTTCATAAAACTAAACCGTAATTATTCTTCACTATAAATTTAAAAATACCTATTTTAATTATGTTATTATTAGTAAATGGTGTTTATTTAGCCACTTAAAAATTTTAGTTTAATTAAATATTTTTCCTAAATTAATTATTTTAAGTGTTAACATAAGCTTTATTTTTACACTAAATTAGTGTAAATTACAAATTTGAATGGGTTTAATTTGCAAAAATGAACCATTGCATCTTAGAATCAAGTGTGTTTCATGCAAAATTTATTTTCAAAATTTTACAATGGTTCTAGACCATTCTAGGTCAAATGGAATGAAGAAAATAAAGAATTTTTAAATAAATTCATGAAAAGACTAAATTGTATGATATTTTAGTGAAACCTTCTACACTTCTCTTGACTTTTCTCACTCTCCTCTCTTTCTCTCCCTAGTGGCCGGCCTCACCCTCCCCATGGCAGCCCCTCATCTTCCAAATTTAAATTACCTCCAAAAATCATCAAAAATCCTACAAAAATCCTAATAAAAATCCACAAAATCCTAATTAATTCCTACCCTCTATTCTTTGCTCATCTTTATATGGATTTTGGAGATGGAAAGCATTCATTTTGGAGGCTTATTTTCATATTTGGATTTCATGTTATGAAGGTATAAATCTTCTTCTTTTGATTTTTTGTTATTAAATGTTTCATTTAAGCATAATTAGATTTAATAAATAAATTCTATCTATAAGTTTTAAAATTCAAGTTAGGGTTTGTAAAATCAAGTTATGGTTTTTACTAATTAAGTGGGGTTATTATAACTAGTTTAACATTTTTAGAAATGGGAAAAATCATGCATGGTTGATATATTGTAATTTTTTCATTCAAATTGTTTAAATGAAGTAAATTTGCAAACTAGATTTATGTATATTATATTTATTGGTGAGATAAAATTTCAATTAATGTTTGAAACACTAGATTGTGGTTTTAAAGAGGATATTAACTTGTTAGTGGAATGAAAAATTTAAATTGGTTACTAAATTCTATTGATAATTGAAAAATAGTAATAAAAATGCTATTTTTGCTAACTAGAATTTGGAAATTCTTAAATAAATGAGGTTTAAAATCTAAATTATGATTTCATTATATTATTATCATCATGAATTATATTTTAATATATTAATTCATGCAAAATCAAGTTTAGTTGTGATATTGTGAAATTTTGCTTAAAAGTATCGAAATCGGGCAAGTTTGCAAACTAGAATTTTCAAACTAATATAAATTAGGGTGTTAAAAATATAGTGATGGTTTATATCGTCTAGTTATGCCATTTAATGAGTTTTATGACCATTAGTTTCATTTAAATGTCAAGTTTTGAAGTAAAACGGTAAATTGGCATTTTCGGGTTTTACGAAATCGGACGATTTGATTGATTTTAAAGGTTTTGATGGATTAAATTATGTTTTATATTATAAGTAACGAGTTTTTAAACTAAAAGTTGTTTGTTGATGTTTATGTCGATCAATCGACGTTTGTACGCCGATATCGAGCGATATTTAGTTCTTTTGCATGAGCGGGACATAGGTTTTAACCTATACGCGTTTCGTGCGTCGTTTTGGCTTTGTCTGTGATTCAGTTTACGATATTATATGTGTTTACGTATAGGTACCCCTCACGTGGACTTCGGACGAGGAAGAAGAGGAGGGCGACATCATTTTCGGCAGACAAGGACCAGGTGAGTAGATGTATATCTAAGGGGGGAAGTCGGGTGGATGGCGTTTAGCACCCCCGCAAGCGTAGAATAGGAATAGGTATTTATTGTCATTAGGACCCTAGTAGTGACCTTAGGTTGGACTAGATTGATTTAGAAAGACCTTACCCGAGGATGAATATCTTGGAGGAGATTCGTAGGTTTCAGGTAGATACACACACGCACACACTGAGACTTGATGTGGTGTATACGTGTATGTGTATATATATATATTGGACTAGGGGTAGGTATATATATATACACAATACGTATATGTGTTACAGGGATGTGACATGATACACGGGGGTGAAACAATATAACTGGGCTGATGCCGTGATTCTTGGCTATACAGTCGTGTTTTGATGTTAGCGGATCATTAGAAAATGAGATAATGGATTTGTATACATGAACAATAATAAAGGATGGTGATGATATTGAAGTATATGGGACTCTAAATAGAACCCGGACCATAACCTGTGCCTGAAATTCTGATATGATATATGTGCGACCTGATTACGACATCATATAGGTGTGACTTGATTTTGATATGATATATATGTGTAACTTGATTACGATATCATATAGGTATGACATGATTACGATATGATTTAAGTGTGACTTAATCACAATATGATGCATATACATGATATTTATGAGGATAAATTAACGATGTATATTTATGCTGGCAATGATATATGATTGATGTATGCGATTACAGTATAGCACCTTGATCTTGACATGAGTTGATGATAATATTATACGAATGATGAGACACGTAAGTGATACTTGACCCGTACCCCGATATTGGGATGCCGTACGATGGACTTTACCGTACGAGGCATAGATATGATGATTGATCCGCACTCTTGATTCGAGGAAGCCGTACTACGTACGTGACGCTATTGAGGCTGGATCGCCGACTATTAGAGAAATGGATTCAGACTTTAGGTTTACTCCTATTTCTTATCGACTAGTTTCTTAGGTTTAGTTCCTTAGGAGGTTAGATGGACACTAGTTTAGGTTCGAGTCATATAGTGGTAGTTGTACTTGTATATCGCAGATGAGTGGTTATTACACATCCGTCTTTACATTCATACCGTAATCATAATGTTGCATGTTCATACATATGTTTCTATATCAGTATAAAACTTTGCCTGTTAGGACACCAGCACCATTACCGATGATGCGCATATTCTACGCACACTTATTTGCCGGCTCACACACATCATCATCGGTAATTGCTATGTCACGTACACTTTAGATCATATTATCTTTTATTGATAGAATCAGCTAACAGCTAGATCGATATAATATTGTGATTACTCTCTGGTGTTAGTATAGACATGGTATTTATTACTTAGACATTTCATGCATTCACATTTTCATGTTATCATGCAGTATTATGGGGCATATGCCGATACTTATCATATACTTACTCATGATTTTGGGATTTTGGATTTCTATAAGATTTCTGGATTTTTGGGGAAAACCGCAAGAATATATAAAAACTTCTCTCTCTCTCTCTCCTCCTCTCTTTTTAAAACATAAGATGCGGTTTTCTCGTGATGTATGTGTCGTCCACCATGAGATTTCATGTTTTCTGTTGGATTTCGAGACCCGATTCGAGGAGTGGATGAACCATCTCGGGTACATGGTGGGCCCGGTATGGTACCCCGGGGCAAGAAGATCGAGTTGTAGACGAAGAGCCTGGCAGGGGAAGGCTACCTACCGGTGATGTCTGGTGCGGCGGATATCCGGAGGATACCGACCGTTGTCGTGAGATTTGATGATATGGGCCGATCCGGACTGACGGAGCCCGAGATATTGGGACTATGAGATATTGAGACTATGAGGTATTGAGACTTGAGATTTATATGTTTTGTGTCGATGCTTGACATGGATTTCCATGGATTTTATCGATGATATTTCCGATTTCTATACAAATTTACCATGATAAAAGTTAAAGATTTTCTTTACACAGATATATCTAGATTTCAGGATTGATTGTTTTACATTCATAGTGCATGCATATTCATTCACATGACATATTATTACTTGAGGCACTGACAGGAGCACGGAGTATTTGCATTGCACGTAGTATTACCCTGCTATTGCTAAATGATTGGGATATAGTAGTGTATTATTATGACCTAGGATAGGGTTGTGCATTCGATTTCTTTTCGTAGATATCTTCTACTCACGAGTTGGCAACTCACCCCTGTTGTGCCAAATTTTATTACAGGTTCGATGTATAGGTTTTCCTGGCAGCTTGCTGGCACATCCATTCACTCAG
Source organism: Agapanthus africanus (assembly GCA_030015575.1). Lineage (NCBI taxonomy): Eukaryota > Viridiplantae > Streptophyta > Magnoliopsida > Asparagales > Amaryllidaceae > Agapanthus > Agapanthus africanus. The sequence continues at coordinate 383,011,759 of CM057345.1, read as the reverse complement.
GGTGATTTGCACGGTAGGTTGGTTCACTTGTATCTGGACCGCCATTGTACTTTTATTATTCCATTTGTATCTAGAAAGCTCCATCAATCAAACTTGTATTACATGATAGTTACTGGACCAGTTATTTATTTCGACCTTAGAGTCGCGCTTGTATTATTATGATATCTGGTGGTTTTGTTTTCTTTTGAGTTTTGAGCCTCGCCCTTTGGCGTTGTATACTTTTGTGGATTGGTGTGGTTGTTTCCGCCTTTTGGCGTAGAGCTAGCTCCTGTTGGGGATGCTTTTTATTGTTTTTATGTATTCATTCTTGTTTGTAACCGTTTGGGGCCAGTTTTTACAAAGGAGACTTCGCCGAAATTTTTGAGAAATTAGATGTTGCTTTTAAACTTGTTTTCTTTATGTTTTCCTTTACTTCTTCTTCTTTTATGGCTTATATTTCTGGGCTTCGGCTTACTTAGATTACGTTGCGCCTCTAGACGCTTCGTAATCAAAGTGCCGGTCACGTTCCGTACTTTAGGGTCGTGACAAGAATGCAGAGAGGAGGGGCTGCCGCCAATCAAGGCCGAAAATGAGAGGGGAGAGAGAGTGCGGTGAGTGAGAGAGAGAGAGAGGTGACCATACCCCCCCTCCCCATCATACATCTTATCTTTCTTTTCTCATTTATTATTTATTTTCATTTTCTTTTATTTTTTTCTCTTTATCTTTCTATATAAACCTAAAACCATCTAATTTTTTTTGAAAACAATAGGTTACAATAAGTGTTTAGTGTGTCATGGTGCACTAAACTTGTATTAACCTATACTAATTTGTAATTAACACTAATTTAGTGTGTAAGTGCATGATTAAAATAATAATTAAAAATAAATAAATAAGGAAAATAATTAAGTAAGCGAGCAATTTAAATAAGTAACTGGTTAAACACTCATACATAAGAAATTACATAATTAAAATAGGTATAATTATGTATATATGAGAAAATTAATTATATCTCAGTTTACGGAAAACACGTATTATCACTAATTAACACATAATTAACCTAAACGAATTTTCAAAACGTTACAGAGCAGGAAGCTACTCGAATGCCTCGTGATGAGGGCTTTGGATCCACATCTTCGTTGGGCAGGAAGCTACCCACAGTGGATGGGCCGAGCAGGAAGCTGCCCGGCGGCCTCGTGATGAGGGCTTTAGATCCACGTTATCGTTAGGTAGGAAGCAACCTAATATGGATGGGCCGAGCTGGAAGCTTCCCTGCCACTTCGTGATGAGGGCTTTGAATCTACAACGTTGTTAGGTAGGAAGTTACTCGCTACGGATGTGCCAAGCAGGAAGCTGCCCGACATCCTTGTGATGAGAGCTTAGGATCCACAGCGCTGTTGGGCAGGAAGCTACCCGCTATGGATGGACCGAGCAGGAAGTTTCCCGGTGGCCTCGTAATGAGGGATTTAGATCCATGTCTTTGTTGGGCAGGAAGCTACCCATTGCGGATGGGCCGCGTAGGAAGCTGCCCGGTGGCCTCATGATGAGGCTTTGGATCTATGGCACTGTTGAGCAGGAAGCTACTCGCGGTGGATGGGTCGAGGAGGAAGTTGCCCGGCGGCCTCGTGATGAGGGCTTAAGATCCACATCGTTGTTGGGCAAGAATCTACCCACTGCGGATGGGCCGAGCAGGAAGTTGCCCGGTGGACTCGTGATGAGGGCTTAGGATCCACAGCGTTGTTGGGGAGGAAGCTATTCGCTGCGGATGAGTCGAGCAGGAAGCTTCCCGGTGGCCTAGTGATGAGGGCTTTGGATCCACAACGTTGTTGGGAAGGAAGAATCATTATTATTAAAGAAAATACAGATTCGATGATACAATTTAAACTCTCCTGCATTGAATGACCAGATTCGGTGGGTGTCCTTATTACTTGGACTCGGGTCAGTCGGTGACGACCATGATCTTCCCGATCATCAGCTCTCTGGCTTCAAGTTGGTCAGCTTGCCCCCTATCCGCTTGACGTTTGAATCGCATGTATTTTTCCAAGTGACCGGAGTGGATCGGCTCCTCGATGTAATCGCATAGCAGTTTACAATCCTCGATTGGGTGCCCTTGCGTCCGATGATAGACACAATATGAGCCACAGAGTCGCTTGCCCGGCTTTCAAGTCATCAGCGGCAGCTTGAAGAATCTTTCGCTCCTTTCCTCTTCCAGCAGCTTGGCCTGCGAGACATTGAGAGGCGTATTCGTGAAACCTCGGCGTATAAGGTTTCGACTGATCTGCCTTCTTCTTGTCTTCTTCAAGGTCCCTTTTCTTTTGGTCTGTCCGATTTCCTTGGGAAAGGAGAGCGTTAATCTCGGATTCGAATTGGATTTCCCGCTCGGTCCAGACCATTACCTCGGCCATGGTCTTGGGTTGCGCTAATGCAAAAGAGCTGAGCCACTCTTTGTGCCTAAGACCAGATCTCAGGGCGGTTATGACCGTCTCGTCCCGGTGCTCGGGTACTTTCAGGAGAGCATTATAGAACTGGGTAATATAGCCCTTGAAAGATTCTCTGTCCTCACTCTTGATGGTGAACAGGTAGTCGAACGACCTCTTCTGTCGTCGGTTTCCAACGAAGTGGCTAAGGAACTGGGTGGCCAACTCGTCGAAGGTTGAGATTGAGCGCGGAGTCAAACTGCGGAACCAGTCTCGTCCGGCGAGAGTGGTGGGAAAGGCTTGGCATTGAGACGCATCCGAGTTATTTTGAAAGCTCATGCCCATAGTGAACGCGTCCAAGTGGTCTTTCGGGTTAGACTTCCCGTCAAAGCGAGCCACTTTGGACGGTTTGTTCCGGTATAAGACCCGCTCCCTCAGCAATTGCTCAGTGAAGGGTTTCGTGAAAAAGTTCGCAGAGTATCTCGTCGACCCATCAGGTTGGCGAGATGTATGTCCTCGATCTTCTTCTCAAGGACATCGATCCGTTGCTGGTACCCCGAGGATTCTCCCTGGTCGGAGCCCCCATTGTACCCGCTTCGTGCTTGGGCGACGGAGCAGCTTCAGATTCGCTCTATCATGTTCCTCAGATTCTCGGGTTGAACCCTTCGCGACTCCCCCCGACATGTGCCATGGGCATGGCCTTGATAATTATGTTGATGTCGGTCTTCCCTGGAATTAGACAACCTGACCGACGTCGCCTCGAATGGCGAGGGAGCACGACGAGCGTTGAAATGACAGTTTGGTTGGTCCTGAGACCTCGGTGTTAGGCTTCCCGACGCCCAACGGGTCATGGAATCATTCTTCGTATGGGGGTCGCGATTGCCGGAACCGGCATGCTGGTATTCTGCGGCGTTGTGGTTGGTGCAAGCGAGGCCGAGGACTTGAGTGTGCCCCTCTGCCGCCTCATGCACTCCGACGTTCCGGGAAGCATGGGCGGTGGTTTGGCCAGCGTGGCAGACAGTTTGGACACGAGCGAGCGCGTCTACCATCTCCGTGAGTCTGTCGATTCGCTCAGATAAGGCTTCGACAACGTTGGGAGGCGGAGTAGAACCACCCTTACCTCCATTGCGGTGGACAGGGTGGGTTGTGTTAGGATCTTCGTTGCGATGATCGCTGGCCATCGAATTGAAGGCGGAAGATCAACTTTTTTTGGGTGGAAAAGCGTTCCCATAGACGGCGCCAACTGATGGAGGTCGGAATCTTCCTCAGATATTGTCCTCCAACAATCTTGTTGCCAACGGGGCTGAACGGTTGAGATTTGATATGAGAGTTGAGCGTATGGATCTCAATGGGTTGTTGTTGACGCCAAGCTACCTGCAAGCGAAGTCCCGGATAGGAAACCACCGTAGGACCCTCTGATGATCAAGTAAGTACCGAGGAATAATGAGGCAGAGTAGCGGCGTATTGGATTGAGTTCGAGTTACCTGCGTCGTCTGGAGGAGGGGTTTATATAGGGGTTGCATTAGAGCGAGCTGATGCGAGATTCTCGCCCTCCGTTTTGCCCTTGAATCACGTTCACATAGATGGAGGGATACGCCCATTAATGGCGAGATATGCTTATTAATAGAGAGATATGCTGGCGTGGGATGCGGGAAGTAGAGCGGTAGAGATCTCATCGTGGCGAGATACACGGAGCCGTTACGGGGTTGCCCATGCTCCATGCTCGGCCAGATGGGGAAGTTGGGGAAGCTCAGCTCGATGATAGCTCGGAGGCAAGAGAGGTGGCTGAGGAAGCTCAGCTCTGTCATAGCCCGGAGACGAGCGAGGAGGCTAAGGAAGCTCAGCTCTGTGACTGCTCGGAGATGAGCGAGGAGGCTGGGGATGCCTTGTAATATCTCGGAGACGAGCGAGGAGGCTGAGGAAGCTCAGCTCTGTGATTTCTCGGAAACGAGCGAGGAGGTTGAGGAAACTCAGCTGTAGGATAGCTCAGAAGCGAGCTGTTGGCTTGTTGCTAGGCGAATAGGGACTGTACTCAGGGGAGGCCCCCCAAAAGGTCGGATGATACCTCAGAGATAAGGCGCAAAGTAATGTCCTATTCATATGTTACTTCAAAGTGCTAGTTGGTGCACGTGAGAAGCTTGTCATCCGCCATGTGTCTTGATCAGGGGAATCTGCACTTATGAGCACCATCAGTGGCTGACCCCCCAACCTTATCCTTTCCGTTTCCCTGCTCCTTCTGCACACTTCCTCTCGGTTTGGTGGGGGCCTTCTTAATCTTCTCCTTATCCTTAGCCTTGGATTTAGAGGAAGAAGATTCCCCAACAAATAGAGCGGGTGTTTCCTTGTTTTTCTTCAAGGTGCCCTCTGCCACCCTCTACATGTCGAGGAGCTCAGAAAGTGTAACTTCTGTCTTTTGCATATTGAAATTCAATACGAATTGGGCATAGGTGGAGGGAAGTGATTGTAGAATTAAGTCGGTAAATAACTTATTCTCCAACGTAGTTCCTAGGTCCGCGAGCTCTTCAATGAAAGTAATCATCTTTAGGATGTAGTCCCCAACAGATGATTTGACAGACAATCTCGCTTGAAAAAATTTCTTCAAGGTCTTGTATCTTGCAATACGAGATTGATCTCTATATAAATCTTTGGTATGGAGGAAGATGGAAGCAATGTCCATCTTCTCGTGCCGTCTCTGATGTTCAATATCCATGGAGGCCAGCACGAAGCACTTGGGTTTTGCGCAGTTAAGATCCCAAGTCTTATCGATCTCAATGTCCGCGACCGAGGATTTGGACCTGGAACAGGGGGCTTTAGCCGTGAGGACATATGCAACCTTATCATAAGTAAGGGCCATGTGGACGTTTCTCAGCCAGTCTTTATAGTTCGGCCCAGTCAATTTATTTTTATCTTGTAAAAGTTTTATTCCCGTCATGGTCGCTGCAATTATGAGAGAGAGAAAAGAAACACTCAGCACATGTTCTTGCAAATTTAGATTGGTTATTAGTTTATCTAAACAGGATGGCTCCCACCGTTTCCTCGAATTCTTCTTGAAACCTTAAAAGAAGAATTAGTCGGGATTAATTGCACCCTGTAAGTTTGCTTATCTTTTGGCCAGGCCCGTGTTGGCACTTCAGAAAGAGGTCCCCCGTGCATTCGCACAGACCCAATTAAATAACCTCGTTTTCCCATAGGCATTGTGTCACGACTCGAAATTGGCACGTGACTGGCACTTGAATCATGTAAAGTCTATAGGACCCCACCGTAATCCAAGTAAGCCAAAAGCCCAGAAATCTAAACCTTTTTGGGAAAATAGTGGATGTGAAGTTTTGAAATAAAGGTATAATGAAATCAAGTTCTTTGTTTAAATGCATAATTATTGTTATATGAAAATACAAGTGGATTATATACTCTAGTTGAAAATATTTTCGTTATTTGAAATTTGGGCAGCACCTCCTTTGTAAATTTTGAAAACAAAACCAACACATAGCAATAATAATAGGCATCCCTAAGCGGGAGCTAGCTCTTCGCCAAATTTGAGGAAACGACCACACGAATATAGATATACGACGCCAAAGGTGAAGATCAAACACAGAAAAGAAAGTAAAGAAACCAAAACATCATCTAGGAAACCAGAAATAAAGAATAAATACATATCCGTGACTCTAGGTCCGAAAGAATATACAATCTGTGGTTTCTAAGTGTACCAAATATACATAGTCTGGTTGATGGAGCTTTTAACTAGATACAACTGAATAAATATACAACTACAAATGATGGTCACGATGCAAGTGTACCCTACCTACCAAAGTAAATCACCCAGAAGGAAACCGTGTGCCACCAAGCCGCTACTGATTCCGTGCGGTCAAACCTGTAAGAAAACTGTGGCATAACGGGGGTGAGTTGCCAACTCATGAGTAGAAGACATCACCAGGTAGAAATTGAATGTATGAATAGTGTTACAATATGATATGTTGCATGTCATGATACATAAACATGGTTAATACATAATTAGTAAATTATTAATCGAGTTTAGCGTAAACTTGTATGTAAATAATTGTATAATAATTTATAAAATGTCCAAATCCAACAAATGCCTTCATAACCAATAATTCATATTAATTTCTAAATATTTTCCAAAATATAGGTATATAATTATACCATTCCATTAAAACTAATTTCCATACTTTTATAATATTCATAAAATTTATTATTTTATTATTTAAATTCCAAAGATAACATTTTATATTTCTGAAATGTTACAATCTTCCCCCTTAAATAAATTCGGTCCCCGAATTTAAATTTAAACCCCCCAAATACTAAAACATTTCAGTAAATTAATAAAATCAACGGGCTCCGAAATCACGAATACGTAAGATATATCATAGTGCAACTCATGCGCATGAAAATGAGTAAAAAAATCAAAATCGAAACTCCGTCAAGCGTCACGCAATCATGGGAGTTATGAAGAAAATACAGGTTTCAAAATCTACTATTAAAATCAAATATAATATAATTAAGACGATAACATATATATAGTACGCATCCTAGTAAAATCGTCTAAACAAATGAATAAAAGTGCATGCAAAATCCTTTTCAAATTGTCGTGCGATGCGCATATTACGGCATAAGTAGCGGACGCTCACTTGTATAGAAATATCTATATATATCTATATATCTTTTGTTTAATATATACGTCCTGCTTCTCTTTTTCTTTTTGAAAATGATTTTGGAAGGGTTTTCTTTGTAAAACTTTGTGTCACTCTTGGACACATAAGAAAATATTGAGACTATAGCTCTTTTTTGAAAATCCCCTTGGTAATTATCGATACATGCAAAATACTCAGGTACTGTCCTCAGACTAGTCCTGCTTGGTTTTTATATAATATAGTATATGTCATAAAAACATGATGCTCAAAAGAAATCAATCTCAAATAGTGTATACAAAAATGCTACGTGTGTCTGGTGTGTACAGAAATCAAAATCAAATACAAGTGCCACGAATGTCCACAGAGCAAAAACTAAGTGCAACAGGTGTGCACAAAAGCATCTGTCAAGTGCAACGGGTGTGCACGACAACAATATCAAATGCATCTAATATGCACGAAGAATCTTGATTAAGTGCATCTGGTGTGCACAAAATCATATCAAGTGCGCCAAGTGTGCACAAAAATCTAAATCAAGTGCGCCAGGTCCGTATGAAAGCATCTAGTGCAATAGGGTGCACGAAAACGAATATCGAGTATCAAAAATCAAAATCAACGATATACAACATGCACCAAATCAAAATCAAGTATACTGCACTATATGAAATCGTAAACGTGTGCAACTGCATGCACAAAACCCATATCAATGCACTGAAAGCGCTCGTAAACTACACCGAATGCATAGGTCAAAATCAAGTGCATACTATATGCATGAAATCAAAATCAAGTATCTCAAAGTGCATAAAATCAAATCGAGTGCAAGGGTATGCACGAAAACGAAAATCAGTGCAACTGATATATAAAAATACGAATCAGGTGCAACTGTGGTGCACATAGGAAATATCTGTCAAGTGCAGCTATAGTGCACAAAAATATTAATCATGAAATTAAATTATCAAAACTCAAAAGCCTAAAATGATAAGAGCATGATACTCGGATCACTAAACACAAATCAAAACAAATGATATTGAGGTACACCTTCTTCAATATCGAAAGGTGCCGGTTCACCTAAGGCTGACAGGAGTAAGAATATCTACTTGCCTCCTGCCCACGGTCTGGCGTCCTCTACTCTTAGGTCCTCGTTTGTCTCTATGGATCACCATTTGCGTGACTCCTCGGCTCAACAGCCCGTTAGGGAGTAGCGACGGAAACAATCCCGTTCAGACACTTCTTTGAACATCTCCTGGCCAATTTACATGACCACTCGTAATGTAGCACGTCAATGATGGCGGCCTCTGGCCCTCTGAGTGCATACCATACAACCGATCCTGGGTCTAAATCTTCACTGCTGAAATACTACGGAAAGTACCTACCATAGACTCTCTCAATATCATCTCTGCAGAACTTCTTGGAAGTTGGCACTCTTTACTTAATCCGTTTCTCATTCCGGGACAGTTGCATTCTTATCATGACCTCCCTATGGAATTATGGCCGTATCCAACGCCCCTACGTACGTATCAAGACTCTGATATCGACGGGGAGTAACAACAACTCGTTAAGATCTCGCACGAACCTCTGGTTCCACCTTTCTTCATTATCGTCCGCTTCGAAATCATACCTTGCTAGCTGGGTACCGCAATTCATTCTTGGCTAAATTCAATCCGGAGTCCCTCGCAAGAACTCGAAGCTACGGATTCGTTATCTTCAACCCTCTGTGGAAGGCAGCTGGATAATTACGTCCTCTGGAACTCGTCCAAGTCATCGGAGGAATACACTTCATTCGTACTTTCTCGATCAACTCACAATACGTCTGGGTGAGGCCCTTCTGACTGAAGCTAGCCAACTTACTGATCTAGCATCGGAGCATCCAACGAACAAAATGTCTTCTCTTTATCGACTCACTCCAGGTCTGAGCAAGATCTTTCAAACTGGAATTATTCAACTTAACTGAACCTGCATCGGGGCGTCCAACCCAACGAAATATCCTAGTCACTCTATTCAAGATGGACTAGCGATCTTCTATTGTATCCCTTCCTGTAAGCTCCTATGGCTTCAGCTTATAAACTCACGTCAATCTCAGCAACAGCTGGATCATATGTCTGCACGGTAGACAACATCGCGATCATTGGGTAGGCTGTATGTCACACTCCTCTCAATCTGGTTGGCCTCAAGTAATGGCCCAATCATCTGGTGCAGATCCCGAATGCTCGTGTCAGCGAGAAATCCTACTAAAACAATAAATCAATGCGTTCATACGTCACCGGAATACATTTTGATCAGTCCTCGTCCGTGAAGAGCTCGCTCTGACCGCATCTCTAGTCGCATCTCTCTCTGCTTGTGTAACCAAAGTAACAGAAACCGCTATCAAATATCGATGAGGATAGATCATAAGAACGAATAGAAATACGGTGCCTAAGAAATGTACATCCTAAGGCTACTTAAGCAGAGCAGCGTATCGTAAGTATGCCGCGGAACATACACACGGTACATCACTCTACTTAAGTTACCTACTCCATCGACCAAGGTCAACCTACGTGACGAAAGTTCGGGTCTAATAACCCCTCAGCCAAGTCTAAGTTCCGTAAGGTCAAGCTTAAGTTTCGAAATATATATACGCCTTAGACTCCGCATAGTCAAAACCTAGACTCGAACCAAGGTTAAACCTAACGCTGTGATACCAACTTTGTCACGACCCGGAATTGGCACGTGATTGGCACTTGAATCACGTGAAGTCTATATGACCCCACCGTAATCCAAGTAAGCCAAAAGCCCAGAAATCTAAACCTTTTTAGGAAAATAGTAGAGGTGAAGTTTTGAAATAAAGGTAAAATGAAATTAAGTTCTTTCTTTAAATGCATAAGTAATGTTATATGAAAATACAAGTGGATTATATACTATAGTTGAAAAAAATTTTGTCATTTGAAATTTGGGCAGCACCTCCTTTGTAAATTTTGAAAACAAAACCAATACATAACAATAATAATAGGCATCCCCAAGTGGGAGCTAGCTCTTCGCCAAATTGGCGGAAACAACCACACGGATACAGATATACGACGCCAAAGGTGAAGATCAAACACAGAAAAGAAAGTAAAGAAACCAAAACATCATCCAGGAAACCAGAAATAAAGAATAAATACATATCCATGACTCAGGTTTGAAAGAATATACAATCTGTGGTTTCTAAGTCTACTAAATATACATAGCCTGGTTAATGGAGCTTTTAACTAGATACAACCGAATAAATATACAAGTACAAATGGTGGTCACGATGCAATTGTACTCCACCTACCAAAGTAAATCATCCAGAAGGAAACCGTGTGCCAGCAAGCCTCTACTGAATTCGTGCAGTCAAACCTGCAAGAAAACTGTGGCACAACAAGGGTGAGTTGCCAACTCGTGAGTAGAAGACATTACCGGGTATAAATCGAATGTATGACGATCTCCTAGGTCATACTGTAATATAATAATAATATACTAATATCGAGTGGTAACAAGGGTGATAGTGTTAACATAAGTATAATACTAATATAATCGTGTCCGTGTCATAATGTGGTACCATGTCATTTGTATCATATATATGTGTATAGGTGTATTATCCAACGTGTGTCCATCAACGACACACTAAATCAATATAAAAACCTGAGTGCCTAGCATCGACACTTGAAAACATCATAAAAACCGTGTCCAGCAGTGACACATAAATCCTTATATTTCGGGCGCCGTCTCATCGGATCGGCCGTCAAATCCATCTGATCACACGACTCCTGATATCTGCTTAGCCAAACTATCACCAGTCGGTAGTGCTCCACTGCCGGGATCAATGTCTCTCTATACGATCTTCTTGCCCCGAGATACCGTACCGGGTCCACCATGTACCCGTAGATGGTGCCTTCTCACTCCTCGAATCGGGTATACTCATAGCTCAGAACCGAGAAAACTCATGGTGGATGCCACAAATTATATCAAGACAAACCGCGTTTTTAAAAAAATCATAAGAATTTTAAAATATATCTGCGGTTCTCAAATCCAGAGATCTCATGAAAACAGAATCTCATGAAAACAGAAATTCTCCATGTGTCACGACCCGAAGGTGTGGAACGTGACTGGCACCTAAATCACGTAACGTCTAGAGGCGTAACGTAATCTAAGTAAGCCAAAGCCCAGAAATCTAAACCATTTAATGAAAAAGAGTGAAGAAATACTTGTTTTAAAAGGTGATTTTAATAAAATAAAGTCACATTAAACATTTTAAAAGCATCAAGTTTTCCCGAAAATTTCGGCAGAGTTTCCTTTGTAAAAACTGGCCCCAAACGGGTACAAAACAAGAATATGTATAAACAATGAAATAAGGCATCCCCAAGCGGGAGCTAGCTCTTCGCCGAATGGCGGAACACAACCATATGCAAAATACATCATAATAGTGTGAAATAAGCATATAAAAGCAAGAAATAAGAAAGCACCAAGTCGGCTTACATGAGCTCGACACCAGATAACAAAATATACAAATCTCATTGTCCAGTCTTTGGGTCACATATACACATGGTTGATGGAGTGTGCTAGATACAAAATAAAGATACATGGTGGGAACAAAAGAATATCTTCCCAAAAACCCACCTATGCGCAAGTTCTCGAGTCGAAGCAAAAGGAAACAGAAGAAGAAGTACGCCCGCCGCTATATGCTGACGGATCGGTCCTGCAAGACACTGTGGCACAACGGGGGTGAGTTGCCAACTCATGAGTAGTAAGTAACATTTAATAAGGCTATCACAAGCATGCATGCAAATGCTTCACAACCTATGTATACAGCAATGATGCTATGCACTAAAATGAATGCGACATGAATGAATAATCAAACATGAAATCTGGTTATATATCTGGTATGAGAAAAATCTGTGTTCTTATCTTAGTAAAACTTTTATATAATAAAACTGGGGTATCATCAAATGAAACCGACAGAAAACCGTGTCAAATATCGACACAATATATATATATATATATATATATATATATATATATATATATATATATATCAATATCTCGGTAGCCGTCTCTCAGATGGGCCCTCAAATCTGTCAAATCACACGACTCCGGCGGGTATCCTCCGGATGACCGACGGGTCAATAATCACTGGTAGGTAGTGCTCCCCTGCCAGGCTCAACATCTCACTATACGACCCTCTTGCCCCGGGATACCTTACCGGGTCTACCATGTATCCACAGACGGTGTCTCTCTCCTCGAATCGGGTATATGTACATACGTGGCTCAAGAACCGAGAAATCTCATAGTGGATGCCACACACATCATATCATGAGAAAATCGTACTTTCTATTTTGAAATGATAATAAGTTTATAAATTCCTTTGCGGTTTTCTCCAAATCCAGAAATCTCATGAATACGGAAATCTCCAAGAAAATCGCAATATATGAATATGTGGGTGACTATGAATGTCCATGATATCAACATGATGTAATGCGATGTATGACTAGAAGACTATATATAAATGATGATGTAATGAAGCATATGACTAGAAAACTACATATCATACATGATGCAAATGCACAGATTCCGATTATTAAGCAAATTCTAAGGTGTATCATGACATAGCAATTACCATTGGCCTGTGTGTTTGCATAAAATAGTGCACGTGCTGTTGGGATTCCTTAGCACCATGCCTAGGGTTTGGAAGAATCACACATGCCACAATAAAATTTTGGGGAGGTGCTAAACAATCTAACCATGAATCGAACTATAATATTTAGGGTAACACCAAACAAGTATCTTATACAACAAGAAGGCTGAATGGGACCAATCACCGCCCCTCTTAAAACGTCGACTTTGACTTTGACTTTTCAAAGGAAAATCGACTTTCGATAAAACTATCACTAAGTGAAGAGAATACAACCTTTGTAGACCTCTTCTCTTGACTCCTTAGATCCTTGAGAGTTTGAACCGGCTCGCTAGAGACCTTCCAAGTCCACGATGATCCACCCGAAGCCCCTTTGCACAAAGCTCCTTGCTACACTTGATCAATGAGGAAGTGGAGCTAACACTCTAAACTAATGGGATAAACTAGTATAGAATGATGATGTGGTTTGTTTTCTCACTTCAAAACCCTTTCTTTTTTGCTACCTCACTCAAAGGAAAACTCAAGAGAGCAAGAGAGAAGAGGAAGAAGAAGATGGCTTGCTTGAGCTCAAGAGTTATGATAATTCTTAATGAAAAATGAGAATGGAATATATATATATTCACACTCTCACATAACCACGGGTTAATAAATATCTAGATATTTATTTTGGAGTTAATAGCAACCAAAGAAAATTAACTTATGGCTAAACAAAGGTTAAATGACGAAGTGTGGATAAATATCAACCATGAATCAATTTCCTTTTTCTTTAACTCAAAAATAAATATATACATAATTACTTCCATGTGAGTCTTGCATTGCCATCTTATATGTATCATCAACCATGACACCATGTATGTATGTATGTGTGCATTCACATCATCATGTGCATGAACAAAAATCTATGCATACATGTGTTAGTCATATGTATGCCCTAGAGGCCATTACTGTACATATGATGTATATTGTAATCGATGCTTGGACATATATAGGGAGGACTTTCTTGCTCGACATGATAGTATGCTATCTGGTTGTACTTTATCTTAACATGTACTCTGATTGTCTCTATGTTACATGTTGATAAAGCCCTTAGGATGAATACTTGACTACCAGGACTATGATGCGGATCATACTAGTGGGGACAGTGTAGTCGTCAAGTACATCCTTCAAAAGTTCTTAGTGGTGGGAGTACCGAGACAGGGCATCGATACTCCAGGGTAGACTAGCGTATACGCTCTTGACCCATATGATGGGCGATGGATGATCCCATATCCATCGATGTTTGACATCAAGGATGGTGTACGGGTGCTCAGTGGAGATTGGGTACACTGGACGGACTCGCCGAGAACTCCCAGATGGTATTATACCTCACGTCAGATGGCAGTTCTCTGGTGACACTGGTACAGGTTAGTCTGTAAACCCGAGATCGTCATAGAGTCTTGTGTGATTCCCACTGTTCTTTGATTTCCATCATACCACGTCCAAGAGGGCGTGCAAAAAGGTGGCTTTTGGGTATAGCCCCGAATCACATGGAGGCAATGAGCGATAGGAGGGTTTTCGTCTCTCCCGGTATAGGGAGTTGATGTTGCGCTGTGTTCGATAGGCTATAACTGGAAATCCCTGGCCAGGGTTGCTGAGATTTACTGGTAAGTGTTACCAGTAGTTTCTCGAACTGTTATAGACCTCATATCGACACGACTTATCAAACTACTGGGGTCTGACGTTTACCACCCCTAGGCAAGATATGCGACATATCAGACAAAGAGACCGGACTGTACAAGAGGGTTACTGATTGGATTCGTAGGAGAATGTACAGGCTTGCTTGTTGATCTTCTGATCACTCAATACCTAGGTGGCTGTTACGTTTAGCTGACCGCTTGCAGCTTGTTGGTGTTTGATATGATCATCACCTACTGCCGGCGTATTGACGATTCTTTAGAGTCCTCCACAGAGGTTTCTTGACTTAGGAAAAACGGAGTAGGGGCACATATGTGATATGTGCGGGACCGATAACAATACGTGTATGTGATACCGTATTAGATTCTCGCGATATGAGATATCGGCCGGGTATATGTGATATAGCCGAGTCATCGGATCAAGTGTTGATTCGATGAACTGATACATATTATATTAGTCGGTTATTTGTGAAATAGCCAGATTATCGGATCAAGTGTTGATTCGATAATTTAATGTATAATTATCTATTAGATATATTAAATTACATTAACTAATATAAGCTCACTAAAAGATTCTTTTTCTCACTCGGGTAATACATTGATATATATGCGATATATGTTCATTGTATTATTTTATTTTGTTACAATAAATATTGTATATGTGATATATAATATTGTAACATGTTAGGGTTATTAATGCAACATGTTTAGTGGAGATTAAGCATGGTTAGGGTTTGATTTGGGTTAAGCTTTTCTAGAAGTTTCTAGAAGCTTTGCTTTTGTTTCTTGCAAAGATATTTGTTATGATATTTTGCAAGATATTTCCTTAACCCAACCCAACACTTTAACCTTAGTTAAATCTCTACAAGGGTTACATATACCATGGTTGCATTTCTAATCTCACACTTGAGTTATTCATTATTCATCACAAAAGAAATGGCTTCTTCTTCTTCCTTCTTCTTTCATGGAAAAGCTTACTAGCTTTTTCATTAGTGATGATTTTGAGTGAGACTAAGAAAACAAATGAGAGCTAAAATCCTACTTCATCATCCTAATCTATCCTAATCATTCAGATTAGGGTGTTCACCTCATTAGTGAGTGAGATCTTGTGTTAAAGAAACTTCAAGGTAGATCATCTTTGTTATCAAAGATCGGAAGCAAGCATGCATCTTTATCTTCGTGGAGCCTCTCGAGAGTCCAGAACTTGATGATCGCAGCGAAGGGACCACAACACGGAGCTTATGAAGTGAAGGACCGGACTACAAAGGTTGTAATCCTAAACTCTTAGATGTTAAAGTGTTTAACATGCTTTGTTTCGCCAAATCTCTAGTTTAAAGATCTTGGTTAGGGTTGTTCGGCACGTTTAAAATTCGAATCGGGCATGGTTGATACCTTATAGACCCTTGTCAGAGTGCCTAATAACCCTACAGTGGTATCAGAGCCAAGCTAGAGCTTTAGGCGAAGTCTAAACGAAGTTTAAAGTCCGATCGAACTCCGAATACCCGTAAAACCCTAGTTTCTGGAAATTTTTCAAAAATGTTGATTTTTTCATATTAAAAATACTCAAAAAAATTAGCAGGGTATTTTAGGAATTACTGTGAAAAACGAGCATTTAATACCATTAAACAGCCGCGGAACCGCGGCAATGACGTGGCTTGCGCGGCGGTTCCGCGGCCGTACAGTGGGCTTATTGTTTTATTTTTGCACAGTTAAATCCGTATCTACTTCCTGATTCTTCTGGGAATTTTTAATTTATACTTAAGTGTTGAGTTTTCTGGGTTGTATTGGGAGCTCGTTGATTCGATCGGAAAGTATAACTTCGTTTAGTTTGTCCGGGTAATTTTTAGAACGTGTTAAAAAGTTCAAACGGATATCAATAACTCACTTTTTCCCCAGCCGGAAAATTTCCAAGTGTTGGATTTTTCCGTTTTTTTAAAAAACGTTCTAAGTCGTGCAAGTAACGCGGTGGACCCTCTAGAAGACAACAAACCTTAACTCGATTATGTGACCGTCTTGAACTGTCTCTAAAGCTTAGGGTTTGGGGCAGTATGGCATTGCCACATGTAAGGCGTTGGCTTGACCCTTCTACGGCTGGACCATTGGTACTGTGGCATGTGATGGATGTTTTAAAACTAATTTCAAGTGTTGAGAACTATTTGGAAAATCTTGGGTGTTTGATTAATCGATCGGAAAGTTTAACATTGTCTATTTATCTGGAATATGATACAATATTTGGAATCCACATGTAGTTATGAGATAACTAATTTGAATGTTATAAATCTAGCAGTTTAGTCTCAGATGATCGGTTGCCACGGGATTTTGATGCGATCAAAAGTCTGTCGCAATCACGTAGCGTACACGGATACTTGTCGGGTAAACTTAATAGATAGCCACGCCGTATAGCCCCGACCAAGTGACTGTGGGAGAGCCCCGTCGCCAAAAGCATCCGTTCGGGTGCTCGCGGCAGCGGTGTTCCGCCTTAGTGCACTTCGTCGACGGCATCCGGGGGTGCAACCGTCTACTAAAGTTTGCGACGAGCACTCGATCAGGATGTCGGGAATCTTGTTGAATTGCCCGACTTGATATTGAAAAGTGTTTTCGAGATCGAGACTAAAATGCGGGGTTTATAATTGTTAGGCATGCGATGTCTAAGGAATTCATTTGGTGAGGCATGCGATGTCTAAGGAGGTTGCGGATTCCAACTGTTATAGTTTTACACTTTCTTTTCTGTGACCGTAAGCGTAGTATGTAGTGTATCGCCGGCTTCGTTGCTATACATCAACGACAATCGGGATACGCATACTTTCTTATGTTGATGATATGAGATATTATGTGTTGCTGTGATATGTTATATTGGATCGTCACGTTCTGAATAGCTTGGGGTTTTATGTGAGATGAGAGTTTTTTCTTTTTCATTCATGTAAAATCCATTTGTATGTAATATTCTTTTATTGGGGCACTTCCGGGCTGAGGATGATGTCACCATTGTATATTATTTACTTTTTCGCATTAGGTAGACCCAAGACGGGGAGCACAAGTAACCGGGTTCTAGGGTCCAGTGGGAGACCATCTCGAGGAGTCGAGACTGGGTCTCCTAACCCTATAATTGGCAGTGTTGCTTGCCGCTCTCGTAGGGTTCTAGGGATGTGGATTTGGCTATTCATCGTGACCGTGGAATCCGTGTTTTATACAGGCTCGTATTAAAACACGGACGTCCTAGTATATCCAATATTTCATATATGTTCTTCTGCTGCAATGTTCTGTGATGAGATCATATTACTGCCTGAGATGAATGTTTATATTATATATATGAGATATATATAATATAAAAATGGGACTTCATTAATGAGATTAATGAAATAAAGAAACCTAAAGATGTTGTAGAAACTTGTTTAAAAACTGGTAGCTCTAGTTCTTGCTTTGTATAGCGGTGTTCCTTGTAGAACATCCAGCACCTTATTCGATAAGGAAAGTGCCGAGATCCCTTCACCGGGAGTGACCTCTTTAGCGAAACTAGCAGATTCTACAAACACGGTTTGTCTTTTGATTGCTTATATAGTTTTTGCTTTGCATAGTGATATTTGTGAAATATCCTGCACCTTATTCAATGAGGAAAGAGCCGACGATCCGTTCACCGGGAGTGACCTCTTTAGCAAAACTAGAAAAGGCCTCAAAAACATTCCATTTAAAATCACTCGATTCTACAACGATATTAAGTTCATTACACAAAGGGTTTTCTTAAAAACCTGTCGTAGCCCTCCGTCATTTTAGATAAATTCTACTTAGTATCGTACTACGTTTGTTGACCTCCGTCAAGGCGTAGTGTGCGGTAGCTAACTAGTATTTATCTGCTTATGCAAATGATGCAGATTGTTTTAGGGTAGTTGTGCGGCCTTGTTGACCTCCATCAAGGGTCGTACGGGTGGGTTTAATTCAATCAGGAAATGACGGGTAGAACTTGACTAGCAGCCTATGGTTTGTTGACCTCCGTCAAGGTCATAAGACGCTAGGGGTAAAATATTATTGGGAATTTCAAGTGTTGAAATTTGCAATGAGATTGCATACCTTGTATGAGATAGTTGGATCCCGATACCCGCTGCGAGTAAGAGTTACTCCTGGGAGAGTTTTACACATTACAATTAGCCGATCAAGTACGTGTCTAGAAAGGTGTTAACGGGTTACGCCCCTGGGAAAACGAGGTTTACTTTAATTAGGTCCGTGCGAAAGCATATAGAACCTCCCTCAAAGTACCGGCACTGGCCTGGCTGAAAGATTGGAGAACTTGTAGCGTGTAATTAAATCCCGGCTAGTCTTTCCTTTTAGGGTTTGAAGGAAGATTTGACTAAAACAGTGGGAGCCATCCTGATTAGATAAATTGATAACCAATCTAATCTTGTAAAAGCGCACGCTGAGTGTTTTCTTCTCTCTCTCTCCTGGTTACGACTATGTCACGCCTTAATCAAGATAATAATACGGATGAATTGACCGAACCCACTTGTTATACTGCGTTAGGGAACGTTGGTCGCGCTCCAACTTGTAATTGTTATAAGACAGAGCAGGAAATTAGGGATTACCAGAATTCCCATGCCGCCCAAACAAAGAAAGTGCATGCTAATGCATCTTCTTCGGGTGTGTTCATTACACAGAACCGTTTCTCAGTATCCTTTACGTCCTGGGTATGAGATACCGGATCAGGATCCCGTATATGTAATTTGTTACATGGGCTACAGATAGGTAGAGAACTGAGAACGGGTGGTAAGTTTCATGAGATAGAAACAGGTGCAAGTGTTGCAGCCAAGTCTGTTGGTAGTTATCACCCTGTATTATCAGAATACATTGATTCTGAACGAATGTTATTAGATACCGAACTTGATATACAACATCATATCAGTCTCTTTATTAGTAAAGAAGGATATAATTTTGTGTTGTTGGATAATGTTTTAAACATTTCCTATATCAAGAGTTGATCGGTTCAGGCACGTTATCTAAAAGCATTGGCGTTCTAAATCAAACTACAGTTCTTAGTATAAAAAACACACACAAGACGAAGAGTTCAGAAATGAACAAATCCTTCTTGATGTATTGTAGACTAGGTCATATCAATGCGACCCGACTAGCTGAAGTTACATTTAGATGCATATTTAAATTAGTTTAGATTTACATCTTGTAAAACTTGCCAGTCATGTCACAAAGATAAGATGACCACAGCTCCGTTTATTAGTAACAGAGAAAGAGTTAGTGAACTCTTGGGATTGATACATGTTGATGTATGAAGGTCTCCTGTCTACACATGCCAGGACTGGTTCTTTGTACTTCATTACATTCACTGATTATATCTCAAGATTCGAACATATGTTCCTGTTGAAACACAAGTCTGAACCTTTTGAGATATTCACAGAATATAAGTTAGAAGTAGAGAACCAAAAACGGGTATAAGTATTATGTCCTTTGATGAGATTAGGGAGGAGAATACTTGAGCACGGAGATTCCTGGACTATTCTAAAGGAGAATGAGATTCTCTCTCAGCATTACTCCTCCGTATACACCACAGCACGTCGGTGTATCGGGGCGGAGCAAACACACCCTATTTGATATGGTGCGCTCTATGATGAGTACTACTGAGTTTCCTATTTCCTTTTGGGAGTTATGCACTTGAGAAGCTGCATACTTATTGAATACGGTTCCAATCAAATCAGTTGCCTACCACTTCATATGTGATATGGAATGGGAAGAGACCATATCTTAAGTATGTTAAGATTTAGGGTTGTCCAGCCTATGTCTAAAAGCATAATCCGGACAAGCTCGAGGCAAAGTCAGTTCTGAAGAAGTTTGTTGGATATCCCAAGTATTCGCAAGGGAATATCTTTTACCTAACTGAGGAACAAAAGATGTTTTGTTTCTCAGCATGCCACCTTTGAGAAAGGGAATTTATTGTGAAGAAATTAGTGGTCATGAGGTAGAACTGGAAAGAGATCCAGCTATACAAACTGCAGCTGATTATTTGGTAGAACCAAAGGATTCAATAGATTCTAACGAACCTCAGCCTCTCCGCCGATCTAGTAGGGTTCCTCACCCACCTGAGAAATACTTCGGTTTTCTCTATGACAGTGAGAGCGAGGATTGCATCATGAGATGATGACTCAACTAGTTTCGAGCTGGCCATCAGGAGTGGGACTCTGTAAGAATGGCTGGATGCTTAACGATCTGAGATGGAATCCTTATACACCAACAAAGTATGGACTTTGGTTGCTTTATCTGAAGGGTTAAATCCCCATCAGGAGCAAGTATATCTTGAGAAGATTACTTAGTGTACATGGAAAAGTTGAGACTTTCAAAGCTATGCTTAAGTCTATCCAGATTCTACTTGCTACTGCTATATACCATGACTACGATATCTGGCGGTTGGGTGTCATGACTGCTTTTGTAAATGATGATTTAGAAGAGAGCGTCTATAAGTACACAGCCAGAGGGCTTCGTAGATAGTGGGAGCAGCGGAAACGTGTGCAAGATGTTTTATGTGTTAAAGCAGGCATCGCGGAGTTAGAACATCTGTTTTGATGTGGTAGTCAAAGAGTTTAACTTCATCAAAATGGTAGATGAACCTTGTAAATACAAAAAGGTAGTAGAGAGTATGGTGGTGATCCTCGTAGAGTACGTGGATGACATACTCTTGATAGGAAAGGAGTTTCCTATGCTACGATCGGTCAATCTCCTCTTATCACAAGGATTCTCCATATAGGATCAAGGTGATACCTCCTAAATCCTGGGTTATGGATCTATGAGATAGATCTAATTGGATGTTAGGATTCTCACTAGTTGTAGTGAGATGGTATTAATCGATCCTAGGGAGAATCACTAGAAAGGTTCCAGGGTGATAAGGACGACTGAATATCAGTCGCAGGCATTGTCTTTACCCTCAGTGGAGGGACGGTATGTTGGAAGAGTTCCAAGCTAGATACCGTGACATACTAGACGATTAAAGGCAAGATACATCGTTACCAAGGATGCTACCAAAGAGGCAATCTGGAAATATAAGTTCATGAGATGAACTTCGTTCCAACCATTGTGTGACAATGGAGTTATGGTTTTGGCCAAGGAACCCCCGTCCCATTAAAAATCCAGATATAATTCTTAGGCAGTATCACCTGGTCATGGAGATTGTTGATCTCCAGGGAGATTGAGGTTAGGAGAGTAGACACAGAGGACAACGGCGCGGATCCACTCACAAAGGTTTTTTTCCCAATAGAGACTTTTATGGGATGGTTGAGTATGAGATACTTCAACCACAGCTAATTGTGGGTATGTGATACCACAACAGATGGCCCTAGTGCAAGTGGGAGATTGTTAGTTATATGTATACCCTAGAGGCCATTACTGTACATATGATGTATATTGTAATGGACGGTTGGACATATATAGGGAGGAATTTCTTGCTCGACATGATAGTATACTATCTGGTTGTACTTTAACTAAACATGTACTTTGATTGTCTCTATGTTACTGTTTCCCCCAATCAGAGCAAAGCTCTGTTTGAATTTCAAATTCAAAAGGTGAAGCAACGCTTCAGATCCCTTGCGCTGCGGGCAGAGCGCCACGTGTCAAAAGCAGACACGCCAGCGCAATGGGCGCTGCGCCCAAGGCAGCGCACCCCAATTAGAGCAAGGCTCTGTTTTAAAATTTAAATTTTAAAAATAAAGGAAGCAATGCTTCAGATAACTTGCGCTCTGCGCTGCGCGACACGTGTCAGCGCAGTGCGCTAGCGCAGCTGCGCTGTGCTCTGCACTGCACGACACGTGTCAAGCGCAGGTGCGCTCGCGCCTACTGCGCCAGCACTAAAATTTAAATAATAATGTGTTTAATCAATAAGAATTAAAAATTCTAGAAACATCTTTCCAATCTTATTAAAATAAGAAGATTGTCTTCTGTAAAACAGAGGCCTTAGGATCAAAGATCCAACGGTGGGGAAATATCCCCAGATCAATCAGAGAAAGATCTCTGTAAATAACCTAACAAACTTATTGGCTCTATATAAAGGCCCCTAGACTCCAAGTCTCGGAGAGACAGAGATAAAAAAGAAAAGGAGAACTCTGAAAAATTTGAAAGACAAGTCTTTGAAGAAAGAAGATCATCTTCTTCAAGGTAAAGAATTAAATTCTTGGAAGAACAAAGATGAAAACACCTCACAAAAAGAAGAATTTCTTCTAAAAAGTTCAAAGATCTAAGAACAAGATCAAGATCTTCAATAAAAAGAAAAAGATCATAAAGATCTGATCACAAAAACAATAAAGAAGTAATTTACTTCATTATTAGATCTTTTGATCTATATAAAGGCACAGCCTTTTGATGAACCATTGGTTCTTGAATCCTAAGGTAGAACCTATTTAGAGCGAGAAAGATTCTTTTCTTTGATCTAAATTTGATCAAGATGCGCTCTGCGCTATTGGATAGTGCCCTGCACTCTTAATTTGTGCTGTTGCGCTCCTTGGACTGACGCAAGTCACCAGAGCGCGCCACGTGTCAATCTGCGCCTTGCGCTCCTAAAAACAGAGCACTGCGCTCTTGAATTGGCGCACTGCACCAGAGCGCGCCACGTGTCAGTACCGCACTAGCGCAGCGTACTGCGCTAACAGACTTACGCTCAGCAGAGCATGACACGTGTCACCTCCACGTGCTCTGGCGCCTTGCGCTCTTTAATTGGCGCAGAGCGCCTGACAGACCACGTGGCGCACTGTCAGAAAAACAAATGCTATGCATTATTAAAACGGGCAGAGCCCAATTAAAAGGTCTAACAGACCAAAACAAATGCTACGCATTATTAAAAGGGGGGCAAAGCCCAATTAAGAAGCCTAACAGGCCTAATATAAATGCCATGCATTTAAATAAAAAGCCCAAAGCTATGCAATGTTTAAAAAAGGGCAGAGCCCAAACAAAGGCCTAACAGGCCAAATATAAATAAAATGTTGAACATTTTCAAATGGACTTAGCCCAATTCTGGACATAAGTCCTCAATTTAAATTGAACTGAGCACAACTGCTCTCCCAAATCAATTTACACCCAGTTCAAGGGTACATCTCTGAACTCCTCTGATATTTGTCGTTGTAATCCTTTAACGTCGTCAGAGAGGTGACGGGTCCCGACAACCATACATTGCTACGGACTGTGGGGTCCTTAAACTCATGGACCGAAATGTCCTTAAACTAATATTCGTCCCCAAAATGGGAATGTTGGACCGAAATGTCCTTAAACTAATATTCGTCCCTAAAATGGGAATGTTGGACCGAAATGTCCTTAAACTAATATTCGTCCTCAAAATGGGAATGTCGGACCACCATGTCCCTAAACTGGAGATCGACCGAAATGTTTCTAAACTAAACAATAGAGCCCCAAATGCTCTCTTGTTGGATATAAACGATCCCGTTAAGTCGATCTTAGTGTCAAATTAGACTAACGTGTCCTTAACAAACGTTTAAGTTGATCTTAGCCTCAAATAAGGCTAACGTATCCTTAAACCAAAACACCAAAACCCAAATCTAAGAAAATACGGATTTAGACTAATCCACGTCCTACGGGCGACAACATAAATTAGTCTCCGTATACAATCCACGGGCAACCACAAACAAAACAAACACCCACGACATGAAGTGACCATCTGGAGAAGGAGAAAGTTGTTACCGCGATGCGGTAGCGTAATTAATTGCACGGGGTTGCGCCTGCAGGGTAGAGCGTCCCCACAATCAAAAACCCCTCGAACGAGGGGGAATCTGACGAAGTCTGCTACATCGGCCGCATCCGTTTAAACCTTCGATATATGGTGCCATAAATCAACTTGGCATCTTCGGAGAGGTGGACGGATATCACCAATTAGCATCTGCCCCAAATTTCAGGCAAGACGTCTATCGCGTCTCCGCCGCGTCTTTCGGCGGTAAATAGATTCTGGCACGCCCGGTGGGACCTTTTCCTCTTTCCACTCCACACTTCGTTTATCGTGTTCGTGAACCAATCGCGGTTTGCTAATGGTTGCCCTTGGGTTTCGAGGTACTAAGATTTTGCGTTTTGCTCAGTGCAGAAAGAGAAACAGCAATAGCATCTTCTTGCGCAAAGTGCTCCAACTGCAGCTGCAACTCGCGCTCCGCCTCATATGGATGCATAGCTTACGGACCTCAAGCGGCGTCACTGTTCACGATGCCGGTGGAACGAATCACCCAGGCTACTACTGGACTATTTTTCGGGACCATGCTCCCACCAATGAGCTTCACTGCCCCAGTGCCCGTACCAGAAGCTCCTAAGAAGTCGGTCTTCGATCGACTTACAGCTGCTGCGACCTCTCTCAATGGGTCGCCCAACACTAGTGCCTCGGTCTTCTCCAGACTGGGCCAAAACTCCTGCGGGCCCACAATGAAGCTTGCAGTCCCAGAAAAGGTTATTCCGAAGAGAGTAACCAAACCTGCTACTGAAGTCGTCAAGGCGGCTTCTCCTGCCAAGGGGTCAGTCTTTACAAGACTGACCGTCCCAACTCCCACTCCCACTCCTGCTGTTCAAAAGACATCAGTCTTCAATAGGCTGACACCGACAACACCCCCACACCTGAATAGGGGGCAAGACAAGGCCATCTCCGTCACTGAGCCAATTCCGACAGCACGACATGCTCGACGTCGCCACTGGCGCCGAGTGAGGAAGTCAGGAAGCAATCCCCCTTCTGGGCTAACTCCTCCAGCCCCGACGGCGGAAATTAATGCTGCTGTTCCAACCGGGAACAGCTTTGAACTGCTAAATAAGATGCGTAGGAATTCTCCTACTGCTGTGCTGAAGAGGTCTCCTCTTCCATTGGAAAAAGCTGTGGAAGCAAAGCCAGAACAGCCCCAATCCCCTCAATGGCGGTCCTCCAAAATCTATAAAGTTTGGCGGCAGGCCCGAGACTCGGTGATCGATCCAAATTTCTCCCGCCAATACAAAAAGGTGAAGGTCCAACAGGAAGTAAGCCATCCTGCCAAGCCACGAAAAGCTATCTGGGTGCCCACCACGACGGCTCCCTCAACTTCGACCGCTCCTGAGAAAAGATGGCCGGAGAAGATCCCTGTGCCGGCGACAAAAGCTAAAAACACTGAACCCAAACGCCCTAAGTCTGGTGGCATGGTCGTCCATACCGTTTACATGGTATCTGGGAAGGAGGATAGCCGCGCTTCAACGGGCCACCGACTGCTCACCCGATCCATTACAAGAGCCTAGGAACAACAACAGCAGAAGCTTCAGGAGATGCTGACTGCAATGGCCGCACTTACCGGGCCAAAAGAAAGCCTGGAGGCGTCATCAGAACAACGTCGCGAACACGAAACCGATACTGAATTCCTTCGTAGAATGCTTGAAAAGAAGGACAAGGAGGCTGCAGAGCAAGCGGCCAATATAAAGCAGATGGCTCTCCTATTTCAAGACATGGTCGGGATAATGATCCAGCCAGATCCCCCAGCCGAAGATCCTCCGATTATCCTTGAAGATGACAGAGGAGAAACGTCAAATCCATCGCCGGCTCTTTCAATAGCCAAGGAGGAGACAATTTCCAAAGCTGCCCTAGATGACTATATTGCTCAACAAATACGAGTTCACCAGGCAACTGAGGCAGCCGGTCAAGTTATCAAAACGGGGCGACCATATCCGAGCTGGTATGATCAGATCAAATACCCGCCGGGCTACACGATCCCAAAATTCCATGTCTACAAAGGGACAGGCAATCCCCATCAACATGTTGCCCAGTTCAGGGCTCTTTGTGGCAACACCGGCGGCGATTATAAGCTCTTGCTTCGCCAATTCATCGGCAGCTTATCGGAGACGGCGTTTGAATGGTACTCCGAGCTTCCGAACGACTCCGTCAAAACTTTCGCTGAAATGGAGTTGTTGTTTACCCAGCGTTTCGCAAGCGCCAGCGAGCGTATTCCAATAGCAGCTTTGATCAATGCAAGAGTAAAGCCGGGCGAAACTTGGGTTCAATATGCAATCCGATGGCGGAACTTGTGGTCAAAATGCGAACAACGCATCGAAGAAGCGCCGGCGGTGGGCATGTTCGTGGGCACTCTTGACCCTCAAGCGACCATCTCACATTTCATGATGTTCTTTAAACCAACCACGTTCCAGTCCTTGATTGACAAATTATCCCAAATGGACCAGATGAGCCATAGACCGTCTCCTCCAAAGCCGGACTCTCGAAATGAGAAGGGGAAAGGAAAAACGATCGTCATCGCCAATGCTCAACAACAGCCGAGCAACTTGAAGCCGGTTGTCCGTCAAAACAATATGCGTCCACGTCTATCCCTCGAGGAGAGGCTAGGACGTCCTTACTCATTTCCTCAAGATAAAACGAGAAGACTGTTAGTGTATATGCCCTAGAGGCCATTACTGTATCATACTAGTTTGTATATTACTTGATGGAAGCTTGGGATATTAATCTTGTATAGACAATCTTGCTCAATATAGTAGTATGCTACTTAGTTTTTTTCTGCTTTAATGTGTACATGTGTTTATTTTAGTATATCACCTATACACATTAGTGGAGCCCTTAGTATCTTTGCTTGATTACCAGCGTTGTGATGGCAGTCACACTCGTGGGGTCTGGGTAATCTATAAGCACATCCTTATGCAGGTCCTTAGTCGCAGGACTATCGAGACAGGGCATCGATACTCTGGAGTAGACTAGCGTATGCGCGTCTCATCCCAGTGTGGGAGACGGTCTGTCCCACAGCCGTCAATACGTCGTACTTGAGATAGTATGCGGGTGCTCGTTAGGTTACGAGTACACTGGACAGGACTCGTCGGGAACTGTTGGTTGGCACTATACCTATCGTCAGTTATCAGTTCCCAGGTGACATGAGTACAGCTTAGTCCGCTGACTTGACACTGTCACTTCGCCTCGAGTGTGTTCCCACTGTACTTTGATTACTACCCTACTACGGCTCAAAGGAGTCGTGCAAATAGGTAGTTTTTGGGTGCAATCCCGAAGCACTTGGAGGCAGTGACGGTTAGACAGGATTCGTCTCTCCCGGTATTTAGGGTTGACATCGCGCTGTGTCTAGGAGAGCCATTACACGAGTAGTCCCTGGCCAGGGCAAGCGAGATATACTGGTAGGTTTCCAGTGATATCTCAGGGTGTTCTGGGATTCACTCCGACACGACTTGTACCGCTATTAGGGGACTGACGTTTACCGCCCCCTAGGCCCGCCATGCGATGTATCAGACGAACAGACCGGACTGTACGGAGATTGTCACATTCAGGCTCAGTAGGAGTTCAGATGGGTTTCACCTCGTCATTCTTCTTATCGGCATCTACCTGGGGAACGTTACGCACAGCTAGTGCCGCTTGCGGTCTGTGGTTAAACCCACTGCCAGCGTAGTGTCGAGTCTTTAGAGTCCCACACAGAGAGCTATTCGTCTTTAGGCAAAAGAGTAGAGGTCGCATGGTTTTCCGACAGGTCGCATGGTTTTGCGACAGGGTTCGGTCACATCCGTGCACTTGTGCACGTTTAGTGTCCGGACAGTTAACACTAGCGGGCTTTGGTTTAAGCCAGATCCTAGTGTACGTTTTGGGATTGGTTTTTTCTCGTATGTATTTGTGTTCCTCGGAACGCGGATGCGGGTGTGTATGCACAGTTGACAGAGAGACAGAGACAGAGGATTCTCATTAGGGTTGTTGACTGTTGACTGTTGACTTTTTGCTAAACCCTAATGAGAATATGAAATATAATTAACAATAATATTAATTAAGTATTATAGTGACATGGTTCTTGAGGGGTTGACTTTGTTGACTTGTTGACTTTGTTGACCGATTGACTAGATTGGACTAGTTGACCATCATCATGACAATGGATATCATTTCATGGCAAAGACTTTTGCTTGCTTGTTTCTCTTGTGCAAAATGAGTGCATGAAATGATATGGCTATTTTGATTTAAACCATCACATAATACTTGATTGCTATTATTTGTTATGATGGCTTTGGATTATGAGAGCCAAGAGGGAAAAAGTCTTTCTCATTCTCTCATTTCCTTTCTTTCTCTTGCTCGAGCTCTCCCTCTTCCTCTTGCTCTCTCTCTTGTCTATGGTTCACTTGTCTCATGTGTTGAGAAGCAAGAACCATAGAGAAAAATCCCAACACGCTCTCCTCTACTCACTCTAGTTCACAAGGTTTAGCAAACCAAGTGAACTAGTTTCTTCAAAGTTCGAAGAAGAAGCCAAAGGTAAAAGCTTTCGGGTGGATCGATCTTCGGCGCAAGGAGACGACGGGGTGAAGCCGATCTGTACACCATCAAGAGTTGAAGACGAAGGAGTTCAAGAAAGAAAGGTATAACCCACTAACCGAGTAGTTAACAACTCCTAGTTAGGTTGTTAGGTAGATAGTTTAACAAAGATCCGTTTTGAGTCCATGTTACCGTCTCTAGAAAATTGTTTTTCATCATTTCCGCAAGCCCGTAAGTACCGGGAGAGGTAGCATGGACTTACAGTGGTATCAGAGCCTAGTTAAACACTATCTAACATGTTAGCAATGTAAGTAGAAGTTCGATCGGAAAAAAAGTCGCGAAAAACACCCGGATTATAAACTTTCTGTCGAATTTTTCCACTGTTCAAAAAATGATAAATCATGCTTTAAAATTCGGCTCAGGGTTTTTAGAAGAAACTGCAAAAAATTGTTCCACTGATCCGATCAAAGCGCCGCGGAAACGCGGCGGGAGCGTGCTCCCGCAGTGGTTGCGCGGCCGAGTTGACTCGGCTATGGGGAATCTTTCTTGCAGTTTGTTCATATGGGTGTTTTGGGATTTTTACAATATGTCTTTTCAGCCCAGATTTTCCAGAAAGCAAAATTTGTTTTTGGGGCTTGAAAAACCGTATTTTTATCGAACTTCTAAAGACTAATGCTAGCGGGTTTATATCTGTGATGTGATATTTGTATTGAACGTCTGCTAATCGCTATATGTCGATTAGTGGGGGTTATACAAATCTGTGATCTGTAATGGTGTTTGTATATGTATATGAATTCATTGGATTGTCGCGGGTGAATAGCCGAGGGTTGTGAGACGAGAGTTTTCTTTTCTTTCAATTCATGTAAATTTGTAAATTGATGTAATATTATTTGTATGACCGCACAACCGGGTCGGGGTTGTAGCCGTCATTGTATAATTTCTTTTTACTGTTTTTGCTCCTAGGATAGACCCATGGAGGGGGTGCACAAACTACCGGGTATCTCGAAGTGCCGAGTGGCCTACTCACGGTGTTGAGGGAGGTTGCTCCGCTTCGGGTACTTGGCGGGTAGTTTGCCGCACCCGTAGGGGTCTTGGGTGGGGTATTGGCTATTCACCGCGACCATGTAATCTGCTTTTCGTTACAGGCTCGTACGAATTATGGATTCCTAGTATATCCAATGTGTTCATCTGTGATCTGAAATGGCTATCATTGCAATATATCTATATATGATATTATTTAGGCGTTGCTTATGTTTTTCAGCCGCGCTAGCCCAGCCCCCGCTCTGTCGTTAGTTAAGTAACCTAACGGGTAATGACGGGGCCCCATGGCGAATGCGAATGGCATAAGCATACGTCATATTTTGGTTGTTTTCTGCAATGGTAGGATTAAATGATGGGACACATTAAAAGAACTAATGCAATAAAAATAAACCAAGTAAAAGTCGTTGGAACACTTTCAAAACCACTCGGTTTCTTTTCAAAATAACTTTTAAACGCGGAGCTTAAGCCACTCCTTTTAAAAGCTATCTCGTTCCATCGATTATATCAAGTTCACTACATTCACGGTTTCGCCAAAACCATTCGTAGCCCTTCGTCGTTTCACATGGATGGTCAATAGTATTCAAGCTATGTTTGTTGGCCAAAGTCAAGGCATAGTGATTGGTAGCTATTGGGTATTCTTGTGCAGCATAGATAGATGTGTTGGTTTGGGGCAGTCGTTCTACCTTGTTGGCCAAAGTCAAGGGTATGTGCGGGTGGGCTCAAATTAACCTGGAGAATGACGGGTAGAACTTGACATGTGACTTATGATTTGTTGGCCAAAGTCAAGGTCATAAGAGCATGGGGCAAAAATCCACATCGGGAGTTTCATAAGTACTGAAACTTGCTAGCACTGTATACCATTTGGAGTGTGATGATTCAGGTAGGATTCCTTCAGTTTCGTCACGCGATGATATTTGGATCCTGATCCTACTGTGAGTATATGCTACTCCTCGGGAAATTTCTCACTTAACGATCAATGCTATAAACCAAGTAGGTGTCTCGAAAGGTCTTAGCGGGGCTACGCCCCCAGGGAAAAGAGGTTATTTAAATAAGGAACTTCGCGAAAGCGTTGGAAAACCTCCCTTGAAGTATCGACACCGGCCTGGCCGAACGGTTAAGCAAGTATTGTACGGTGAGATTGATCCTGACTAATTCTTCCATTTTGGTTTGAGGAGGGATTCGAGAGACAGTAGGAGCCATCCTGTTTAGACAAATTAAAAACCACTCTAAACTTGCAAGAGCATCATGCTAAGTGTTTCTTCTCTCTCTCCTAATTGCAGCGGCCAAACATCATGACCGGACTTAAGTTACTACTAGATAAAAACATACTGACAGGGCCAAACTACAAAGATTGGCTCAGGAATGTCAAGATGGCAATCACTTATGAAAAGTTAGGGTATCTCCTTACCACCAAATCTCCCCCTTTCCCAGGTCCCAAAACCAGCGTCGCGGATAGGGAAATCCGTAAGACTTGGGAAATCGATTGCGCGAATGCTAAGTGCCTCGTGCTTGCCTCTATGGACAACGAACATCAGAGGAGGCACGAGAATATGGACCTCGAATCCATATTTCTCCATACAAAAGAACTGTATGGAGAGCAATCTCGTATCGAAAGATACGAAGTGTCGAAGACGTTATTTTCGGCAAAGTTGGCCGTCGGATCATCGGTAGCGGAACACATGCTCAAGATGATTGGCTTCATAGAGGACCTCTCGGACCTTGGGACCACGTTGGAGAATGAGCTCTATACGGACTTGATTCTTCAGTCCCTTCCTTCCACTTACGCCCAGTTCATCCTGAATTTCAACTTGCAAGAAAAGGAAGTTGAACTTTCAGAGCTCCTTAACATGCTGAGGAGTGCAGAGGGTGTAAGTCCACGTTGCGACCCCCGGTTCTTGCGGGGAGGCGGAAACGGTATAAAAATCAAATTTTTGGCGCATGGGGCAACATGGACTAAACAAGGTCGGGATCGTGTCTAAACTAAACTAGCTAACATGCAAAGGAGAGTTAACTACTCGGCAAAGTGGTTATACCTAACTTGAACTCCTTCTTCTTGAAACCTAGTAGAGATTGATGGTTCTCTCCTCGTCGCCTTCTTCCGTCAAAGATGGATCCACCTGAGGGTTCAACCTTCGGGCTCTTTCTCGAACTTAGAGTGAACTAGAATCTCCGGCTTGCTAAACCCTTGATCCTAGAGTGAGTAGAGAGTGTCTTTGGGGTGTTTATCTATCAAGGAGAGTGATTCTCAACACATGAGAAGGATTCTCCTTGAGCTTGAGGAAGAAGAAGATGAAATGAGGAGAGAGAATCAATATGATAGAATGAGCTCCTTTTCCTTTTACAACCATAACAAAAGGAAAAAGATATATCTAATTAATAATAATAATTCAAAATGAAATAGTTGATGGTTGTATTTGGAATGACCATTATCATCACTTCATTAAATGAATGTAAGCTAGAATCAAGGAGTATCCTTGCAAAGCAATGATGATGGTCAAACATTCAACCATGGTCAACAAGTCAACCATGGTCAACAAGTCAACAAAATCAACCATGACACAATTTCATTTAATTACTATTATTAATTGATATTTCATAATTCCATTAGGGTTTGGAAAAAGACGACTGTCAACTGTGCATACGCACCCGTTCCGAAACCCTAATGAAAATCCTCTTCCTCCGCCTCAATCAACTGTGCATACACACCCGCATTCTTGTTCCGAGGAACATGAATACCAAGAGATAAAATCAACCCCAAAACATATACCAGTATCTAGCTCAAACCAGAGCCTGCTAGTATAATCCGTCCGGACTCCAAAAGTGCACAAGTGCACGGATGAGAAGGAACCCTGCCGCAAAACCATGCGACCTCTACTCAGTTTTGCCCAGAGGCGAATAGCCCTCTGTGTGGGACTCTAAAGACTCAACGCTACGCTGGCAGTGGGTTTAACCACAGACCGCAAGCGGCACTAGCTGTGCGTAACGGTCCCCAGGTAGATGCCGACAAGAAGGCTGATGAGGTGAACCCCATCTGAACTCCTACTGAGTCTGAATGTGACAGTCTCCGTACAGTCCGGTCTGTTCGTCTAATACATCGCATGTCGGGCCTAGGGGGCGGTAAAATGTCAGTCCCCTAATAGCGGTACAAGTCGTGTCGGAGTGAAGTCCAAAACACCCTGAGGTAACACTGGAAGCCTACCAGTATATCTCGCTTGCCCTGGCCAGGGACTACTCGTGTAATGGCTCTTCTAGACACAGCGCGATGTCAACCCCCAATACCGGGAGAGACGAATCCTGTCTAACCGTCACTGCCTCCAAGTGCTTCGGGACTGCACCCAACTACCACCTGTTTTCACTACTCCTTTGAGCCGTGGTAGGGTAGCAGTCAAAGTACAGTGGGAACACACTCGAGGCGAAGTGGCAGTGTCAAGTCAGCGGACTAAGCTGTACTCATGTCACCTGGGAACTGATAACTGACGATAGGTATAATACCAACCTGTCAGTTCCTGACGAGTCCTGTCCAGTGTACTCGTAACCCAACGAGCACCCGTATACTATCTCCAGTACGACGTACTGATGGCTGTGGGACAGACCATCTCCCACACTGGGATGAGAAGCGCATACGCTAGTCTACTCCGGAGTATCGATGCCCTGTCTCGATAGTCCTGCGACTAGGGACCTGTATAAGGATGTGCTTATAGATTACCCAGCCCCCACTAGTGTGACTGCCATCACAACGCTGGTAATCAAGCAAAGATCCTAAGGGCTCTACTAATGCGTATAGGTGATATACTAAAATAAACACATGTACACATTGAAGTAGAAACAAACCAAGTAGCATACTACTATATTGAGCAAGATTGTTTATACAAGGTGAATATCCCAAGCTTCCATTAAGTAATATACAAACTAGTATGATACAGTAATGGCCTCTAGGGCATATACACTAACAATCTCCCACTTGCACTAAGGCCATGTAATGGCGTATCAAAGACCTATCATCTCGATCAGCCGCTCGAACTGAGTCTGGGGTAAGGCCTTGGTGAATGGATCTGCCGTGTTATCTTCTGAAACGACTCTCCGAACCTCGATCTCCTGGCGATCCACGATCTCCCTGATCAGGTGATACCGCCTCAAGATGTGCCTGGATCTCTGATGGGACCTGGGTTCCTTCGCTAAAGCTATAGCCCCGTTGTTGTCGCAATACAGAGGTATTGGGTCAACAATGGACGGAACCACCTGAAGTTCTTTCAAGAACTTCCTCATCCAGACAGCTTCTTTTGCGGCATCAGATGCAGCGATGTATTCCGCTTCCATCGTCGAGTCTGCAACGGTTTCCTGTTTGGAACTCTTCCAACACAACGCCCCTCCATTGAGGGTAAAGACAAAACCCGACATGGACTTGGAATCATCCTTGTCACTCTGGAAGCTGGAGTCAGCAAAGGCCTCGATCTGGAGGTCTTTTCCGCCATACACCAAGAACATCACCTTAGTCCTCCTTAGGTACTTGAGAATGTTCTTTACTGCTATCCAGTGTTTCTCCCCAGGGTTTGACTGATACCGGCTTACTACACTCAGTGCATAAGCTACATCCGGTCTGGTACACAACATCTCATACATTATAGAGCCTACCGCAGAAGCGTAGGGTATAATAGACATGCGATCCCTCTCCAAATCAGTCTTGGGAGACATCTCTTTAGAGAGGGTGATCCCGTGACAAGCCGGTAGGTTACCGCGCTTGGAATCTTCCATACTGAATCTCTTCAGTATAGTGTCGATGTACCTGGACTGTGAAAGTCCTAATATCCTCTTGGATCTATCACGATGGATCCGGATCCCCAGGATGTAAGAGGCATCACCCAGGTCTTTCATGGAGAAGCTGTGTGACAAGAATCCCTTGACAGATTGTAGCATAGGAATGTCATTTCCTATTAAGAGAATATCATCCATGTATAAAACGAGGAATACTCCAGTTCTCGCTACAAATCTACTATAGATGCATGGTTCATCTGGATTTTTGATAAAGCTAAATTCCTTGACCGTCTCATCAAAACAGATGTT
Source organism: Agapanthus africanus (assembly GCA_030015575.1). Lineage (NCBI taxonomy): Eukaryota > Viridiplantae > Streptophyta > Magnoliopsida > Asparagales > Amaryllidaceae > Agapanthus > Agapanthus africanus. Next base: position 382,977,101 of record CM057345.1, on the reverse strand, counting down.
CCAACTCCGCGATGCCTGCTTTAATCCATAGATGGACTTAAGCAACTTGCACACCTTTCCGTTGCTCCCACTCTGAATGAAACCCTCTGGCTGATCCATATAGACACACTCCTCTAAATTTCCATTTAGAAAATCGGTTTTTACGTCCATCTGCCAAATCTCATAATCGTGGAAGGCAGCAATGGCAAGAAGGATCCGAATGGATTTCAGCATAGCCACTGGAGAAAAGGTTTCTTCATAGTCCAAGCCAGGTCTTTGACGGAAACCCTTTGCTACAAGTCTAGCTTTATAGGTCTCAACCTGTCCATCTACACCAATCTTCCTTTTGAAGATCCACTTGCATCCTACGGGTTTTACCCCGTCTGGAGCAATGTCCAACGTCCATACTTTGTTGGTGTACATGGACTCCATTTCGGTCCGCATTGCATCTAGCCATTTTACCGAGTCAACGCTCTGAACGGCCTGCTGGAAGCTAGTAGGCTCATCATAATCTATGATGCAATCCTCTCTATCCCCGTCTATGAGAAAACCGTAGTATTTCTCGGGCGGATGAGACTGCCTACTACTCCTGCGGAGCGGCGTAGGAATGTCCTGTTCATTTGAACCCTCTGGTTCACTAAGCTTTCAGTAATAGTCTGTGGTTCTGGAATTTCTTCCAGTTCTACTGCGCTCCCACTTAATTCTTTTTCTAAGAACTGGTGTTCTAGAAATTGGGCATGACGAGAAACAAGAACTTTTTGTTCCTCTTCGTAGTAGAAGAGATATCCTTTGGAATTCTTTGGATATCCCACAAACTTACACAGTACTGAGCGTGCCTCGAGCTTGTCCGCATGCTGCTTTTTAACAAAAGCTGGACTTCCCCAAGTCTTAATGTGACTGAGATGGGGCCTCTTCCCACACCACATCTCATATGGTGTAGTAGGCACAGTTTTAGTAGGAACTCGGTTCAAAAGGTACGCAGCAGATTCTAGCGCATACCCCCAGAATGATCGCGGTAACTCAGCGTTACTCATCATGGACCGTACCATATCCAATAGGGTTCGGTTCCGTCTCTCCGATACACCATTATGTTGTGGAGTGTATGGAGGAGTAAGCTGAGAGAGAATCCCATTCTCTTTTATGTAATTCAGGAACTCGGCACTTAAGTATTCTCCACCTCGATCCGATCTTAGAATCTTGATACTTTTGCCGGTTTGTTTTTCTACTTCATTCTTATATTCCTGGAACTTTTCAAAGGCTTCGGACTTATGTTTCATTAAGAAGACATAACCGTACCTTGAAAAGTCATCCGTAAAAGTAATGAAGTAAGAATAACCGCTTCGCGCATGTGTAGACATTGGACCGCACACGTCGCTGTGTACGAGTCCCAAGAGCTCGCTTGCTCTTACTCCGTGTCCAGTGAACGGAGTCTTTGTCATCTTTCCTTTGAGACAGGATTGACAAGTGGCATATGATTGATATTCGAACGGATCCAAATATCCTTCTGTATGTAACTTAGTCAACCTTCTCTCATTGATGTGACCCAGTCTACAATGACATAAGAAAGTCTGATTGATATCTGGAGACTTTCTTTTGTGTGTATTCTGGACATTGAAAATCTGTGGTTGGTTTAATACGTATATACCATTGCTCAGTGTACCTGACCCAATCAGAACTTGATTAAGGTGAATGTTTACAACATTACTTACAAACGCAAATTCATAACCTTCTTTAGAAACCAAAGATACAGAAATGATATTACAAGTTGCGTTGGGTACAAAAAAGCAATTACGCAAAACCAAAACATGTCCATCTGACATTCCCAGGTGATAGTCCCCCACGGCTTTAGCATCCATGCTAGCTCCGTTCGCAACTCTGAGGGTCATGTCACCTGCCTTCAAAATCCTACGGTTTCTCAACGCCTGCAAAGAATTACAGATATGAGATCCTGATCCGGTATCCAATACCCAGAAAGTAGAGTTTATTGAAAGACAGTTTTCAATAACATATACACCTGAAGCTGAAGCCGCAACCTGCTTCAGTTCCTGTGTCCTGGCTTTCCAAGCCCTGCAATCTTTCTTCCAGTGTCCACTCTTATGACAATAGAAGCATTCTTCCTTTCCCACAAGCTTTCCCGCAATCTTTGTTGCCTTTTCCTTTCCCTTCGTACCCACTTTACTAACACCGCCCCTTGGTTTGGCGGGGGCTTTCTTCCTCTTTCCCTTGGCTTTCGTCTTGGACCTAGAAGAAGAAGATCCTCCTACAAACAAAGCGGGTGTTTCCCTACCTTTCTGTAGGGTGCCCTCTGTGCTCCTCAGCATGTTGAGGAGTTCTGAAAGTTCAACTTCCTTTTCTTGCAAGTTGAAATTCAGTATGAACTGGGCGTAAGTGGAAGGAAGGGACTGGAGAACTAAATCCGTATAGAGTTCGCTTTCCAACGTGGTCCCAAGTTCCGCGAGCTCCTCAATGTATCCAATCATCTTAAGCACGTGGTCCGCTACCGATGATCCGACGGCCAACTTTGCCGAAAATAACTTCTTCGACACTTCGTATCTTGCGATACGAGACTGCTCTCCATACAGTTCTTTTGTATGAAGAAATATGGATTCCAAGTCCATATTCTCGTGCCTCCTCTGATGTTCGTTGTCCATAGAGGCAAGCACGAGGCACCTGGCCTTCGCGCAATCAATCTCCCAAGTCTTACGGATTTCCTTATCCGCGACGCTGGAGGTGGGACCTGGGACGGGGGGAGCTTTGGTGGTAAGAAGATACCCCAGCTTGTCGTAAGTGATTGCCATTTTGACATTCCTGAGCCAATCTTTGTAGTTTAGCCCTGTCAGTATGTTTTTATCTAGAAGTAACTTAAGTCCAGTCATGTTGAATGGTCGCTGCAATTAGGAGAGAGAGAAGGAACACTCAGCACGATGCTCTAGCAAGTTTAGAATGGTTTTTAATTTGTCTAAACAGGATGGCTCCTACTGTCTCTCGAATCCCTCCTCAAACCACAAAGGAAGAATTAGCCGGGATCAATCCCACCGCACAATACTTGCTTAACCGTTCAGCCAGGCCAGTGTCGGTACTTCGAGGGAGGTTTTCCAACGCTTTCGCGAAGTTCCTTAATTTAAGAACCTCTTTTCCCTGGGGGCGTAGCCCCGCTAACACCTTTCTAGGCACCTACTAGGTTTATAGCATTGATCGTTTAGTGAGAAATTTCCCGAGGAGTAGCATATACTCACAGTAGGATCGGGATCCAAATATCATCGCGTGACGAAACTGAAGGAATCCTACCAGAATCATCACACTCCAAATGGTATGCAAATCTAGCAAGTTTCAGTACTTATGAAACCCCCGATGTGGATTTTTGCCCCATGCTCTTATGACCTTGACTTTGGCCAAAATATCATAAGTCGCATGTCAAGTTCTGCCCGTCACTATCCAGGTTAATTTGGATCCATCCGTACCTACCCTTGACTTTGGCCAAAATGGCAGTACGAGTGTCCCAAACCAACGCATCTATCTATGCTACACATGAACACCCAATAGCTACCAATCACTATGCCTTGACTTTGGCCAACATACATATGTTGAATACTATTGCCTATTCATGCGAAACGACGGAGGGCTACGAATGGTTTTGGTAAAACCGTGAACGTAGTGAACTTGATATAATCGATGGAACGAGATAGCTTTTAGAAGGAGTGGCTCAAGCTCCACTTTTAAAAGTTAGTTTTGAAAAGAACCGAGTGGTTTTTCGAAAGTGTTCTAACGACTTTAACTTGGTTTATTATCTTGCATTAGTTCTTTTAATGCGTGATATTCTTGCATTAGTTCTTTTAATGCGTTCCATCATTTAATCCTACCATTGCAGAAAACAACCAAAATATGACGTACGCTTATGCCATTCGCATTCGCCATGGGGTCCCGTCATCACCCGTTAGGTTACTTAACTAACGACAGAGCGGGGGCTGGGCTAGCGCAGCTGTAAAACATAAGCAACGCCTAAATATAAAGCAATGATAGACATTACAGATCACAGATGAATACATTGGATATACTAGGAATCCGCAATCGGTTCGAGCCTGCAACGAAAAGCGGATTACACGGTCGCGGTGAATAGCAAAAACCCCACCCAAGACCCCTACGGGTGCGGCAAACTACCCGCCAAGTACCCGGTAGTTTGTGCACCCCTCCATGGGTCTATCCTAGGAGCAAAAATAGTAAAAAGAATTATACAATGACGGCTACAACCCCGACCCGGTTGTGCGGCCATACAAATAATATTATTACATCAATTTACATATTACAAATGAATGAAAGAAAAACAAAAGCTCATCTCACATCCACCCCGGCTATTCACCCGCGACAGTCCAACACATTCATATACACATTCCAATATCAAACACAGATCACAGAGATGTATAACCCCGACTAATCGACTTATAGCGATTAGCCGACGTTCAATACATACAAACATCACAGATATAACCAACATAGTCAAAGTGTAGTGAAGTTCGGAAAATATACGGAATTATAGGCCCCCAAAAACAAATTTCTATTCTGGAAAATCTGGGCACATATAATATATCTCAAAAATCCTAAAACCAATCCAGAGATACACTGCACCAAAATCGAGGCAGAGAGGAGACAATACGGCCACGGATCCGCGGCAACATAGCTTGTTGTTGCCGCGGAAACGCGGTCGTTTGGTCAGATCTCTGGCTCGTTTTTGGTGGTTATCTTTAAAAAACCCTGAGATGATTTTAGGTGCATAACAAATTTTGTTTTGACCAGAAAAAAATTTAACAGAAACTAGGGTTTTTGAAAAGTTTGGTTTTTGGATTTTTCGGTTCCGAACTTCGTTACACTTCACTACCAAGCTAGTTTAAGTTTAGTTAGGCTCTGATACCACTGTAAGTCCACGTTGCGACCCCCGGTTCTTGCGGGGAGGCGGAAACGGTATAAAAATCAAATTTTTGGCGCATGGAGCAACATGGACTAAACAAGGTCGGGATCGTGTCTAAACTAAACTAGCTAACATGCAAAGGAGAGTTAACTACTCGGCAAAGTGGTTATACCTAACTTGAACTCCTTCTTCTTGAAACCTAGTAGAGGTTGATGGTTCTCTCCTCGTCGCCTTCTTCCGTCAAAGATGGATCCACCTGAGGGTTCAACCTTCGGGCTCTTTCTCGAACTTAGAGTGAACTAGAATCTCCGGCTTGCTAAACCCTTGATCCTAGAGTGAGTAGAGAGTGTCTTTGGGGTGTTTATCTATCAAGGAGAGGGATTCTCAACACATGAGAAGGATTCTCCTTGAGCTTGAGGAAGAAGAAGATGAAATGAGGAGAGAGAATCAATATGATAGAATGAGCTCCTTTTCCTTTTACAACCATTGTTAGTGTTTATGCCCTAGAAGGCCATTACTGTATCATACTAGCTTGTATATTACTTAATGGAAGCTTGGGATATTCACATGTATATAACAGTCTTGCTAAACATGGTAGTATGCTACTTGGTTTTTCTATCTTAATATGTGAGTGTACGTATTGATAGAGCTCTTAGGATCTTGCTTGTCTACCAGCGTTGTGATGGCAGTCACACTAGTGGGGGCTGGGTAGTCTACAAGCACATCCTTATTCAGGTCCCTGGTCATTGGATTATCGAGACAGAGCATCGATACTCCGGAGTAGACTGGTGTGTACGCTTCTCATCCCAGTTGGGGAGATGGTCTGTCCCACAGCCGTCAGTACGTCGTACTGGAGATAGTATGCAGGTGCTCGTTAGGTTACGGGTACACCGGACAGGACTCACGGGGAACTGTTGGTTGGTTTGATACCAGTCGTCAGTGAGCAGTTCCCAGGTGACATGAGTACAGCATAGTCCGCAGACTTGACACTGCTACTTCGCCTCGAGTGTGTCCCACTGTTCTTAGATTGCTACCCTACCACGGCTCAAAGGAGTCGTGCAAACAGGTAGCAGTTGGGTGCAGTCCCGAGCACTTGGAGGCAGTGGCGGTTAGACAGGATTCGTCCCTCCCGGTATTGGGAGTAGATATCGTGCTGTGTCAGAGAGCCATTACGCAAAGTCCCTGGCCAGGGCAAGCGAGATTTGCTGGTAGGTTCCAGTAGTTTCTCAAGGTGTAATGGGCTTCCCTCCGACACGACTTATACCGCTATTAGGGGACTGATGCTTGCCGCCCCCCTAGGCCCGATATGCGATAGTCTTGGACGAACGGACCGGACTGTATGGAGATTGTCACATCAGACTCAGTAGGAGTTCGGATGGGTTTCCTCATCGGCCTTCTTATCGACAACTACCTGGGGACCGTTACGTACAGCTAGTGCCGCTTGCGGTCTGTGGTTAAACCCACTGCCAGCGTAGTAGTCGAGTCTCTAGAGTCCCACACAGAGAGTTTCCTACTCCAGGCGAAACGATATAGAGGTTGCATGGTTTTGCGACAAAGGGTTCGGACGCATACGTGCGTTTACGCGCGTACGACTTTCGGACAGTTTTTACCAGTCGGCTTTGGGTTAAGCCAGTTACTGGTATCCGGTTATTGGATTTATACAGTCTAAAGTTTTTCCGTATTTTTACGGATCGGAGGGGCGTTCTCGTAATTACTCGAGAAGCTTCTAGAAGATGGTGACTAAGGAGGGTTATGTGTCATATTCATTGAATGAGTTATATGAGTCATGGTGGTGATTCATTCATTTCATTAATGCACATTTATTGCTTAATGACTCATGCTAATGAATCACCACTAGATATTTTATGAAGCATGATTATTCATCACTCTTTATTCTTTTCTTCTTATTAGAAAATGCTTCATATATGTTATGATACTCATAACTTATTCTTATAATATTATTCACATTCTCTCTCCTCAAGCTCTCTCTCTTCAAAAGACTAATCCTCACCCTCATGTGTTGAGATCTAGGATTAGTTAGACTAATCAATCCATAACCATCACTCTATTTCATCTAGCTTCTTTGATTAGAAATCCAAGAAGGTTAGTTGCCTCAAGTTTAGAGGCTAAGCTTGGAGTTTTGCTCTCGGGTGGATCGTCTACTACCTAGAGAAGGCCGAGGAGAACAAGGAGATCGTAAAGACGAAGGACTAGTTTCGATAGGTATAATCCCTAAGCATAGTAGTTTAGAACAACTATATGTTTGGTTAGTTATCGTTTAGCTTCGATTCAAGCGGTTAGTCGATGTTCGTTCACTAAACAAGTTCGTTTTTGAAAATTCTGCCTCCCCACAAGTATTGGGGTGTAGTACATCGACTTACAGTGGTATCAGAGCCTCGCTAAACAATAAATAACTTAATCGCAAATTTGTACGAATTTCGAACGGAAAAACGAAGCCGGAAAACCCTAAATCTGTCAAGTTTCTGTCGAGTTTAAAATGAAGTCCTAAAATTTTTCAGGTGAGTGCAGAAAGCTTGAAATAACCACATAAGAACACATAAGAAAAATTGTCCCCTGAATCGCCTAACTAGCCGCGGAACCGCGGCCTCAGCCTACTGAGTCGCCGCGGATCCGCCGCCGAGTTGGCGATTCAGGAAGCCAATTTTCTTGTGTTGCTTCTGTATGATATTTGGGATTTTCTGGAATATTTTAATTTTGCTCAGGTTTCCAGTTTACAGAGCAGTTTTTGGAGCAATATTAAAGATGTTTAATCGATCGAAATTGTACAGTATTTGCATGTTGGATTATATCTGTGCTTGTTTAATGTGTTCGTAAACCTCCCCTAACTGCTAGTATGTCGGTTGGCAGGGGGTTCCACATTTCTGTAATGGTTATATCTGTTTGTGCATATAAACTGTATTGGACTGTTGTGGTGTATAGCCGGGGTTTGCAATGGGTTATTGTTTAATTCATTTGTTGTAAATGTAATTTGTTGTAATATTATTTTTGCGGGGCACATCCAGGTTGCGGTTGTAGCCACCGTTGTATTATTTCATTTTACTGTTTTTGCTCCTAGGACTGACCCAAGGTGGGGTACACAAACTGCCGGGCGGGTAGTTTGCCGTACCCGTAGAGGTCGAGGGTGGGGTAACGGCTATTCATCACAACTGTGTAATCTGTCTTTTCTTGCAGGCTCAAAAGAAATACAGATTGCTTGCAAATCCAATATTGTTTATCTGTGTTCTGGAATGAATATCATTGCGTCAGACGAATGTAAAATATCTATATATATGATAGCTATTTAGACGTCACTTATGTTTTACACCCGCGCTAGCCCAGCCCCCGCTCTGTCGTTAGTTAAGTAACCTAACGGGTGATGACGGGACCCCGTGGCGAATGCGGATGGCATAAGAGGACGTTGTATTTTCGTTGTTTTCTGCAATGATAGGTTAATGATGGGACGCATTATCTATAATGCAAAGAAAATAAACCAAAGTTTAAATCGTTGGAACAGTTTAAAAGAAACCACTCGGTTAATTTTAAAAACAAATATTTTTAAATGCGGAGACTTAACCACTTCTTTTAAAAGCTATCAGGTTCCTTCGGTTATATCAAGTTCACTACGTTCACGGTTTCGCCAAAACCATTCGTAGCCCTCCGTCATTTCATTTGGGTATTCAGTAGTATTCAAGCTATGCATTTTGGCCAAAGTCAAGGCATAGTGTTTGGTAGCTGCTGGGTTTTCATTTGTTGCATAAGATAGATGAGTTGGTTTGGGACAGTCGTATTACCATTTGACCAAAGTCAGGGGTATATACGGATGGGTTCAAATTGACAAGATAATGACGGGTAGAACTTGACATGTGACTTATGACATTTTGACCAAAGCCAAGGTCATAAGAGCATGGGGCAAAAACTTATATCGGGAATTTCTAAAGAAACTGAAATTTGCAATGAGATGCATACCATTTGGAGTTTGATGAATGTTGGTAGGATTCCTTCAACATTATCATACGATGATATTTGGATCCCGATCCTACTGTGAGTATATGCTACTTATCAGGATATTCGTCACTTAACGATCAATGCTATAAACCTACTAGGTGTCCAGAAAGGTGTCAGCGGGGTTACGCCCCCAGAGAAAAGAGGTTATTTAATTAAGGAACTTCGCGAAAGCGTTGGAAAACCTCCCTCGAAGTATCGACACTGGCCTGGCTGAACGGTTAAGCAAGTATTGTACGGTGAGAATAGTCCTGGCTAATTCTTCTTTTATGGTTTGAGGAAGGATTCGAGAAACAGTGGGAGCCATCCAGTTTAGATAAACTAAAAACCACTCTAAACTTGCAAGAGCATCATGCTAAAGAGTTTTCTTCTCTCTCTCCTAATTGCAGCGACCCTGAAAATGACTGGACTTAAGTTACTTTTAGAAAAAAATATACTGACGGGGCCAAACTATAAAGATTGGCTGCGGAATGTCAAAATGGCTTTGACCTATGACAAACTGGGGTACGTCCTCACCGCTACGGCACCTGCTGTCCCTGGTCCCAAATCCAGCAATGCGGATAAGGAAATCCGTAAAACCTGGGATTTAGATTGCGCGAGAGCCAAGTGCGTCGTGCTTGCCTCTATGGACAATGAACATCAGAGGAGGCACGGGGATATGTCCCTGGATGGCATATTTCTCCATACAAAGGAACTTTATGGAGAGCAATCTCGTATAGCAAGATACGAGACCTCTAAGAACTTGTTTCGAGCGTGGTTGGCTGTCGGGTCATCGGTAGGTGAACATGTCCTACAGATGATCGGCTATATTGAAGAGCTCGCAGACCTTGGGACGACTTTGGATAATGAGCTGTATACAGACCTTATTCTCCAGTCCCTTCCTCCCACCTACGCCCAGTTTATCCTCAACTTCAATCTTCAAGGAAAAGAAGTTGAACTTGCGGAACTCCTGAACATGTTAAGGAGTGCAGATGGCACCTTGAAGAAAGCAAGGGAAACACCCGCTATGTTTGTTGGCGGTGCATCTTCTTCCGGGTCCAAGGCTAGGGCCAAAGGAAGGAAGAAGAAGGCCGCACCCAAACCTAGAGGAGGTGTTAGTAAGGTGGGGAAGAAGGGAAAGAAAAAGATAGCAGTACCGATAGTTGGCCCGGATGAGTGCTTCCATTGTCACAGGAAAGGGCACTGGAAGAAGGATTGCAAGGCGTGGAACGCCAAGAACCAGGAACCGAAGCAACCTGTGGCTTCGACTTCAGGTGTGTTTGTAATTGAGAATTGTCTGTCGATCAACTCTACTTCCTGGGTATTGGATACCGGATCAGGATCTCATATTTGCAATTCATTGCAGGCACTGAGAAACCGTAGAGTGCTGAAAGAAGGTGATATAATCCTCAGGGTTGCTAACGGAGCTAGCGTGGGAGCTGCGTCCGTCGGGGATTATCACCTAGGATTGACGAGTGGACATATTTTGGTTTTACATAACTGTTATTTTGTACCAAGCTTAACGTGTAATATCATATCAGTTTCCTTGTTATCAAATAAAGGTTATGATTTCACGTTTGTAAGAGATGTTGTTAACATCCACCTAAATCATGGTTTGATTGGGTCCGGTACTCTAAATAACGGCATATATGTGTTAAACCAACTCCAAATTTTCAATGTCCAGAACACACTAAAAAGAAAGTCTCCAGATTTAAATAAAGCTTTCTTATGGCATTGTAGACTGGGTCACATCAATGAGAGAAGGTTGACTAAGTTGCATAGAGAAGGATATTTGGACACGTTCGAATATCAATCCTATGACACTTGTCAATCTTGTCTCAAAGGAAAGATGACAAAGACTCCATTTACTGGACAAGGAGTAAGAGCGAGCGAGCTCTTAGGACTCATACACAGTGATGTATGCGGTCCAATGTCTACACATGCGAGAGGTGGTTTTTCCTATTTCATTACTTTCACGGATGATTACTCAAGATACGGATTCATTTATCTGATGAAACATAAATCCGAGGCTTTTGAGAAATTCCAAGAGTATAAGAATGAAGTAGAAAACCAAACCGGCAAAAGTATTAAGACACTAAGATCTGATCGAGGTGGTGAATACTTGAGTGCCGAGTTCCTTGGTTACCTAAAAGAGAAAGGAATTCTCTCTCAGCTTACTCCTCCATACACTCCACAGCATAACGGTGTATCGGAGAGACGGAATCGAACCCTATTGGATATGGTACGATCCATGATGAGTAATGCTGAGTTACCGCGATCTTTCTGGGGTTATGCGCTAGAATCAGCGGCATATCTTTTGAACAGGGCTCCTACCAAGACTGTGCCTACCACTCCATATCAGATGTGGACTGGGAAGATACCCCATCTTCAACATATAAAGATTTGGGGATGTCCAGCTTTTGTTAAAAAGCAGCATGTGGACAAGCTCGAGGCACGATCAGTAAAATGTATGTTTGTGGGATATCCAAAGAACTCCAAGGGATATTATTTCTATTACGCAGAGGAACAAAAGGTTTTTGTTTCTCGTAATGCCCATTTTCTGGAAAATCAGTTTTTAGAAAAGGAAATAAGTGGGAGCGAAATAGAACTGGAAGAAATTCCAGAACCACAAACTGCTACTGAAAGTTTGGTAGAACCAGGAGTTCAAGAAGAACAGGACATTCCCGCACCCCTCCGTAGGAGTAGTAGGCCGTCTCATCCGCCTGAGAGATACTACGGTTTTCTCATAGATGGGGATAGAGAGGATTGCATCATAGATGATGATGAACCTACTGACTTCCGGCAGGCCATCCAGAGCGGCGACTCGGTACGATGGCTAGATGCAATGCGGACCGAAATGGAGTCCATGTACACCAACAAAGTATGGACTTTGGACTTTGCTCCAGATGGGGTAAAACCCATAGGATGCAAATGGATCTTCAAGAAAAAGATTGGTGTAGATGGACAGGTGGAAACCTATAAGGCTAGACTTGTTGCAAAGGGTTTTCGTCAAAGACCTGGTTTGGACTATGACGAAACTTTTTCTCCAGTGGCTATGCTCAAATCCATTCGGATCCTTCTTGCTATTGCTGCCTTCCATGATTATGAAATCTGGCATATGGACGTAAAGACGGCTTTTCTGAATGGAAATTTAGAAGAAAGCGTCTATATGGATCAGCCAGAGGGTTTCAATCAGAGTGGGAGCAGCGGGAAAGTATGCAAGCTGCTTAAGTCTATTTATGGACTAAAGCAGGCATCGCGGAGTTGGAACATCTGTTTTGATGAGACAGTCAAAGAATATGACTTTATCAAAAATCCAGATGAACCGTGCATATATAGTAAAGTTGTAGCCAGAAGTGTCGTATTCCTCGTCTTGTACGTGGATGACATTCTATTGATAGGAAATGACATTCCTATGCTACAATCTGTCAAAGGATTCTTGTCACACAGGTTCTCCATGAAAGACCTGGGTGATGCCTCTTACATTCTGGGGATCCGGATCTATCGTGATAGATCCAAGAGGATGTTGGGACTTTCGCAGTCCAGGTATATCGACACTGTACTGAAAAGATTCAGTATGGAAGATTCTAAGCGCGGTAATCTACCGGCTTGTCACGGAATCACCCTCTCCAAAGAGATGTCTCCCAAGACTGATTTGGAAAGGGAACGCATGTCTATTATACCCTACGCTTCTGCAGTAGGCTCTATAATGTATGCGATGTTGTGTACCAGACCAGATGTTGCTTACGCACTGAGCGTGGTAAGCCGGTATCAGTCAGACCCAGGGGAGAAACACTGGATAGCAGTAAAGAACATTCTCAAGTACCTGAGGAGGACTAAGGAGATGTTCTTGGTTTACGGCGGAAAAGACCTCAGGTTGGAGGCCTTTGCTGATTCCGGCTTCCAGAGTGATAAGGACGATTCCAAGTCCATGTCGGGTTATGTTTTTACCCTCAATGGAGGGGCGGTGTGCTGGAGGAGCTCCAAGCAGGACACCGTTGCTGACTCGACGATGGAAGCGGAGTATATAGCTGCTTGCGATGCCGCAAAAGAAGCAGTCTGGATGAAGAAGTTCCTAACAGAACTTCAGGTGGTTCCTACCATAGTTGATCCAATACCTCTGTATTGCGACAACAACGGAGCTATAGCTTTAGCGAAGGAACCAAGGTCCCATCAGAAGTCCAGACACATCTTAAGGCGGTATCACCTGATCAGGGAGATCATTGATCGTCAGGAGATCGAGGTTCGGAGAGTTGCTTCTGAAAAGAACATTGCTGATCCATTCACGAAGGCCCTACCTCAGATTCAGTTCGAGAGGCTACTCGAGATCATCGGTCTACGATATGCTAGTACATGGCCCTAGTGCAAGTGGGAGATTGTTAGTGTTTATGCCCTAGAAGGCCATTACTGTATCATACTAGCTTGTATATTACTTAATGGAAGCTTGGGATATTCACATGTATATAACAGTCTTGCTAAACATGGTAGTATGCTACTTGGTTTTTCTATCTTAATATGTGAGTGTACGTATTGATAGAGCTCTTAGGATCTTGCTTGTCTACCAGCGTTGTGATGGCAGTCACACTAGTGGGGGCTGGGTAGTCTACAAGCACATCCTTATTCAGGTCCCTGGTCGTTGGATTATCGAGACAGAGCATCGATACTCCGGAGTAGACAGGTGTGTACGCTTCTCATCCCAGTTGGGGAGATGGTCTGTCCCACAGCCGTCAGTACGTCGTACTGGAGATAGTATGCAGGTGCTCGTTAGGTTACGGGTACACCGGACAAGAATCACGGGGAACTATTGGTTGGTTTGATACCAGTCGTCAGTGAGCAGTTCCCAGGTGACATGAGTACAGCATAGTCCGCAAACTTGACACTGCTACTTCGCCTCGAGTGTGTCCCACTGTTCTTAGATTGCTACCCTACCACGGCTCAAAGGAGTCGTGCAAACAGGTAGCAGTTGGGTGCAGTCCCGAGCACTTGGAGGCAGTGGCGGTTAGACAGGATTCGTCCCTCCCGGTATTGGGAGTAGATATCGTGCTGTGTCAGAGAGCCATTACGCAAAGTCCCTGGCCAGGGCAAGCGAGATTTTCTGGTAGGTTCCAGTAGTTTCTCAGGGTGTAATGGGCTTCCCTCCGACACGACTTATACCGCTATTAGAGGACTGATGCTTGCCGCCCCCCTAGGCCCGATATACGATTGTCTTGGACGAACGGACCGGACTGTATGGAGATTGTCACATCAGACTCAGTAGGAGTTCGGATGGGTTTCCTCATCGGCCTTCTTATCGACAACTACCTGGGGACCGTTACGTACAGCTAGTGCCGCTTGCGGTCTATGGTTAAACCCACTGCCAGCGTAGTAGTCGAGTCTCTAGAGTCCCACACAGAGAGTTTCCTACTCCAGGCGAAACGATATAGAGGTTGCATGGTTTTGCGACAAAGGGTTCGGACGCATACGTGCGTTTACGCGCGTACGACTTTCGGACAGTTTTTACCAGTCGGCTTTGGGTTAAGCCAGTTACTGGTATCCGGTTATTGGATTTATACAGTCTAAAGTTTTTCCGTATTTTTACGGATCGGAGGGGCGTTCTCGTAATTACTCGAGAAGCTTCTAGAAGATGGTGACTAAGGAGGGTTATGTGTCATATTCATTGAATGAGTTATATGAGTCATGGTGGTGATTCATTCATTTCATTAATGCACATTTATTGCTTAATGACTCATGCTAATGAATCACCACTAGATATTTTATGAAGCATGATTATTCATCACTCTTTATTCTTTTCTTCTTATTAGAAAATGCTTCATATATGTTATGATACTCATAACTTATTCTCATAATATTATTCACATTCTCTCTCCTCAAGCTCTCTCTCTTCAAAAGACTAATCCTCACCCTCATGTGTTGAGATCTAGGATTAGTTAGACTAATCAATCCATAACCATCACTCTATTTCATCTAGCTTCTTTGATTAGAAATCCAAGAAGGTTAGTTGCCTCAAGTTTAGAGGCTAAGCTTGGAGTTTTGCTCTCGGGTGGATCGTCTACTACCTAGAGAAGGCCGAGGAGAACAAGGAGATCGTAAAGACGAAGGACTAGTTTCGATAGGTATAATCCCTAAGCATAGTAGTTTAGAACAACTATATGTTTGGTTAGTTATCGTTTAGCTTCGATTCAAGCGGTTAGTCGATGTTCGTTCACTAAACAAGTTCGTTTTTGAAAATTCCGCCTCCTCACAAGTATTGGGGTGTAGTACATCGACTTACAACCATAACAAAAGGAAAAAGATATATCTAATTAATAATAATAATTCAAAATGAAATAGTTGATGGTTGTATTTGGAATGACCATTATCATCACTTCATTAAATGAATGTAAGCTAGAATCAAGGAGTATCCTTGCAAAGCAATGATGATGGTCAAACATTCAACCATGGTCAACAAGTCAACCATGGTCAACAAGTCAACAAAATCAACCATGACACAATTTCATTTAATTACTATTATTAATTGATATTTCATAATTCCATTAGGGTTTGGAAAAAGACGACTGTCAACTGTGCATACGCACCCGTTCCGAAACCCTAATGAAAATCATCTTCCTCCGCCTCAATCAACTGTGCATACACACCCGCATTCTAGTTCCGAGGAACATGAATACCAAGAGATAAAATCAACCCCAAAACATATACCAGTATCTGGCTCAAACCAGAGCCTTCTAGTATAATCCGTCCGGACTCCAAAAGTGCACAAGTGCACGGATGAGAACGAACCCTACCGCAAAACCATGCGACCTCTACTCAGTTTTGCCCAGAGGCGAATAGCCCTCTGTGTGGGACTCTAAAGACTCGACGCTACGCTGGCAGTGGGTTTAACCACAGACCGCAAGCGGCACTAGCTGTGCGTAACGGTCCCCAGGTAGATGCCGACAAGAAGGCTGACGAGGTGAACCCCATCTGAACTCCTACTAAGTCTGAATGTGACAGTCTCCGTACAGTCCGGTCTGTTCGTCTAATACATCGCATGTCGGGCCTAGGGGGCGGTAAAACGTCAGTCCCCTAATAGCGGTACAAGTCGTGTCGGAGTGAAGCCCAAAACACCCTGAGATGACACTGGAAGCCTACCAGTAGATCTCGCTTGCCCTGGCCAGGGACTACTCGTGTAATGGCCCTCCTAGACACAGCGCGATGTCAACTCCCAATACCGGGAGAGACGAATCCTGTCTAACCGTCACTGCCTCCAAGTGCTTCGGGACTGCACCCAACTACCACCTGTTTGCATGACTCCTTTGAGCCGTGGTAGGGTAGTAGTCAAAGTACAGTGGGAACACACTCGAGGCGAAGTGGCAGTGTCAAGTCAGCGGACTAAGCTGTACTCATGTCACCTGGGAACTGATAACTGACGATAGGTATAATACCAACCTATCAGTTCCCGACGAGTCCTGTCCAGTGTACTCGTAACCCAACGAGCACCCGTATACTATCTCCAGTATGACGTACTGATGGCTGTGGGACAGACCATCTCCCACACTGGGATGAGAAGCGCATACGCTAGTCTACTCCGGAGTATCGATGCCCTGTCTCGATAGTCCTGCGACTAGGGACCTGTATAAGGATGTGCTTATAGATTACCCAGTCCCCACTAGTGTGACTGCCATCACAACGCTGGTAATCAAGCAAAGATCCTAAGGGCTCTACTAATGCGTATAGGTGATATACTAAAATAAACACATGTACACATTGAAGTAGAAACAAACCAAGTAGCATACTACTATATTGAGCAAGATTGTTTATACAAGGTGAATATCCTAAGCTTCCATTAAGTAATATACAAACTAGTATGATACAGTAATGGCCTCTAGGGCATATACACTAACAGAGGGCACCCTACGGAAAGGTAGGGAAACATCCACTTTGTTTGTAGGAGGATCTTCCTCTTCTAGGTCCAGGGCGAAAGCCAAGGGAAAGAAGAAGAAAACCCCCGCCAAACCAAGGGGCGGTGTTAGTAAAGTGGATACGAAGCGAAAGACAAAAGAAACAAAGAAAGCGGGGAAGCTTATAGGAAAGGAAGAGTGCTTTTTCTGTCATAAGAGTGGGCACTGGAAGAAAGATTGCAGGGCTTGGAAAGTCAGAACACAGGATCGCGGCTTCAGCTTCAGGTGTATATGTTATTGAAAACTGTCTATCAATAAACTCTACTTCCTGGGTATTGGATACCAGATCAGGATCTCATATCTGTAATTCTTTGCAGGCGTTGAGAAACCGTAGGGTTTTGAAGGCAGGTGACATGACCCTCAAAGTTGCAAACGAAGCTAGCATGGATGCTAAGGCCGTGGGGGACTATCACCTAGGAATGTCAGATGGACATGTTTTGGTTTTACGTAATTGCTTTTTTTGTACCCAACGCAACTTGTAATATCATTTCTGTATCTTAGATTTCTAAAGAAGGTTATGAATTTGCATTTGTAAGTAATGTTGTAAACATTCACCTTAATCAAGTTCTGATTGGGTCAGGTACATTAAGCAATGTTATATACGTATTAAACCAACCACAGATTTTCAATGTCCAGAATACATACAAAAGAAAGTCTCCGGAAATAAATCAGACTTTCTTATGGCATTGTAGACTGGGTCACATCAATGAGAGAAGGTTGACGAAGTTACATACATAAGGATATTTGGATCTGTTCGAATATTAATCGTATGCCACTTGTCAATCCTGTCTAAAAGGAAAGATGACAAAGACTTCGTTCACTGGACACGGAGTAAGAGCGAGCGAGCTCTTGGGACTCGTACACAGCGACGTGTGCGGTCCAATGTCTACACATGCGCGAAGCGGTTATTCTTACTTCATTACTTTTACGGATGAATTTTCAAGGTACGGTTATGTCTTCTTAATGAAACATAAATCCGAAGCCTTTGGAAAATTCCAGGAATATAAGAATGAAGTAGAAAAACAAACCGGCAAAAGTATCAAGACACTAAGATCTGATCGAGGTGGTGAATACTTAAGTGCCGAGTTCCTGGATTACTTAAAAGCGAATGGAATTCTCTCTCAGCTTACTCCTCCATACACTCCGCAACATAACGGTGTATCGGAGAGACGGAACCGAACCCTATTGGATATGGTATGGTCCATGATGAGTAACGCTGAGTTACCGCGATCATTCTTGGGATATGCACTAGAATCAGCTGCATACCTTTTGAACCGAGTTCTAACTAAGACTGTGCCTACCACACCATATTAGATGTGGTGTAGGAAGAGACCCTATCTTAATCACATTAAGACATGGGGATGTCCAGCTTTTGTCAAAAAGCAGCATGCGGACAAGCTCGAGGCACACTCAGTACAGTGCAAGTTTGTGGGATATCCAAAGAACTCTAAGGGATATTTCTTCTATTGCGAAGAGGAACAAAAGATTTATGTTTCTCGATATGCCCACTTCTTGGAAACTGAGTTTTTGGAAAATCAGATAAGTGGGAGCGCAATAGAACTGGAAGAAATTCCAGAACCATGAGCTATTACTGAAAGCTTAGTAGAACCAGAGGGTTCGAAAGATCATGACATTCCTACGCCGCTCCGCAGGAGTAGTAGGCAGTCTCATCCATCCGAGAGATACTACGGTTTTCTCATAGACGGGGATAGAGAAGATTGCATCATTGATTATGATGAACCGACTAGCTTCCAGCAAGCCATTCAGAGCGTTGACTCGGTAAAATGGCTGGATGCAATGCGGACAGAAATAGAGTCCTTGTACACCAACAAAGTATGGACGTTGGACGTTGTTCCAGATGGGGTAAAACCCGTAGGATGCAAGTGGATCTTCAAAAGGAAGATTGGTGTAGATGGACAGGTTGAGGCCTATAAAGCTAGACTGGTTGCAAAGGGATTTCGTCAAAGACCTGGTTTGGAATATGATGAGACCTTTTCTCCAGTAGCTATGCTGATATCCATTCGGATCCTTCTTGCCATTGCTGCCTTCCAAGAATATGAGATTTGACAGATGGACCTAAAAACCGCTTTTCTAAATGGAAATTTAGAGGAGTGTTTTTATATGGACCAGCCAGAGGGTTTCATTCAGAGTGGGAGCAGCAGAAAGGTGTGCAAGTTGCTTAAGTCCATCTGCGGACTAAAGCAGGCATCGCGGAGTTGGAACATCTGTTTTAATGAGACGGTTAAAGAATTTGGCTTTATCAAAAATCCAGATGAACCGTGCATCTATAGTAGATTTGTAACGAGAACTGTAGTATTCCTCATTTTATACGTGGATGACATTCTCTTAATAGGAAATGGCATTCCTATGCTACAATCTGTCAAAGGGTTCTTGTCACACAGGTTCTCCATGAAAGACCTGGGTGATGCCTCATACATTCTGGGGATCCGGATCTATCGTGACAGATCCAAGAGGATACTGGGACTCTCACAGTCCAGGTACATCGACACCATACTGAAAAGATTCAGTATGGAAGATTCCAAGGGCGGTAATCTACCGGCTTGTCACGGGATCACCCTCTCCAAAGAGATGTCTCCCAAGACTGATTTGGAAAGGGATCGCATGTCTATTATACCCTATGCTTCTGCGGTAGGCTTTATAATGTATGCGATGTTGTGTACCGGACCAGATGTAGCTTATGCACTGAGTGTGGTAAGCCGGTATCAGTCAAACCCTAGGGAGAAACACTGGATAGCGGTAAAGAACATTCTCAAGTACCTGAGAAGGACTAAGGAGATGTTCTTGGTGTATGGCGGAAAAGACCTCCAGATTGAGGCCTTTGCCGACTCCAGCTTCCAGAGTGACAAGGATGATTCCAAGTCCATGTCGGGTTATGTCTTTACCCTCAATGGAGGGACGGTGTGTTGGAAGAGTTCCAAACAGGAAACCGTTGCTGACTCGACGATGGAAGCGGAATATATAGCTGCTGCAGATGCCGCAAAAGAAGCCGTCTGGATAAGAAAGTTCTTAACTAAACTTCAGGTGGTTCCATCCATTGTTGATCCAATACCGCTGTATTGCGACAACAACGGGGCTATAGCTTTTGCGAAGGAACCCAGGTCCCATCAGAAGTCCAGACACATCTTAAGGCGGTATCACCTGATCAGGGAGATCGTGGGTCGCCAGGAGATCGAGGTTCGGGGAGTTTCTACGGAAGATAACACTGCTGATCCACTCACAAAGGCCTTACCCCAGACTCAGTTCGAGCGGCTGATCGAGATGATAGGTCTTCGATACGCTAGTACATGGCCTTAGTGCAAGTGGGAGATTGTTAGTGTATATGCATTAGAGGCCATTACTGTATCATACTAGTTTGTATATTACTTGATGGAAGTTTGGGATATTCACCTTGTATAGACAATCTTGCTCAACATAATAATATGCTACTTGGTTTGTTTCTGCTTTAATGTCTACATGTGTTTATTTTAGTATATCACCTATACACATTAGTGGAGACCTTAGGATCTTTGCTTGATTACCAGCGTTGTGATGGCAGTCACACTCGTGGGGGCTGGGTAATCTATAAGCACATCCTTATGTAGGTCCCTAGTCGCAGGACTATCGAGACAGGGCATCGATACTCCGGAGTAGACTAGCGTATGCGCTTCTCATCCCAGTATAGGAGACGGTCTGTCCCACAGATGTCAGTACGTCGTACTTGAGATAGTATGCGGGTGCTCGTTAGGTTACGAGTACACTGGACAGGACTCGTCAGGAATTGTTGGTTGGTACTATACCTATCATCAGTTATCAGTTCCCAGGTGACATGAGTACAGCTTAGTCTGCTGACTTGACACTGTCACTTCGCCTCGAGTGTGTTCCCACTGTACTTTGATTACTACCCTACCACGGCTCAAAGGAGTCGTGCAAACAGGTAGTTTTTGGGTGCAGTCCCGAAGCGTTTAGAGGCAGTGACGGTTAGACAGGATTCGTCTCTCCCGGTATTGGGGGTTGACATCGCGCTGTGTTTAGGAGAGCCATTACACGAGTAGTCCCTAGCCAGTGCAAGCGAGATATACTGGTAGGTTTCCAGTGATATCTCTGGGTGTTCTGGGCTTCACTCCGACACGACTTGTACCGCTATTAGGGGACTGACGTTTACCACCCCCTAGACCCGCCATGCGATGTATCAGACGAACAAACCGGACTGTACGGAGATTGTCACATTTAGGCTCAGTAGGAGTTCAGATGGGTTTCACCTCGTCGGTCTTCTTGTCGGCATCTACCTAGGGACTGTTACGCACAGCTAGTGCCACTTGCGGTCTGTGGTTAAACCTACTGCCAGCGTAGTGTCGAGTCTTTAGAGTCCCACACAGAGAGCTATTCGCCTTTAGGCAAAAGAGTAGAGGTCGCATGGTTTTGCGACAGGTCGCATGGTTTTGCGACAGGTCGCATGGTTTTGCGACATGTCGCATGGTTTTGCGACAGGGTTCGGTCACATCCGTGCACTTGTGCACGTTTAGTGTCCGGACAGTTAACACTAGCGGGCTTTAGTTTAAGCTAGATCCTAGTGTACATTTTGGGATTGGTTTTTTCTCGTATGTATTTGTGTTCCTCGGAACGCGGATGCGGGTGTGTATGCACAGTTGACAGAGAGACAGAGACAGAGGATTCTCATTAGGGTTGTTGACTGTTGACTATTGACTTTTGGCTAAACCTTAATGAGAATATGAAATGTAATTAACAATAATATTAATTAAGTATTATAGTTACATGGTTGTTGAGGGGTTGACTTTGTTGACTTGTTGACTTTGTTGACCGGTTGACTAGGTTGGACTAGTTGACCATCATCATGACAATGGCTATCATTTCATGGCAAAGTCTTTTGCTTGCTTGTTTCTCTCGTGCAAAATGAGTGCATGAAATGATATGGCTATTTTGACTTAAACCATCACATAATACTTGATTGCTATTATTTGTTATGATGGCTTTGGATTATGAGAGCCAAGAGAGAAAAAGTCTTTCTCATTCTCTCATTTCCTTTCTCTCTCTTGCTTGAGCTCTCCCTCTTCCTCTTGCTCTCTCTCTTGTCTATGGTTCACTTGTCTCATGTGTTGAGAAGCAAGAACCATAGAGAAAAATCCCAACACACTCTCCTCTACCCACTCTAGTTCACAAGGTTTAGCAAACCAAGTGAACTAGTTTCTTCAAAGTTCGAAGAAGGAGCCAAAACTAGAAGCTTTCGGGTGGATCGATCTTCGGCGCAAGGAGACGACGGGGTGAAGCCGATCCGTACACCATCAAGAGTTGAAGACGAAGGAGTTCAAGAAAGAAAGGTATAACCCCCTAACCGAGTAGTTAACAACTCCTAGTTAGGTTGTTAGGTAGATAGTTTAATAAAGATCCGTTTTGAGTCTATGTTTCCGCCTCTAGAAAATTGTTTTTCATCATTTCCGCAAGCCCGTAAGTACCGGGAGAGGTAGCATGGACTTACAAAGACTGTTCGAGCTGGCAGTGCGCAACAGACTCATCAATCTGCCAAATTCAAAACGTCCGTTACAGCCAAACGACGTCAATGATCCTAATTACTGCCCCTACCACCGAGTATTGGGTCATCCGATCGAAGATTGCTATGTCTTCTAAAACTGGATTGAAGACCAATACCAACAAGGCAAGTTCGCGTTATCCGAAAGAAGGAAGGTGAACCCGCCGCAATCTCATACCCCTAAAAAGGTGAATATGCCGGGGGCAACGTGCTCCCTTGTTAATGAAGCCCCATGGGAGGTCGTTCTTTCAGCTAAAACCAAAAGGATGCTGAATGATCTCCAAACTTGCCCGGCTATCAGAGGGAAAACCCGCTGGAACCCCAGATCATTGAAGGGATGCTGAAACAGCGCCTAACTCCAAAGATTGGTGGTGATAGCCAAAGTGTTCACATCCAGCCGTCAAAATCTTCGAAAAAGAAGAAGAAATCCAAAAAGCCCGTGAAGCCTGGCGACAAGCGCACGGACTTACAGAAACAGATTGACGCGCTGGAAGAATACAACCAGAAAGCGCGAACCCCAATCACGCTCCAAGAGTTTCTCAGCCACGTCCTTGAGGATGAAGATGATGAAGAAAGCTCGTCGGGTGGATCTGAGGATTACGTAGCAAGATTCCATGTGATCTCTCATTCATCGCTAGACAATGAAGAAGCTCCTTGCACAGAGAGACCAGGGGCAGGTCCCGAACCGGAACTGCTATGGCCGTCAGAAGAAATGATCGACGCCTTCCTGAATGAGATTCGTCTGGAAAGTAAAGCCAATCGGGAGCGTGAGATGGCCATATTTGAAAAAGCCGAACGTTAGCAACTAGACAAAAGAGTTGAGACACTCCCGCCGGATCAAAGTACATCCACTGCAAATAAAAGCAAGTTCAAGACGAGGAAATGGTTTGCTAAAGCCATATCAATGGGGATGAAGCTACCACCCTCTGAAGGAAACATTGTCGGCAAAGTAGAAATGCACCCTTCCTACTGCTTATATCATCGAAAGATTTCGCACCTCACCGAAGAGTGCAAAACTTTCAATAGATTGTGGCAGGGGTATATTGTTCACCGGCAACATTTTAAGCGGGAGAAGCGCAAAACTCTTCGGGAGCGGAAAAGTATGACCGAGGAGCTTAGAGGAACTACCGGCGATTGTCGCATGGTTAACACCGGGGAAGCGCAAATTCTCACATTCGGGAGCGACTCTGACGAGGAAATGGCTCTTAGCCCTCTCTTTAAAGAGTCCACCTCGGGAAAAGAGGAAGAGCCGAAGGCCTGCGAAAATATCCGGCTGCGTAATCGTACGCTACCCGAAAAGAATCTTAGACCCTCAAATAAAAAAGATAAGGGAAAAGAAAAGGTCTCTGAGGATATCGCCCTAGATGACCAAGTCATGGAAGAGCTAACCGCCAAGGACCCGCCAAAGAAAAATAAGGCGGACTACAACGTTCTGGCGCACTTGAGGAAGTTACCCTCGCAACTCAGTATTCTCGATGCCCTCTTACTATCAAAAGAAGCAAGAGATTCATTGATCAAAGCGCTACAAGAACCAGAGCAATTCCAAGCCTTCCTAGGCGAAGAAAAGATGAAGGACGAGCTGGAGGAAGTACACACAGCCGATATTACCTTCGGCGACGAAGACCTCCTCCTTGGGACGTGCGAGCACAACCGTCCCCTATATATCTCAGGATACTGCCACGATATAAAGTTTGGCAAAATCCTGGTCTACAATGGGTCTTCCGTTAATCTCCTCAACGTACGAGTGTTGAAGGAAATCTGCATGAGCGTCCAGCATCTCGCTCGTGATAAGATCGCCATCTCTGGTTTTGACTCCCAGTCATCGCGGACTCTCGGATCAGTAATATTGACACTACGATTCGGGTTACTTGTCACGGATATTAAATTTTATGTCATTGATGCCAAGACATGCTATAACGCTCTGCTCGGCCGGCCTTGGTTACACAAGTACAACATCATCCCTTCTACACAACATCAGTGTATGAAATACTTTAAGGATGGTCTCGAGTATACCATAACGGGAGAGCTGAACCCATTCTCCGTGAACGAAGTCCGTAAGTACGAAGATGCAAAATATTTCCTGCCGGATTTCGAAGACACGGAGAGATATCATAAACCGGAGAAAAAAGCTATCACCACCATTCCAGTCTTCGGGAGTGATACTGAAGAAGAGGAAGCGATAGTTTATTCAGGTCCATCTCGGCACAACAAGCCGGGACCGTCCGCTCCTATGTTGATCTTTGGTAGCGACTCGGAAGATGAGTTCCATGCTATATTCTCTGCTCGGCCTTCAATACGAACATTCGCTGATGAAGATCAAAGTTTGCAAATTGCTATGGTTCTGCCCAAACATCATAAAGAACTGGACGCGCTTGATACCTATAGTGTGGAAGAGCTGCAGATGTTCTATGTCCCTCTCAGGAGAGAAGGTGAAAAGGCGATCCTATTCTACCGCTCCGGGGAAACTAAAGTGGAGAAAGAAATCTGGCACGATGCAGATCCTACACTTGACAGGCTCCAGCCCATCCGCTTGCCTAGATGTTACACAGAAGGCTTGAAAAGGCTATTGAAGCGCCAAGGGATACCCTTCAAAAAGACCACTCGAAAAGCTAAGTTCTATGACAGGATCTGGAACGTTCCCGTAACTCAGCGCAAGTTGTCCAATAGAAGAATGGAAGCAATCGGGCTTGGATACGTTTGATCCAAGAAACGGGAACTACTCCGCGATTGCTATGTCGTACATGACTTTGATGAAGAAGGAGATGCACAATGGGAGAGTGCTAATCCTGAACCAGAAAAAGTCCCCGACGTAAAAATGCCCAGTCCGTCGTTCGAAGAACAAATGGACAAGCTTATAATGGAAGCTGGTCAAAAAGTTCAAGACGACCATAACCGCGAAATGACCATCTATGAGAAAGCCAGGACGCAACGCCTTCTCCAACAGGCCGCGAAAGATGAAAATGCCGCTCCCTGTCAACCTGTTGTAAAAAAAACCCGACGCAGAGGCAGAAACAAGTCAAAAAGAGAAAAAGGCATTCAACAACGACAAAGCGGGAACAAAAAGCCACGCAGTCGGGAATCGAGCGGTCCGGATTTGTCCTTTATGAAGAAGATGAGTCGAGCATACTCTTTTCCTCAAGACAAGACAAAGAAGATACTTGACCTAGCTATAAAACACCAAATGATTACGCTGCCAGAGTCTAAACACCCCGAGCAAGTAGGCGAGGTCTATCACCCAGATTATTGCTCTTATCACCGAGCAATAGGACATCCTCTTGAAGATTGCTTCACCTTCAAGAACTGGGTCGAAAATCAGTATCAGCTCAGCAAGTTCGCTCTATCTGACAGTTGGAGGATAACTCCGCCGCAGAAGCATGAACCGAAAGCTACGAGAATAGACCCAGATCCACATCGGTCTTGGAAGCGAGCTCGTACTTGTCATATGATAGCGATATCAAAAGAAGAACCCGAGAATATGAATGACCTCTCATGGTGCTTCGAAAACAATGATGACGAGGTGATCTCAGAATTTCCACCTGCGCCAAAAGAACTGGAAGATGGAATACACACCACTGCATATGAGCTCAAGAAAATTGAGCTGGGGACGACAAGCGACCCGCGACCGACATTCGTCAGCGAGCTGCTGCCTGAAGAAAAGGTGGCTGCACTAAAAGACGTGCTTATGCAGTATAGAGATTGCTTCGCATGGAATTATTCCGAAATGCCAGGATTAGATCCAGAGATTGTTGTCCACAAGTTGACGATATCCCCGGACGTCAAGCCAATCAAATAAGCACCGAGAAGAATGTGGCTCGAGCTTGAGATGAGCATCAATGCTGAGGTCAAGAAGCTGATCGACTATGGCTTCATCCAAGAAGTTCAGTACCCTGACTGGATCGCCAACATCGTCCCAGTAATGAAGAAAAATAGGACAGTGCGCATATGTGTGGATTTCCGGGATCTTAATAAAGCTTGTCCGAAGGATGATTTCCCAGTACCGGTCACTGAGCTGAAGATAGATAACACGTCCACTCACGAAGTCTTCTCCTTCATGGACGGATCATCAGGATAGAATCATATAAAGATGCATCCCGAGGACCAGAAGCATACCGCTTTCCGGACCCCTTTGGGTATATTCTGCTATAAAGTGATGCCCTTCGGTCTAAAAAACGCCGGTGCCACCTATCAGAGGGCCATGACGAAGATCTTCGATGACCTCAAACATGAAATCGTCGAATGCTATATCGACGACCTCGTGGTGAAAAGCAAATCATACGGGGAACATCTCGAGCATCTGAAGATCGTATTTCAACGCCTAAGGCAATACAACTTGAAGATGAACCCTCTCAAATGCGCGTTCGGGGTGTCCTTAGGTAAATTCCTAGGATTCATCGTCCGACACCGAGGTATCGAGATAGATCCGTCAAAGATCAAGGCGATCATGGAGATGCCCCCACCAAGGACTCTTAAGCAATTGCGGTCTCTCCAAGGGAAGCTCGCGTATATTCGGCGATTTATAGCCAATCTCTCTGGCAAATGCCGTCTTTACAGCCACCTGATGAAGAAGGGAACCCCTTTCGTCTGGGATCGCAAATGCCAAAGCGCGCTAGACGAAATCAAGCAATACCTGCAGAATCCACCAATACTGGCCGCTCCGGTCAAGGGAAAGCCTCTCATGCTGTATACAACAACCCTCGAAGGTTCTTTAGGCACATTATGGGCACAGGAGAATGACCAAGGGAAAGAACGAGCCCTCTACTATTTGAGCCAAGTTCTACTGGGGGCAGAAAGCAACTACTCCCCCATCGAAAAACACTGCTTGGCGTTGATCTTCGTGATAACAAAGCTCAAGCACTATGCGTTGGCGCATGAAGTCCGTCTCATTTCGAAGGTGGACCCCCTTAAATATTTAATGTCGAAGGCCATATTGACAGGGAGACTCGCTAAATGGGCCTTGCTCTTAATGGAGGTTTCGATAACCTATCAGCCTCTTAAGGCAGTGAAAGGCTAGGACATCGCCGACTTCCTCGCTGAGCATCCGATACCGACCGATTCCCTTCTGAATTGCGAGCTGCCAGACGAACATGCATTTGATGCGATCGACGGTAGTAATACCCGATGGGAACTCTATTTTGATGGAGCGTCTTCCATGAAGAAGCGCAAACAAAGCACCCCTATAATCAAATCGGGGGTAGGCCTCATCTTCGTAACTCCATAAGGAGGGATAATGCGCTTTTCTTTCTCCTTAACAGAGCCGAGGATGAACAATGAAGCCGAATACGAAGCTTTGATAGCAGGCCTCGAGATCTCCATCGACATGGGAATTAAAAACCTCCTCATATATGGAGATTCTCAACTGGTCGTCAGTCAAGTAAATGGCGACTACCAAACGTGCAAACCCGAACTAGTAAAGTATGGTGAGAGAGTACAGCAATTGCTGACGTAAATCCCCTCCTGCATGCTGGAAAGCATACCGCGCCCGGAAAATAGCAAAGCAGATGCACTAGCTAAGCTCGCTAAAGAACTGGCCGACGAGAACCTCGATGACGTAAGAATCGTGGTACAAAGCCGTCGGGTGCTTGCCCCAGCAGAAATATCTCCGGATTCATCCGAAGAAAAGGGAGCGACTGAGCAAATGGCTATGCAAATAAAAGACAAGGAAAAGGCTGAGGATTGGAGAGAAGCCTTTATAGACTACTTCAAATCCTGTCGAACACCTGAAGATGCGTCCTCAAGACATCAGCTTATGAAACGAGCTCTGTCTTTCGCCTTCGTCAATGATACTCTGTATAAGAGGTCGTTTGATTCTCTGTGGTTGAGATGTCTGGGACCTGAAGAGGCAAAAAGAGTCGTTCAGGAAGTTCACGACGGACTCTGCGGTTCTCACCAAGCAGGCCCGAAGATGAAGTTGAAGATTAAACGGATGGGCTACTATTGGCCCACGATGATTAAGGACTGTCTCGAATATGCAAAGCAATGCCACTCATGCTAGATTCGTGGGGAGTTTATCCATCAGCACCCAAATCCTCTACATCCAACAGTAGCTAGCTGGCCGTTCGAAATGTGGGGAATTGACATAATCGGCCCCATCGAACCAGCATCGTCCAGGGGACATCGATTCATTTTGGCGACGACTGACTATTCTGCAAATGGGCAGAAGCAGTACCGCTGAGGGAAGTGAAGACGGAGAATATCCTCTATTTCTTCAAGACGCACGTCATTTATCGGTTTGGAACTCCGCGACGGATCATCTCCGATAACGGGCCAGCCTACAGAAGCCACAAGATCAGCCGCTTCGCGCAACAACACAACATAGACTGGAGATATTCCTCAGTTTATAATCCCCGAGCTAACGGTCTAGCTGAGGCTTTCAACAAGACCTTGACGAAGATCATGAAGAAGACGGTGTCCCAAATAAGAAGGACTGGCACGAGAGACTGCAAGAAGCTCTCTTGGCGTATCGAATTACGTTCAAGACGGCCACGAACACAACGCCGTACGCGTTGGTATTCGGTACAGAAGCAGTACTCCCCCTCGAAATAGAATTACCCACTCTACGAGTGGCAGTCCACTAAGAGCTGACGGACGAAGAAAATGCTCACCTTCGGCTTGAGGAGCTTGATGCCCTTGATGAAACCCGGCTCATAGCACAACAAAATCTGGAGGCTTATAAAGCAAAGATGACGCGCTCATATGAAAGATTGACCAGGCCGAGGTCATTCCGCCAAGGCGAACTCATGCTAGTGGTCAAAAGACCTATGATCCCCAATCGCGCCAAGCGGGGAAAATTCGAGCCGAACTATGAAGGCCCGTACATCATAGACAAGGTCTACCAGGGTGGAGCCTATCTACTCATGGATATGCACGGTGAAAGACCTTTCAGGCCAATAAACGGTCGCTTCCTAAAGAAATACTACGCTTAATGAGTCACAGCCTAGGTCAATGATAGATGACGACGACTATATCCGCTGGCTATCTTCCTAAGCCCAAACTCTATAAGTAGTAGCCGGCCTACTTCAACAATGGACCGAAACGTCCTTAAACTAATGACGGACCACTACGTCCTAAAACTAGCTGTTGACCGAGATGTCGATAAACTACAGTGGATTGCAACATCCCAAAGCCGATATATAAAAAACAGAATTAAAAAAATAAATACGGTATGCCCATAAGCAAAAATGGCACGGATGAAAACCCGAAAGGGCTCCATGAGTAAAAACAGCAGGGCTACCGGCGAGTGGTTGTGAAAACCCGAAAGGGCGCGATCTCGTTATATAAAAAGAATAAAAAAAACGGTATGTCCATAAGCAAAATGGGCACAGATGAAAACCCGAAAGGGTTCCGTGAGTAAAAACAGCAGGGCTGCCGGCGAGTGTTTGTGAAAACCTGAAAGGGCGTAACCTCGTTAAAAGACACTTGCAGGGTCCCTTCGACCTTGTAAGGAGAAACCACCCGCGTGAGATCCTTACGACTCACAAGGGAACAATACACTTAGGGATCCCCACGATTCCTAAGGAGAAATTACACTTGCAGGATCCTCACGACTCGTAAGGAGAACTCTCTTATGGGACCCTCACGGCTCATAAGATTTGAAAGTCTTAAGTTACAGAGACCTGAACCTGGTCTTAGGCAACCCCCATAACCTTCGATATTGCCCTACAAGTGGCTCAATACTGACCCTTGTATACAATCCACGGGCGCGAATAAACATTTCCCTAACCAAGTCCCACCCGTGACTAGGGATATGTCCATATTATGGACAACCCTTGTAAGTCCTCTCGACTTATAAGGAGAAAACCCTTTTGTAAGATCCTTACGACTTACAGGGGAACATGCACTTAGGAATCCTCATGATTCCTAAGGAGAAAACACACCTACGAGATCCTCACGACTTGTAGGGAGAAATACCTTGGTGAGACCCTTACAGCTCATGAAGTCAAAAGCCTTAGTCGACAGGACCATAACCCTGTTTACTAAGCCACCTTTGTTTGACATCGACAGAGGCAAATGATGATTTGCTCCTGGCAATATCCCAGTCGTAGCGGTGCTGATGCTGAAATCGGTGTCTAATCCCAAGCTTGCGGCAAAAAGCTAGCGAGCCGCACATCCATACGAAATAGCCGAAATGATGGGGCGACTTGCAACAAAATCAGCAAGTAAAAATGTATGCATGCAAAATAGCCGAAATGATTGGGCAACTCGCAATAAAAAGCAGCGAGTAAAAATAAAATAAATTGCCGAAATAATTGGGCACCACGAAAAGTAGCCGAAATGATTGGGCAATCACAACTTTCGCGATATAAAAGCAGAAATGATAGAGCATCGCGGGAAGAAATAAAAAATAAAAAAAAACAAACTTGTGAAAGAATGAAACTTTCACCCTGCAGGTAAGATCGCATCGATCCCTGTATATAATCCAGGGGCACAAAAAAAGGGAGCCATACCTTCCCACCAGGCTCCATCCGAAAGAGAGCCAAGTCTCGACGGTTCACTGACAACTTAGAGACCACTTCGGCATTCGTCTCGATACAGCTGACGAGATGTCAACAACGGCGTTCCTTCGCAGTCCAGCAGGATACAGATACAACGCCGACAAAAGACCTCACGGTCGAAACAAAGCAGAGTGACGGTAAAATCCTAGCTCCACCTCAGCGTTCGTCTCGTTACAGCAGACGCAATGTCAACAACGGCGTTTCTTCGCAGTCCAGCAGGATACGGATACAACGCCGAAAAAAGGCCTCACGGTCGAAACAAAGCAGAGTGACGGTAAAATCCTAGCTCCACCTCAGCGTTCGTCTCGTTACAGCAGACGCAATGTCAACAACGGCGTTCCTTCGCAGTCCAGCAGGATGCAGATACAACATCAACAACCCAAGGTTAAAACAACAGAGCCACGGCAAAGTCCCTAGTTCCAGGTCCTAACGGTTCACAGGCAACCTAGGAACTACCTCGACGTTCGTCTCGATACAGTAGACGCGTTGTCACCCAAGCATTCTTCCCCCAGCAGGATTCGGACGCGCCAAAGCAAATGAAGCAAAGGCCAAATTCCTAGCTTCAGGGTCTTGACGGTAACTCATATAAAACCTTAAAGAATACCGAAGATCATCCCACATGGAGTGGTCACCTCCTCGACGTTCGTCTCGATACAGCAGACGGGATGTCACCCCAGCGTTCTTTCTCCAGCAGGATTCAGACACGACAATCAAACAATGGAGCCACGGTAAAATCCCAGCTCCACTGCGACATTCGTCTCGATACAGCAGACGCAATGCCAGCAAACGAAGCAAAGGCCAAATTCCTAGCTTCAGGGTCTTGACGGCAACTCATATAAAACCTGAAAGACTATCGGGGATCATCCCACACCAGTGCGGAGTGGTTATGACTCATCAGGGCTCTCCAAAATGAGCCTAACCTCGAGTAAAGAGTGGCATGGAAAAATTCCTAACGCTTGCTCTTCCGACGGTTAAACTGCCTAGGAGGATTGCTCGAAGACGTCTTGTCCAGCCCCCGAAGGGATCAGAGACACGACAGTCGCAAGGCTACTCGAATAGCAAGGTTGCCTATCGAGAAATACATCAGCCGATGCGACGGTACGATGGACAAAACCCTAGTACCACAGACCCTAACGGACCTCTGTCGTAAAGAGCAGAGGTTAACTGTGACGTTAGGATATTCTTGCGAGAAATGCTCGATTCGTCTCGACTCGTGAGGAAAAGCCTTAGGCAGTGGGGATTAAAAAACCTGTTTCCTAAGCACTGGGGCCCTATAAGTCGGTCCAAAACGGACTCTTGCATACTATTCACGGACCAAACTCTCCAAAGTCGAATCTCGACAAGGAGGGAAACAACCACTTACGAGTCCTCTCGACTTGTAAGAGGGAAAATTCTCTAGTGAGATCCTTACGACTCTCAAGAGAAAACACACTTAGGAGTCCTCACGACCCCTAAGGAGAAAATACACCTACGAGATCCTCTCGACTCGTTGGGAGAAAAGTCTTTATGAGACCCTCACGGCTCATAAAGTTGAAAAGCCTTAGATAGCAGATCTGAACCTGCTTTCTAAGCCATCACTACTCCCAAAAGTATTCAAGACAGAATGTGCTATATCACCTACAGGCTATGCTTACTTAAGGAATATGCCAATAACAAAGCATAAAATAAAAGAGAAGAAAGCAGAGAGATGACATAAGACATTGCAAAAAAAAAGTGTATCTTTATTCATGAATTCAATTAAGTACAAGGCGAATCGTACAAAAGAATAAAGAATGGATACATATTATTCAAAGATTACAAGTGTATAAATAACGCAAAAGCAACTATTGGGAGGGAAGCGTCTTAAGTAGGCCAATAAATTGCTCATGCACTCCCCTCGGCCTCTCGTCATGGTCAGCTGCCGCAGCTAACTCTGCTTCAACCTGATCTCGTTGCTGCAAATAAGATGAAAGTTGCTCCTCGACTGCCTGCTGAGCTGCCACGCAATTCTGTGCATCCCGCTCGACAACGTCAAGCTGCTGCCTCAGTGTTAACCCGTCAGAGATGCATTGCATAAGGCCTTCAAAGATAACCTTCAACCGTGCAGCATTTGCATCAACCTGAGCATGCAATCGGGCAGATTTGCTCGAAGTCTCTCCGCACTCCTTACATTTTAAAGCCGCCTCTTGTTCAAGATGACGGAAGTAGGGAATGCTCTGCTCAACCCACGCAGCCCGCTGAGCGTTCATAGCCAAGACCTCTGGAGCAGGACGTCCAACCTCGAGCTCATGCAGGCAGGTCTCGATCTCCCTGCAGTGATTAACCCGAGACTCGACGATGCCTTCATTATGAAAATTTACAAGCGTCGCCAGCATCGGATTAACCTCAGCAGCGAAATCTGCGGCAGATACAGGAGCTTCTGCGTCAAGCTCCTCGACGCATCCGCTCAGCATGCTCAAACTCATTGTAGCACCCTTTGAGGATGGACGCCTGGAGAACGGGCCTGCCGGCATCATGATGCGGGACTCGAAAGGAACCGGAACCGGTGCGATAGCTGCAAAACGAATCACAATCAGATGACAGACCTAAAAATACAGGAGACTCATGAATAATAGAGTCTACTATACCGGCTGCAGTAGGTGGCAAAGCTGAGAGGACCGGTGGCGCAACTGATCTCTCATCTCCTCCTTCGATCTGTAGCACTGCTATCAGGGCAAGGAAGAATCAGAAACAAGTTCATTATTTGAAAAAGAAAGAGCTTTAATTGAAAACTATACTCACCAGCGCCACTGGAGGAAGCAAGCTCCGACGGGAAGGAGAAGTGTGGGTGCAGCACCTGGTATAAGTGATCAAAAAGCACTCCTGCAAGGACGGAATAGTACAACGTCAGAACATAAATTATGCAGCCTAAAGATGAAACTGATAAGTCACAAATCCATACCTTCCAGCATCTGCGACGGTACGAAGGAGGGTAGAGAGGTGGCCACCATCAAGACGGTAACTGATGGCGCTCCCTCGGGTAAAGTGGCATCAGCACTAGCCGCACCTGCATTAGAAACGAGATACGCCCTGTCAGGAAGGATTGCATAATAGAAGAAAGGGCGGTAACCCAAGATTTACCTGAAAAATCGCTGGCCAGGGCCCTAACGAGGGCGTTACTTGATGTAACGGTGGCGTCTTCCTCCTCTATTGGGACGGTCTCATCTCCCGTTGCCTCATCGCCCGACTCTATAGGAGCCGTCGTTACGTTCGCGGCGCCGAGAGACGATAAGGAACCTTAAGCAGGGAGAGCGATGATCGGAGCGTTGCCCTACTCTTGAGAAAGAGCGGACATCTCTTACTCAGCGACCATAGCAGCCGTCTCACCCGCTACCACCTCGGGCTCAGCGGTCGCGGCCGTCTCGTCCACCGCTGCCATAGGTTCGTCCATAACAACCATCTTATCCGCTTCTGCCTCAGGCTCAGTAGTAGCAACCGTCTCACCCGCTACCGCCTTGGGCTCGACGGTCGCAGCCGTCTCGTCCACCGCTGCCATAGGTTCGTCGGTCGCAGCCGCCCCATCCGCTGCAGCCTCAGGCTCAGTAGTAACAGCCGTCTCACTTGCCGCCCCCTCGGGCTCGGCATCGACAACCTTCTCGGGCATAGCGGTTGTGACTGTCTCGTCAGCAACTAGCTCAGGCCCGGTGACTACAGCTGCACCGCCTACCGTCGCCTCGGGATCAGCTGCTACTTTCTCCACCGTCCCCTCAGGCTCGACGGTTTCCACCGCTCCTTCAGTTGGACTTATCCCTGCAGGACAAGATGCATAAGAACCGATAGTTTTACAACTTTTACAACAAAGCCTCGAAAAACACATTACCTGAGGTGGATTGATCGTTAGCTCCCTGAGCTGCACGCGCCGCCTGTCTATGAGCAGTAGACAGGGCGACCGGGGGCTCCGCTGAAGGAGTAGCAGCCGGAGTAACAGCGCTTGAGCCCGCTCCCACGGCCAAAGCAGCGCTACGCTCCTTCGCTGCGTGCCTCAAGCGCTTCCTCTCCTCCCAGGCCGTCATGACGGACCTCTTGGAAGCTTCCTTCAGGAAGGCGTCGTCGTCCGCGTTCAGAGTTGCCTCCAGAGCCTTCAAGGCATCCATCATCGGCTTTTTAAGTAGAGACTTTCGCGGCAACCCCAAAGAGGCCGGGACTTCGGCAGCTGGCCTGAGGATAATTCCTGCGTCGGCTTGCGTGGCAGGTCTTGTGGTCCCTGCAATAAGACAAAGAAAAGGTTAGATTGGCTATAAGAAAGGAGAATAAAGACTCAATGAGCCGAGACGTACCAACGCCCGATAGAGCGCGTTTCCTTTCCTCCTCCTCGAAGGTTTTGAGGGAAGCAGCGATGGCTTCTTCGGTAGAAATGCTTGTTTAAAAAAGGAAAAGCGTTAGTCAAAGACAATGATAAAATCACGATGAAATGACGAAGAATGCAACTAGTGATTACCTGATTGCGCGAGTCTAGCCAACCACGCTTCGAGCCTTGCCGATTGCTAAGAAGCCGCGATGGCGGCTGCCAGATCGGTGTCTTCTGGCTCTACGAAGAAACCCTCGTTGCTTCCGTACTCACTTAGGCCTTCGGTAAGAGGGGCCTGAGGCTCTAAGCCGAGCACAGCATCAAGAGAAAGAACAGACTTCTTCTTCCTCTTCTGAGCCGGGACCCCGGTCGCACCCAAAATCAACTTGCACTTCGTGGGCACCTTAGGACGGCGGGTCCCGATGTCCGAGCCCATGCCGGACTCTAGCGAAACCACATTCACCGTCTCCACCGGAACACGGGGCGTTGGGGGCACGTCCATGGTATCACGAGGAAATCCGCGTGGAGGGCTCAGCACGCGCGGTGGCTCAGCTCCAGCATCTCTCGGCGGAGGAACGACAGGGATCCTTGGCCTCAGGGGAGCTTTGCGGTCGCTGCCGGGGGCACACCCTTGCGGTCAACCAACAACCACTTCTCTTCCCGGATGACGGCACCCATCACGTGCGTGTACCAGGCCCCATATACATTGAGGGCCCTTGGAATGCAAGTCAGCTCGCTAATGAAGAAATGGGAGCCCGTGTTTAGCCGCCTGCAGTGATGTAATGCATTCCGTATCCCCTCTCCAGTGGCCGCAGGCTCTTCCAAAAACGTCTCCAGTGGGACCCCTTGGTTATAACTTAACTGCTGGGCGAAGCGATGGGGGTTGTACCTCATAAAAAGTGCCAAATCATTTTGCCTGAACACAAGGAAGCCCGGCCGGATGGAGTATAAATATAGGATCTCCCGGGCTTTCAATATGGAGGCCCCGTCCTTGAAACCATCACGCAACGCCAACACCGCCTTGGAAGTCTCCGGGCCGATGGTCATGACCTTTTCCGCGAAAGAAATGCTCGCTCCGACCGTGCGCGGACGAAGAAGCAACCCCCTAGCCTCCCGCGGAGACGGATTCACAATAGAGGCGCCGATCAGCCGCATAACTCTCGGGAATCTGTACTTCTCGTAAAGCGAGGGTCTTTTATGAACACCAAATACCCCGAGCATATGCATTTCTATCCATGAAGTAAAATAGTGCATCGGGAAATTGGTGGGTTACACCCCTGGTTCATTTGCGTCCGCCACCACGCTGAGTCCATGGTACAGGTGGGCCAACCCGGCAATTCCAATCGATAATTGTATACCAGCCACCATCTAGTGCGCTGGGTAGAAGACGGACGGCCTCATGTAGCACGGTTCAAGGGGAACGCGAACCAGCATAGCCATAGCCCCAGAAACCCCAGAAAGAAGGTCTCCTCATCGATGTCCGGAGCGGCGATTTCCGATAAGGGGATGGCGGCAGCATCGGGAAGATAAAAACCATTTTGGTCGGCTTCCAGTGCTGGACGACGATCTAAGCCCAAGCCGAAGGGGTCGTCGAGCTTGGCGAATTTTTCGCCCCGTTGTGATAAAATCTCCGGATGAAGAAAGCGGGCGATGAAGTCTGCAAAACTAACTCCCCGGCCACCCGATTCCAAATAGAGACTTTCATACATATTCAGCACCCTTACCAGGCTCGGAAACTGGTGCTGAATAGCATTCTCCAGCGTTAGGCCCATTACCAGCGGCTTGGTGGCGAAGACATATTCATCAGGAGGAAGTAGCTCTTCATAATGCTCCCCCCTCACCGGCAAACCGGAAATCTCAGCAAACTCTTCCAGGGTGATGGAGACTTCCCTGTCCCTCAAAAGAAAGGAATGGGTGGGGATGTTCCATTGTTCCACGAATGCCTTAACCCACCACGTCGGAGGAACGGGATACTCGAACAATGAAGCGTAGACTGCGGGGTATAGGCCAATCTTCATCAAATGCGTCTTCTTCACTGACAAGATGTATCTGGCCTACTGCAAATACCCGGCCGATTGTCGAGAGGTCAATCAAATGTTGTAAGGTTGTCCCCAAGGGCGCGCTTCACCCTGGCATATGCACCGCCCCAGAATATCCACAGCTGGCGGCGGCTGCACGCGAATGGCAGCAATCGAAGGCTGAAGAAGATCCTCCAAATTCCAATTTACGACCTCCACGGCATAGTTCACCGGGGGTGCATCTGCATATGGGATCGATGAGATCGGCTCTGACGGCGTCGCAAAAGAAAAGCTTCGGCGACCCTTGATGATTTCATTGTACCACCTACCCCACAGATGAAGGTTCTTATACTCCGGGTCATGATCCTTAATGAGAGCGAGAACCTCCCGGTCCACCGGGGCCTCAGGGAATCCTCCCTCTGAGCGGAAGAATGGGAATGAAAGATCAGCAGACATGGTGCCTGCAAGAAAAAGCGAAATTCAGTTATCAGCATCATAAGTTAATTTTAAAAATTCCCACACTTGGTACTTTAAAATTTATACCACACTGCAATGCAGTGGAAAGGGGACCAAAGGGGTACCCACAAAATCCAGATGACAATGCATCAGTTAATAAGACAGCCTCATCATTGGATGGGACTGTCAATTAATGAAGAGATCCTCAAAAGAATATTCTCATTAAATGACAAATCTCTTTAGAAAAGGAGAAAATCTCCCTTTTCAGAGCAAAGCTCTATCACATAGTGACACTTATCAAACTCTGGTCACAAGGGAATAAAATTCCTTAAAAGAGCCTAGTTTTGTAATAATGATGGAAAAATCCATCAAAGGAAAAATTAATTTCTAAAAATTAAAGTTTGGGATCATAAAGATCCATGAAGAACTCTTAAGAGTTCATCATCAGAAGATCAAAAGATCTATATTCTGTCAGTGAGCAAAGCTCTGTTCATGGGTTAAGAAACCCTGAAATAAATTCTTAAGAGCAAAGCTCTGTTTGTAAAACCCCAAAGGGGATTTCTTTACATCAAAAGATCTATAAGAGCAAGGCTCTATTAATTAAGATTAATTTAATTTAAATTAATTTTTACCTAAAATTTGTCTAAAGTTCTAACTCTGAAAATGAGAGCAAGGCTCTGAAGTTCTTGAAAATGAGAGCAAAGCTCTGAAGAAAATAAAATTCTTGAAGATGATAATCATCTGCTGAGGACCATGGGTCCTATTTATAGGCGCTTAAGCACCTCTTCAACTCCTGAGTTGATCCAACGGTCTGGATCTTGCCACCGCTGCACTCACGTGTGCGCCATATGAGCGCAACGGTGGCGGGGCATTTGTTTCCCCCAATCAGAGCAAAGCTCTGTTTGAATTTCAAATTCAAAAGGTGAAGCAACGCTTCAGATCGCTTACGCTGCGCGCAGAGCGCCATGTGTCAAAAGCAGACATGCCAGCGTAAGCTGCGCTGCGCCCAAGGCAGCGCACCCCAACCAGAGCAAGGCTCTGTTTTAAAATTTAAATTTTAAAAATAAAGGAAGCAACGCTTCAGATAACTTGCGCTCTGCGCTGCACGACACGTGTCAGTGCAGTTTCCTGCGCTGCACGACACGTGTCAGCGCAGTTGCGCTAGCGCAACTAGCGCAGTCGCGCTGCGCTCTGGGCTGCGCGACACGTGTCAGCGCAGGTGCGCTAGCGCTGCGCGACACGTGTCAAGCGCAGGTGTGCTTGCGCCAGCACTAAAATTTAAATAATGAAGTGTTTAATTAATCAGAATTAAAAATTCTAGAAAGATCTTTCCAATCTTATTAAAATAAGAAGATTGTCTTCTGTAAAATAGAGGCCTTAGGATCAAAGATCCAACGGTGGGAAAATATCCCCAGATCAATCAGAGAAAGATCTTTGTAACTAACCTAACAAACTAATTGGCCCTATATAAAGGCCCATAGACTCTAAGTCTCGAAAAGACAGAGATAAAAAAAAGGAGAACTCTGAAAAATTTGAAAGGTAAGCCTTTGAAGTAAGAAGATCATCTTCTTCAAGTTAAAGAATTAAATTCTTGGAAGAACAGAGATAAAAACACCCTTCAAAAAGAAGAATTTCTTCTAAAAAGATCAAAGATCTAAGAACAAGATCAAGATCTTCAATAAAAAGAAAAAGATCATAAAGATCTAATCACAAAAACAATAAAGAAGTAATTTACTTCATTATTAGATCTTTTGATCTATATAAAGGCACAGCCTTTTGATGAACCATTGGTTCTTGAATCCTGAGGTACAACCTCTTTAGAGCGAGAAAGATTCTTTTATTTGATCTAAATTTGATCAAGATGCGCTCTGCGCTATTGGACAGTGCCCTGCACTCTTAATTTACGCTGTTGCGCTTCTACTGGCGCAAGTTACCAGAGAGCGCCACGTGTCAATCTGCGCCTTGCGCTCCTAAAAACATAGCGCAGCGCTCTTGAATTGGCGCACTGCACCAGAGCGCGCCACGTGTCAGCAGCGCACTAGCGTAGCGCACTGCGCTAACAGACTTGTGCTCAGCATAGCGTGACACGTGTCACCTTCACGTACGCTGGCGCCTTGCGCTTTTTAATTGGTGCAGAGCGCCTGACAGACCACGTGGCGCACTGTCAGAAAAACAAATGCTGTGCATTATTAAAAAGGGCAGAGCCCAATTAAAAGGTCTAACAGACCAAAACAAATGCTACGCATTATTAAAAAAGAGGGGGAGAACCCAATTAAGAAGCCTAACAGGCCTAATATAAATGCCATGCATTTAAATAAAAAGCCCAATGCTATGCATTGTTTAAAAAAGGGCAGATCCCAAACAAAGGCCTAACAGGCCAAATATAAATAAAATGTTGAACATTTTCAAATGGACTTAGCCCAATTCTGGCCATAAGTTCTCAATTTAAATTGAACCGAGCACAACTGCTCTCCAAAATCAATTTACACCCGGTTCAAGGGTACATCTCTGAACTCTTCTGATATTTGTCATTGTAAGCCTTCAACGTCGTCAGAGTGGCGCCGGGTCCCGACAACCATACATTGCTACGGACTGTGGGGTCCTTAAACTCATGGACCGAAATGTCCTAAAACTAATATTCGTCCCTAAAATGGGAATGTTGGACCGAAATGTCCTTAAACTAATATTCGTCCTCAAAATGGGAATGTCGGACCACCATGTCCCTAAACTGGAGATCGATCGAAATGTCTCTAAACTAAACAATAGAGCCACAAATGCTCTCTTGTTGGATCAAAACGATCCCGTTAAGTCGATCTTAGTCTCAAATTAGACTAACGTGTCCTTAACAAACATTTAAGTTGATCTTAGCCTCAAATAAGGCTAACGTATCCTTAAACCAAAACCCCAAAACCCAAATCTAAGAAAATACGGATTTGGACTAATCCACGTCCTATGGGCGACAACATAAATTAGTCTCCGTATACAATCCACGGGCAACCACAAACAAAACAAACACCCACGACATGAAGTGACCATCTGGAGAAGGAGAAAGTTGTTACCGTGATGCGGTAACGTAATTAACTGCAGGGGCTTACGCCTGCAGGGAAGAGCGTCCCCACAATCAAAAACCCCTCGAACGAGGGGGAATCTGATGAAGTCTGCTACATCGGCCGCATCCATTTAAACCTACGATACATGGTGCCATAAATCAACTTGGCATCTTCGGAGAGGTAGACAGATAGCACCAATTAGTATCTGCCCCGAATTTCAGGCAAGACGTCTATCGCGTCTCCACCGTGTCTTTCGGCGGTAAACAGTTACATGTTGATAAAGCCCTTAGGATGAATACTTGACTACCAGGACTATGATGCGGATCATACTAGTGGGGACAGTGTAGTCGTCAAGTACATCCTTCAAAAGTTCCTAGTCGTGGGAGTACCGAGACAGGGCATCGATACTCCCGGGTAGACTAGCGTATACGCATCTTGACCCATATAATGGGCGATGGATGATCCCATATCCATCGGTGTTTGACATCAAGGATGATGTACGGGTGCTCAGTGGAGACTGGGTACACTGGACGGACTCGCCGAGAACTCCCAGATGGTATTATACCTCACGTCTGATGGCAGTTCTCTGGTGACACTGGTACAGGTTAGTCTATAGACCCAAGATCGTCATAGAGTCTTGTGTGATTCCCACTGTGCTTTGATTTCCATCATACCATGTCCAAGAGGGCGTGCAAAAAGGTGGCTTTTGGGTACAATCCCGAATCACATGGTGGCAATGAGCGATAGGAGGGGATTCGTCTTTCCCGGTATAGGGAGTTGATGTTGCGCTGTGTTCGATTGGCTATAACTGGAAATCCCTGGCCAAGGTTGCTGAGATTTACTGGTAAGTGTTACCAGTAGTTTCTCGAACTGTTATAGACCTCATATCGACATGACTTATTAAGCTACAGGGGTCTGACGTTTACCACCCCTAGGCTAGATATGCGACATATCAGACGAAGAGACCGGACTGTACGGGAGTGTTACTGATTGGATTCACAGGAGAATGTACAGGCTTGATTGTTGATCTTCTGATCGCTCAATACCTCGGTGGTTATTACGTTTAGCTGACCGCTTGCAGCTTGTGGGTGTTTGATATGATTATCACCTACTGCCGGCGTATTGACGATTCTTTAGAGTCCTACACAGAGGTTTCTTGACTCAGGCAAAACGGAGTAGGGGCACATATGTGATATGTGCGGGACCGAGAATAATACATGTATGTAATACCGTATTAGATTCTCGCGATATGAGATATCGGCCGGGTATATGTGATATAGCCGGGTCATCGGATCAAGTGTTGATCGATGAACTGATACAGATTATATTAGTCGGTTATTTGTGAAATAGCCGGATTATCGGATCAAGTGTTGATTCGATAATTTAATGTATAGTTATATATTAGATATATTAAATTACATTAACTAATATAAACTCACTAAAAGATTCTTTTTCTCACTCGGGTAATACATTGATATTTATGCGATATATGTTAATTGTATTATTTTATTTTGTTACAATAAATATTGTATATGTGATATATAATATTGTAACATGTTAGGGTTATTAATGCAACATGTTTAGTGGAGATTAAGCATGGTTAGGGTTTGATTTGGGTTAAGTTTTTCTAAAAGTTTCTAGAAGCTTTGCTTTTGTTTCTTGTAAAGATATTTGTTTTGATATTTTGCAAGATATTTCCTTAATCCAACCCTACCCTTTAACCTTAGTTAAATCTCTACAAGAGTTACATATACCATGGTTGCATTTCTAACCTCACACTTGAGTTATTCATTATTCATCACAAAATAAATGGATTCTTCTTCTTCCTTCTTCTTTCATGGAAAAGCTTATTAGCTTTTTCATTAGTGATGATTTTGAGTGAGATTAAGAAAACAAATGAGAGATAAAATCTTACTTCACCATCCTAATCTATCCTAGCTATTTAGATTAGGGTGTCACCTCATTAGTGAGTGAGAGCTTGTGTTAAAGAAACTTCAAGGTAGATCATCTTTGTTATCGAAGATCGGAAGCAAGCATGCATCTTTCTCTTTGTGGAGCCTCTCGAGAGTCCGGAACTTGATGATCGCAGCAAAGGGACCACAACACGGAGCTTATGAAGTAAAGGACCGGACTACAAAGGTTGTAATCCTAAACTCTTACATGTTAAAGTATTTAACATGCTTTGTTTCGCCTAATATCTAGTTTAAAGATCTTGGTTAGGGTTGTTCGGCACGTCTAAAATTTGAATCGGGCATGGTTGATGCCTTGTAGACCCTTGTGAGAGTGCCTAGTAACCCTACAACATGCATGCATACATCCAAGTAGAAAAAGGGTATAATAAAATTGAGCTATAAAGTCAAAGCTAAATCAACACTTGATTTAACAAACCGATCATATCATATACGACCAGACCAATAGAAAAATGCCCGATCGTTTCGCCGCGCATATCTCATATGCACTCTATATCGTTTCGCCTGAGCTAGGAAACTCCTGTGTGGGACTCTAAGACTCGTCAATACGCCGGCAATAGGTGATGATCACATCAAACACCCACAAGCGGCAAGCGGTCTGCTAAACGTAACGGCCACTCGGGTATTGAGCGATCAGAAGAAAAATAAGAGAAGCTGTCAAAAACCCCCGTCGAGCCAACTGGCAACACTTACCGTACAGTCCAATATCTTCGTCCGATATGCTGCATATCGATTCTAGGG
Source organism: Agapanthus africanus (assembly GCA_030015575.1). NCBI lineage: Eukaryota > Viridiplantae > Streptophyta > Magnoliopsida > Asparagales > Amaryllidaceae > Agapanthus > Agapanthus africanus. Next base: position 382,933,723 of record CM057345.1, on the reverse strand, counting down.
ATGGTATCATCGACACTAATAACTCAATAAGTCATGCCGGTGTATGGCATATAACAGATCGAGAAACTACTGATAACACTTATCAGTAAATCTTAGTAGCCCTGGCCAGGGACTTCCTGTTATAGCCAATCGAGCATAGCACAACATCAACCCCCAATACCGGGAGAGACGAAACCCCTCCTATCGCTCATTTCTTCCAAGTGCCTCGGGACTATACCCAAAATCCACCTGTTTGCACGACTCGGTAGAGCCGTGGCAGGATGGAGATCAAAGTACAGTGGGAGGACACACAAGTCTCTATGACGATCTCGGGTCTACAGACTAACATGTACTAGTGTCACCTGAGAACTGCTATCCGACGATAGATATAATACCACATAGGAGTTCTCGGCAAGTCCGTTCAGTGTACCCAGTCTCTACTGAGCACCCGCATACAATCTTTGGTGTCATCACACCAGATGGATATGGGATCATCAATCGCCCATCATATGGGACAAGAATGGTATACGCTAGTCTACTCTGGAATATCGATGCCCCGTCTCGATATACCCACGACTAGGAACAGTTCAAGGATATGCTCATAAACTAAACGTGTCCCACTAGTATGATCCGCATCATAGTCACAGTAATCAAGCAAGGATCCTAATGGCTTTATCAACATGTACCAAATGAGTAAGATGCATGATCAAATGAACATATCAAGATAAAGTAAACCAGATAGCATACTATCATGTCGAGCAAGAAAGTCATTTGTATATATATATATATATATACATGTCTAAGCATCCACTATACATATGATGGCCTCTAGGGCATACATATATCCAACACGTGCAACATAAACCATTGGTGATAGTGCAAGTGTCCTAAGTTATAATATCAATGTACATGATGATGCAAATGCTACATGAAAATGACATACGCATATGAACACAAGAATTATAACTAAATCCTAACTATCGGGCGCTTTACGTCATCCAAGTGATTTCTCCATAGATGTGTACATCTACTCATCGGAACGCCTCGGCTAGTCGAATCCGATCACCGCCTTACCCTTCCTTGCTGCGTCCGATGTCTCCGTGACTGATCCTATAATCGTACAAATAGTACATATAAGGCGAAACATTTAAATAGACGTGAAGACAAATGATACGAAGCAACTAACGCGCACTAACTAGACGCGCATGCATTTGGTGCACAAAACGCGCGTAACATCGCCACAAACCACAACTAGGGGTTGCTATGCGTAGCAAACACCAAACCTAGAGTCTAAACGTTCGAATCAAACAAGACATCATACTAACTAATTTAGGAAAATGTTGTAGATCAATCACAACCTAAAACTTAACTAAAACCTCTCTTTTTTTAAAAAACTAGTTAGGAACCCTAAGGTATATTAGTGCAAATCTTGGTGGTTTAGTAAGCTTATTAGCCACTAATTACACTTGAATGCCCTAATCAAGCCATACAACACTAACTAAATATAACACTCACTTAAACACACTAAACATGCAATTAATCTACAAAAACACCTAATTAAGACAATTAAAAGAAAGATTAGCAAAGTAACAATTAGATTAGTTTTATACCTCAAAATGGTTTTTGGAAAAGATTCAAACTTGCTATCCAAAATGAAGACTTGAACTAAGAACCTTGCTTAGATTTGAAAAATGAAGTTTTGTGATGATTTTAGATAGGAATTTGTGTTGATTTTTGCCGAGATTGCAATGAGTAAATGAGTTTTAGGATGAAAAAAAGAATGGAGATGAGGGGAGGGGGTTGCGGAAATATTTTGGAGGGGTGAAGGAGAGAGAGAGGGTGTGGTTACTATACCACCACCACACACACACACCATTCCCAAGTCAACATGCCCCATACCTCATTTTTCTATTTATTTTATTTTATTTCTATTTTTTCTCTTTACCTTTTTCTATGTAAAACCTAGAACCATCTTGAATTTTTTTTGAAAGTGAGCATGCTACAAAATGGGTTTTAGTTTTGTCATGGTGCACTAACATGTATTAACTTATACTAATTTAAAATTAACACTAATTTAATATGTATGCGCATGTTTAAAAATAATATTTATTAATTAATAAATAAGGAAAATAATTAAGTAAACTTGCAATTAAATAAGTAACTAATTAAATACCCATTCATAAGCAAATTACATAATTAAAATAGGTATGTTTATGTCTCAGTGGAAAAATAATCATAACTAGGTTTTATGGAAAACACGAGTTGTACTACTAATTATCATACAAATAACCTGTACGATTTTTAAAGCGTTACAATCTTCCCCCTTTAAAGAAATTCGGTCCCCGAATTTAAAAAAATTTAACTACGTGTACTTTCGAAAAGATGGGAAACTTCTTTCGCATTTCGTCTTCGGTTTCCCAGGTGACCTCTTCGCTGTTCGGGCCACGCCAAAGAACCTTTACGGACGGTATGACCTTAGACCTCAGTTTCTTCAACCGCCGATCTAGAATGACTACCGTCTGCTTGGTGAAAGAAAGATCGCGCTCCAGCTAGATCGTCTGATGCTGAATCGCGTGAGAGGGGTCATGAAGGTACTTGCGGAGCATCGATACATGAAATACGGGGTGAACATCTGGGAAGCTAGGTGGAAGAGCCAAACGATAAACAACTGCACCGACGCGCTCGAGAATCTCGAAGGGACCCACGTATCTGGGACTAAGCTTCCCTTTCTTCCCGAACCTCATCACGCCCTTCATCGGCGAAACCCGCATGAAAACATGATCACCTATGGCGAACTCAAGTCCGCGACGACGTCTATCAGCATAAGATTTCTTCCTGCTCTTGGCCGCTCTCATCCTGTCTCGAATCAACTGGATCTTTTCTATCGTCTCCTGCACAAGCTGCGGTCCTAAAATACTGCTCTCACCGAGCTTTATCCAACAAACTGGTGATCGACATCTCCTCCCATACCATGCCTCAAAGGGTGCCATCCGGATCGTCTCCTGGAAGCTGTTATTGTAGGAGAACTTTATCAAGAGAAAATGACGATCCCAACAGCCACCGAAATCTAGAACGCAAGCTCGGAGCATATCCTCGAGAGTCTGTATGGTCCGCTCTGACTGACCGTCAGTCTGTGGATAGAAAGCTGTACTGAAACTCAATCGGGTGCCCAAAGCCTTCTGAAGTTTTTGCCACAGTCGGCTGGTGAACTAGGTGCCTCTGTCGGACACAATGCAAGTCAGAACGCCGTGTAGTCGCACAATCTCATCAACATATATCGGCAGGGTCTTCACTGGAAGAAAGTGAGCCACTTTCGTCAATCGGTTTACGATCACCGAAATAGAGTCATATCCTCGGCTGGTCCTAGGTAGACCCGATGAAATCCATAGAGATCTATTCCTATTTCCACTCTGGAATGGTCAAAGGCTGTAACTCTCCTGCTGGCCTTTGATGCTCGGCCTTGACTTGCTGGCAAGTCAGGGATCTCGAAACGAAATCTGCGACATCTCTCTTCATCCCTTTTCACCAGTAGACATCTTTCAAGTCATGGCACATCTTGGTGGAACCCGGATGAACATTATATGTTGACTTGTGCACCTCCTCTAAAATCTCGTGTATCAGCCCCTCAGAACCTGGCACACACAGTCGAGTCCCGAATCGTAGCACTCTCTGATCATCGATCACAAACTCTGAATCTCTACCCTGCCGAACCTGCTCCATAATCTCTGGCAAACGAGCATCGTCGAACTGTGCCTCCCGAATGTGACCAAGTAACTATGGACGGATGCGGACATGAGAAAGCCGTCCTCAGGTCGAAGTAAACTCAAACTATACTCGGCTGTCACATAGAATCTGCCAATCTACAGAAGTCCGTCTCTGAACTGCGCTCAAATAAGACAGGCTACCTCCGGGCCTCCGACTCAAAGCATCTGCCACGACATTCGCCATGCCCGGATGATAAAGAATCTCACAGTCATAGTCCTTCACAAGTTCTATCCGACGGCGTTGTCTCAAATTCAGATCCCGCTGCTGGAAGATATACTTTAAGCTTTTGTGATCCGTGAATATCTGGAACGACTCGCCGTATAAGTAGTGTCTCCAGATCTTGAGTGCAAAAACCACCGCGACCATCTTTAAGTCATGAATGGGATAGTTATGCTCGTGCTTCTTCAACTGCCAAGAAGCGTAGGCGACGACCCTGCCGTGCTGCATCAACACACAGCCTAAACCGACTCGAGAAGTATCACAATAAATGACAAAGTCGCTTGAACCTGATGGCAAGGATAAAACTGGTGCAGTAGTCAAACGAGTCTTCAACTGTTGAAAACTCTGCTCACAAGCCTCTGTCCAAAGAAAAGGAACTCCCTTCCCGGTCAACCCGGTCAGCGGTGCAGCGATATGAGAAAAATCCTGAACAAATCGTCGGTAGTAGCAGGCTAAACCCAAGAAGCTACGAACCTCCGTCACTGATACAGGTCTGGGCCAGTGCTGAGCGGCCTCGATCTTCTTCGGGTCCACACGTATCCATCTCTCGTAACCACGTGACCCAAGAATTCGACGCTGTCAAGCCATAAGACGCACTTGGAGAATTTAGTGAACAGCTGGTGCTCCCTCAAAGTCTGCAATGTGATCCTAAAATGCTGCTCATGCTCCTCTCGACTCCGGGAGTATACTAGAATATCATCGATGAACACGATGATGAACTGGTCAAGAAATGGCCTGAAGACGCGGTTCATCAAATCCATGAATGCTGCTGGGGTATTGGTGAGTACGAACTGTTAGTTATATGTATGCCCTAGAGGCCATTACTGTACATACGATGCATATTGTAGTGGATGCTTGGACATATATAGGGAGGACTTTCTTGCTCGACATGATAGTATGCTATCTGGTTGTACTTTATCTTAACATGTACTCTGATTTTCTCTATGCTACATGTTGATAAAGCCCTTAGGATATGTACTCGACTAATGGGACTATGATGATATCATACTAGTGGGCCACGGTAGTCGACGAGTACATCCTATAACAGTTCCTAGCCGACGGTGTATCGAGACAGGGCATCGATGCACCAGAGTAGACTAGCGTATACGCATCTTGACCCATATGATGGGCGATGGATGATTCCATATCCATCGGTGTTTGACATCAAGGATGGTGTACGGGTGCTCAGTGGAGACTGGGTACACTGGACGGACTCGCCGAGAACTCCCAGATGGTATTATAACTCACGTCAGATGGCAGTTCTCCGGTGACACTGGTACAGAGTAGTCTGTTGACCCGAGATCGTCATAGAGTCTTGTGTGATTCCCATTGTGCTTTAATTTCCATCATACCACGTCCAAGAGGGCGTGCAAAAAGGTGGCTTTTTGGTACAGTCCCGAATCATATGGAGGCAATGAGCGATAGGAGGGGATTCGTCTCTCCCGGTATAGGGAGTTGATGTTGTGCTGTGTTCGATTGGCTATAACCGGAAATCCCTGGCCAGGGTTGCTGAGATTTACTGGTAAGTGTTATCAGTAGTTTCTCGAACTGTTATAGACCTCAAATCGACACGACTTATCGAGCTACTGGGTCTGACGTTTACCACCCCTAGGAGAGATATGCGACATATCAGACGACGAGACCGGACTGTACGGGAGTGTTACTGATTGGATTCACAGGAGAATGTACAGTCTTGCTTGTTGATATTCTGAGCGCTCAATACCTGGGTGGCTGTTACGTTTAGTTGACCGCTTGCAGCTTGTGGGTGTTTGATATGATCATCACCTACTGCCGGCGTATTGACGATTTTTTAGAGTCCTACACAGAGGTTTCTTGGCTCAAGCAAAACGGAGTAGGAGCACATATGTGATATGTGCAGGACCAAGGATAATGCGATATGTGATACCGTATTCTATTCTCATGATATTTGATATCAGCCGGGTCATCGGATCAAGTGTTGATTCGATGAATCGGTAAATGAGATATTAGTCGGTTATATGCGATATAGCCGGATTGTCAGATCAAGTATTGATTTGATAATTTAATGTATAATAATATATATCATATATTAAATTACATTAACTAATATTAGCTCACTAAAAGATTCTTTTTCTCACAAGGGTAATACATTGATATATATGCGATATATGTTAAATGTATTATTTTATTTTGTTACAATAAATATTATATATGTGATATATAATATTGTAACATGATATGATAACTAAAGAAACATGATTAGTGGAGATTAAACATGGTTAGGGTTTGATTTGGGTTAAGTTTTTCTAGATGATTCTAGAAGGTTTAGTTTTGTTTTGTGCAAAGATATTTTCAAGTGACTCATTCTTAACCTAACCCAAACCCTAGCCTTGGTTAATTCTCTACAAAGGTTTATTCAACCATGGTTGCATTATTCATCATATTTATATTTCATTATTCATCACAAAAGGTTTCTATTGATATTATTCATCATCATCTTCCTCCTTCTTCTTCCTTTGAGCAAAAGCTTTCTAGCTTTTTGCTTTGTGATGAAAATGAGTGAGAATATGAAAACAAATGAGAGCAAAAATCCTACTTCATCATCCTCATCTACCCTTGCTCTTTAGATGAGAGTGTTCACTTCATTTAGTGAGTGTTAGCTTGTGTTAATGAAACTTCAAGGTAGATCATCTTTGTTATCGAAGATCGGAAGCAAGACTGCATCTTTCTCTTCGTGGAGCCTCTCGAGAGTCCGGAAAACGATGATCGCAGCGAAGGGGCCTCAACACAGAGCTTAAGAAGTGAAGGACCGGATCTACAAAGGTTGTAATCCCTCTCACTTAGTGTTAAAGTGTTTAACATGCTTGTTTTCGCCTAAACTCTAGTTTAAAGATCCGGCTTTGGGTTGTTCAGCACGACTAATTTTTAAATCAGGCATGGTTGATGCCTCGTAGACCCTTGTGAGCATGCTCAGCAACCCTCTAGTGCTATCAGGGCCAAGCTAGAGTTTTAGGCGAAGTCCAGACGAAGTTTAAAGTCCGATCGAACACCGAAACCCTAATTTGAACCCTTCTCTGGGCATTTTCTGAAAATGTGATTTTTTATGAATTAAAAATGCTCAGAAAATAGAGCAGGAAAAACTAAGAATTACTGTGAAGTAAGGACCACTAATGCTCTTATATGACCACGGAACCGCGGCCAAACCATGGGTTTGGCGGCGGTTCCCCGGCCAAAATTATGACTTAGTCCCTGAAACTTCATATATTTATTCTTAGGTCCTTTCTTGTCATTTTTTTCTGGGAAATTTTTAATTCCACTCAAGTGTTGAGTTTTCTAGGGTTGTATTGGGGACTCGTTGATTCGATCGGATAATTTAACTTCGTTTAAATTTTTCCGGATAATTTTAGAAACTGTTAAAAAGTTCGAACGGATATCAATAACTCACTTTTTCCCCTGTCAGAAAATTTTCAAAAGTTGGATTTTTTCTCGAGTTTGAAACTTTCGTAAAGTCATGCAAGTAATGCGGTGGACCCTCTAGAAGGCAACAAACCTTAACTCGATTATGTGACCGTCTTGAACCGCCTCTAAACCTTAGGGTTTGCGGCAGTATGGCGTGCCACATGTGAGGCATTGGCTTGACCCTTCTACGGCTGGACCATTGGTACTGTGGCATGTGATAGAGGTTTTTAAACTGATTTCAAGTGTTGAGATATATTGGGGAAAACTTGGGTGTTTGATTATTCGATCGGAATGTTTAACACTGTCTATTTATCTGGAATGTGATACAATATTTGGAATCCACATGTAGTTATGAGATAACTAATTTGAATGTTATAAATCTAGCCATTTAGTCTCAATTGATCGGTTGCCATGGGATTTTGATGTGATCAAAAGTACGTCGCAATCACGTAGCGTACGCGGATACTCGCCGGGTAAACTTAATAGATAGCCATACCCCATAGCCCCGACCAAGTGACTGTTGGAGAACACCGTCGCCAAAAGCATCCGCTCGGGTGCTCGCGGCAGCGGTGTTCCGCCTTAGTGCACTTCGTCGACGGCAACGGGGGTGCGGCCGTCTACTAAATTTTGCGACGAGCATTCGATCAGAATGTCGGGAATCTTATTGAATTGCCCGACTTGATAGTTTTCTATAATGAGACTAAAATGCGGGGTTTATAATTGTCAGGCATGCGATATCTAAGGAATTCATTTGGTTAGGCATGTGATGTCTAAAGAGGTTGCGGATTCCAACTGTTGTAGTTTTACACTTTCTTTTCTGTGACCGTAAGCGTAGTATGTGGTGTATTGCCAGCTTCGTTGCTATACATCAACGACAATCCGGATACGCATACTTGCTTACGTTGATGATATGAGATATTATGTGTTGTTGTGATATGTTATATTGGATCGTCGTGTTCTGAATAGCCGGGGGTTTTATGTGAGATGAGAGTTTTTCTTTTTCTTTCATGTAAAATTCATTTGTATGTAATATTCTTTTATTGGTGTAGGGTTCCTAGGCACACTCAAGAGGTTCCACAAGGCATCAACCATGCCAAATTAAAAAAAATTCCGGTGCCGAGAAACCCTAATCGAGATCGTTAACTAGATATTAGGCGAAACTACAAGCTAATAAACTGCTTTAGTACTAAGTGAACGGAAATACAACCTTTGTAGATCCGGTACTCCACCTCCATAGCTCCGTGTCGATGTCCCTTCGCTGCGATCGTCGGATCCCGGACTCTAGCGATGGTTTCGTCGAAGAAATGATTGGGCTAGGTCGTCGACTTCGATGCCGAAGATAATCTACGCCGAGGCAACTCTAACTCGAGCTCCAACTTCACCAAGTCATGAAACTTGTGAAGAAAACACCCTATACTACATGGCAAGTGGTAGAGGATGAAGAAATAGGAAGTGGGTTCACTTTGGATTTTGATTTCTCACTTGGAATCATCACTTGATCTTTTTCAAGCAAAGGTTTTCTTTTTCTCTTGAAGAAGAAGAAGAAGAAGGAAAAAGAATTATGAATTAAAATTAAATCAAGTGATGGTTATCATTTAGTAACCATGGGTGAGTGTAGAGAATAAACTAGGGTTTAGTTGAATGGTTAGGTTAAGCAAAAGAAACAAAATGGTTGAACTTTTCAAAGCTTCATGAAGCTTCAAAGAAAATCCAAAGTTAGCCACCATTTTGTTTCTTGCTAAAATGAATAAATAAATAAAATAAATAATCAAGAAAAGATAACAAAACCCTAACCATTTACTTAAACATGGTTTAAAGTAAACATACACCCAAGTTAGCATGTATCATCAAACATGATACAATCTAGTGCACAAAACTATATCATATATACAATGTGCACATCAAGTGAGAAAATCCATTTTAAGTGAACCAATACTAATTAATGCAAAGTAATATATCAAATATATAATTATACATTAAATCATTAAATAAACACTTGATTTAATGATCCGGTCATACTGTATATAACCGACTAATATCTTGTGTATCAATGTATCGAATCAACACTTGATTCGGTAACCCGGCTATATCTCATATAACCGTCCAATGATACAAATCGCGAGAATAGAATACAGTATCACATACTAGTATTATTCTCGGTCCCTCACATATCTCATATGCGCTCCTATTTCGCTTCGCTTGAGCCAGGAAACCTCTGTGTAGGACTCTAAAGACTCGTCAATACGCCGGCAGTAGGTGATGATCATATCAACCACCCACAAGCCGCAAGCGGTCTGCTAAACGTAACGGCCACCCAGGTATTGAGCGATCAGAAGATCAACGAGCAAGCCCGCTCACACTCCTGTGAATCCAACCAGTAAAACTTACCGTACAATCCGGTCTCGTCGTCTGATATGTCACATATCTTGCCTGGGGGTGGTAAACGTCAGACCCCAATAACTCGATAAGTCGTGTCGACATGAGGTCTATAACAGTTTGAGAAACTACTGGTAACACTTACCAGTAAATCTCAGCAACCCTGGCCAGGGATTTCCGGTTATAGCCAATCGAACACAGCGCAACATCAACTCCCTATACCGGGAGAGACGAATCCCCTCCTATCGCTCATTGCCTCCATGTGATTTGGGACTGTACCCAAAAACCACCGTTTTGCACACCCTCTTGGATGTGGTAAGGTGGAAATCAAAGCACAGTGGGAATCACACAAGTCTCTATGACGATCTCGGGTCTACAGACTAACCTATACTAGTGTCACCAGAGAACTGCCATCTGACGAAGGTATAATACCATCTGGGAGTTCTCGGTGAGTCCGTCCAGTGTACCCAGTCTCCACTGAGCACCCGTATATCATCTCTGATGTCAAACACCAATGGATATGGGTTCATCCATCGCCCATCTGTATGGGTCGAGAAGGTATACGCTAGTCTACTCTGGTATATCGATGCCCCGTCTCAATACACGCACGACTAGGGACCTTGAAGGATGTACTTATAGACTACCATATCCCCACTAGTATGATCTGCATCATAGTCCAGGTAGTCAAGTACACATCCTAAGGGCTTTACCAACATGTAACAGAGAGACAATCAGTGTACACGTTAAGGTAAAGAGCAACCAGATAGCATACTATAATGTCGAGCAAGAAAGTCCTCCCTATATATGTCTAAGCATCTACTACAATATACATCCTATGTATAGTAATGGCCTCTAGGGCATACATATAACTAACAATTGGGGCACTTCCGGGCTGAGGATGATGTCACCATTGTATATTATTTACTTTTCTGCATTAGGTAGACCCAAGGCGGGGAGCACAAGTAACCGGGTTCTAGGGTCCTGTGGGAGACCATCTCGAGGAGTCGAGACCGGGTCTCCTAACCGTAGAATTGGCAGTGTTGCTTGCCGCTCTTGTAAGGGTCTAGGGATGTGGGTTTGGCAACTCATCGTGACCGTGGAATCCGTGTTTTATACAGGCTCGTATTAAAAACACGGACGTCCTAGTATATCCAATATTTCATATATGTTTCTTCTGCTGCAATGTTCTGTGATGAGATCATATTACTGCCTGAGATGAATGTTTATATTATATATATGAGATATATATTATATATTGTTGATTTCGTTTCATATCTGATGCTTGTGAAGCATATTAAAATGGGACTTCATTAATGAGATTAATGAAACTAAAAGAAACCTAAAGATGTTGTAGAAACTTGTTTAAAAACTGGTAGCTCTAGTTCTTGCTTTGCATAGCGGTGTTCATTGTAGAACATCCAGCACCTTATTCGATAAGGAAAGAGCCGAGATCCCTTCACCAGGAGTGACCTCTTTAGTGAAACTAGCAGATGCTACAAACTCGGTTTGTCTTTTGATTGCTTCTATAGTTCTTGCTTTGCATAGTGATATTTGTGAAATATCCTGCACCTTATTCGATGAGGAAAGGGCCGACGATCCCTTCACCGGGAGTGACCCCTTTAGCAAAACTAGAAAAGCCTGAAAAGCACTCCATTTAAAATCACTCGATTCTACAACGATATAAAGTTCATTACGCAAAGGGTTTTCTTAAAAACCTGTCGTAGCCCTCCGTCATTTCAGATAAGTAATAGTTAGTATTCGTGCTGCGTTTGTTGACTCAGTCAAGACGTAGTGTGCGGTAGCCGATTAGTGCTTATCTGCAAAGCATATGATGCGATTGGATTAGGGTAGTCGTGCGGCCTTGTTGACTCAGTCAAGGGTCGTGCGGGTGGGTTTAATCCAATCAGGAAATGACGGGTTGAACTTTACTTGCGTTATATGCTTTGTTGACTCAGTCAAAGTCATAGATCGCTTGGGGCAAAATATTATTGGGAATTTCAAGTGTTGAAATTTGCAATGAGATTGCATATCTTCTATGAGATAGTTGGATCCCGATACCCGCTACGAGTAAGAGTTACTCCTGGGAGAGTTTTACACATTACAATTAGCCGATCAAGTAGGTGTCTAGAAAGGTGTTAAAGGGGTTATGCCTCTGGGAAAACGAGGTTTACTTTAATTAGGTTCGTGCGAAAGCACGTGGGACCTCCCTCAAAGTACCGACACTGTCCTGGCTGAAAGATTAGCGAACTTGTAGCGTATAATTTATCCCGGATAGTCTTTCCTTTCAGGGTTTGAAGGAAGATTTGATTAAAACAGTGGGAGACATCCTGATTTGATATATTAGATAACCAATCTAATCTTGCAAGCGCATACGCTGAGTGTTTTCTTCTTTCTCTCTCCAGGTAGCGACCATATCACGCCTTAATCAAGATAATAATACGGATATATTGACCGAACCCGTTTGTTATACTGAGCTGAGGAACGTTGGTCCCGCTCCAACTTATAATTGTTACAAGACAGAGCAGGAATTAGGGGATTACCAGAATTCCCATTCCGCCCAAACGAAGAAAGTGCATGTTGATGCATCATCTTCGGGTGTGTTCATTACACAGAACTGTTTCTCAGTATCATTTACGTCCTGGGTATGAGATACCAGATCAGGATCCCGCAAATGTAATCTGTTACATGGGCTACAGATAGGTTGAGAACTGAGAACGGGTGATAAGTTTCATGAGACAGAAAACGGTGCAAGTGTTGCAGCCAAGTCTGTTGGTCACTATCACCCTGTATTACCAGAATACGTTGATTCTGAACGAATGTTATTAGGTACCGAACCTGATATACAACATCATATCAGTCTCTTTATTAGTAAAGAAAGGATATAATTTTGTATTATTGGATAATGTTTTGAACATTTCCTATATCAAGAGTTGATCGGTTCAGGCACGTTATCTAAAAACATTGACGTTCTAAATCAAACTACAGTTCTTAGTATACAGAACACACACAAGAGGAAGAGTTCAGAAATGAACGAATCCTTCTTGAGGTACACACACTAGGTCATATCAATGTGACCTGACTGGCTGAAGTTACATATAGATGCATATTTAAATTAGTTTGAATTTACATCTTGTGAAACTTGCCGGTCATATCACAAAGATACGATGACCATAGCTCCGTTTATTGGAAACAGAGAAAGAGTTAGTAAACTCTTAGGATTGATACATGATGATGTATGATGGTTCCCTGTCTACACATGCCAAGACTAGTTCTTTGTACTTCATTACATTCTCTGATGATCTCTCAAGATTCGGACATATGTTCCTGTTGAAACACAAGTCTGAACCTTTTGAGATATTCACAGAATATTAGTAAGAAGTAGAGAACCAAAAACCGGGTATAAGTATTATATCCTTTGATGAGATCAAGAAGGAGAATACTTGAGCACGGAATTTCTGGACTATTCTAAAGGAGAATGGGATTCTCTCTCATCATTACTCCTCCGTATACACCATAGCACGATGGTATATCGGAGCGGAGCAATAGCACCCTATATGATATGGTGTGCTTTATGATGAGTACTACTGAGTTTCCTATTTCCTTTTAGGGAGTTATGCACTTGAGAAGTTGCATACCTATTGAATAGGGTTCAAATCAAATCAGTTACCTACCACTTCATATGTGATATGGAATGGGGAGAGCCCATATCTTAAATTTGTTAAGATTTGGGGTTGTCCAGCCTATGTCTAAAAACATAATCCGGACAAGCTCGAGGCAAAGTCAGTATCTGTGGAAGTTTGTTGGATTTCCTAAGCATTTGCAAGGGAATATCTTCTACCAAACCGAGGAACAAAAGATGTTTTGTTTCTCAGCATGCCACCTTTGTGAAAAGGAATTTCTTGTGAAGAAATTATTGGTCATGAGGTAGAACTGGAAGGAGTTCCAGCTATACAAACTACAGCAGATGATTTAGTAGAACCAAAGGATTCAATAGATTCTAACGAATCTCAGCCTCTCCGCCGATCTAGTAGGGTTCCTCACCCACCTGAGAGATATTTCGGTTTCTCTATACTAGTGGGAGCGAGGATTGCATCATGAGATGATGACTGAACTAGTTTCGAACGGGCCATCAGGAGTAGGACTCTGTAAGAATGGCTGGATGCTTATTGATCTGAAATGGAATCCTTATACACCAACAAAGTATGGACTTTGGTTGCTTTATCTGAAGGGTTAAATCCCCATCAGGAGCAAGTATATCTTGAGAAAATTACTTGGTGTACATGGAAAAGTTGAGACTTTCAAAGCTATGCTTAAGTCCATCCAGATCCTACTTTCCACGGCTACATACCATGACTACGATATCTGGCAGTTGGGTGTCATGACTGCTTTTCTAAATGATGTTTTAGAAAAGAGCGTCTATAAGTACACGGCCAGAGGGCTTCGTAGACAGTGGGAGCAGTGGAAACGTGTGCAAGATGTTTTATGTGATAAAACAGGCATCGTGGAGTTGGAACATCTGTTTTGATGTGGTAGTCAAAGAGTTTGACTTCATCAAAATAGTAGATGAACCTTGTATATACAAAAAGGTAGTAGGGAGTATGGTGGTCTTCGTAGAGTACGTGGATGACATACTCTTGATAGGGAAGGAGTTTCTTATGCTACACTCGGTCAATCTCCGCTTATCACAAGGATTCTCCATATAGGATCAAAGTGATACCTCCTAAATCCTGGGTTTTGGATCTATGAGATAGATCTAATTGGATGTTAGGATTCTCACTAGTTGTAGTGAGATGGTATCAATCGATCCTGGGGAGAATCACTTGAAAGGTTCCAGGGTGATGAGGACGACTGAATGTCAGTCGCAGGCATTGTCTTTACTCTCAGTGGTGGGACGGTATGTTGGAAGAGTTCCAAGCTAGATACCGTGACTTACCAGACGATTAAAGGCAAGATACATCGTTACCAAGGATGCTACCAAAGAGGCAGCCTGGATATATATATAAGTTCACGAGATGAACTTCGTTCCTACCATTGTGTGACAATGGAGTTGTGGCTTTGGCCAAGGACCTCCCCGTCCCATCAGAAATCCAGATATAATTCTTAGGCAGTATCACCTGATCATGGAGATGGTTGATCTCCAGGGAGATCGAGGTTAGGAGAGTAGACACAGAGGACAACAGCGCGGATCCACTCACAAATGCCTTTTTCCCAGTAGAGTCTTTTATGGGATGGTTGAGTATGAGATACTTCAACAACAGCTAATTGTTGGGTATGTGATACCACAACAGATGGCCCTAGTGCAAGTGGGAGATTGTTAGTTATATGTATGCCCTAGAGGCCATTACTGTACATACGATGTATATTGTACTGGATGCTTGGACATATATAGGGAGGACTTTCTTGCTCGACTTGATAGTATGCTATCTGGTTGTACTTTATCTTAACATGTACTCTGATTGTCTCTATGTTACATGTTGATAAAGCCCTTAGGATATATACTCGACTACTGGGACTATGATGAGATCATACTAGTGGGGCCACGGTAGTCGACGAGTACATCCTATAACTGTTCCTAGTCGAGGGTGTATCGAGACTGGGCATCGATGCACCAGAGTAGACTAGCGTATACGCATCTTGACCCATATGATGGGCGATGGATGATCCCATATCCATCGGTGTTTGACATCAAGGATGGTGTACGGGTGCTCAGTGAAGACTGGGTACACTGGACGTGTTAGTTATATGTATGCCCTAGAGGCCATTACTGTACATACGATGTATATTGTAGTGGATGCTAGGACATATATAGGGAGGACTTTCTTGCTCGACATGATAGTATGCTATCTGGTTGTACTTTATCTTAACATGTACTCTGATTGTCTCTATGTTACATGTTGATAAAGCCCTTAGGATATGTACTCGACTACTGGGACTATGATGAGATCATACTAGTGGGGCCACAGTAGTCGATGAGTACATCCTATAACTGTTCCTAGTCGAGGGTGTATCGAGACAGGGCATCGATGCACCAGAGTAGACTAGCGTATACGCATCTTGACCCATATGATGGGCGATGGATGATCCCATATCCATCGGTGTTTGACATCAAGGATGGTGTACGGGTGCTCAGTGGAGACTGGGTACACTGGACGGACTCGCCGAGAACTCCCAGATAGTATTATACCTCACGTCAGATGGCAGTTCTCCGGTGACACTGGTACAGAGTAGTCTGTTGACCCGAGATCGTCATAGAGTCTTGTGTGATTCCCACTGTGCTTTGATTTCCATCATACTACATCCAAGTGGGCGTGCAAAAAGGTAGCTTTTGGGTACAGTCCCGAATCACATGGAGGCAATGAGCGATAGGAGGGGATTCGTCTCTCCCGGTATAGGGAGTTGATGTTGTGCTGTGTTCGATTGGCTATAACCGGAAATCCCTGGCCAGGGTTGCTGAGATTTACTGGTAAGTGTTATCAGTAGTTTCTCGAACTGTTATAGACCCAATATCGACACGACTTATCGAGCTACTGGGGTCTGATGTTTACCACCCCTAGGCGAGATATGCAACATATCAGACGACGAGACCGGACTGTACGGGGGTGTTACTGTTTGGATTCACAGGAGAATGTACAGGCTTGCTTGTTGATCTTCTGAGCGCTCAATACCTGGGTAGCTGTTACGTTTAGCTGACCGCTTGCAGCTTGTGGGGGTTTGATATTATCATCACCTACTGCCGGCGTATTGTCGATTCTTTAGAGTCCTGCACAGAGGTTTCTTGGCTTAGGCGAAACGGAGTAGGAGCACATATGTGATATGTGCGGGACCGAGGATAATACGATATGAGATACCGTATTCTATTCTCGCGATATTTGATATCAACCGGGTCATCGGATCAAGTGTTGATTCGATGAATCGGTACGGATAAATATTAGTCGGTTATATGCGATATAGCCGGATTGTCGGATCAAGTGTTGATTCGATAATTTAATGTATAATAATATATATGATATATTAAATTACATTAACTAATATTTGCTCACTAAAAGATTCTTTTTCTCACTCGGATAATACATTGATATATATGCGATATATGTTAATTGTATTATTTTATTTTGTTACGATAAATATTATATATGTGATATATAATATTGTAACATGATATGATAACTAATGCAACTTGTTTAGTGGAGTTTAAACATGATTAGGGTTTGGATTAGGGTTAAGCTTTCTAGATGTTTCTAGAAGGTTTTCTTTTTGTTTTGGAAAAGATATTTACAAGTGACTCATTCTTAACTCAACCCAAACCCTAACCCTTGGTTAATTCTCTACAATGGTTAAGTCAACCATGGTTGCATTATTCTTCATATTAATCCTTTCATTATTCATCACAAAAGGAAATGGATCACTATTCTTCTTCTTCCTTCATTCTTTCATGAAAAAGCTTGCTAGATTTTTCCAAAGTGATGAATAAATATGAGAAAAAGATAAATAAAGAGAGCAAAAATCCTACTTCATCATCCTCATCTTCCCTTGCCATTTAGATGAGGGTGTTCACATCATTTCATGAGTGTTAGCTTGTGTTAACGGAACTTCAAGGTAGATCATCTTAGTATCGAAGATCGGAAGCAAAGGTTGCATCTTTCTCTTCGTGGAACCTCTCGAGAGTCCGGAACCCGATGATCACAGCGAAGAGACCACAACACGGAGCATATGAAGTGAAGGACCGGATCTACAAAGGTTGTAATCCCTCTCACTTAGTGTTAAGATATTAACATGTTAGTTTTCGCCTAATCTCTAGTTTGAAGATCCGTATTCGGGTTGTTCGGCACGGGTAAAATTTTAATCGGGCATGGTTAATGCCTCGTAGACCCTTGTGCGCGTGCCTAGCAACCCTTCAGTGGTATCAGAGCCAAGCTAGAGCTTTAGGCGAAGTTTAGACGAAGTTTAAAGTCCGATCGAACCCGAAAACCCCGACACGAACCCTTCTCTGTACATTTTCTGAAAATGTGGTTTTTTCAGATTAAAAATTGCTAAAAAATTCAGCAGGGTCTTAGATGAATTACTGTGAAATTCGAGGGGCTAACTCATCTAAAGCGCGGTGGAACCGCGGCATAAGCATGCCTTATGCGGCGGTTCCGCGCCATATGATGACGTCAGCCCTCCATATTTGCACAGTAATTCCTCTTTCACAGTGCTGAGTTTTATGGGAATTTTTAATATTTATTCAAGAGTTGAATTTTCTAGGGTTGTTTTGGGGATTCGATGATTCGATCGGATTATCAGATTTTGTTTATGTGTTTTCCGGATAACTTTTAGAAACTGTTAAAAAGTTCGAACGGATATCAATAACTCACTTTTTCCCCTGTCGGAAATTTTTTCAAAAGTTGGATTTTTTCTCGTGTTTAAGAATGTTCTAAGTCGTGCAAGTAACTCGGTGGACCCTCTAGAAGACAACAAACCTTAACTCGATTATGTGACCTTCTTGAACTGCCTTTTGAACCTTAGGGTTTGGGGCAGTACGGCGTGCCACATGTGAGGCGTTGGCTTGACCCTTCTACGTCTGGACCATTGGTACTGTGGCATGTAATGGATGTTTTTAAACTGATTTCAAGTGTTGAGATATATTGGGGAAATCTTGGGTGTTTGATGATTCGATCGGAAAGTTTAACTTTGTCTATTTATCTGGAATGTGATACAATATTTGGAATCCACAGGTAGTTATGAGATAACTGATTTGAATATTATAAACATAGCAGTTTAGTCTCAGTTGATCGGTTGCTACGGAATTTTGATGTGATCAAAAGTCCGTCGCAATCACGTAGCGTACGCGGATACTCGCCGGGAAAACTTAATAGACAGCTACACCTTTTAGCCCCGACCAAGTGACTGTAGGAGAACCCCGTCGCCGAAAGCATTCGTTCGGGTGCTCACGGCAGCGGTGTTCCGCCTTAGTGCACTTCGTCGACGGCATCCAGGGGTGCGGCCGTCTACTAAAGTTTGCGACGAGCATTCGATCAGGACGTCGGGAATCTTGTTGAATTGCCCGACTTGATATTGAAAAGAGTTTTTGATAATGAGACTAAAATGCGGGGTTTATAATTGTTAGGCATACGATGTCTAAGGAATTTATTTGGTTAGGCATGCGATTTCTAAGGAGGTTGCGGATTCCAACTGTTGTAGTTTTACACTTTCTTTTCTGTGACAGTAAGCGTAGTATGTGGTGTATCGCCGGTTTCGTTGCTATACATCAACGACAGTCGGGATACGCATACTTGCTTACGTTGATGACATGAGATATTATGTGTTGCTGTGATATGTTGTATTGGATCGTCGCGTTTGAATAGCCGGGGGTTTTATGTGAGATGAGAGTTTTTCTTTTTTATTCATGTAAAATTCATTTGTATGTAATATTCTTTTATTGGGGAACTTCCAGGTAGCGGAAGATGTCACCGTTGTATATTATTTACTTTTCCGCATTAGGTAGACCTAAGGCAGGGAGCACAAGTAACCGGGTTCTAGGGCCAGTGGGAGACCATCTCGAGGAGTCGAGACCGGGTCTCCTAACCCTAGAATTGGCAGTGTTACTTGCCGCTCTCGTAGGGGTCTAGGGATGTGGGTTTGGCTATTCATCGCGACCGTGGAATCCGTGTTTTATACAGGCTCGTATTGAAAACACGGACGTCCTAGTATATCCAATATTTCATATATGTTCTTCTGCTGCACTGTTCTGTGATGAGATCATATTACTGCCTGAGACGAATGTTTTTATATTATATATATGAGATATATGTTATATTGCAGATTTCGTTTCAAAAGAGATGCTTGCGAAGCATAATTAAAATGGGACTTCATTAATGAGATTAATGAAACTAAAAGAAACCTAAGATGTTGTAGAAACTTGTTTAAAAACTGGTAGCTCTAGTTCTTGGTTTGCATAGCGATGTTCCTTATAGAACATCCAGCACCTTATTCGATAAGGAAAGGACCGAGATCCCTTCACCGGGAGTGACTCCTTTAGCAATAACTGGCAGATGCTACAACCCTCGGTCTGTCTTTTGATTGCTTCTATAGTTCTTGCTTTGCATAGTGATATTTATGAAATATCCTGCACCTTATTCGATGAGGAAAGGGCCGACGATCCCTTCACCGGGAGTGACCCCTTTAGCAAAACTAGAAAAGCCTAAAAAACACTCCATTTCAAATCACTCGATTCTACAACGATATCAAGTTCATTACGCAAAAGGTTTTCTTAAAAACCTGTCGTAGCCCTCCGTCATTTCAGATAAGTACTGGTTGGTATTCGTGCTGCGTTTGTTGACCTCTGTCAAGGCGTAGTGTGCGGTAGATGATTAGTGCTTATCTGTATAAGCATATGATGTGATTGATTTAGGGTAGTCGTGCGACCTTGTTGACCTCTGTCAAGGGTCGTGCGGGTTGGTTTACTTCAATCAGGAAATGACGGGTTGAACTTGACTAGCAGCCTATGGTTTGTTGACCTCTGTCAAGGTCATAGGACGCTTGGGGCAAAATATTATTGGGAATTTCAAGTGTTGAAATTTGCAATGAGATTGCATACCTTCTATGAGATGGTTGGATCCCGATACCCGCTGCGAGTAAGAGTTACTCCTGGGAGAGTTTTACACATTACAATTAGCCGATCAAGTAGGTGTCTAGAAAGGTGTCAACGGGGTTACGCTTCTGGGAAAACGAGGTTTACATTAATTGGGTTCGTGCGAAAGCACGGGGGACCTCCCTCAAAGTACCGACACTGGCCTGGCTGAAAGATTGGCGAACTTGTAGCGTGTAATTAATCCCGGCTAGTCTTTCCTTTTAGGGTTTGAAGGAAGATTTGATTAAAACAGTGGGAGACATCCTGATTAGATATATTATATAACCAATCTAATCTTGCAAGAGCATACGCTGAGTGTTTTCTTCTCTCTCTCTCCAGGTAGCGACCATATCACGCCTTAATCAAGATAAAAATACGGATATATTGACCGAACCCGCTTGTTATACTAAGCTGGGGAACGTTGGTCCCGCTCCACACAGAGCAGGAAATTGGGGAATACCAGATTTCCCGTGCCGCCCAAACGAAGAAAGTGCATGCTGATGCATCAACTTCGGGTGTGTTCATTACAGAGAACTGTTTCTCAGTATCCTTTACGTCCTGGGTATGTGATACCGGATCAGGATCCCGCATATGTAATCTGTTACATGGGCTACAGAAAGGTAGAGAACTGAGAACGGGTGATAAGTTTCATGAGACAGAAAACGGTGCAAGTGTTGCAGCCAAGTCTGTTGGTCACTGTCACCCTGTATTACCGGAATACATTGATTCTGAACAAATGTTATTAGATACCGAACCTGATATACAAAATCATATCAGTCTCTTTATTAGTAAAGAAAGGATATAATTTTGTATTGTTGGATAATGTTTTGAACATTTCCTATATCAAGAGTTGATCGGTTCAGGCACGTTATCTAAAAGCATTGTCGTTCTAAATCAAACCACAGTTCTTAGTATACAGAACACACGCAAGAGGAAGAGTTCAGAAATGAACGAATCCTTCTTGAGGCATTGTAGACTAGGTCATATCAATGCGACCCGGCTAGCTAAGTTACATTTAGATGCATATTTAAATCTGTTTGAATTTACATCTTGTGAAACTTGCCGGTCATGTCACAAAGATAAGATGACTATAGCTCTGTTTATTGGAAACAGAGAAAGAGTTGTGAACTCTTGGGATTGATACATGCTGATGTATGAAGGTCCCCTGTCTACACATGCCAAGACCGGTTCTTTTTACTTCATTACGTTCTCTGATAATCTCTCAAGATTCAGACATGTGTTCCTGTTGAAACATAAGTCCGAAGCTTTTGAGATATTCACAGAATATAAGTTAGAAGTAGAGAACCAAAATACGGGTATAATATTATGTCCTTTGATGAGATCAAGGAGGAGAATACTTGAGCACGGAATTCCTGGACTATTCTAAAGGAGAATGAGATTCTCTCTCAGCATTACTCCTTCGAATACACCACAGCACGTCGGTGTATTGGGGCGGAGCAATAGCACCCTATGTGATATGGTGTGCTCTATGATGAGTACTACTGAGTTTCCTATTTCCTTTTGGGAGTTATGCACTTGAGAAGCTGCACACCTATTGAATAGGGTTCGAATCAAATCAGTTGCCTACCACTTCATATATGATATGGAAAGGGAAGAGCCCATATCTTAAGCTTGTTAAGATTTGGGGTTGTCCGGCCTATGTCTTAAAGCAAAATCCGGACAAGCTCGAGGCAAGGTCTGTTATGTAGAACTGGAAATGTTCCAGCTATACAAAATGCAGCTGATGATTTGGTAGAACCAAAGGATTCAATAGTTTCCAACGAACCTCAGCCTCTCCGTCGATCTAGTAGGGTTCCTCACCCACCTGAGAGATACTTCGGTTTCTCTATGACAGTGGGAGCGAGGATTGCATCATGAGATGATGACCCAACTAGTTTCGAGCTGGCCATCAGGAGTGGGACTCTGTAAGAATGGCTGGATGTTTATCGATCTGAGATGGAATCCTTATACACCAACAAAGTATGGACTTTGTTTGCTTTATCTGAAGGGTTAAATCCCCATCAGGAGCAAGTATATCTTGAGAAGATTACTTGGTGTACATGGAAAAGTTGAGACTTTCAAAGCTAGACTTGTTAAAGGTTTGCATCATAGACCAGGTATGGATTATGTTGAAACCTTTTCTAAGGATCAATGCTTAAGTCCATCCAGATCCTACTTGCCACGGCTACATACCATGACTACGATATCTGGTGGTTGGGTGTCATGACTGCTTTTCTAAATGATGATTTAGAAGATAGCGTCTATAAGTACACAGCCAGAGGGCTTCATAGACTGTGGGAGCAGCAGAAACGTGTGCAAGATGTTTTATATGATAAAACAGGCATCGCGGAGTTGGAACATCTGTTTTGATGTGGTAGTCAAAGAGTTTGACTTCATCAAAATGGTAGATGAACCTTGTATATACGAAAAGGTAGTAGAGAGTATGGTGGTGATCCTCGTAGAGTACGTGGATGACATACTCTTGATAGGGAAGGAGTTTCCTATGCTACGATCGGTCAATCTCCGCTTATCACAAGGATTCTCCATATAGGATCAAAATGATTCCTCCTAAATCCTGGGTTTTTGGATCTATGAGATAGATCTAATTGGATGTTAGGATACTCACTAGTTGTAGTGAGATGGTATAAATCGATCCTGGGGAGAATCACTGGAATGGTTCCAGGGTGATAAGGACGACTGAATGTCAGTCGCAGGCATTGTCTTTACCCTCAGAAGAGGGACGGTATGCTGGAAGAGTTCCAAGCTAGATACCGTGACATACTAGACGATTAAAGGCAAGATACATCGTTACCAAGGATGCTACCAAAGAGGCAGTCTGGATATATATAAGTTCATGAGATGAACTTCGTTCCTACCATTGTGTGACAATGGAGTTGTGGCTTTTGCCAAGGAACTACCGTCCCATCAGAAATCCAGATATAATTCTTAGGCAGTATCACCTGATCATGGAGATGGTTGATCTCCAGGGAGATCGAGGTTAGGAGAGTAGACACAGAGGACGACAGCGCGGATCCACTCACAATGGCCTTTTTCCCAGTAGGGACTTTTATGGGATGGTTGAGTATGAGATACTTCAACCGCAGCTAATTGTTGGGTATGCGATACCATAACAGATGGCCCTAGTGCAAGTGGGAGATTGTTAGTTATATGTATGCCCTTGAGGCAATTACTGTACATACGATGTATATTTTAGTGGATGCTAGGACATATATAGGGAGGACTTTCTTGCTCGACATGATAGTTTGCTATCTGGTTGTACTTTATCTTAACATGTACTCTGATTGTCTCTATGTTACATGTTGATAAAGCCCTTAGGATATGTACTCGACTACTGGGACTATGATGAGATCATACTAGTGGGGCCACGGTAGTCGACGAGTACATCCTATAACTGTTCCAAGTCGAGGGTGTATCGAGACAGGGCATCGATGCACCAGAGTAGACTAGCGTATACGCATCTTGACCTATATGATGGGCGATGGATGATCCCATATCCATCGGTGTTTGACATCAAGGTTGGTGTACGGGTGCTCAGTGGAGACTGGGTACACTGGACGGACTCGCCGAGAACTCCCAGATGGTATTATACCTCACGTCAGATGGCATTATACCTCACGTCAGATGGCATTTCTCCGGTGACAATGGTACAGAGTAGTCTGTTGACCCGAGATCGTCATAGAGTCTTGTGTGATTCCCACTGTGCTTTGATTTCCATCATACCACGTCCAAGAGGGCGTGCAAAAAGGTGGCTTTTGGGTACAGTCCCGAATCATATGGAGGCAATGAGCGATAGGAGGGGATTCGTCTCTCCCGGTATAGGGAGTTGATGTTGTGCTGTGTTCGATTGGCTATAACCGGAAATCCCTGGCCAGGGTTGCTGAGATTTACTGGTAAGTGTTATCAGTAGTTTCTCGAACTGTTATAGACCCAATAACGACACGACTTATCGAGCTACTGGGGTCTGACGTTTACCACCCCTAGGCGAGATATGCAACATATCAGACGACGAGACCGGACTGTACGGGAGTGTTACTGTTTGGATTCACAGGAGAATATACAGGCTTGCTTGTTGATCTTCTGAGCGCTCAATACCTGGGTAGCTGTTACGTTTAGCTGACCGCTTGCAGCTTGTGGGTGTTTGATATGATCATCACCTACTGCCGGCGTATTGACGATTCTTTAGAGTCCTACACAGAGGTATCTTGGCTCAGGCGAAACGGAGTAGGAGCACATATGTGATATGTGCGAGACCGAGGATAATACGATATGAGATACCGTATTCTATTCTCGCGATATTTGATATCAACCGGGTCATCGGATCAAGTGTTGATTCGATGAATCGGTACGGATAAATATTAGTCGGTTATATGCGATATAGCCGGATTGTCGGATCAAGTGTTGATTCGATAATTTAATGTATAATAATATATATGATATATTAAATTACATTAACTAATATTTGCTCACTAAAAGATTCTTTTTCTCACTCGGATAATACATTGATATATATGCGATATATGTTAATTGTTTTATTTTATTTTGTTACGATAAATATTATATATGTGATATATAATATTGTAACATGATATGATAACTAATGCAACTTGTTTAGTGGAGTTTAAACATGATTAGGGTTTGGATTAGGGTTAAGCTTTCTAGATGTTTCTAGAAGGTTTTCTTTTTGTTTTGGAAAAGATATTTACAAGTGACTCATTCTTAACTCAACCCAAACCCTAACCCTTGGTTAATTCTCTACAATGGTTAAGTCAACCATGGTTGCATTATTCTTCATATTAATCCTTTCATTATTCATCACAAAAGGAAATGGATCACTATTCTTCTTCTTCCTTTATTCTTTCATGAAAAAGCTTGCTAGATTTTTCCAAAGTGATGAATAAATATGAGAAAAAGATAAATAAAGAGAGCAAAAATCCTACTTCATCATCCTCATCTTCCCTTGCCATTTAGATGAGGGTGTTCACATCATTTCATGAGTGTTAGCTTGTGTTAACGGAACTTCAAGGTAGATCATCTTAGTATCGAAGATCGGAAGCAAAGGTTGCATCTTTCTCTTCGTGGAACCTCTCGAGAGTCCGGAACCCGATGATCGCAGCGAAGGGACCACAACACGGAGCATATGAAATGAAGGACCGGATCTATAAAGGTTGTAATCCCTCTCACCTACTGCCGGCGTATTGACGATTCTTTAGAGTCCTATACAGAAGTTTCTTG
The DNA here is from genome assembly GCA_030015575.1 of Agapanthus africanus. Lineage (NCBI taxonomy): Eukaryota > Viridiplantae > Streptophyta > Magnoliopsida > Asparagales > Amaryllidaceae > Agapanthus > Agapanthus africanus. Next base: position 382,908,084 of record CM057345.1, on the reverse strand, counting down.
GCTCAGGCAAAATGGAGTAGAAGCACATATGTGATATGTGCAGGACCGAGGATAATGCGATATGTGATACTATATTCTATTCTCACGATATTTGATATCAGCCGGGTCATCGGATCAAGTGTTGATTCGATGAATCGGTAAATGAGATATTAGTCGGTTATATGCGATATAGCCGGATTGTCGGATCAAGTGTTGATTTGATAATTTAATGTATAATAATATATATGATATATTAAATTATATTAACTAATATTAGCTCACTAAAAGATTTTTTTTCTCACTCGGGTAATACATTGATATATATGCGATATATGTTAAATGTATTATTTTATTTTGTTACAATAAATATTATATATGTGATATATAATATTGTAACATGATATGATAACTAATGCAATATGATTAGTGGAGATTAAAAATGGTTAGGGTTTGATTTGGGTTAAGTTTTTCTAGATGATTCTAGAAAGTTTAGTTTTGTTTTGTGCAAAGATATTTTCAAGTGACTCATTCTTAACCTAACCCAAACCCTAGCCTTGGTTAATTCTCTACAAAGGTTTATTCAACCATGGTTGCATTATTCATCATATTTATCTTTCATTATTCATCACAAAAGGTTTCTAATGATATTATTCATCATCTTCTTCCTTTTTCTTCCTTTGAGCAAAAGCTTTCTAGCTTTTTGCTTTGTGATGAAAATGAGTGAGAATATGAAAACAAATGAGAGAAAAAATCCTACTTCATCATCCTCATCTACCCTTGCCCTGTAGATGAGAGTGTTCACTTCATTTAGTGAGTGTTATCTTGTGTTAATGAAACTTCAAGGTAGATCATCTTTCTTATCGAAGATCGGAAGCAAGACTGCATCTTTCTCTTTGTGGAGCCTCTCGAGAGTCCGGAACACGATGATCGCAGCGAAGGGGCTTCAAAATGGAGCTTAAGAAGTGAAGGACTAGATCTACAAAGGTTGTAATCCCTCTCACTTAGTGTTAAAGTATTTAACAAGCTTGTTTTCTCCTAAACTCTAGTTTAAACATCCGGCTTTGGGTTGTTCGGCATGGCTAATTTTTAAATCGGGCATGGTTGTAATCCATATCTCGTAACCACGTGACCCAAGAATTCGACGCTGTCAAGCCAGAAGACACACTTGGAGAATTTAGTGAACAGCTGGTGCTCCCTCAAAGTCTGCAATGTGATCCTAAAATGCTGCTCATGCTCCTCTCGACTCCGGGAGTATACTAGAATATCATCGATGAACACGATGATGAACTGGTCAAGAAATGGCCTGAAGACGCGGTTCATCAAATCCATGAATGCTGCTGGGGTATTGGTGAGTCCGAACAACATCACCAAGAATTCATAATGCCCGTAGCGCGTACGAAAAGCAGACTTCGGAATGTTATCCTTCCAAACCTGTAACTGATGATAACCCGACCGTAAGACAATCTTCGAGAAATGTCCCGCACCCAGGAGCTGATCAAATAAATCATCAATGCGAGGTAGGGGATATCTATTCCGCACAGTAACTCAATTCAATTGACGATAATCGATGCACAAACACATACTGCCGTCCTTCTTCTTGACGAACAAAACAGGAGCTCCCCAAGGCAACACACTCGGACGAAGAAGCCCTTTATTCCTCAAATCTTGCAACTGATCTTTCAGCTCTTTAAGCTCCGCCGGGGCCATCCGATATGGCGGTATAGAAATAGGCCCCGTGCCGGGGATCAAGTCAATGCAGAACTCGATATCACGCTCTGGTGGCAATCCAGGCAACTCGTCAGGAAAGACATCAGAAAACTCGCTCACAATCGGAACCTGGTCCAAGGGACCTCCGCGGCTCCAGTATCATGTATATACGCTAAGAATCCCTGACATCCTTTCCTCAAGAGCCGACTAGCGCGAAGGGACGAAATCAAATTAGGGAGGGTGGCACTACCGTCTCCCTGAACAACAAGAACTGGCTCATCTGGAAAACTAAATCTGACCGCCTTCTCACGGCAGTCCACACGCATAACAAGTGGCTAACCAGTTCATGCCCAGAAGAACGTCGAAGTCTAACATATCGAGGAGAATCAAATCAACAGAAGAATCCATATCTCCTATATTAACAAAAAACGATTGAAATACATATCGAGCAACAAAAGACTCGCTTATAGGAGTAATAACAACCAGTAGTTGATCAAGCAAAGACGACTCTCGGCCCAACCACGGTACAAAGTGTGTAGATACATAAGAATGCGTAGAACCTGGGTCGAATAATACACGCGCGTCAATGGAACACAGTGGAAGTGTACCTGTCACCACTGCGTTCGATGCCTGCGCATCCTGAGGAGTCAAAGCGAAAACTCAGGCCTGTCCACTGCTAGTACCCGGCTGTCCTCTGCCTCTGCCACCTCATCTTCTCTAAATCGGACTGCCACGACCACAGCCCCTGCTTGTCATATTTCTGCCAAGCCATACTGGAGCTGATATACCGGTATGAATCCTCTTCGGCACCGTGGTCTCAGAAATACGCTCCTCAACTAATATAGCCGCGTCTATCGCTGCCGCGTAGGTGTCAAAGTGCTGGGCGCCGATA